>JACGWO010000012.1:12349683-12949683 GCA_034509735.1 Sesamum alatum
TATTAAGCATGGTGTGCCTAGTCAAGGATGGGAACCGACGCCTAATTCCATACCCTAGACTAAGGCCGGGAGACGGTAGACGGAAGGATCGTACCTGTACGGAATCGGCGCCTAAATGTTCACGCCAATTCACCTAGTCTCTAGTGCCATGGACCGTTGCTAGACGGCCACCCATGGTAACGGGCCCTTATGGGACACGGGCCCAAGTCTAGCTGAGGGTGAACCTAAAGGGTCACACACAAATCACCGAGGAGGTTGAGAGATTGACTTGGAGTCAATCTCGAAGGATAAAATAAGTAATTTTGGATTACTTAAGGGAAAGTCCATTGGATGGACGGGCCGATATTGTATCGGGCTTTCGTTTAATCGGTAAATTGGATTTTCGATTAAATATGAAAAGTTGAGACGTTGGATCTTTTAACTGGATTAAAAGATCAACGGGAATAATTTAAATGGACATTTAAATTGGATTTTAATGTTGGATTCGTCGTAATTAGATTACGATAAAAACCCGGTCCGTTAAATTATACCCGAGAGGAGAAATAATTCATATTTTGGAATAGGAAGAAGTTGGACTTCTTCCCTTAATTAAACATGGCCGACATGCTCCCTTGGAGGAAGCAAAATCAGCCATGTTTTTATGCTAGGTGGTATGTTGACTTATCTCTTTTGGAAAGAGACAAATCAACTCCAATCAAGCTCTTCCCTTTTGGTATGATTTGATCAATACCATAATTTTGGTTGGCTTGATTGAAGAATTGATGGTGATTGATTGGAATGAATCTAGACATCCTTGGATGAACCTAGACACATTCAAATAATCACATTAATTATGTAATATATATGAGAATATACACACCAAGCATAAGTGATTCATTATTCATCTTTTTCTAGGAAAAAGAGAAGACAAAATCCCTCTCCTCTCTCTCAACTCTCGGCCCTCTCTCCCTCTCTCACACTTGTGTTCTTCACTTAATTTTGAATCAAGAAGAAGAACAAAGTAAGTTTAAGAGAGCACTAATTCATAGTGTTCTTCTCTTAAACCGGTTCCTTCTTAAACCCGTTCTTTTCTAGCAAGAAGGACGTGCGTTTCTTCCGGTGTGGTGTGGATCACCTTTGGAGAATCCATACGTTTGGATTTCGTGAGCATTCCGAAGAAGGAACAATGCAAGTAGCCGGGAGCATACGCTAAACAATCGAAGGTAATGGTTTATTACGCTTTGATTGATTATATATATTTATCTATGCCCTATGTGTTTGATATTCATTTCTAATATTTACACATCCTAAATCGAACGCCCGTTTGAGCACCCAAGGGTACACCCCTTGGGATTCGTATTTAAATTAGATTTGATTTAATTTACGCTATTTCCGCGCTTCCTCGCTTCCCCTCGCGCTCCCGGGCGAATCCGCTTGTCCTTCAGTGAGACCACGTTATCGACCTAAATAAGCTTCCTCACTATGCCATGGATTGGAAGGCATGGACAAACTCCTAGAGTCCATGTCCACTTTGTCTAGGGTGTAATATTTGGACATTGGTCCAACCAAGTGAGAGTTTGTAAATGACCGAGATCTCATATATAAATATATACACATTCATCCATAATGCGTAAATAAAAATTGCATCCCATAGCAGTTATACGATAAATAGAAAACCATTCATTCATCATAACAGCCATATGCAAAATTAAAGCCTAGCACGCCCCTGTTGGATGATCACGAGCCCGAATCCTATGCGACCCATTGAGCCCGCAGTGGATTTATGGTCAATCTAGGGTTGGTCCTACACTATTACATTAATAGTAACCCGATCATCATTCTAATGGGCCTTGGTCTCTTTTCTCTTTCAGATCTCCATGGAAACGCCTTTGGAACCTCCATTCTAGGCTCTCCATATGGGCCTTCCTTCTTCTCCACCAAGTGCATAAAAATAAAATCCTCACTCTTATTCTACTCTCATTACATATGTAAAAAGAAACCCCAGCAAAAACCCGGGGGAGTACATTAGGAGGGAGAAAGAATGCCTTATTATTCCTAGGCAACTAGAAGAGGAGAAGGAGAAAGCAAAGAGGCACACAGGCCCAACATAAATTAAACCATACATTCGGTCTAGGGCTCGCGATCATGCATTTCCATTAAATGCACATAATCACATGATCCAATCACATAAACACATGCTAATAATCCATGATTACCAATCACATCAATCGATGATTAAACAAATGAGCCACGTACGAAAAATATGGTACAACCGTTGGCAACAACCTTTCTCGTTTAGGAAGACCCTTCCTCATTATTTGAAGGTAAGTAATTTCTGGGATTCCAAATCTAATACAGTTAACCTCCCAAATAATGTTCTTTGAGAAAACATGCAAAATTAAAAAAAAATGAATTTTTCAGAATTATCAAAAAAATAAAACAACGAGAAAACGATGACGTTAGCCGACTGCCACTACCAGCAGCGTTCTACCGGCGCACACAGGTCAGCAGGCCCAGCCTGCTGTCCTGGCGCGTGCGCAGGCCCCTGCCTGCCCGCGCGCGCGCCTGGTCGACAGCACTGCACACGCTTGCGCCCGTTGGCAGATGCCGCGCGCGCAGGCACCTCTGCCCGCTCGCACTAACCTGCTGCGCCGCCTGCGTGCGCCACCTATGTGCAGGCCGTTCGCGTGTACGCGCATAGGGCGCGCCTGCCGGGCGCGCGCGCGTGGCCTCCCTGCACGCGAATCGCGCACGCGCAACGGGCGCGCCTACCGGGCGCGCACGCACAGACTCCGTTGTCTGCGTGCGCGGGCGTCTGGTGGCGCCGCCACATGCGCGCGCTCACGCGCGACTCCCTGGCCGCGCTTCTGGGCGCGCGGGCGCCCGACGTGTTGGCCTGGTGCGCGCCCGCCTGCTTCTCCGCCTGCATGCGCATGCGCCCGGCCAATCGTCTACACCTGCCGTCCGGCCATGCACCCGGTGGCCTGATCTGCGCACGCTGTGCGTGCCTGGCGAATGCAGCTGCCCGCAGGCTCGCATGCCCGCGCGTGCACGCCTCGCCTGAGCGCACAACGTGCGCGGTCAATCACCGGCTGGCCGTGTGTGCCATTTTCTCCGTTTTATTCGTTTTGCCCCCCGTTTCCCAAGAAAAACAGAAAAAACCAACAGTACCAAAAATCATACATAATTAAAAAGCAAGAAAACGACATGCTTTACGAGAAAAAACATCAAGAATTAATTAAAACATGCCATACATGTTTTCATGCTTAAAACGCACAAAAACCCTAGGCCTATACACCGAACCGGACTCTGATACCACTGAAAGCCTTGGGTAGGCGTGTGGATCGTCCTGGGAGTAGCACGAATGCGGAAAGCGCGGTATAATTTAAATTACAAAAAATTTAAACATGCATAAACATATATTAAAATAAACACATTCAAGGGGTGTACCCTTGAAACTCCCGGGCGTGTATCTCATGAGTAATAAAAAAAAACATACATAGCAATCATGGAGGCCGTAGGATTCTAAAATAAAAGAGGACGAAAAACGTAAACCGGGAACCTACCGACTGTCGTTTTCGTCTTCTAATCGGTACTCGCGTTGTTCCCCGATTTTCTCCAGGATCTCGTGTAGGAGACCCTCTAATTTGTAACACGCAATCCGCCCACGTATCTTGATCTTCGTGCTAGCAAAAGAGCAAGTATATTTTGGAGAGGACGGATCGATCAAATATTATTGAGTTAAGGAGATCAATCCTCCTTTAATGTTCAATTGTTAAAAACAAAAGAACAAGAAAATACTTTCTTGGAAGGAGGGAGAGGCGCGGCCGAGAGAGGGAGAGGGAGGAGACGAGTGTGTGTGTGTGTGTGTGTTTCAAGAATCATCATCTTCTTCAAAGTGTGTGCTAAGGAGTATTTATAGAAGCGGAATCCTATTCCTCTTCTAGTTTCCTACACTTTGAAGACTCCACCATAACTAGGATTTGACTAGGTCAAATCCTAGTCAAATTCTTGCTTCTTGGTCAAACCAATCTTAGCCATAGAATCCTCCCTTTTAATCTCAACTATTGATTTAATTTAATGAAATCTTTAAATCATATTTAAATATTCCAAGGGCAATAAATAAATATATTAAATATTTATTCCAAGCCCATATAATTAATCTCTAATAAATCTAATTTATTAGATAAATCCCTTTTATCTAATAAAAGGAATTAATTCTTCCCAAGAAAATAAGGACCCGATTAAATCCAATTTAATCGCTCCACTTCTCTAAATATTTAATTCTAAATTAAATACATTTCTATGTGTAGATTGTGTGTGACTCTTTACGTTCACCTTCAGCTAGACTTGGTTGGATTCCTAGAATCCGCCCGTTACCATGGGTGGCCATCTAGCAACGGTTCATGGCACTAGAGACTAGGTGAATATACGGGGATGAACATTTAGGCTCTACAGTACATCTATCCTTCCGTCTACGGTCTCACCACTTAGGGTCTAGGGCACGGATAATGCAGGTACCCATTTTACCTGTACACCAGTCCAAAATGGCTAGAAAAAGGTGAGACCGTAGTCTGTGGGCTTTGTTTGCGTAGTGAACAGTTATAAAGCAGATAAAGTGAACACAAACAAAGTAAATGCCAAATGAATTTCACTTCTTATTCATAAACGATTTATTAAAACCTCGAAATTGTTCAGACATATGTTACAATTCGCCTACCAAGGTTGGCTACATGGTCACCTATTCTAACATAGAGTTGAGGTTCCACAGTAAACTTTTGCATGGGACGGCTATGACTTGATCATGTTCAATGCGGTCTTAGCTTTCATCCTGGATCACTATACGGTCATGTTTCAGACCTAGTTGAAGCATTCATCGAGGTTGGTGAGTTTCAAAATAGGATCTGCTACTTATCATGAGATGATAACGAACCCCCTATGTTCTCTACAGTGTGCGTTCCTCGAAGCCCATGGCCATGGCTGTTGATCAAAAAGGGAAAGGATTTTTCCTATATTAATAAATTGGAAGCATAACTTGAAGAGTTGATACATAGACATCAAAGTCGATAATGGGAATCGGTAACTAATTCTGTGCCCTAGACTTTGATCGGGAGGTTAGTAGCAGCGGGACCATATCTACATTGTACGCTTAGCTCACAGGTTCACACAATAATTCACATATTCTCTAGTGCCATGGACCATTTCTAGATGGCCGCCCATGGTGACGGGTACCCTCCAATTAAGGAGTTAATTTAGGGTGATTAATTATGATAAGATCTAACTAATCCAATGCAAATAAGTTGCTATTCAATTGTATATGTGATGCACAACTCTAGCTGAGTAGTGAACATAAAGGATCACACACAAATCCATGACGGAATTATTGGAATTAATTTATAGAATTAATTATGGAGAATAAATAATTAATTTAAGGAGTTAAATTAATTGATTGAAATGGTTCATGAAATCAATTCATGAGAATATTAAATAATATGATTATTTAATTTGGAGTCTAAATTCACAAGCATTAATTTGATTAAGTAAGACTTGTCATAGGCTAATTAAGATTAATTTATTTGGGCTTGAAAATGCATTAATTAGATTAATTAATTTGGACTTATATTTAATTAAAGAATTAAATATCATTGGCTAAATAATTAGTTGGGAATTAATTAAAATTGGACTTAGTCTAATTGAGAATTAAGATAAAGCTCAAAGACCTTAGCCCAAGCCCACAAGACAAGATTCAATGAACATAGACTTGACTTGTTTTCATATTTAGATAAAGAAGAAAATATGAGTCATGCTAGAGCTTGTCTACAAAGAAGACAAGTGTAGAAGGAGAAAAGATGAGTCATGCTAGAATTTGTCTATGAAGAAGACAAGTGTTATCTAAGAGCAAGACAAAAGGGTTTGTCTACATTCATTGGATCTAGTGCAATGACATGGCTATAAAAAGGGGTAGAAGGCAAGAGATTGAGATACCCCTTTTTACATATAGATACAAAAACTCTTGCTTTCCTTTTGCTCTCAAGCTCTTAGACTTTCGCTCCTTCAAATCTAGAAATTCTAACTTTCACCTTAGCCTTGGTATTATGTTCATTTCTCATCTCCAAAAGAGAAGAATTTCGTTGATTTCTCCATAGATCAATAGTTGATCTACTTATTCCTCCAATACCTACTAGCATAGGTTTGAGGGTGATTCCATCATAGGTGGTGTGGACTAGCTTTAGAGGGAAGACACTTGTGTTCTTACCGTGAACAACAATAAAAAACTGTTTCATTTTGATGTTCCACCATTTTTAAGGTAAGGTCATTCTTGACAAAGTTCAAGTAATCAAAATCAACCGTAGAGCAACAAAGGTTGGTTTTTATTAACCATTCTATTGACATCATTTTATGTGTGAGATCCACATCGTAATAGCAACTAGATAGGTAATTTGATTGCTAATTATAATATTATTTTATAATTGAAATCTAAATTTTCGCTGCATTTAACGTCTTGGGGCTTATAAGAAGCTAAGAGTGGTATCAGAACCCGGTCATGCAAGTCAATTGAATTTATTTTGGTTTGATTTGGCTTAATTGGATTAAATTCCTTAACGATTTTATGTGTTAAATTGTTGATGTGTTAAATTTAATTCTTGGGCCTATTTCAATTGTTGAAATTTGATTCTATTGTGTTTCGCTTTCTGCCTACACGGTCGGATTTATCTTCCGCCTACATGGTTGGATTCTTCCGCCTACATGATCGGATTTAATGGTGATTTTTTGTATATTCTCAACTCCATTTTTGTTTAGGATAATTCAGAATAAAAAAAAAAAATAGTGAAAAAACAGCATGGTGCGCATGCACAGGCACCGGTTGCCTGCCGCGGCGCACAGGCGTGCAGACAGCGCGCGCGCGCTAGGCTGCGCCCACACGCACGCTGTGCGGACGCACTGTGCAGTGCACGGGCACAGGGCCGGCGCTCGCGCGCACGACCCTGATGGCGTGCTGTCGGTGGCCGTTTTTGTTCCTGGCATTGAAATTTCGAATTTCTGATTTTATTTATTCTATTTTTTTATTATTTTGAATTTTATTAATTGTTTAAATATATAAATATATATGTATATATATTATTTTTCTAATTTATATATGGATATAAAATGAGAAAGAAAATTGAATTTTCACTTTCAATTTCACTAGTAAAATTCAAAATATTCTAAAGGGGTGAATCCTTGGGTGCTCAACCGGGCGTTCGATGTAGGATGTATCAACATAAAACGGATATTGAAACATAGGACATAGAATGGAATAAACTATGAAAGCATATAAATCGTTACCTTTGTAGTTTTTCACGTGTGCCGCTACTTGCTTTGTTCCTCTCCGGAATGTCCACGAAGTTCAAACGTATGAACTCTCCAAAGGTGATCCACACCACACCGGAAGAGATCCCCATTTTCCTTGGTAGAAGAAAATGGATCTAGGGAGGGTTTGGTTTAAGAAGATGAACACTATCAATTAGTGTCCTTCTTAAACGTACTTTGTTCTTCCAATTGATCCTAGATCAAATGAAGAACACAAGTAAGGAGAGGGAGAGGTGGTCGAAAGTTTAGAGGGAGAGAGAGAGAGTGTGTGATTTTTCTTCTTCTTTTCCTAGAAAAGATGAATAATGAATCTTGTTACTAAGGTGTTAGTACATACTCATATATATACATAATTAATGTGATTATTGGAATGTGTTTAGGTTCATCCAAGGATGTCTAGATACATCCCAATCAATCACCATCAATTCTTCAATCAAGCCTACCATCTCTTAATGTATGATCAAATCATACCAAAAGGGAGAGGCTTGATTGGAGTTGATTTGTCTCTTACCAAAAGAGACAAGTCAACTACACCTAGCATCCAACATGGCCAATTTTTGCTCCCTCCAAGGTAGCAATTTTCGGCCATGCTTATTTAGGGAAGAAGTCCAACTTCTTCCTATTCAAAAAATAGAATTAACACACCTCTCGGGTCAAAATTTAACGGATCGGGTTCCACTATAATCCAATTACAACGAACCCAAAATTAAATTCAATTTAATTTAATGTCCACTTAAATAAATCCTGTTGATCTTTTAATCTAATTAAAAGATCCAACATCTCAACTTTTCATATTAATCGATAAATCCCATTTACCGATTAAACAAAGGCTCGATACAATATCGGCTCGTCCATCCATTAGACAATCCCTTATGTAATCCAATTACTTATTCATCCTCTGAAATTGACTCAAAGTCAATTTCTCCACCTTCTCGGTGATTTGTGTGTGACCCTTTAGGTTCACCCTCAGCTAGACTTGGGCCCGTGTCCCAAGGGCCCATCACCATGGGTGGCCGTCTAGCAACGGTCCATAGCACTAGAGACTAGGTGAATGTTGGCGTGAATATTTAGGCGCCGATTCCGTACTGGTACGATCCTTTCGTCTACCGTCTCCCGGCCTTAGTCTAGGGTATGAAATTTGGCGTCAGTTCCCATCCTTGACTAGGCATGTATGCTTAATACTCGAGACTACACACTTGCCTCATTGCATCGACACAGGAAACCATTTTCTGTTCGACCAACCACTGTGGCCACAGTTTTAAACAGCATGAACGTGTCTCCGAGTGCATAGTAGATTCCTCTATCACGTACTGACAGGGGACAGATCCTCTTCTTGGAACCCACCGTCTGAAGGACAAGCGGATCCGCCCGGGAGCGCGAGCGGAAGCGAGAAAAGCGAGATAAGTGCGTAAATTTAAATCAAATTCAAAATACGCGAATCCCAAGGGGTGTAGCCTTGGGTGCTCAACCGGGCGTTCGATGTAGGATGTGTAAATATTAAAACATATATTTAAACACATAGGGAATAGATATACAAATGAAATCAATCAAAGCATAATAAACCGTTACCTTTGATTGTTTAGCGTATGCTCCCGGCTACTAGCGTTGTTCCTTCTCCGGAATGCTCACGAAATCCAAACGTATGGATTCTCCAAAGGTGATCCACACCACACCGGAAGAAACTCACGTTCTTCTTGCTAGAAAAGAACGGGTTTTGAAGGAATCGGTTTAAGAGAAGAACACTATGAATTAGTGTTATCTTAAACCTACTTTGTTCTTCTTCTTGATTCAAAATCAAGTGAAGAACACAAGTGTAAGAGAGGGAGGGAGCACGAAATTTTGAGAGAGAGGAGAGGATTTTTTGTCTTCTCTTTTTCCTAGAAAAAGATGAATAATGAATCACTTATGCTTGGTGTTGTATATTCTCATATATATACATAATTAATGTGATTATTGGAATGTGTCTAGGTTCATCCAAGGATGTCTAGATTCATTCCAATCAATCATCATCAATTCTTCAATCAAGCCTATCAAAATTTATGGTATGATCAAATCATACCAAAAGGGAAGAGCTTGATTGGAGTTGATTTGTCTCTTTCCAAAAGAGACAAGTGAACATACCACCTAGCATGCAACATGGCTGATTTTGCTTCCTCCAAGGGAGCATGTCGGCCATGTTTAATTAAGGGAAGAAGTCCAACTTCTTCCTATTCCAAATTAGGAATTATTTCTCCTCTCGGGTATAATTTAACGGACCGAGTTTTATCGTAATCCAATTACGACGAACCCAATATTAAATCCAATTTAATGTCCACTTAAATTATTCCCGTTGATCTTTTAATCCAATTAAAAGATCCAACGTCTCAACATCTCAACTTTCCATATTTAATCAAAAATCCAATTTACCGATTAAATGAAAGCCCGATATAATATCAGTCCGTCCATCCAATGGACTTTCCCTTAAGTAATCCAATTACTTATTTTATCCTTCGAGATTGACTCCAAGTCAATCTCTCAACCTCCTCGGTGATTTGTGTGTGACCCTTTAGGTTCACCCTCAGCCAGACTTGGGCCCGTGTCCCACAAGGGCCCGTTACCATGGGTGGCCGTCTAGCAACGGTCCATGGCACTAGAGACTAGGTGCATTGGCGTGAACATTTAGGCGCCGATTCCGTACGGGTACGATCCTTCCGTCTACCGTCTCCCGGCCTTAGTCTAGGGTATGGAATTGAGCGTCGGTTCCCATCCTTGACTAGGCATCTATGCTTAATACTCGAGACCACGTATGCTTCATTGTGTCGACACAGGAAACCATTCCCTGTTCGACCAACCACTGTGGCCACAGCTTCAAACAGCATGAACATGTCTCCGAGTGCATAGGAGATACCTCTGTGACATACTGACAGGGGACGGATCCTCTTCTTGGAATCCAACGTCCTCGCTACACATTCTGACTGCACTGGACAAGGCTTATGATAATCATCTTACAGAATGATTACCTCTCGCCAGATCCAAGATACAGCCGTCCTGTGCACGCGACTGCCATGATCCCTCAAGTCTGAGGATTACTCCCGTACTATCGGAACCGGGGAAAACTAATCATACCGACCAAGCCTCCAAGGCTTCCATATGATGATCCCCGCGAGTCAGTCCAGTTGGCTCGACCCCAATTGACCAACCCATCAAGATCGTGTAGGCGTCCCACGCCTGTCGCCGATGAAACACGGCACTCATCCAATAAACACGACTCTTGACGCAAGTCTCAATAGGACTCTCGATGCCCTGTCTCGAGGTCCTCGACTTGGAACGTTTCAGACCCAACTCTTAATCAGATGGTTTCATGACCACTATCCAATGCGTGGCCCAACTGCACGAGTTGTTATCCATGGTCTGTGGGCTTTGTTGCGATATAAGTTAAACACCATTTTAACAAATGTAAGATGAGCGCAACAAAGAAGGTACCATTGGTGACGAACACTCATCTTATTCATCACATAATAATATTACATTCACATCAAGTTGTCGGATAGGTTACAAATTGCCAAACCTATTGGCTTTCTGGTCACCTATTCCAACACCGTGCTCACTACACATTTTGACTGCACTGGACAAGGCTTATAATGATCATCTTACAGAATGATCACCTCTCGCCAGATCAAAGATACAGCCGTCCAGTGCATGTGACTACTCCTGTACTATCAGAACCGGGGAAATTCAATCATATCGACCAAGCCTCCAAGGCATCCATATGATGATCTCCACGAGTCAGTTCTATCGGCTCGACCCCAATCGACCAACCCATCAAGATCGTGTAAGCATCCCACGTTTGTCGTCGATGAAACACGACACTCATCCAATGAACAGGACTCTTGATGCAAGTCTTTATAGGAATCTCGATGCCCTGCCTCGAGGCCCTCGACTTGAAACGTTTCAGACCCAACTCTTAATCAGTTGATTTCACGACCACCATCCAATGCGTAGCCCAACTGCACAAGTTGTTAATCGTGGTCTGTGGGCTTTGTTGCGATATATGTAGAACATCATTTTAGCATATGGAAAATGAGCGCAACAAAGAGAATACCAAAGGTAACGAATATTCATCTTATTCATTACATAATATTACATTACATCAAGTTGCCGAATAGGTTACAAAATGCCAAACCTATTGGCTTTCTGGTCACCTATTCTAACACAAGGTATTTTCATTATTAAAATTAACATGGTTGCTAATAATGCTTCTTGGGTATTAGATATCGGTTGTGGAGCTCATATTTGCAATAATTTGCAGGTAATGAGAAGAAGCAAAAAATTAGGTGAAGGGGATGTGATCCTCAGGCTTGGAGACGGCACGCAAGTTGTTGCTGAAGCCGTTGAAACTGTTCACTTAGCTACTAGCAAGGATGTTAGGATAGTAGTTAATAGTTGTTATTATGTACCAAGTATGATAAGAGACATTGTATCTATACCTACTCTTGATGAAGAGGGGTATGAATTTTGTGTATCAAAATAATGTTTCTACTGAATGAGGAATGGTTCTTTTGTTTTACTTGGCACATTAATAAATGGTTCATATACTATCCAACAACATAATATGATTATGAACGTTCAACATAAACAAAAATTGGATGATCAAGAAAATGCACAACATGGCACGCTATGTTGGGTCACATTTCCAAGGACAGGATGAAGAGGTTGATTGACTCTAAGAATCTAGAAATAGAGAACTTAGACACTCTTTCAACTTGTGAATCTTGTCTCAAGGGAAAAAATGACAAAAACACCATTTATTGGACAAAGTAGCCGTGCCGCTGCACTGTTGGATTTAATCCACATAGATGTTTATGGACCTTTAAGTACTCCAGCTAGAGGAGGATTTTCTTACTTCATAACCTTTACCGATGATCACTCATGGTTTCGTTATGTGTACTTAATGAAGTACAAGTTTGAAGCATTTTTGAACTGTTCAAAGAGTTCAAACTTGAAATAGAAAATCAAAACTAAACGAAAAAATTAAGACTATTCGATCTGATCATCAGGGTGAATACTTAAGTGGTTAATTCTTGAATTACTTAAAAGAGAATATGATTCTCTCTCAATGGACTCCTCCTGCAACGACACAACTTAATGGCGTGGCTGAAAGGAGGAACCGAACTTTGTTGGATATGGTTCGTTCCATGATGAGTTCTATTACATTACCTCTTTCTTTTTGGGCTATGCGTTAGAAACTGTGGCAAGTTATTAAACATTGTGCCATCTAAGGCTATACCCAAAATACCATATGAAATATGGCATGGCAAACCACCCTCTTATAAGTATTTGAAAATATGGGGGTGTCCCGCATATGTCAAAACATTAGTAGGAGATAAGTTTGGATATGAGATCCATCTTATGTAGATTTGTTGGATATCCGAAAGAAACTGTAGGATAGTACTTCTATGATCCCTCGAAACAAAACGTGTTTATTTCGAGAAATGCAGTGTTCTTGGAAAAGAATTTTCCTTTGGATACTCAAAATAAAGAGGTGCAACTCGAAGAGTCGAGTGATGCATCGTCTATGGCAGAAATGACACCCATACAGCCTCACAATGAACCTTTTGATTTTACACATGCTCTGAGAAAGTCGGCTAGAGTCTCTAAATAACCAGAGAGATATGGTATGCTAGCCTTGACTGGTTAATTGGATAACGATCCAAAGACGTTCGAAGAGGCGATGTCTAACATTGATTCGGGCAGATGGCTTGAGACCAAGAGATCCGAAATGGACTCCATGAACTCCAACAAGGTATGGACCTTGGTGGACCGACTTAAGGGAGTTAGGCCTGTTGGGTGCAAATGGGTCTACAAGCGAAAGCTTGGAGCCGATGGAAAGGTTTCGACCTTTAAGGCCCGATTGGAAGAGGAAGGCTACACTCAAAGGCCTGGTGTGGACTTCAAGGAGACCTATTCGCCGTCGCTATGGCCAAGTCCATAAGGATTTTACTTGCTATAGCTGCGTATTATGACTATGAGATATGGAAAATGGATGTGAAAATTGCATTCCTTAAAGAATTCATTGAGGAAGAAATCTATATGGATCAGCCACAAGGTTTTACATCCAAAGGAGAAGAGCAAAAAGTTCGTAAAATCCATAGTTCCATTTATGGGCCCAAACAGACCTCCCAAAGTTGGAACATTCATTTTGATGAGGTTATACAATGTTATGATTTCATCAAGAACGAATATGATCCTTGTGTATATAAAAGGTTAATAGGAGCTCTATTGTTTTCCTTGTGCTTTACGTGGATGATAGTTTACTCATCGGGAATGATGTTTGGCGGGCCGGCCCCGCGCAGGCTCCTCTACCTGTGCGTGCACCTGGCCGTGTGCACTGTACGTGCGGTTATCCAACAGCTACTGCTGTCGCGGTTTTCTATTTTCGTCGATCTTTTTTCCCTGTTTTCTCTAAGAAGCCAAGAAAATATTTCAAGAACAACAAGATATCCATGATCCAAATTTTAAGTGCAAAATTAATGCAATGAATCCCATAATTTACGACATGCTTAAAATGAAAATAAAGCCACGTAATCATGCATATACACATATAGCACATAAAACTGTAGGCCTATACACCGAACTGGGCTCCGATACCACTGTAACGTATAGTGGATCATCCTGGGAGGAAGCGCGAATGCGGAAGTGTAAACATGCTTAAAGAAACGGAATTTAAAGAACTCGTTCAAGGGGTGTTCCCTTGAACCTCCCGAGGGTTTGGTGTATCTCATGAATAAAGGAAAGCATGTAGAATTCATGGTGGCCATAGAGTTACAACAAAGAAGACCAAAAATCGAGACTTACCCATTGTAGTCTCTCTTCGAACGGCAACACAAGTTGTTCCACGTTTTGCCACCGAGATCCCAAAACAGGAATCCTCTAAATCGTCCATGCAATTCACGAGATCTTCATTTCCCGTGCTAGAAATAGATCAAGAAGAATAGGGAGGACGAATCAACCTAGCGTTATGAATTAACGTGTATGATTCGTCTAGCGCTCCCTTGTATCAAAGATAAGGAAACTAGGCTTTCTTGGAGTGAAGAGGAGAGGTGACGAGTTTGAGAGGAGAAGGATCGGCCGTGTGTGTGTGTGTGTGCTTCAGAGATGGATGTAGAGATTAGTATGAGTATGTGTGTGTGTGTATTTTCTAGTATTTATAGGAAAAGGGTTTTCCTATTCCTAGTCAAACTCTCCTAAGAGAGGCACACTTTGAATAGAATTTTGACCTAGTCAAATCCTAGTCAACTTAGGTCTATGACTAGGTCAAACTTTAATCATGGCCTTCCATCTCATCAATCCTTTTAGAATCAATCTCGTCCATCCATCGCTTGATGGGCTTTATGGAACATTTTAAATCCTATTTAAAATAGTCCATTGGGCTTCTAATAAATATCAAATAAAAAATTTGAGCCCATTTCTCAACTCCATAAATCCTATTTATAAGTCAAGTATATTTAATCTAATTAAAGAGTTGACACTCCAAGAAGAGAACCAATTTAATCCTATTAAATTGTTCGATCTCCCAAATTAATTCCTCCGTTACCGGTGAATTGTGTATGATTCTTTTGGTTCACCCTCAGCTAGACATGGTCGAATTCCCACTCATCATATGATGGGAACTCGTCAGTCACCATGGGTGGTCGTCTAGCAACGGTCCATGGTACTAAAGACTAGGTTAATATCATGGCGTGAATATTTCAGTTCTTGAGTACGTATGTCCTTCCATCTATTGCCTCATGGCCTTAGTCTAGGGTATGGACTTTGGATGTCGGTACCCATTCTTGACATAGGCCTAGGCTCGTCCATACTAAACATCACTGGAATCCCATCCCGCTGTTCAGTTACTGTGGCCACAGATTTATAAAGGACAAGTCTCAGAGTAT
The DNA here is from genome assembly GCA_034509735.1 of Sesamum alatum. NCBI lineage: Eukaryota > Viridiplantae > Streptophyta > Magnoliopsida > Lamiales > Pedaliaceae > Sesamum > Sesamum alatum. The sequence continues at coordinate 12,364,926 of JACGWO010000012.1, forward strand.
ATGTGAGATACTACCGTCAATCGTTTGACAGGAGACAGTCTATCTTGGGACCTACTGTCCACACTCCACATCTTGGTTGTACTAGATAGGGCTTATCGCAACCATGTCTCTCGACTTGGTAGCCTCTTACCAAACCTAAGATACAAGCATGGTGTGTATGTGACTATAGTAGTCCCTCAAGTCCGAGGATCAATCTCGTACTGTTGGAACCGGGAATTCAAGTCATACCGACAAACCCTACTCAAGGTTTCCCATATGACGATTCCCGCGAGTCACCTCAGTCAGTCGACACAAAGTTGGCCAACCCACTAATATTGCATAGACGACTTTCGTCACTATCGATTAGTGCAAGTCTCGAATGGACCTTCGATACCCAATCTCGAGGTCCTTTGACTTGGAGTATTTCAGACCGATCCACAGAAACTGATTTCATGTCTTGCCAACCTATGCGCAGTCCAGTTTCTTGGATTAACCTTTCGGTCTGTGGGCTTTGGTTGTGCATTGAACAGTCACATAGATTAAAGCAATAGTGAACACAATCAAAGTATTAATGCCGTAACAGAATATCACTTTTATTTAGAATAAACTTCATTTAAACACCTAATGTCAGGAATATGTTACATAAGACCAACAAAATTGGCTTCACGGTCACCTATTCTAATAACCTACACAAAGTCCTTAGACTTGTAAACCCTCTTATGGTCCTGTGTATTCAATAACCTATGGATGTCCAAATAGATCTAATCCAATAGACTTTTGGCAAGCCTACTTTCTCCAACAAAGAAGCTTTATGCTCTTTCCATCTTAGAGCGGACTTGTAAGCTAGTCGACTCAAATTGTCTATCGCTAGGCTTTTTGAATCTTCCAAATTAATCGTTCTTAAATAAAGGAAAAACCATCCTAGCTTATGGATGCCAAATTGTAAGTTTATCTTGATTATTCATTTTAATCATTTGATATTAAGTACTCATAATCCGATTATAGGATAGTGTTTAAGGATAATTATTGTATCCCACCTAGCAGGCAAGAATAACCATTCTTTATCAAATAAAGCAATTTTATTGATCAAACGTATGTAATTCAAAAACTGTCCAACAGTACATAAAAACATACTTCGATCATACTAGGTTACATAATTCCCATCAAACTCTAGCCTAACATGATCACTGCTATGCTAAGCCTAACTAGTCCCTAGTTTTTTCAGCAATGGCCCTGCCATCGCTAAGCCTTAGGACTTGTCTTGGCTTTCGACTCATCACCACCTGTAAACCCTTCATAGATTATGATTAACTGGTATCCAATACCAAATAGTAGAACAATAATCATGTTGGTACTCAATTCAAATGTACCTTCATCGGAGAGGAGCTTAGGACACTCCCTCTTCCAATGTCCCTTTTCGCGGTAGTTAATGCACACATCGTTTGGAATCTATGACTTTGACTGCAAACCTTCGTCCTCTTTACTTTACCTCCGCCCAGCGGTGTAACAGGATCACTCGAAGTGCTAGCAGCGACTGATGTTGTCTTAGCTTTCTTCCTCTTCCAGCGTTTGGCACCCTTGCAGAGAGCATAGGAGATATAGCTGTCAAATACTGACAAGGGTCAGATTCTCTCTTGGACTCAAGTGAGGTGCCTCATGAGACTACAACGACGACATCTGAGCCTTTAATTTCCACTGTTGATGTTCCAGTCCTCTGTAGGTCGGCCAGAGTATTCCAACCACCTGATAGGTATGGATTTCTGAGCTTAACCAGTCAACTGGATAATGATCCAAAGATGTACAAAGAAGCGATGTCAGATATTGACTTGGATAAGTGGCTTGAGGCCATGAAATCCGAAATGGACTCAATGGGGACAAACTAGGTTTGGACCCTAGTGGACCCACCCAAATGAGTAAAACCCAAAGGGTGTAAATGGGTCTACAAACATAAGCTTGGAGCTGAGGGGGAGGTTACAACCTTCAAAGCCAGGCTTGTGGTGAAGGGTTACTCTCAACGACCCGGGGTCAACTTTGAGGAAACCTACTTACCTGTAGCAATGGATAAGTCCATTCAGATACTACTTGCCATATATAGCAGCATGATATGACTATGAAATATGATGGATGGATGTGAAAATTGCCTTCCTCAACGGTTTTGTAGAGAAAGAGATCTATATGGATCAATCGGAAGGTTTCACATTTGTTGAAGAAGAGCAGAAGGTCAGCCTTCTCCAAAGGTCCATTTGTGGCCTCAAACAAGCTTCCCCAAGCTGGAACATATATTTTCATGAAGTCATACGGGGATATCATATCATCAAGAAGGAGTCCGATCCTTGTATATACAAGAAGATCAATAGGAGTTCAGTTGTGTTCTTGGTGCTTTACGTAGACAACATCTTACTCATTGAGAATGATGCTAAAATATTGGGTACCACTAAAGCTTGGTTGTCACTCAATTTTTCATGAAGGATATGGGCGAAGCATCCTACATCCTTGGCATCAAGATGTATAGGGATAGACCTAGAAGGATGTTAGGAATGGCCCACTCCTCGTGTATTGAGAAGGTCTTGAAGAGATTTAAAATGGAGAACTCAAAACGAGGATACCTTCCTTTGAGACATGGAATTAAGGTATCCAAAAAATAGTCTCCTAAAACTGATCACGATCTTAAGAAGATGTCGGGCATCCCCTATGCGTCAGCCGTAGGCAGCAGTCAGTATATTGTTCAGTGCATTAGACCTGATGTGGCTTTTGCTTTGAGCGTGATAAGTCGATATCAGGCGTGTACCAGGAAGGCACACTGGAGTGCGGTCAAGACCATCCTTAAGCACCTGAAAAGGACTAAGGACATGTTCTTGATCTACGGTAGTGGAGAATTGATACTGGAAGGCTACAACGATGCTAGCTTTCAGCCGAACGACGACGATGCCAAGTCCCAGTCTGGTTTCATGTTCAGACTTAATGGTTGCATGGTTGCTTGAAAGAGTTCCAAGCAGGCTACCACGCCGAACTCCACCACAGATTCTAAATACATAGCAGCTTTGGAAACTACTGAGGAAGTGGTTTGGATGATGAATTACATCCAAGAGATTGATGTAGTGCCTAGTATTGCTGAGCCAGTGGTTATCTTCTGTGATAACAATGGGGCGATAGCACAAGCAAAGGAACCGAGATCTCATCACTGATCAAAGCATATCCTTAGACGCTACCATCTGCTCAGAGAGATGGTTAGCAAAGGTGACGTTCGGATAGGCCGAGTCAGCTCGGCAGAAAACATAGAAGATCCACTTACTAAGCTGGTGTCACAAATTGCCCATACTCAGCATCTGGATAAGATTGGTTTGAGGTCAATGGATGATTGGCTTTAGGTCAAGTGGGAGATTGTTAGAATAGGTGACCAAAAAGCCAATTGATTTGGCATTTTGTAGTATATTTGACAACTCGATGTATTGTAATATTATGTAATAAATAAAATGAGTATTCGTCACCATTGGTATTGTCTTTGTTGAGCTCATTCTCATATGTTAAATTTCTTTTCACATATATCACAACAAAGCCGAAAGACCATGTTAACAACTTATGCAATTGGGCCACGCATTGGAGGTGATTATGAAACCAACTGATAAAGGGTTAGATCTTAAATGTTCCAAGTTGAGGACCTCGAGACAGGGCATCGAGAGTCCTATTGAGAATTTCACCAAGAGTCGTATTCATTAGATAAGTGTCGTATTTCATCGATGACAGGTGGACACCTATACGGTGTTGGGGGGTTGATCGACTGAGGTCGAGCCGACTGAGTTGACTCACGGGGATCATCATATGGAAGCCTTAGAGCCTTGGTCGGTATGATAGGATTTCCAGGGTTCTGATAGTACGGGAGTAGTCCTCGAACTTGAGAAACCACGGCAGTCACGTGCACACTATGGTTGTATCTTGGATCTGGCGAGAGGTAATCATGTCACAGACATGTTCCTTATAAGCCTTATCCAGTACAGTCAGAGTGTGTACCGAGGACGGTGGGTTTTAAGAAGAGGATTCGTCCCCTGTCAGTATGTGACAAAAGGATCTCCTATACACTCGGAGACATGTTCATGCTGCTTGAACCTGTGTCCACAGTAATTGATCGAGAAGGAAATGGTTTCTTGTGTCGATGCAATAAGGCATGCATAATCTCGAGTATTAAGAATAGACGCCTAGTCAAGGACGGGAACTGACACCCAATTCCATACTTAAGACTAATGATGGGAGATGGTAGACGGAAGGACCGTACCCATACAAAATTGGTGCCTAAATATCCACGCCAACATTCACATAGTCTCTAATACCATGGACCGTTGTTAGATGGCCACCCATAGTGACGGGCTTCTGTTGGACACAAGCCCAAGTCTAGCTGAGGGTGAACCTAAAAGGTCAAACACAAATCACCGAGGAGGTGAAGGAATTGAATTGGAGTCAATTTCAGAGGATGATAAGTAATTGGATTAGTTATGGATTGTCCATGACGGGCCGATATTGTATCGGGCCCTCAATTTATCGGTAAATGAGATTTATTGATTAAGTAGAGATTTAAAGATTGGTTCTTATAATTGGATTAAAAGATTAATGAGAATTATTTAATTGGACCTTGAATTAAATCAGATTTAATTATTGGGCTTTTTGTAATTATATTAAAATAAAATGTGGTCTATTAAATATTGGCCCAGGAGAGATGATAATTCCATTTTTGCAATTACAAGAAGTTATGCTTCTTCTAAAATAAGGAGGCTAGTTTTTGCTTCTTCTGGAAGCATAAAAATTGGCCCCTTCAGGTCTTCGATGACTAGTTGACTTGTCTCTTTTGAAAAGAGAAAATTCAATTCCAATCAAGCCTCTTTCATTTGGTATGATTAAATCATACCTTGTAAAATGGTAGGCCTGGTTGAAGATTAATGGGGATTGATTGGAATGTATCTAGACATCCTTGGATGAACCTAGTCACATTCCAATAATCACATTAATGATGTATATATATATATATGTGTGTGTGTGTGTGTGTGTGTGTGTATACAAATCAAAATGCAAGAGATTCATAATTCATCTGTTTTAGGAAAAAGAAGAAAACACTCTCATATGTCTCTCCACATTTTCGGCCCCTTCTCTACTCTCATATCCCTATTTGTTGCTTCATTTATCTAGGATCAATTGAAGAGCAAAGAAAGACGAAGAAGAAACATTAATTCGATAGTGTGATCCCTTCTTTAATCTCATCTTTTATGTCCTTTTTTCTCTAGGAAAACGTGACTTCTCCCAGTGTGGTGTGGACTACGTTAGAGGGTTCATAGCTTTGAACCTCGGTGAACGTTTCCGACCGTGGGAGCAACATTTGTAAATGTTTCCACTTTTAGAAACATAAAATTGGCCTTATAGGTCGTGTTGTAGAGGTTGGCTTGTTCCTTTTGGAAATAAATCAACTCCAGTCAAACTTCTTTTGCTTGGTATGATTTAATCATACCTTGTAAAGTGGTAGGCTTCATTAAAGATTAATGGGGATTTATTAGAATGTATCTACACATCACATTAATGATGTTGCGTATATACATTCATCAACAAGAGAAATATCATTCATTCATCTTTTTCTAGGAAAAGGAGAACTCTTAAATCTCTCTCTCTCTCTCTCTCTCACACACACACACACACACACTCGACCGCCCTTAGCTCTCTCTCCTTCTCACTTTGTTGCTTCATTGACCTAAGAATACACTAATACGATAGGGCAATCCTTTTCTCGATCTCATTTTCTTAGGTCCGTTTTTCTCTAGAAAGAAAAACATGACTTCTCCCAGTGTGCTGTGGACTACGTTAGAGGATACAGATGTTTGAATCTTGGTGAACGTTTGTCATCTTTTTGAAAGGGAACAACACTAGTAGCGGTGCACTGAACATAACTACAAAGGTAACCGTCATTTAGTTATATTTAGTTCTCTTTATGATTTTCTATGCGCACTATATGATATACTTGTTTTATGTTGTCATATTTTACATCGAACGTCCAGTTGAGTACCTAAGGGTACACCCATTGGGACGTTTTATTATGATGTGCATTTTAAATATCGTTAATTTCTCATCCCTCACTTCCGCTCCCACGCGGATCCGCTTGCCCTTTCAGGATGTGATCCTGTTTATTATATTATTCATCGCTTCAGTTGCTCATTTAACGTCCCAGGCTTGTACCGATTTCTTCAACTCTTCCTTGACTCTGGCCACCAAGGCCCTCCCTATCTTGAGTAGGAATCTCTTCCCCGTGTTGCCCTCCCGATCAAACATCTCCCTGAGGCTCCAAATTGCTTATCGATCTCATTCTTCTCACCGTGGAGTTGGTCAACTCTACGCCGCTCTTCTAACTTTGAGATATTATGTGGCCGACCTCTTTAGGCCTCTGGACAGTTTTTTCACGCAATACCAAGCTCAAAGTAAGTAAGTGCAAAATCTAAGGAAGGCTTATCAGCTAGTGAATAATTAAAACAAATAATACAACTGAAGTGAAACATCTACCCAGGCAAGGTCTCCTGCAAGCTCCACTTCTACCTATTCCTTGCTCAAGTCTGATAGGCGCTTGACGCCTGCCTCATTTACTATGATCCTCGTTCGAATCCAGGCTAATGAGTTGTCAGTCGTGTCCTATTACGACCCAATCCTCACAACCCGGTTAAGCCCATAGCAGAAGACACTTTCTCCAATGATCCCGACAATATGACTCCAATGATGATTTCAGTGAAGAATCGAACAGTGATTTTGATGATGAAGGGAGTAACGATGAATGGAAGGATGATGAGGGGGATGATGAGGATGTTAACATTGGGGGTAATCAAGTTAATGAATTAATGGCCGATAGAGAGGAGTCGTTTGCTGCTCTACGAGGCTCAGAGGTGGTAATGGCCTTTAGCACTCAAGGTGTTGAACTACTAGGCAGGTCCTCTTTGTCAAGGTGTCAAGTAGTGGACATTGACGCACACGACAACCCATCTCAGAAGAGGAGTTGAGTCCCTTGTGTGAGAGGATTCGCTTACCTCCAAGTCATAAGATCATACAAAGAAAAAAGGCCAAGGTGTCCGAAAACCTCCGGATGAGTACTTCATTGTGCACGTGGCTTATTTTCCCAATGGGTTCACCATTCCTCTCAACCCATTGTTCGTAGAAATTATCCGAGGGTTCAGTTTGTCTATCAGTCAATACACTCCTAACTCTACACTTCAAAGGTCATTGTCGTAGGTTACACGAGCTCGACCTCCCCCTAGCTGTTGATTGTTTTCAGGCTTTGTTCCAAGTGAGGAAAATCTCGTAAGACTACTTCTATTTTTTTTCTCAACTAGGATGCAAGTTATTGGAAGGGATCTCATGGCGCAGGGCCGTGGAAAGGAAAATTCTTGTATATAAGGAACAATGGGTGAGATCTACCATTCAAGTAGAGCAGTTCACCCTCTCGGATTCACTACCTAAGCGTTCATCAGTAGTTGCCGAACGCTTCGTTAATGTCAGTTTGTTTGCTAGCATGTTTGATGTTCGGCCACTTGCAACCTCTGGTATGTTTGCTTAGAGCGTTTTGCAATCACTCTTTGCACATGTTTAGTTTGTTGTGATACTTTTACTTAGTTGCTTTCCATGATTATCTAATTTAGTTGTGCTTTCCCTTATAAGACAAAGAGTTGACATCAAAATTGTATTTGCTCGAAGTATTGCTTTACGAGAGCAACATGGTGTGGGCGCCTCATGGCCCGCCTTTCAAAGGATGAGTAGGGGCGTCCACTTCGGGCAGCAGTACTTGAGAGGGAGAGAGTTCGGAAGTTGTTGTGCCATATGTGCCACAAATAAGAGGGCGAGCGAGGGACCATCCGATGCACCATCGAGGCTGTTGAAGAAAAATGATTCTGTTGGGTTGAGGGGATTCAGTCCTACTCGGACATGACTGACACCTCATTGGCTTAGATTGAACGAGGAGTGTATTAAATGAAGTAGACATCAAGCGTCTATCAGACTAGAGCAACGAGCAGGTAGAAGTGGAACTTGTTAATGCCTTGCCCGGCTAGATGTTTCAATTCAACATTATTATTTGTTTCCTTATTTACCAGCTGATAGGCCTTGTTTGCTTTATCTTGCACTTACTTTGAGCTCGATATTGCATTTGAAAGCTATCTAAAGGCGCGAAGAGGTAGGCTACATAAAATCAAAAAGTGAGAATAGCGATATAAAGCTGACCTGCCTCCATGTGAGAAGGTTGAGGTCCATAAGCAGTGAGTGCTCGAGGAGAAGTTTGATCACGAGGTCAGCACGGGGAAAAAACACATGGAGTCCAAGATATGGAGGGCCTTAGTGGCTAGCATTAAGGAAAAGGGGGTGTCGGAGTTCTAAGACTCCGACGAATTCTACAATTGTATCTTGGATCAGGCCAGATTTATACAGGATTGGCCACTCACTTTCTTCGGTGCACATTGCACAAGACTAGGCATTTCGTCGAGTCAAATGTGATGTTCTTGGATCCTCGCATGGCTAACTAAGTTGTTGCCTGCCTTCAAATGCTGGAGGGTACACAGAGGTTATTATTGAAGTGGGGGAGGTAGTGCCTTAAGGTGGTGAGGCAGGTAAAACCTAGAATCAGTCTTCTTATTTTCCTTCCTTATTATGCCATTAAATAGTCCTTAGATTTTTTTTCCAAGCGTCCATTTGACGTCTCTCGGCTAGGAAGAAATTGTTGCTTTTGTTTTTCAACATAGATGGGGAGAGTTCTGATTTCTTACGAGTAGTTTCTTAGTCGCTCCTTAGTGGGTCATACTATATATCTAATGGCATATTGTAAACATTTTTAAGGCATACTATATAGGGATCATTATTTCATTATGACTCTCAAGTATCATTTTACGTCTAATTTTCTTGCTTACATTCATTTTATTTTTCTTTTGATAACTTTAGCTTCTGCTCATTTCTTGATTAGGAAATTAAGTCACATTTTTCCCAGGACCATATTGAAGTCCCTTATCGCGAGCCTACAAGCTCTCCAGCTTTGTAAAGATCGAGTGTTCTCATTGGAGGAGAAAAATGCTATGCTTATTAACGCATTGGTTTACCTCACCTCTGCCAGAATAGGTGCCCAGAAAACCAATTGGATTGATGGTTTGGGGTACTATTTAGCAATCTATATTAAAGTAATATTGACTTGATGAATACAGTAAGTATTCATCCGTGGCACTACATGTTTGTTGTGCCTACTGATTACGTTAAACGGCATTTAACGTCACAACAAATGCCCACAGGACGAATTGGATAACCCATGTAGTTGGGTTATGCATTAGATGACAGCTATGAAACTAACTTTTGAGGGTTGGTCTGAAATGTTCCAATTCGAGGACCACGAGACAGGGCATCGAGAGGGTCCTATAGAGACTTACATTAAGGATTGCATTCATTGGATGAGTGGCGTGTTTCATCGGTGACAGACGTTGGATATCTATACAATTTTAATGGGTTAGTTGACAAGGGCGTCAACTGACCGAACTGACTCATGGGAATCGTCATATGGAAATCTTGGAAGCTTGGTTAGTATAACTGGCATTCCCAACTCCGATTGTACGGGATTAGTCCTTGGATTTGAGGAATCATGGCAATCACATACATATGATGGTTGTATCTATGATCTGGCAAAAGATGTCCGTATCTGGGATACGTTCATTATAAACCTTATCCAATGCAGTCGGAATATATATTGAGGATGGTGGGTTTCAAGATAGGATCCGTGACCTGTCCATATAAGACAATCAAATTTCCTATGCACTCTGAGATGGTTTAAGCTCTTTAAGTCTGTGGCCACAACGACTGATCGAGTAGGGAATGATTTCTTAGGTCGATCAATAAAGCAAACACATCTCGAGTTATTGAGCATAGTTGTCTAGTCCAGGACGAGAACCGATGCCCAATTCCTTGCCCTAGACTTAGATCGGGAGATGGCTGATGGAAGGACCATACTCGTATGGGACTCAGGAGCTTAAATGTTCACGCATACATTCACCTAGTCTCTAGTGCCATGGACCATTACTAGACGGCCACCCACGGTGACGGGCATTTTCTGATTAATGGTTATTAAAAAATAATTAATAAAATTAGATTAATTAATTAATTGTGTTGGACACAAGCTCAAGTCTAGCCGAGGGTGAACCTAATGAGTCACACACAAATCACTATGTGTTTGGTAGAATTAATTTAGAATTAATTCTAGAAGAAGAGAATTAATTTAATTGGATTAAACTAATTCAAGGAGAAAATAAATGATTGGATCATTTATTTTGAAATTCATTTGATGGATGGTCCAAGAATTAATTAATTAGATTAGTTAATTTTTGGACTTATAACCTTTACATTAATTAGATTAATTTATGAGGTTTGGCTTAATTAACTGATTCAATTAATTATTTATCGTTTGGACTTATGTTTATTTAATTGGATTATGTAAACTGTTGGGCTTCAATTGGATTGAGATTAATTAAATTTATCAATACCCAATGGATTATTGTATAGACTTAATTTAATTAGATTAAATCCAAGTCCAAGACATTAGGTTCAATTCCACATGATTTGTAGGTTAGAGCAAGTTAAAGGAGGAGTTGGAGCTCCTCCAAGTGGAGCTAGTGTGGCCGACCATTAGGTACATGGAGGGGGTTTCCATGTGCTATCATGATTGGAGGTTGTGCTATTAATGTGTGTATGTGGAAGTTAGCCTTGGAGGTGAAATTTTGAATTCAATTTTCCTACATACACAAAACAATTCACAGCATATGTAAGCACTATGCTTGCTTCATTTTTGCAGCACATTCTCGGCTAAACACACTCTGAAAATTCCCTCTCTTTGTCTTCATTTCTTTTGGAATGAATTGAACTTAAAACATTCCAAAGATCACTAACTAATAGTGTTGTTTTGGCAGTGTTTCTTCTTCACTACACTATTTTCATCTACAAATAGACTAGAGTGTTTATCCATTATGTGCTTTGCACAATACTTAGAGGAGTTCTACATTGAATTCTTTAGTGAACAGAATGAAAAGAAAAGAAGGAACAACGAACGTACCCATTTTACATTTCATAAACAAAAGGTAGGTTTTCAATTACGTTAATGTATCTTTTATTTACATCCTAATCCACATGTCCAACATTTTTCTTCCTTTTATTTATGTTCTTGATATACACCAAACACCCAGGAACTTCGAAGGGTAGACCCTTTTGAATCCATTCATGGCATGCTTTTAAATTTTCTATTTTATGCTTCCATTGCGTTCCCAGACCATTCCCTGATCCTTTCAGTGGTATCATAGCCCGGTTCAGTATTGTGGCTATAGGACTTACATGTTATCATATGTTTAAGCATGATGAACGTGTTTAAAATGCTCTTTGAAAAACATGTTTTTACGGTTTTGAAACATGATTCTATGTGAAGAAAATATGTATTAATTTTGCTTTTGAAATAATGGATATCCATGCTTTTTTTGAGAATTGAATTTTCTATAAATGCATATTTATGTTTTCGCTTTATAGCAAAAATTTTAAAAAAAATTTAGGAAAACGGCACAACGGCCGTTTGCTTGCAGTCTACCGGCCGGTCACTGGGCCAGCAGGGGTACAGGCCGGGCGCGCGTGCCCGCTAGCCGTGCATGCTGACAGGTGAAAGCCTAGGGTAGGCGTGTGGATCGTCCGGGGAGTAGCGCGAATGCGGAAGCGCGGTATAATATAAATTTCAAGAATTTAAACATGCATTAATATACATAGAATAAATGCGTTCAAGGGTGTTCCCTTGAAACTCCTGAGCATTCGTGTATCTCATGAATAATAAAACACATAAAAATAATCATGGAGGTCATAGGGTTCATAAGAAAGAGGGACGAAAACCATAAACCGGAAACCTATCGATTGTCGTTTTCGTCTTCTAACCTGTACTCGCGTTGTTCCCCGTTTTGCTCCAAGATCTCGTATAGGAGACCCTCTAATTTGTACACGCAATCCGCCCACGTATCTTGATCTTCGTGCTAGCGAAAGAACAAGTGTATTTTTGGAGAGGACCGATCGATCAAACGTTATTGATTAACGAGATCAATTCCTCCTTGATGTTCAATTGTCAAAACAAAAGAGCAATAAAAGATATTTTCTTCGAAGAGGAGGAGAGAGGCGTGGCCGAGAGGGAGATGGAGGGAGACGAGTAGTGTGTGTGTGTGTTTCAAGATTCATCATCTTTTTCAAAGTTCCCGGGTGTTCGGTGTATCTCATGAATTAAAAATAATCATGCATAGCAATCATGGAGGCCATAGGAATTGTGAGATTAAAGAGAGGACGAAAAACTTAAACCGGAACCTACCGATTCGTCGTTTTCCTCTTCTAACCGTACTCGCGTTGTTCCCCAATTTGCTCCAAGATCTCGTATGTGAGATCCTCCAAATTGTGACACGCAATCCGCCCACGTATCTTGTACGTCGTGCTAGCGAACGAACAAGTATTTTGGAGAGGATTGATCAATCACACATTATTGTTTAACGGGATTAATCCTCCTTTTGTTCAATTGTTAACACAAAAGAACAAAGAGCAATTTCTTGGAGAGAGAGAGAGGAGAGAGGCGGACGAGAGAGGGAGAGAGAGCACACGGTTTGTGCGTGTGTGTGTGTGAAGATTCATCATCCCTCTAAAGGTGAAGGACTAAGAGTTTATATAGAGAAGGAGTTTAATCCTCTTCAAACTCCAACTCTAAGAGGACTAATTTGACTAGTATTTTGACCTAGTCAAAGCCCTAGTCAAAGTAGTAATTTGACCTAGTCAAATTAATCCTAGCCATTCATCTCTCCTTTTAATCTCGACCATTAATTTAATTTAATGAAATATTTAAAACCTATTTAAATATTCCAAGGGCATTAAATAAACATAATAAATATAAATATTTATTCTAGGCCCATTAAATTAATTTTCTAATAAATCTAATTTATTAGATAAATCTCTCTTATCTAATAAAAGGAATTAATTCTTTCCAAGAAAATTAAGGACCCGATTAAAATCCAATTTAATCATATCTAAGATACAGCCCTGATGTACAGGTAAACTTAGCAGTTCCTCAAGTCAGAGGACTTGACCTGTACTATTGGAACCAGGAACACACGTCATACCTAGCCGACCCTACACAAGGTCCTCCATAAGACGGTTCCCGCGAGTCACCTCAGTCAGCTGTTCCCTAGCAGGCCAACCCACTAACACTGCTTAGACGACCTTCGTCACTCATCGATGAAATACGACAGTAGATGCTTAGTGCAAGTCTCAAGGGAAATCTCGGTACCCATTTTTGAGATTCCTTGAGTTGGAGATTTCCGTACTGATTCGACGGGACTGATTTCATGGACCTACCTCCAAGCGTAGTCCCAGTCCCCGAAATATGTTTTCAGTCCGTGGGCTTTGTTTGCATATGAATAGATATATAAAGCAGATAAAGTGATCACAAACAAAGTAATTCCAAATGAATATCACTTTTTTTTCATTAATAATTTATTAAAATTCTTGAAATTGTTTAAACATAGGTTACATTTTGCCTGCCAAGATTGGCTACATAGTCACCTATTCTAACAATCTCCCACTTGACCTTAAAGCCAATCGCCCATATGTCTAATCCCCATCTTCTCAAGATGTTGCGTATGAGTGCTCTGCGACATAGGCTTTGTCAGCGGATCTGTTGTGTTGTCTGCTGAGTTGACTCGGTCCATCCGAACATCACCTCTTCCTACCATTTCTCTTAGAAGATGGTAGCGTCTAAGAATGTGTTTGGAACGGTGATGAGATCTCGGTTCCTTTGCTTGCGCTATTGCACCATTGTTATCACAAAAGATGACAATAGGCTCGGCGATGCTAGGCACCACACCCAACTCTTGGATGTAGTTTCTTATCTAGACTGCTTCCTCGGCAGCTTCTGAAGCTGCTATGTATTCGGCCTTAGTGGTGGAATCAGCAGTCATTGCTTGCTTGGAACTTGTCCAAGCCACTACTCCTCCATTGAGCCTGGATACATAACCCGATTGAGACTTGGCATCATTGTCATCAGACTGGAAGCTAGCGTCGCTAAAGCCTTCCAGAATCAGTTCTCCATTGCCATAGACTAGGAACATTTCCTTAGTCCTCCTCAGGTACTTAAGGATGCCCTTAACTGCATTCCAATGTGCCTCTCCTGCACAGGACTAATATCTGCTTGTTACACTCAAAGCGTAAGCAATGTTAGGTCTGGTGCAGTGGACCGCATATTGGATGCTTCCTACGACAAAAGCATAGGGGATGACTTTCATCCTTTCAAGTTCCTCATCAGTCTGGAGTTGTCCATACGACAAAAGCATAGGGGATGACTTTGATCCCATGCCTCATGGGAAGGAATCCTTGTTTGGAGTTGTCCATTCAAAATCTTTTCAGGACTTTCTCCATATACGAGTTTTGGGTGAGCCCTAACATCCTTTTAGATCTGTCCCTGACAATCTGGATGTCTAGGATGTAGGAGGCTTCACCCAAATCCTTCATGGAAAACTGGGTTGATAACCATGCTTTTGTGTCATCCAACATTCTAACATCATTACCTATGAGTAGAATGTCATCCACATAAAGCACTAGGAACACTATAGAGCTCCCACTGACCTTCTTGTATACACAAGGGTCGGATTCGTTTTTGATGAAGTCATAACCCCGTATCACTTCATCAAAGCGAATGTTCCAGCTTCGGGATGCTTGTTTGGGGCCATAGATGGACTTCTGGAAACGACATACCTTCTGTTCTTCTCCAGTGACTGTGAAACCCTCCGGATGATCCATATAGATCTCTTCCTCAACGAAACCATTGAGGAAGGCTGTTTTCACGTCCATCTGCCATATCTCATAGTCATACCATGCTGCTATGCCGAGCAGGATCCGAATGGATTTAGCCATCGCTACCGGCAAGTAGGTGTCCTCAAAATCAACCCCGTGTCGTTGAGTGTACCCTTTAGCCACTAGCCTAGCCTTAAAATTTGTGACTTCTCCATCAACGCCAAGTTTGCACTTATAGACCCACTTACAGCCAACTGGCTTAACACCTTTCGGTGGGTCTACAAGTCTCCAGACTTGGTTCTCGCTCATGGAGTCCATTTCGATTTTCATGGCCTCAAGCCATTTCCCATAGTCGATGTCAGACATCGCTTCTCCGTATGTCTTGGGATCGTTATCCAGTAGACCGGTCGCATTTACAAAGCCGTATCTCAATGGAGGTCTGGACTCTCTAGTTGACCTACGAAGAACGGGAACGTCAGTGGTGACTGTGGGCGCTGACTGTATAGGAGCTGGCGGTTCAGGTACCGGGGCTGGCCTTTCCTGAGGCTGTCCTTCATGCCTAGCATGCTGGACTTCTCGAGGTTGGTCAGCCCTTCGAGTATCTATCCTGAATCTTCTATGTGAGGAATCCGCAGCTACCTCTGATGACTGATTTCCATCACTTGATTCCTCAAGGATCAGTTCATCAGGTTGGATATCCTCTGGAAAGCCTTGTTCCAAGAACACTGCGTTCCTTGAAACAAATACCTTTTGTTCCAAGGGGTCATAAAAGTAATAACCTACAGTTTCTTTAGGGTATCCAATGAACCTGCATAAGCTAGACCTGGATTCTAGCTTATCTCCCACTAACCTCTTGACGTATGCGGGGCTACCCCACACATTCAAGTAGTTGTAGGACGCAGGCTTGCTGTGCCATATTTCATATGGCGTTTGGGTCAATACACTGGTTGGCGCCAAATTTAACAACTTGGCTGCCGTTTCCAATGCGTAGCCCCAAAAGGACAAGGGCAATTTGGTAAAACTCATCATGGATCGAACCATGTCGAACAGGGTTCGATTCCTCCTTTCAGAGACACCATTCAACTGTGGTGTCTCGGGAGGTGTCCATTCATATATTATACCATTTTCATTTACATAATTAAGGAACTCGGTACTAGGTATTCTCCGCCTCGGTCTGACCGTAGGACTTTAATTTTGCAGTTAGTTTGGTTCTCCACTTCAAGTTTGAATTCTTTAAACCTCTCAAGAGCTTCAGACTTATACCTCATCAGGTATACATAACCATACCGTGAATGATCATCGGTGAAAGTTATGAAGTAGGAGAACCCACCTCGGGCCTGCGTCCTTAGTGGTCCACATACATCTGTATGGACCAAGTCCAACAGACCTGTGGCAAGCCTGCTTTGTCCTACAAATGGCTTCTTGGTCATTTTCCCTCTTAGACAGGATTCAGAAGTTGGTAGCTCACTCAAGTCCCATACCTCTAGGTTCTTTGAGTCTACCAATCTTTTCATCCTGTCTTGGGATATCTGACCTAGCGTAGCGTGCCACAGTCGTGCATTCCCGTTATTATCTTTTTTACGTTCGTGTTGAGCGTTAAGAACGAAGTTCGTTTGTTGTAAGATATAGAGCCCATTATTAAGTATACCAAGTAGATGAGCAATTCCACACCTCATCAAATAAAAGAAATTTTTATTGATCATAAACTCATAACCACTATTGTCTAACAATGGAATGCAAATGATGTTTTTAATCATACTAGGTAGATAATAAACTTGCTCTAATTCTATACTAATACGATCACTAACTACTAGAGTGGCGGATCCTACTACTTCTGCCGAGATGGCCTTGCCATTCCCAAACTTCAGGATCATATCCCCGCTACCCAGTTTTCTGCTTCTTTTCAGCACCTGCAAATCATTGCAAATGTAAGCTCCACAGCCGGTATCTAATATCCAAGAGGCAGAATTAGTGACCATATTAACCTCAATCACAAATATACCTTGGTTTGAGAAGAGTTTGGGGCACTTCCTCTTCCAATGCCCTTTCTCACGGTAATTGATACATATGTCATATGCCCTCGACTATTGCTTGGAGACAGCCTTTCCCTTTCCTTTGCCTTTTCCCTCTTGGCAATGGGAACACTCTTAGTGTTCGTAGCTGCTTTGACGGTTTTTCCCTTCCCTTTCTTCCTTTTCCAACGTCCGGCACCCTTACCTTTCATCTTGGAAGTTGAAGCACCTCCAAACAATACCGAAGGTGTGGACTTTTTGATCGTCGCCTCGTATTGCAACCAATATATTGATCAACTCATGAATGCCTTTCTCAAGTGCGTTCATGTTGTAGTTGATAATAAATTGGTCGAAGGAGGGTGGGAGAGACTGAACGATCACATCTATGTACGTCTCATTATCGAGGCCTGCCTTTAGGTCCTCGAGCTTTTCCACCAGGGTAAGCATTTTAAGACCGTGCTCTTGTACAGAGGATCCTTCTGTCATTTTGGTTCCAAAGAACGCCTTAGTCGCGACATACCTAGTATACCGGTCCGGGACTGCATAGCAATCCTTAAGGCGAGCCATAATGGAAGAGACATCGTCTAGCCTTTCATATTGCTTCTGAATCTCATTCGTCATTGAAGTAAGTATGACGCTACGGACCTTCTGGTTATCCTTATGCCAAGTCTCAAATGTCTCACGTTCTTCTGGCGTGGATCCTTCCGGTAAGGTCCTAGGGAGAGGCTCGTCCATGACGTAGCCTTGGTTCTCGTAATCCAGGACTATCCTGAGATTCCGCAACCAGTCGTTGTAATTTGTTTCATTGAATTTGTTGGTCTCAAGTATGGTTGATAAGGGTTCTTAGACATTTTTTAAGTCTACATTTAAAAAAAAAAAGCAGAGTTCGCGATCAGCAGAATTTAAAAGACGGAGGTTTGATAAATAATTAAATGCTTGGTCTTTAGTCATTTAATGCTCCCACTATTTATACGAAAATACGGTACTCTCAAACGTTGTTTTCGGGAAACCTTTTCGTAGTGGGCTTGGGATCCACAGTGAATTTTCCCATACCCGCCTTTTACGATTCGCATGGAAAAAATCCTGTGGGAGGTATACCATACCATTCTTGTTCCACAAGATTCCCAAGATTATTGCCTCACCCTTTCACATGATCCCGAGGACTCCAAGCGAATCATGCTAATCGGGCGTTAGACCCGACCCAATCAACTGAGCCATAGACCCGCTGCTACCTCCACGACTCGTGAGACGGGTAACAGTGGTCTACTTCTCGTTCATAACATAGTGCAGCTTCTTTTAAGTACGATAGTCGTGCCACGACTCGTGAGACCACGCTATCGACCTAAATCAGCTTCCTCACTATGCCATGGACTGGAAGGCATGGACAAACTCCTAGAGTCCATGTCCATTTTGTCTAGGGTCTAATATTTGGACATTGGTCCAACCAATGTGAGAGTAGTAAATGATCGAGATCTCATAGATAAATATTAACACATTCATCCACAATGCGAAAATAAATAAATAGCATCCCATGGCAGTTATATGATAAATAAAAAACCATTCATCCACAATAACAGCCACATGCAAAATTAAAGCCTAGCACGCCCCAGTTGAATGATCATGAGCCCGAATCCTATGCGACCCACTGAGCCCGCAGAGGATCTATGGTCAATCTAGGGTTGATCCTATACTATTACATTAATAGTAACCCAGTCATCATTCTGATGGGCCTTGGTCTCTTTTCTCTTTCATTTCTTCATGGAAACGCCTTGGATCCTCCGTTCTGGGCTCTCCAAGTGGACCTTCCTTCTTCTCCATCAAATACATTAAAAAATTAAAACCTCACTCCTATTCTACTCTCATTACATATTTAAAAAAAGAACCCCAGCGAAAATCCGGGGGGGTACATTAGGAGAGAGGAAGAATGCCTTATTATTCCAAGGCAACTAGAAGGGGAGAAGGAGAAAGCAGAAAAGGAGGCACACAGGCCCAACATAAAATTAAACCATACATTCGGTCTAGGGCTCATGATCATCCATTTCCATTCAACGCACATAATCACATGATCCAATCACATAAATATATGCTAACATTCCATGATTACCAATCATAATAAATCCAAGATAAAATAAATGCATCACATATGAAAAATATGGTACAATCCTTGGCGATAATATTTTCCCGTTTAGGAAGGCCCTTCCTCATCATTTGCAGGTAAGTTATCCCCGGAATTCCAAACTCAATAAACTTAACCTCCCAAAATAATATTCTACAGAAAAATAAGCAAAATTAAACAAAATGAATTTTCAGAATTAATTAAAAATTAAAAACTGAAAATAACGAGAAAACACGATGACGGCAACCGGCTGCCGCCACCGGCAGCAGTCAGCCGGCGCGCACAAGACAGCAGGCCCAAGCTGCTACCTCTGCGCGCGGGCAAGCCCCTGTCCGCGTGTGCGCGCGCCTGGTCGGCAGTTTTCTGCAGGGCCGCGCGCCGGTAGGCTGCCGCGCGCGCAGGGCGCCTCTGCCTGCGCGCGCCAGTTTCCAGGCCGCCAACCCTGCGCCTGGCCTTCGCAAGCGCGCACGCGCGCACACGCACCGGGCGCGCCTGCCGGGCGCGCGCTCGCAGTCACCATCGTCTGCGCGCGCGACACTTCCAGCACACAGTCGCGTGCGCGCGCAGGACTCCTCTGTGCGCCGCCTCGTGCGCGGCGCTCGCGCGTGCTTCTCTGGCCACGTGTCCGGGAGCGTAGGAGCCCTAGCCTGTTAGCCTGGCACGCGCACGCGGGCTTCCCTGCCCGCTTGCATGCGCGCCCGGCCACAAGCCAGCGCCTGTCGCCGGCCATGCCACCCGGCTGGCCTGACTGCACGCTGCCATGCGCGTCCGCCCTGCCTGGGCGCACGGCCCCTAAGAGAAACTAAAAAAATCCCAACATACCAAAAATCATACGAATTGAAAGCAAGAAAAAACGACATGCTTTAATGATAAAAAATATCAAAAAATAATTAAAATATGCCAAAACACGTTTTCATGCTTAAAACGCACATAAAACCCTAGGCCTATACACCGAACCGGGCTCTGATACCACTGAAAGTCTGAGAAAGGCATGTTGATCGTCCCAGGAAATAGCGCGAATGCGGAAGCGCGGGATAAATGTAAATTGCAAAATTTAAACATGCTTTATACGTAAAATAAAGACACGTTCAAGGGGTGTGCCCTTGAAGTTCCTGGGTGTTTGGTGTATCTCATGAATTAAAAATAATCATGCATAGCAATCATGGAGGCCATAGGATTTGTAAGATAAAAGAGAGGACGAAAAAACTTAAATCGGAGCCTATCGATTCGTCGTTTTCCTCTTCTAACCGGTACTTCGCGTTGTTCCCCAATTGGTTCCAAGATCTCGTATGTGAGATCCTCCAAATTGTGACACGCAATCCGCCCACGTATCTTGTACGTCGTGCTACCGAATGAACAAGTATTTTTGGAGAGGATGGATCAATCACACGTTATTAGTTTTAACGGGATTAATCCTCCTTTTGTTCAATTGTTAACACAAAAGAACAAAGAAGCAATTTGTTGGAGAGAGAGAGAGGAGAGAGGCGGATGAGAGAGGGAGAGAGAGCACACGGTTTGTGTGTGTGTGTGTGTGTGAAGATTCATCATCCCTCTAAAGGTGAAGGACTAGGAGTTTATATAGAGGAGGAGTTTAATCCTCTTCAAACTTCAACTCTAAGAAGACTAATTTGACTAGTATTTTGACCCAGTCAAAGTCCTAGTCAAAGTAGTAATTTGACCTAGTCAAATTAATCCTAGCCATTCATCTCTCCTTTTAATCTCAACCATTAATTTAATTTAATGGAATATTTAAAACCTATTTAAATATTCCAAGGGCAATAAATAAATATAATAAATATAAATATTTATTCTAGGCCCATTAAATTAATTTTTTAATAAATCTAATTTATTAGATAAATCCCTTTTATCTAACAAAAGGAATTAATTCTTTCCAAGAAAATTAAGGACCCGATTAAATCCAATTTAATAATTCCATTTCTCCAAATATTTAATTCTAAATTAAATACTTAATGTGTAGATTGTGTGTGACTCTTTAGGTTCACGTTCAGCGGAGGTATTTATATTCCATGTGTGCGGATTCCATGAATATCACTTTTTATTCATTAATAATTTATCAAAATCCTTGAAATTGTTAAGACATAGGTTATATTTTTCCTACCAAGATTGGCTATATGGTCACCTATTCTAACAGTTTCCAACATTTTGTAGACTCCTCCATGACTAGGATTTGACCTACTCAAATCCTAGTCAAGTTCTAGCTTCTTGGTCAAACCAATCTTAGCCATTGATTCCTCCCTTTAATCTCAACCATTGATTTAATTTAATGGAATATTTAAATCCCATTTAAATATTCCAAAGGGCAATAAATAAATGTATTAAATATAAATATTTATTCCAAGCCTATTAAATTAATCTATAATAAATCTAATTTATTAGATAAATCCTTTTTATCTAATAAAAGGAATTAATTCTTCCCAACAAAATAAGGAGCCGATTAAATCCAATTTAATCGCTCCGTTTCTCCAAATATTTAATTACAAATTAAATACGTTTTATGTGTGCGGATTGTGTGTGACTCTTTAGGTTCACCTTCAGCTAGACTTGGTTGGATTCCTAGAATTCGCCCGTCACCATGGGTGACCGTCTAGCAACAGTCCAATGGCACTAGAGACTAGGTGAATATACGGGGATGAACATTAGGCTCTACAGTACATCTATCCTTCCGTCTACGGTCTCACCACTTAGGGTCTAGGGCACGGATAATGCAGGTACCCATTTTAGACCTAAGCGGTCTGTCCTCTACTAAACGCCGCAAAGGAAGCCTTCCCTTCTGTTCAGTTACTATGGCCACAGATTTTAGGGACAAGATATAGAGTATTTGTGAGACAAAACTATCAACACCTTTTGACAGGAGACAGATCCTTTCTTGGAAACTACTGTCACTTTGTACACCGGAGCTGCACTAGATATGGCTTATGACTACTCAAGTGCATCTCGAAAATCTCTCACCATACCTAAGCTTGGCTGTCAATGCAATTCTCCATGAAGGATATGGGCGAGGCATCCTACATCCTTGGCATCAAGATCTACAGGGATAGATCTAGAAGGATATTAGGAATGGCCCAGTCCTCGTACATTGAGAAAGTCTTGAAGAGATTCAAGATGGAGAACTCAAAACGAGGATTCCTTCCTATGAGGCATGGAATTAAGATATCCAAGAAGCAGTCTCCTAGGACTGATGAGGAGCTTAAAAGGATGTTGGACATCCCCTATGCTTCAGCCGTAGGCAGCATACAGTATGATGTTCAGTGCACTAGACCTGATGTGGCTTTCGCTTTGAGCGTAACTAGCCGATATCACTGGAGTGCAGTCAAGACTATCCAAAAGTACCTGAAAAGGACTAAGGACATGTTCTTGATCTACGGCGGTGGAGGGTTGATACTGGAAGGCTATAGCGACGCTAGCTTCCAGTCGAATGACGATGATGCCAAGTCTCAGTATGGTTTTTGTATTTAGACTAAATGGTGGCGTGGTTACTTGGAAGAGTTCCAAATAGGCTACCACGACGGACTCACCATAGAGTTTTTGAATACATAGCGGCTTTGGAAGCTGCTAAGGAGTGGTTTGGTTGATGAGCTACATCCAAGGGTTGGATGTAGTACCTAGCATTGCTAAGCCTGTAATTATCTTTCATGATAACAACGGGGCAATAGCGCTAGCAAAGGAACCGAGATCTCATCACGATCCAAGCATATTCTTAGACGCTACCATCTCTTAGAGAGATGGATAGTAGGAGTGACGTTCGGTTGGACCGAGTCAGCTCTGAAAGGAATTGTGGATCGTCCCGGGAAAAGCGCGAATGTGGAAGCGCGGTATAATTAAAAAATAAATGCGGAATTTAAACATGCTTTAAATTAAAGAACACGTTTCAAAGGGTGTGCCTTTGAAATTTCCCGGGTGTTCGGTGTATCTCATGAATAATAAAACATAAAAGAATCATGGAGGCCATAGGGTAGAAAATTAAAAGGGACGAAAATCATAAACGAGACCTACCCGTTGTCGTTTTCGTCTTCAACGGCTACACGCGTTGTTCCCCGTTTTGCACCAAGATCTCGTTCTTGAGACCCTCCAAATCGTGACACACGATCCACCCACGTATCTTGCACGTCGTGCTAGCAACGAACAAGTTTATATTTTGGAGTGGATGAATCAACAAACACGTTATGAATTAACGGTATTGATTCATCAAGTTCTAATGTCCAAGAACAAGAGAACAAAGAAAAATAATTTTCTTGGAGTGTGTGAGAGAGAGAGGGCGGACGAGATAGAGGGAGAGAGAGCCGAGTTGTGTGTGTGTGTTGTGTGTGTTGGAATTTCATCATCATGCAACTTGTAGGATGCTAGGGTTTATATAGAAGAGGAGTTTAATCCTCTTTAAACTCCTCTTTCAAGAACTCTAATTTGACTAGGATTTTGACCTAGTCAAAGTCCTAGTCAAAGTAGTGTTTTGACCTAGTCAAAACAATCCTAGCCATCCATCTCTCCCATTGATCTCAACCGTTGATTTAATTTAATTTAATGGAATATTTAAAACCTATTTAAATATTTCCAAGAGGCTAAAATAAATATAAATATTATTTAAGCCCATTAAATAAATCCCTTTGATAAATCTAATTTATCAATTTAATTCCTTATATCTAATAGAAGGAATTATTTCTCCAAGAAAAAAATAAAGGACCCGATTAAATCCAATTTAATCATTCCTTCACTCCAATATTTAATTCCTAATTAAATATCTAAATGTGTGTGGATAGTGTGTGACTCTTTAGGTTCACCTTTCAGCTAGACTTGGTCGGATTCCTAGAATCCTTCCGTTACCATGGGTGGCCATCTAGCAACGGTCCATGGCACTAGAGACTAGGTGAAATATTCAGGGATGAACATTTAGGCTCTAACAGTACAGTTGTCCTTCTGTCTTCGGTCTCATCACTTAGAGTCTAGGGCACGGAAAATGCAGGTATCCATTTTGGACCTAAGTGTCGGTCTGTTCTCACTAAACGCCGCAAGGGAATCCTTCCCTTCTGTTCAGTCACTGTGGCCACAGTTTTAGGGACAAGACCTAGAGTATACATGAGACTCAACTGCCAAAACCTATTGACAGGAGACAGATCCTTTCTTGGAAACTACTGTCACTTTGCACACCAGAACTGCACTAGACATGGCTTATGACTACCAAAGAGAATTCTGGTAATCTCTCACCATATCTAAGATACAGCCCTGATGTACAGGTAAACTCAGCAATTCCTCAAGTCAAAGGACTTGACCTGTACCGTTGGAACCGGGAATATACGTCATACCTAGCAGACCATACTCAAGGTCCTCCGTAAGACGGTTCCCACGAGTCACCTCAGTCAGCTGCGTCCTAGCATGCTAACCCACTAACACTGCTTAGACGACCCTCGTCACCCGTCGATGAAACACGACAGCAGGTGCTTAGTGCAAGTCTCAAATGGAATCCCGGTACCCATTTTCGGGATTCCTTGACTTGGAGATTTCCGGACTGATTCGGGAAGACTGATTCCATGGACCTACCTCCAAGCGTAGTCCCAGTCCCCGAAATTGATTCTCAGTCCGTGGGCTTTCTTTGCGTAGTGAACAGATATGGAAAACAAATGTAAGTGAACACAAACAAAGTGATGCCAAATGAAATTCACTTCTTTATTCATTAATGATTTATCAAAGACCTGAAATTGTCTAGACATAGGTTACATATTCCTGCCAAAATTGGCTTACATGGTCACCTATTCTAACAAGCTCCGCAGAAAACATAGCAGATCCACTTGCTAAGCCCATGTCGCAAGTTGCCCATACTCACCATCTGAATAAGAGGTTCGAGGTCAATGGGTGATTGGTTTTAGGTCAAGTGGGAGATTGTTGGAATAGGTGACCAGAAAGCCAATAGGTTTGGCAATTTGTAACCTATCCGACAACTTGATGTGAATGTAATATTATTATGTGATGAATAAAGTGAGTGTTCGTCACTATTGGTACCTACTTTGTTGTGCTCACTTTACATTTGTTAAAACGGCGTTTAACTTATATCGCAACAAAGCCCTCAGACCATGGATAGCAACTCATGCAATTGTGCCACGCATTGGATGGTGGTCATGAAACCAACTGAAGTTGGGTCTGAAACGTTCCAAGTCGAGGACCTTGAGACAGGGCATCAAGAGTCCTATTGAGACTTGCGTCAAGAGTCGTGTTCATTGGATGAGTGCCGTGTTTCATCGGCGACAGGCGTGGGACGCCTACACGATCTTGATGGGTTGGTCGACTGGGGTCGAGCCGACTGGACTGACTCGCGGGGATCATCATATGGAAGCCTTGGAGGCTTGGTCGGTATGATTGGTTTTCCCCGGTTCCGATAGTACGGGAGTAATCCTTAGACTTGAGGAATCATGGCAGTCACGTGCACAGGACGGCTGTATCTTGGATCTGGCGAGAGGTGATCATTCTGTAAGATGATCATTATAAGCCTTGTCCAGTGCAGTCAGAATGTGTAGCGAGGACGGTGGATTCCAAGAAGAGGATCCGTCCCCTGTCAGTATGTGACAGAGGTATCTCCTATACACTCGGAGACACGTTCATGATGTTTGAAGCTGTGGCCACAGTGGTTGGTCGAACAGGGAATGGTTTCCTGTGTCGACGTAATGAAGCATACGTGGTCTCGAGTATTAAGCATAGATGCATAGTCAAGGATGGGAACCGACGCCCAATTCCATACCCTAGACTAAGGCCGGGAGACGGTAGACGGAAGGATCGTAACCCGTACGGAATCAGCGCCTAAATGTTCACGCCAATTCACCTAGTCTCTAGTGCCATGGACCGTTGCTAGACGGCCACCCATGGTAACGGGCCCTTGTGGGACACGGGCCCAAGTCTGGCTGAGGGTGAACCTAAAGGGTCACACACAAATCACCGAGGAGGTTGAGAGATCGACTTGGAGTCAATCTCGAAGGATAAAATAAGTAATTGGATTACTTAAGGGAAAGTCCATTGGATGGACGGGCCAATATTGTATCGGGCTTTTCATTTAATCGGTAAATTGGATTTTCGATTAAATATGGAAAGTTGAGATGTTGAGACGTTGGATCTTTTAATTGGATTAAAAGATCAACGGGAATAATTTAAGTGGACATTAAATTGGATTTAATATTGGGTTCGTCGTAATTGGATTACGATAAAACCCGGTCCGTTAAATTATACCCGAGAGGAGAAATAATTCCTAATTTGGAATAGGAAGAAGTTGGACTTCTTCCCTTAATTAAATATGGCCGACATGCTCCCTTGGAGGAAGCAAAATCAGCCATGTTTCATGCTAGGTGGTATGTTGACTTGTCTCTTTTGGAAAGAGACAAATCAACTCCAATCAAGCTCTTCCCTTTTGGTATGATTTGATCATACCATAAATTTTGGTAGGCTTGATTGAAGAATTGATGGTGATTGATTGGAATGAATCTAGACATCCTTGGATGAACCTAGACACATTCCAATAATCACATTAATTATGTATATATATTAGAATATACAACACCTAGCATAAGTGATTCATTATTCATCTTTTTCTAGGAAAAAGAGAAGACAAAAATCCTCTCCTCTCTCTCAAAATTTCGTGCTCCCTCCCTCTCTTACACTTGTGTTCTTCACTTGATTTTGAATCAAGAAGAAGAACAAAGTAAGTTTAAGAGAACACTAATTCATAGTGTTCTTCTCTTAAACCGATTCCTTCCTAAACCTGTTCTTTTCTAGCAAGAAGAACGTGTGTTTCTTCCGGTGTGGTGTGGATCACCTTTGGAGAATCCATATGTTTGGATTTCGTGAGCATTCCGAAGAAGGAACAACGCTAGCAGCCAGGAGCATACGCTAAACAATCAAAGGTAACGGTTTATTACGCTTTGATTGATTTCATTTGTATATCTATGCCCTATGTTTTTAAATATATGTTTTAATATTTACACATCCTACATCGAACGCCCGGTTGAGCACCCAAGGGTGCACCCTTGGGATTCGCATATTTTGAATTTGATTTAAATTTACGCACTTTCTCGCTTTTCTCGCTTCCGCTCGCGCTCACGGGCGGATCCGCTTGTCCTTCAAGTGGTATCAGAGCCCGGTTCGATGTAAGGGGCATAGATCTATGTGTTTGGCATGATCTACTTGTTTTTAAATGGCTTTATTGGCATGTTAGATTATATAAATATATGAATAATATGATGATTCAATTGTTTGGATTTAATGGACTTTTGGCATGCTTAATTTTGTTAGATTGGATCTAAAATTGCATGCTTATTTTCAGAATAATATTAATGTTATTGTGCTGAAACAGTTTTGAAAAAAAAAAAAAGAAAAAAAAAAATTTGGTCGGGCCGGCAGTGGCCGCGAGCAGGCGGGCGCCTGCGCGCGCGCCATGCGCGCGGACGCTGCGCACAGGCGTGCGCGCAGGGCGCGCAGGCTTGCTGCCTGCGCGCGCGCGCGCGCTGCCCTGTGCGCGCGGCCAGCCGGCCAGCACAACGGCTGGGCCGTTTTGTGCCGTTTTTCGACTTTTTTCCGAAAAATTTTGATTTTCTGTATTTTCTGCACGATATTCTGAAAATATGTTAATTTTGCTTTTTTTGATTTTGGGATAATTGGATTATTCCTTGAATTAAATTTGCTTAATTAATTTGGGATTAATACATGCATTGGATGCATTGTTTAAAATGTCCATTAAATTTCAAATTTGAATTTTGCATATTATTTTGTATATTTATGCTTTTGTGATGTTGGACATCACTTGGGTATTTGGAATATCTATTGGTTATTTATGCATGATTATTTGGAATAATTATGTTACGTGAGTTGATGGAATCAACATGGGATGATCACAAAGCCCTACACCTTGTGTATGGATGAATGAATGTTTATTTATTTTCTGTTGGGTGGGGCCTGCGTGCCTCTTGTTTTTGGGACTATCATCTCCCGTATTTTCAGCCTCATGATGTTAAGGCTTGTTTTCTTTATTACCGATGTATTACTTTCAGTTGTAATGAGAGTAGATAGGATTGGTGAGGTTTCAATTTTAACAAGCAATTGGAGTCGGAAACCCCAAGGAGGAGCATCAAGGCGTGAAACAAGAGCACTACAAGGCCCATTGGAATGACAATGGGTATATTACTATTGTAATAATTTAGGACCACCCTAGACAGACCATAGACTCACTGCGGGCTCAGTGGGTCTCATAGGTTGGGCTTGTGATCATCCTAACAGGGGTATGCTATGTTTTCTGCATGCGGCGTATTTATTTATCGCTTTAAATATTGGATATTTATGCATGCTAAAACACCATAATGTGATGAGGTCTCGGTCACACTTAAACTCTCATTTGGTTGGACCAAATTAAATATTAGGCCCAGAACGGACTTGGATCAAAATGGTATTTTTCGTCTGTCCGAGCCTTCCATCCATAGCAATGTGGTGAGGAAGCTACCACTACCCAAGTGTGGTCTCACGAGTCGTGGCACACTTGGACTAGGGGAAAGCTGCACTATTGTTGTGAACAAAAAGACTGCGCTCTCTGTTTCCCTGTCTCACGAGTCGTGGGGGGCGACAGTTTGAGGCATGATTTGGTTGATGGGTCGGGCCCAACACTGAGTAACATGGTTCGCTTGGAGTCCTCGGGACCATGTGAATAGGTGAGGAAAAATATCTTGGGAATCTCATTGGATGAGAATGATATTGGATATCTCCCACAAGGTCTTCTTCATGTGAATCGTAAAAGCGGGGCATGGAGATTACGCTTGTGGATCCCAAGCCCACTAGGAAATGGTTTCCCGAAAATCCGCTTGAGAGTGGCGGACTTTCGTATAAATAATAGGAGGGTTAAAGACTAAAAGACCAAGTCTTCAACTTGAACAATAATATTACCATCATCTGCTAATTTCTGTTTACATTTTTTAATAATGTAGATATGTCTAAGAACCCATTAACCATGATTCTTGAGACTAACAAATTCAACGGAACGAACTACTCGGACTGGCTGAGAAACCTGAGGATTGTCCTCGGTTTCGAGAACCAAGGCTACGTCTTGGACGAGCCGCCACCGAGCGACTTACCGGAGGGGTCCACGCCTGAAGAACGTTTGACGTTCGAGAAATGGCATGAGGACAACCGGAAAGTACGCAGTATCATACTGGCTTCGATGTCTAACGACATCCAGAAGCAGTATGAGAGGCTGGACAACGTCTCCGCCATAATGCTCCGCATGAACGAGGTTTATGCGGTTCCGGATAGGCATATTAGATATGCCGCCACAAAAGCATTCTTTGGCACCAAGCTCGCTATAGGAGCGTCTGTACAGAGTCATGGGGTCAAGATGCTCTCCCTAGTGGAGAAACTCGAGGACCTTAAAGCTGGGCTTAACAATGACACGTACATTGACGTGATCCTCCAGTCGCTTCCTCCATCCTATGACCCGTTTGTTGTAAACTACAACATGAACGGACTTGAGAAGTCTATTCATGAGTTGATCAACATGCTGGTCCAATACGAGGCAACGACCCACAAGTCGGCGCCGGCGGTATTGATAGGAGAGGCTTCAACCTCCAAGGCGAATGGCAAGAGGGTCGGACGCTGGAAGAGGAAGAAGGGCAAAGGGAATACGGTTGTGGCCTCTGCTCACGCTCCGGGCGACCCTGTTGCTCTGGTTGGACCGAGCAAAGGGAGAGGGAAGGCCCGTGGTTCTCAGCGGTCCAAGGCAAATGATGTCTGCATGCATTGCCAAGGGAAAGGGCATTGGAAGAGGGAGTGCCCACAACTCCTCTCCAACCCAGGTGTGTTTGTGGTTGAAGTTAATATGATTACTAATTCTGCTTCATGGGTATTGGATACCGGGTGTGGTGCTCACATCTGCAATGATTTGCAAGCACTGCAAAGAAGCAGAAGGCTAACCAAGGATGAGATGATCCTAAGGCTAGGCGATGGCAAGGCCGTTGCTGCGGAGGCCGTAGGATCACTAGAGTTAGCCATTAGTAGTCATGTTAGGATTGTACTGAACGACTGTTTCTATGTACCTAGCATGATTAAAAATATTGTTTCCATCCCGGTCCTTGATAAGGAGGGATATGTATTTACCATCAATAAAAACGGTTTTTTCATTATCAAAGATGGTATTTCTCATTTGCTTGGTACATTGGTCAACGGTCTGTACATACTTCAACAGTCTAATTGGATTATGAGTGCAGAACACAAACAAAAACGCGATGATCATAATAACGCACAGATATGGCATGCGAGGTTAGGTCATATCTCTAAAGATAGGATAAGAAGGTTGGTGGACTCAAAGAGTCTAGAAATAGACGATTTGGACAACCTACCGACCTGCGAATCCTGTCTAAAGGGAAAGATGACCAAGAAACCCTTTGTTGGACAAAGTACGCTAGCCAGTGGTCTGTTGGATTTGATCCATACAGATGTCTGTGGTCCACTAAATACTCAGGCTAGAGATCGGTACTCGTACTTCATAACCTTTACCGATGATCACTCACGGTATGGTTATGTTTACCTGATGAGGTACAAGTTTGAAGCCTTTGGAAGGTTTAAAGAATACAGACTGGAAGTAGAGAACCAAACCGGTCGAAAGATCAAAGCCCTTCGGTCGGACCGAGGTGGAGAGTATTTGAGTGATGAGTTTACTGATTATCTAAAAGAGAATGGGATTCTCTCTCAGTGGACCCCTCGTGGAACACCACAGCTTAATGGTGTGTCTGAAAGGAGGAATCGGACCTTGTTGGACATGGTCCGATCCATGATGAGTTTTACCGAACTACCCCTTTCCTTCTGGGGATACGCTCTTGAGACGGCGGCCAAAGTTTTGAACTTGGCGCCATCTAAAAGGGTATCCCAGACGCCATATGAGATATGGCATGGCAAGCCTGCCTCCTACAAATACTTGAAAGTGTGGGGTTGCCCCGCATATGTCAAGAGATTAGTGGGAGATAAACTGGACTCGAGGTCTAGTTTATGCAGGTTCATCGGCTATCCGAAAGAAACTGCGGGGTATTATTTCTATGATCCCTCCGAGTAAAAGGTTTTTGTCTCGCGAAACGCAGTGTTCTTGGAAAAAGGTTTTCCATCGGATAGTCGACGCGATGAGGTGCTCTTTGAGGAATCAAGTGAGGCACCCCATGAGGCGGCAGTGACATCTGAGCCAGTGGTTCCCACTGATATTGTTCCAGTCCTCCGTAGGTTGGCCAGAGTATCCCATGCACCTGATAGGTATGGATTTCTGGGCCTGACCAGTCAGTTGGATAATGATCCAAAGACGTACGGAGAAGCGATGTCGGACATCGATTCGGACAAGTGGCTTGAGGCCATGAAATCCGAGATGGACTCGATGGGTACAAACAAGGTTTGGACCCTAGCAGATCCACCGAAAGGGGTTAAACCCGAAGCTGGAACATACGTTTTGATGAAGTCATACGGGGATATGATTTCATCAAGAACGAGTCCGATCCTTGTGTATACAAGAAGATCAGTGGGAGCTCAGTTGCGTTTCTGGTGCTTTACGTGGATGACATCTTGCTCATTGGGAATGATGCTAAGATGTTGGGTCCCACTAAAGCTTGGCTGTCAATGCAATTCTCCATGAAGGATATGGGCGAGGCATCCTACATCCTTGGCATCAAGATCTACAGGGATAGATCTAGAAGGATGTTAGGAATGGCCCAGTCCTCGTACATTGAGAAATTCTTGAAGAGATTCAAGATGGAGAACTCAAAACGAGGATTCCTTCCTATGAGGCATGGAATTAAGATATCCAAGAAGCAGTCTCCTAAGACTGATGAGGAGCTTAAAAGGATGTTGGACATCCCCTATGCTTCAGCCGTAGGCAGCATACAGTATGATGTTCAGTGCACTAGACCTGATGTGGCTTTCGCTTTGAGCGTAACTAGCCGATATCACTGGAGTGCAGTCAAGACTATCCAAAAGTACCTGAAAAGGACTAAGGACATGTTCTTGATCTACGGCGGTGGAGGGTTGATACTGGAAGGCTATAGCGACGCTAGCTTCCAGTCGAATGACGATGATGCCAAGTCTCAGTATGGTTTTGTATTTAGACTAAATGGTGGCGTGGTTACTTGGAAGAGTTCCAAATAGGCTACCACGACGGACTCCACCATAGAGTTTTGAATACATAGCGGCTTTGGAAGCTGCTAAGGAGTGGTTTGGTTGATGAGCTACATCCAAGGGTTGGATGTAGTACCTAGCATTGCTAAGCCTGTAATTATCTTTCATGATAACAACGGGGCAATAGCGCTAGCAAAGGAACCGAGATCTCATCACGATCCAAGCATATTCTTAGACGCTACCATCTCTTAGAGAGATGGATAGTAGGAGTGACGTTCGGTTGGACCGAGTCAGCTCCGCAGAAAACATAGCAGATCCACTTGCTAAGCCCATGTCGCAAGTTGCCCATACTCACCATCTGAATAAGAGGTTCGAGGTCAATGGGTGATTGGCTTTAGGTCAAGTGGGAGATTGTTGGAATAGGTGACCAGAAAGCCAATAGGTTTGGCAATTTGTAACCTATCCGACAACTTGATGTGAATGTAATATTATTATGTGATGAATAAAGTGAGTGTTCGTCATTATTGGTACCTACTTTGTTGTGCTCACTTTACATTTGTTAAAACGGCGTTTAACTTATATCGCAACAAAGCCCACAGACCATGGATAGCAACTCATGCAGTTGGGCCACGCATTGGATGGTGGTCATAAAACCAACTGATTAAGAGTTGGGTCTGAAACGTTCCAAGTCGAGGACCTCGAGACAGGGCATCAAGAGTCCTATTGAGACTTGCGTCAAGAGTCGTGTTCATTGGATGAGTGTCGTGTTTCATCGGCGACAGGCGTGGGACGCCTACACGATCTTGATGGGTTGGTCGACTGGGGTCGAGCCGACTGGACTGACTCGCGGGGATCATCATATGGAAGCCTTGGAGGCTTGGTCGGTATGGTCTTCCCCGGTTCCGATAGTACGGGAGTAATCCTCAGACTTGAGGAATCATGGCAGTCACGTGCACAGGACGGCTGTATCTTGGATCTGGCGAGAGGTGATCATTCTGTAAGATGATCATTATAAGCCTTGTCCAGTGCAGTCAGAATGTGTAGCGAGGACGGTGGATTCGAAGAAGAGGATGCGTCCCCTGTCAGTATGTGACAGAGGTATCTCCTATGCACTCGGAGACACGTTCATGCTGTTTGAAGCTGTGGCCACAGTGGTTGGTCGAACAGGGAATGGTTTCCTGTGTCGACGCAATGAAGCATACGTGGTCTCGAGTATTAAGCATAGATGCCTAGTCAAGGATGGGAACCGACGCCCAATTCCATACCCTAGACTAAGGCCGGGAGACGGTAGACGGAAGGATCGTACCCGTACGGAATCGGCGCCTAAATGTTCACGCCAATTCACCTAGTCTCTAGTGCCATGGACCGTTGCTAGACGGCCACCCATGGTAACGGGCCCTTGTGGGACACGGGCCCAAGTCTAGCTGAGGGTGAACCTAAAGGGTCACACACAAATCACCAAGGAGGTTGAGAGATCGACTTGGAGTCAATCTCGAAGGATAAAATAAGTAATTGGATTACTTAAGGGAAAGTCCATTGGATGGACGGGCCAATATTGTATCGGGCTTTCATTTAATCGGTAAATTGGATTTTCGATTAAATATGGAAAGTTGAGATGTTGAGACGTTGGATCTTTTAATTGGATTAAAAGATCAACGGGAATAATTTAAGTGGACATTAAATTGGATTTAATATTGGGTTCGTCGTAATTGGATTATGATAAAACCCGGTCCGTTAAATTATACCCGAGAGGAGAAATAATTCCTAATTTGGAATAGGAAGAAGTTGGACTTCTTCCCTTAATTAAATATGGCCGACATGCTCCCTTGGAGGAAGCAAAATCAGCCATGTTTCATGCTAGGTGGTATGTTGACTTGTCTCTTTTGGAAAGAGACAAATCAACTCCAATCAAGCTCTTTCCTTTTGGTATGATTTGATCATACCATAAATTTTGGTAGGCTTGATTGAAGAATTGATGGTGATTGATTGGAATGAATCTAGACATCCTTGGATGAACCTAGACACATTCCAATAATCACATTAATTATGTATATATATTAGAATATACAACACCTAGCATAAGTGATTCATTATTCATCTTTTTCTAGGAAAAAGAGAAGACAAAAATCCTCTCCTCTCTCTCAAAATTTCGTGCTCCCTCCCTCTCTTACACTTGTGTTCTTCACTTGATTTTGAATCAAGAAGAAGAACAAAGTAAGTTTAAGAGAACACTAATTCATAGTGTTCTTCTCTTAAACCGATTCCTTCCTAAACCCGTTCTTTTCTAGCAAGAAGAACGTGTGTTTCTTCCGGTGTGGTGTGGATCACCTTTGGAGAATCCATACGTTTGGATTTCGTGAGCATTCCGGAGAAGGAACAACGCTAGTAGCCGGGAGCATACGCTAAACAATCAAAGGTAACGGTTTATTACGCTTTGATTGATTTCATTTGTATATCTATGCCCTATGTGTTTAAATATATGTTTTAATATTTACACATCTTACATCGAACGCCCGGTTGAGCACCCAAGGGTACACCCTTTGGGATTCGCATATTTTGAATTTGATTTAAGTTTACGCACTTTCTCGCTTTTCTCGCTTCCGCTCGCGCTCCCGGGCGGATCCGCTTGTCCTTCAGACGGTTCCCGCAAGTCACTCCAGTCAGCCGCTCCCCAGCAGGCCAACCCACTAGCATTGCTTAGACAACCCTCGTCACCCGTTGATGAAATACGACAGCAGATGCTTAGTGCAAGTCTCAAGGGGAATCTCGGTACCCAATTTCGAGATTCCTTAACTTGGAGATTTCCAGACTGATTCGGCGGAACTGATTTCATGGACCTACCTCCAAGCGTAGTCCCAGTCCCCGAAATGCGATTTCAGTCTATGGGCTTTGTCTGCGTAGTGAACAGTTATAAAGCAGATAAAGTGAACACAAACAAAGTACGTGCGAAATGAATTTCACTTCTTTATTGATTAAGGATTTATTGAAACTTCGAAATTGTTCAGACATAGGTTACAATTCGCCTACCAAGATTGGCTGCATGGTCACCTATTCTAACAATCTCCCACTTGATCTTAAAGCCAATCGCCCATATGCCTAATCCCTATCTTCTCAAGATGTTGCGTATGGGCGCTCTACGACATAGGCTTTGTCAGCGGATCTGCTGTGTTGTTTGCTAAGTTGACTCGGTCCATCTGAACGTCACCTCTTCCTACCATATCTCTTAGAAGGTGGTAACGTCTAAGAATTTGTTTTGAATGGTGATGAGACCTCGGTTCCTTTGCTTGCGCTATTGCTCCGTTGTTATCACAAAAGATGACAACGGGCTCGGCAATGCTAGGCACCATACCCAACTCTTGGATGTAGTTTCTCATCCAAACCGCTTCTTTGGCATCTTCTGAAGCTGCTATGTATTCGGCCTCAGTGGTGGAATCAGTAGCGGTTGCTTGCTTGGAACTTTTCCAAGCCACTACTACTCCATTGAGCCTGAATACATAACCCAATTGAGACTTGGCATCATCGTCATCAGCCTGGAAGCTACCATTGCTAAAGCCTTCTAGGATCAGTTCTCCATTGCCATAGACCAAGAACATTTCCTTAGTCCTCCTCAGGTACTTAAGGATTCCCTTAACTGCATTCCAATGTTCCTCTCCTGCACAAGACTAATATCTGCTCGTTACTCAAAGCCTAAGCAATGTCAGGTCTGGTGCAGTGGACTGCATATTGGATGCTTCCAATGGCAGAAGCATAGGGGATGAGTTTCATCCTTTCAAGTTCCTCATTAGTCTGCGGGGACTGTTTCTTGGATAATTTGATCCCATGCCTTGTGGGAAGGAACCCTCGTTTGGAGTTGTCCATCCGAAACCTTTTCAGGGCTTTCTCCATATACGAGTTTTGGGTGAGTCCTAACATTCTCTTAGATCTATCCCTGACAATCTGGATGCCTAGAATGTAGGAGGCTTTTGATAGAAAATTGAGTTGATAACCATGCTTTTGTGTCACCCAACATTCTAACGTCATTTCCTATGAGTAGAATGTCATCCACATAAAGCACTAGGAACACTATAGAGCTCCCACTGACCTTCTTGTATACACAAGGGTAGGATTCATTTTTGATGAAATCATAATACCATATTACTTCATCAAAGCGAATGTTCCAACTTCGGGATACCTGTTTGAGGCCATAGATGGACTTCTGGAGACGACAGACCTTCTGTTCTTCTCCGGTGACCGTGAAACCCTCCGGCTGATCCATGTAGATCTCTTCCTCAACAAAACCATTGAGGAAGGCCGTTTTCACGTCCATCTGCCATATCTCATAGTCATACCATGCTGCTATGGCAAGAAGGATCCGAATGGACTTAGTCATGGCTACTGGCGAGTAGGTGTCCTCAAAATCGACCTCGGGTCGTTGAGTGTACCCTTTAGCTACTAGCCTAGCCTTAAAGGTTGTGACTTCTCCATCAATGCCAAGTTTGCGCTTATAGACCCACTTACAACCAACTAGCTTAACCCCTTTCGGTGGGTCTACAAGTGTCCAGACTTGGTTTTCACTCATGGAGTCCATTCCGGTTTTCATGGTCTCAAGCCATTTCCCTGAGTCGATGTCAGACATCGCTTCCCCATATGTCTTAGGATCCTTATCCAGTAGACTGGTCATATTTAGAAAGCCATATCTCACCGGAGGTTGAGACTCTCTAGCTGACCTACGGAGAATGGGAACGTCAGTGGTGACTGTGGGCGCTGACTATATAGGAGCTGGCGGCTCAGGTACCGAGGCTGTCCCTTCCTGAGGTTGTCCTTCATGCCTAGCATGCTGGACTTCTCCAGGTTGGTTAGCCCTTTGGGTATTTATCCCGAATCATCTTGGTGAGGAATCCGCAGCTTCCACTGATGACTGATTTCCATCACTTGATTCCTCAAGGATCAGTTCATCAGGTTGGATATCCTCTGGAAAGCCTTGTTCCAAGAACACTGCGTTCCTTGAAACAAATACCTTTTGTTCCAAGGGGTCATAGAAGTAATAACCTGCAGTTTCTTTAGGGTATCCAATGAACCTGCATAAGCTAGACCTAGATTCTAGCTTGCCTCCCACTAGCCTCTTGACGTATACGGGACTGCCCACACTTTCAAGTAGTTGTAGGACGCAGGCTTGCCGTGCCATATTTCATATGGCGTTTGGGTTAATACACTGGTTGGTGCCAAATTTAATAACTTGGCCTCAATCTCCAATGCGTAGCCCCAAAAGGACAAGGGCTATTTGGTAAAACTCATCATGGATCGAACCATGTCTGACAGAGTTCGATTCCTCCTTTCAGAAACCCCATTTAACTGTGGTGTCCCGGGAGGTGTTCATTCAGATATTATACCATTTTCTTTAAGATAATTAAGGAACTCAGTACTAAGGTACTCTCCGCCTCGGTCTGACCGTAGGACTTTAATTTTGCAGCCGGTCTGGTTCTCAACTTCAAGTCTGAATTTTTTAAACCTCTCAAGAGCTTTAGACTTGTACCTCATCAGGTATACATAACCATACCGTGAATGATCATCAGTGAAGGTTATGAAGTAGGAGAACCCACCTCGGGCCTGCGTCCTTAGTGGTCCACATACGTCTGTATGGACCAGGTCCAACAGACCTGTGGCAAGCCTGCTTAGTCCTACAAAGGGCCTCTTTGTCATTTTCCCTCTTATACAGGATTCACAAGTTGGTAGCTCACTCAAGTCCCCTACCTCTAGGTTCTTTGAGTTTACCAATTTCTTCATCCTGTCTTGGGATATGTGACCTAGCCTAGTGTGCCACAGTCATGCGTTCCCGTTGTTATCTATTTTACGTTTGTGTTGAGCGTTTAGAACGAAGTTCGTTTGTTGTAAGATATAGAGCATGTTATTAAGCAATTTTTATTGATCATAAACTCATATCCACTATTGTCTAACAACGGAATGGAAATGATGTTTTAATCATACTAGGTACATAATAAACTTGCTCTAACTCTATACTAATACGATCACTAACTACTAGAGTGGCAGATCCTATTGCTTCTGCCGAGATGGCCTTACCATTCCCAAGCTTCAGGATCATATCCCTGCTACCCCAGTTTCTGCTTCTTTTTCAGCACCTGCAAATCATTGCAAATGTGAGCTCCACAGCCGGTATCTAATACCCAAGAGGCAGAGTTAGTAACTATATTAACCTCAATCACAAAGATACCTTGTTTGGAGAGGAGTTTGGGGCACTCCCTCTTCCAATGCCTTTTCTCACGGCAATTGATACATATGTCATATGCCCTCGACTGTTGCTTGGAGTCAACTTTCCCTTTTCCTTTGCCTTTCCCCTCTTTGGCAATGGGAACACTCTTAGCGTTTGTAGCTGCTTTGATGGCTTTTTCCTTTCCTTTCTTCCTTTTCCAACATCCGGCACCCTTGTCTTTTTGTCTTGGAAGTCGAAGCATCTCCAAACAATACCGACGGCACGAACTTTTTGGTCGTTGCCTCGTATTACACCAACATATTGATTAACTCATGAATACCCTTCTCAACTGTGTTCATGTTATAGTTAACAATAAATTGGTCGAAGGAGGGTGGGAGAGACTGAAGGATCACATCTATGTACGTCTCGTTATCGACGCCTGCCTTGAGGTCCTCGAGCTTTTCCACCAGGGTAAGCATTTTAACCCCGTGCTCTTGTACAGAGGATCCTTCGGTCATTTTAGTTCCAAAAAACGCCTTCGTCGCGACATACCTAGTATGCCAGTCCGGGACTGCATAGCAATCCTTCAGGCGAGCCATAATGGAAGGGACATCGTCTAGCCTTTCATACTGCTTCTGAATCTCATTCGTCGTAGAGGCAAGTATGATGCTTCTGGCGTGGATCCTTCTGGCAAGGTCCTAGGGAATGGCTCGTCCATGACGTAACCTTGGTTCTCGTAATCTAGGACTATCCTCAGATTGCGCAACCAGTCGTTGTAATTTGTTCCATTAAACTTGTTGGTCTCAAGTATAGTTAATAATGGGTTCTTAGACATTTTAAATCTACATTTAAAACAAAACTACGATCAGCAGAATTTTAAAAAGACGGAAGTTTTGATAAATAATTAAACGCTTGGACTTTGGTCATTTAATGCTCCCACTATTTATACGAAAATACGATACTCTCGAACGTCGTTTCGGGAAACCTTTTCCTAGTGGGCTTGGGATCCACAGTGAATTTTCCCATACCCCGCTTTTACGATTCACATGGGAAGAATCCTGTGGGAGGTATACCATACCATTCTTGTTCCACGAGATTCCCAAGATAAATGCTTCACCCTTTCACATGATCCCGAGGACTCCAAGCGAATCATGCTAATTGGGCATTAGACCCGACCCAATCGACCGAATCATAGACCCGCTGCTACCTCCATGACTCGTGAGACAGGTAACAGTGGTCTACTTTTCGTTCATGACATAGTGCAGCTTCTTTTAAGTACGATAGTGCCACGACTCGTGAGACCATGCTATCGACCTAAATTAGCTTCCTCAGTATGCCATGGATTGGAAGGCATGGACAGACTCCTAGAGTCCATGTCCACTTTGTTTAGGGTCTAATATTTGAACATTGGTCCAACCAAGTGAGAGTTGTAAATGACCGAAATCTCATACATAAACACATTCATCCATAATGCGTAATTAAAAAAAAGTTGCATCCCATAGCAGTTATACGATAAATAAAAACATTCATTCACCATAACAGCCACATGCAAAATTAAAGCCTAGCACGCCCCTGTTGGATGATCACGAGCCCGAATCCTATGCGACCTACTGAGCCCGCAGTGGATTTATGGTCAATCTAGGGTTGGTGCTACACTATTACATTAATAGCAACCCGATCATCATGTTGATGGGCCTTGGTCTCTTTTCTCTTTCAGATCTCCATGGAAACGCCTTGGAACCTCCATTCTGGGCTCTCCATGTGGGCCTTCCTTCTTCTCCACCAAAAGCATAAAAAATAAAATCCTCACTCCTATTCTACTCTCATTACATATGTAAAAAAAGAAACCCCAGCGAAAACCCGGGGGGAATACATTAAGGAGGGAGAAAGAATGTCTTATTATTCCAAGGCAACTAGAAGAGGAGAAGGAGAAAGCAGAAGAGGCACACAGGCCCAACATAAGAAACCATACATCCGGTCTAGGGCTCGCGATCATCCATCTCCATTAAACGCACATAATTACATGAGCCAATCACATAAACACATGCTAATAATCCATGATTACCAATCATATCATTCCATGATAAATAAACAAATAACATATGAAAAATATGGTACAACCGTTGGCATACACCTTTCTCGTTCAGGAAGACCCTTCCTCATTATTTGAAGGTGAGTAACGCCCCGGGATTCCAAATCCAATACTACAACCTCCCAAATAATGTTTTTGAGAAAACATGCAAAAAATAAATAAAACTAATTTTTCAGAATAATCCAAAAAATAAAAATAAGAAGAAAACGCAAATCACGACCAGCCGCCGCCACCAGCGGCGCTCTGCCGGCACACACAGGCCAGCGGGCCCCTGCCTGCTCGCGCGTGCGCCTGGCCGACCATGCTGCGCATGCTGGCGCGCGTCGGCAGGCTGTCGCGTGCAGGCACCTCTGCCCGAGCGCGCCACCCTGCATCGAGCGCGCTGTGCGCGTACACGCGCATTGGGCGCGCCTGCCGAGCGCCCGCGCGCGCGCGACTTTCCTGGCCGCCCTTCGGGCGCTCGGGAGTCCCGGCGCACTGGCTTGGCGCACGCGCAGGCTCCTTGTCTGCATGCGCGCGCAGGCTCCCTGTCTGCATGCGCACGCGCCCGGCCGTGCGTCCGCCCTAGGCGTCTGGCCCCGCGCATGCCGGCCGGATCCGAGCGCGTACGCTCCCTTGCCTGTGCGCGCGCCTTGCCTGGCTGCACTGCGTGGACGGTCAGCAGCCGGTTGGCCGCGTGTGACGTTTTCCCCCGTTTTATTCGTTTTGCCCCCGTTTCCAAGAAGAACAAGAAACCAACAGCACCATTAAATCATACATAATTAAAAGCAAGAAAACGACATGCTTTGCAATTAAAACATCAAGATTTAATTAAATCATGCCATACACATTTTCATGCTTCCAAACACACACAAAACCCTAGGCCTATACACCAAACCGGGCTCTAATACCACTGAAAGCTTAGGGTAGGCGTGTGGATCGTCCCGGGAGTAGCGCGGTATAATATAAATTTCAAGAATTTAAACATGCTTTAATATACATAGAATAAATGCGTTCAAGGGGTATTCCCTTGAAACTCCCGGGCGTTCGGTGTATCTTATTAACAATAAAACACATAAAAATAATCATGGAGGCTATATAGGGTTCAATAGAAAGAGGGACGAAAACCATAAACCGGAAACCTACCGATTGTCATTTTCGTCTTCTAACCGGTACTTACTCCAAGATCTCGTATAGGAGACCCTCTAATTCGTACATGCAATCCGTCCACGTATCTTGATCTTCATGCTAGCGAAAGAACAAGTGTATTTTTGGAGAGGACGGATCGATCAAACGTTTTTGATTAACGAGATCAATCCTCCTTGATGTTGAATTATCAGAACAAAAGAACAAGAAAAGATATTTCTTGGAAGAGGATGAGAGAGGCGCGGCCGAGAGGGAGATGGAGGGAGACGAGTAGTGTGTGTGTGTGTGTGTTTCAAGATTCATCATCTTTTTCAAAGTGTATACTTAGGAATATATATATAGAGGAGGAATCCTAATCCTCTTCTAGCTTCCAACACTTTGAAGACTCCTCCATGACTAGGATTTGACCTAGTCAAATCCTAGTCAAGTTCTAGCTTCTTGGTCAAACCAATCTTAGTCATTGATTCCTCCCTATAATCTCAACCATTGATTTAATTTAATAAAATATTTAAATCCCATTTAAATACTCCAAAGGGCAATAAATAAATATATTAAATATAAATATTTATTCCAAGCCTATTAAATTAATTTTTAATAAATCTAATTTATTAGATAAATCCCTTTTATCTAATAAAAGTAATTAATTCTTCCCAAGAAAATAAGGACCCGATTCAATCAAATTTAATCGCTCCATTTCTCCAAATATTTAATTCCAAATTAAATACGTTTTATGTGTGCGGATTGTGTGTGACTCTTTAGGTTCACCTTCATCTAGACTTGATTGGATTCCTATAATCCACCCGTCACCATGGGTGGCCGTCTAGCAATGGTCCATGGCACTAGAGAAGATGTGAATATACGGAGATGAACATTTAGGCTCTACAGTACATCTATCCTTCCGTCTACGGTCTCACCACTTAGGGTCTAGGGCACGGATAATGCAAGTACCCATTTTGGACCTAAGTGTCGGTCTGTCCTCTACTAAACGCCGCAAGGGAAGCCTTCCCTTCTGTTCAGTTACTGTGGCCACAGATTTTAGGGACAAGACACAAAGTATTTGTGAGACACAACTGTCAACACCTTTTGACAGGAGACAGATCCTTTCTTGAAAACTACTGTCACTTTGTACACCGGAGCTGCACTAGATATGGCTTATTACTACTCAAGTGCATCTCGGTAATCTCTCACCATACCTAAGATACAGCCCTGATTTACAGGTAAACTCGGCAATTCCTCAAGTCAAAGGACTTGACCTGTACCGTTGGAACCGGGAACATACGTCGTACCTAACTGACTCTACTTAAGGTCCTCCGTAAGACGGTTCCCGCGAGTCACTTCAGTCAGCCGCTCCCCAGCAGGCCAACCCACTAGCATTGCATAGACGACCCTCGTCACACGTCGATAAAATACGACAGCAGATGCTTAGTGCAAGTCTCAAGGGGAATCTCGGTACCCAATTTCGAGATTCCTTGACTTGGAGATTTTCAGACTGATTCGGCGGAACTGATTTCATGGACCTACCTCTAAAGGTAGTCCCAGTCCCCGAAATGCGATTTCAGTCTATGGGCTTTGCTTCCATAGTGAACAGTTATAAAACAGATAAAGTGAACACAAACAAAGTACGTGCCAAATGAATTTCACTTCTTTATTCATTAAGGATTTATTGAAACTTCGAAATTGTTCAGACATAGGTTACAATTCGCCTACCAAGATTGGCTACATGGTCACCAATTCTAACAGCAGGCACACAGAAAAACGGCCTGCATGCATGCATGCGCAGTGCTGCATGTCCTGGCCGCGCACGCGCGTAGCCAATCGTCTACCGCTTAGAAACAGTTTGGTCGTTTTGCACTATTTTTCATGAAAAATTGAATTTTTCTGTTTCTACT
Source organism: Sesamum alatum (assembly GCA_034509735.1). Lineage (NCBI taxonomy): Eukaryota > Viridiplantae > Streptophyta > Magnoliopsida > Lamiales > Pedaliaceae > Sesamum > Sesamum alatum. The sequence continues at coordinate 12,408,283 of JACGWO010000012.1, forward strand.
AATTTTTTGAAAGTATAATTGTTGCATATTTTTATTTTAGTTAAATTGGATTTTTCTAAAATTATTTTATGCTTAAATTATTTTTGAAATGGTATATACATTCGATTTATGGGTGATATCTATTTTTTTAATTGCATTATTAATATAGTGTTTTCTGCATTTAATTATGTTTATGGTTTAGATATTGAATATTTATTTATAAATGTTGGGATGTAATTATATTCTTGGCATGTTTATATTTTATATAAATGTGTTTGTTATTATTTATTGGATAAACAATAAGAATTATCACAAAGCCCTTTTAGCCTATGTATGGTTTGATTTTATTGTTGGGTGAGGCCTATGTGCTTCTTTAATTTTTATCCTTCTATCGTTTTTAGCCTTGGAATAATAAGGCTTTCTTCATCTCTTTAATGTACTCCCCCAACTTTTGGTTGGGGTCTCAATTTTAGTTTTAATGAGTGTATATTATCATGTGAGGTTTTTCTTATTTATTTTTGGAAAATAAATGTAAGCTTCCATGGAGATGAAGGTCTAAAGAGGTCCGTTGGATGGAGCCCGCGACGGAAGGGCCAAGAAGAACAAAGAAGGACTTACAAGTGCCCCATTAGAATGATATTGGGATGTATCTTTGTAATAGTGTAGGTCATACCCTAGTTTGACCATACATCCACTACAAGCTCAGTGGATCACTTAAGAATGGGCTTGTGATCATCCTACAGGGGCGTGCTAGGCTTGTTTTTTGTGTGTTTAATGTTTTAATACTTTGATGTACGATGTATTTGAAATGCATCTACTTACATTAAATGTTTAAAACTTGAGCATGCAAAATACTTATAAGAATGAGGTCTCAGTCATAATAAATTATAAACTCTCACTTGGATGGTCCAAGTATATATTAGGCCCAAAATAGAATTAAATCAAATGTTTGATTATTGCAAGCAAAATCCATAACAATGTAGTAAGGCTACTTTCACCCAATCGCGGTCTCACGAGTCGTGGCACGTTTAGAATGGATGAAAGTTGTATTATTGTTATGAACAAAGGCATATACTCCTGTTTCCCTGTCGTGGGGGGCGACAGTTGAGATATGATTTGGTTGATGGGTTGGGCCAAATGCTAAGTAACATGATTCGCTTGGAGTCCTCGGGATCATGTGAAGAGGAGAGGCAATATGTCTTGGGGGTCTCATTAGATGAGAATGGTATTGGATACCTCCCACAAAGCTTTTTCCATGTGAATCGTAAAAGCGGAGCATGAAAAATTGCACTTGTGGACTCCAAGCCCACTAGAAAATGGTTTCCCAAAAACCCCACTTGTGAGTGGTGGGCTTTTTGAAGAAATAACTGGATGGGTTAATGACTAAAGACCAAGTCTTAAGTTGAATTCAATATATTACAATAATCTACTAAATTTCTACTTTAAATTTTGAATGTCTATGTCTAAGAATCCACTCGCTGTATTTCTTGAAACTAACAAATTTGACGAAACAAACTATAATGATTGGATGTGAAATTTGGGGAATGTCCTCGATTTCGAAACCCAGGCTTATGTTCTGGATAAGCCTCTTCCTTGGGCCTGCCGAATGGGTTCTCATCAGAAAAGCGTTCAACGTTCAATGATTGGTAGGACGACAATCGCAAGGTCCGCAACATCATACTAGCATCCATGACTAATGAGATCCAGAAATAGTATAATCGGCTGGATGATTTCAACTCGATAATGCTCTGCATGAAAGACGCTTATGCAGTACCGGACCGCCATATTAGATATGCTGCAATAAAGGCATTATTTGGAGCTAAGATGATAGAGCGTGCGTATGTACATAGCATGGAGTGATGATGCTATCCCTTGTGGAGAAGCTCGAAGACCTCCGAGCTTATTTTCAAACAGAGACATACATTGACGTGATTTTTCAGTCTCTTCCGCCCTCCTTTGACCCGTTTATTGTTAACCATAACATGAATGGACTTGACAAAGACCTGTGTCGTCGATATTGATGGGGAGGCTTCGACCTCAAAAGCGAAAGGCAAAGGGGCCTGATGCTGGAATAGAAATAAAGGTAAGACAGAATCAGCCGCTGCAAGTGCTCAAAGCGCTCTTATTACCCCGTTAGGCATGGCATGGGCAAAAAAAAGGGGAAGGCGGTCAGTAGTCAAGGATTGCAAAAGATGTTTGTATCTATTTCCATGAGAAGGGGCATTGGAAGAAGGAGTGTTCTAAACTCCTCTCCAATTATTATTCTATTTCTTGGGTATTGGATACCAGCTATAAAGCTCATATCTACAAATAGTTAGTAGGTAATGGAAAGGAGTATAAGGTTAAGATGGAGATGGTCTGGGAGCCAGGCAATGGCAGGGCTATTGTTGTACAAGCTATAGGACTAGTTAGGCTTAGCCACTAGTTATCATGTTATGATAGGGTTGATAGGTCACAATTATGTAACCTACCATGATAAATTATGTTTTTCTATTATTGGACAATTAGCATTACATATTTTTTATCAATAAAAGTTTCTTTTAACTGACAAAGAAGGTTATTCTTATCTGTTAGGTTGTTTGCATAATTATTTCAATACTATCCCATAATTAGATTGTGAATGCTCTAAACAAATGATAAAATGAATAATCAAGAAAAACTCACAAATTTGGCATGCAAGGCTAGGTCACATTCCTGTACTTAGGATAAGGAGGTTAGTAGATTCAAGGAGTTTAGAAATAGAACATTTGAACTTGCTAGCTTGCAAGTCCTTCCTGAGTAGGAAGAAGACCAAGAAGGTCTTTGTAGGATAAAGTATGCTTGCAATTGGTATGTTGGATTGGATCCGGTCAAACATTTGTGGGTAACTGAATACACAAGACCAGAAGAGGGTTCAAAAATCTATAGACCATTGGAAGGTTCAGGGAATTAGATTTAAAGTGGAGAATCAAACTTGTTGCAAAATTAAACTCTTCGATTGGATCAAGGTGAGTGATGTGTATTTAGTAAGAGTTCTCGAAGTATCTAAATGATAATGGAATTCTCACTCAATGGAATTCTTCCTGGAGGCCCATAATTGCACGGCATCTCTGATAAGGGAGGAATCGAACCTTGTTTGACATGGTTTGGTTGGTGTTTCACTGAACTACCTTCGCCCCTCTCGGCGTATTCTTAAGAAAGTGGCCAAGTTGTAAAGCATGACACTTTCTAAAGATCGTGGTCCAGACGCCATATTGGATATGGCATGGCAAGCCTGTATCCTACAAAGTACTTGAGTATGTGGAATGGTCTTGCATACATCAAGGGACTAGTGGGAGGTAAACTAGGTTTGCTCAAGTACATGGTTGTCCTAACAGAAATTGGATTTAGAGGATAACTGTCGTGAAGTGTAACTCCACGAGGAATCAAGTAGAGCAACACCTTAGCAAGATATAGCAAACATCATTTGTAATCGAGTTTAGCCATTTACTATATTCCAGTCCTCCTAGGGATGACCAGAACGCCTTAGATACCTGAGAGGTATAAGTTTCTGGGTCAGTCCGGTCAATTGGATTATAATCCAAAAGACATAAGGAGAAGCAATGTTGGACATTGGTTTCGAAACAATGGGTTGGGGCCATGTGATTCGACATGGAATTCAAACTATGTTTGAAAATCCATGTAACTGGAATATTCATTTTAAACAAGCTCGGGGTATGACTCGATCAATAACGAACTTTAAGGTCAGTGGGAGTTTGGTTGTATTCCTAGTGTTTAAAGTGTGTAACGTCTTATTCATTTCAAATGAATTTAAGATGTTAGGACATACTGAAACACAAACATGTTAGAATAGGTGACCAGAAAGCCAATAGGTTTGGCATTTTGTAACTTATTTGACAACTTGATGTAATGTAATATTATGTAATGAATAAAATTAGTAGTCATTACCATTGGTACTTCCTTTGTTGTGCTCATTTTCCATATGTTTAAATGTTGTTTTACATATATCACAACAAAGCCCACAGACCACGGTTAACAACTCACGCAGTTGGACCACGCATTGGATTGTGGTTATGAAACCAACTGATAAAAGAATTGGGTCTGAAATGTTCCAAGTCGAGGACCTCGAGACAGCGCATCGAGGGTCCTATGGAGACTTGCACCAAGAGTCGTATTCATTGGATGAGTGTCGTGTTTCATCGGCGACAGACGTGGGACGCTTATACAATCTTGGTGGGTTGGTCGACAGGGCTCGAGTCGACTGAACTGACTCGCGGGGATCATCATATGGAAGTCTTGAAGGCTTGGTCGGTATGAACCGATTCCCCAGTTCCGATAGTATGGGAGTAGTCCGGAGACTTGAGGAACCATGGCAGTTAGGTGCACACGAGGGTTGTATCTTGGATCTGGCAAGAGGTGGTCATTCTGTAAGATGCTCATAATAAGCCTTGTCTAGTGCAGTCGGAATGTGTACCAAAGACGGTGGGTTCGAAGAAGAGGATTCATCTCCTGTCAGTATGTGACAGAGGTATCTCCTATGCACTCGAGGATAATAAGTAATTGGATTACTTAACGGATTGTCCGTTGGATGGACGGGCCGATATTGTATCGAGCCCTCGTTATAATCGGTCAATGACATTTATCGGTTAATAAGGAGAATCGAAAATTGGATCTTTTAATTGGATTAAAAGATTAAATGGGAATTATTTAAGTGGACCTTAATTAAATGGGATTTAATTTTGGGCTTGTTGTAATTGGATTACAATAAAATCCGATCCATTAAATTTTGACCCAAGAGGTGTGTTAATTCCACTTTTGGAATAAGAAGTTGGACTTCTTCCCTATATTGGCATGGCCGAAAATTACCACTCTTGGAGAGGTAAGAATCGGCCATACATGGCCTTGGTGAGGTTGACTTGTCCCTTTTGGTAAGGGACAAATCAATTCCAATCAAGTCTCTCTTATTTGGTATGATTAAATCATACCTTATGAGATGGTAGGCTTGATTGATGAATTAGTTGGATTGATTGGGATGTATCTAGACATCCGTGGATGAATAGACACATTCCAATAATCACAATAATTTTGTATATATATATATATATGTGTGTGTGTGTGTGTATACAATCATCAATGCAAGAGAATTACATTTCATCTTTTTCTAGGAAAAAGCAGAAAAACACACCTCACATTTCCTCTCAATTTTCGGCCACTCCCATACACATCCCCTTTCATTCCTCATTTGATCTTGGATCATTTGGAAGAACAAACTTGGTTCAAGAAAAGACACTAATACAATAGTGTTCTTGTTTCTTGAATAGTATCCTCTAGATCCATTTTTCTCTAGCAAGGAAAACGTGCATCTCTACCAGTGCTGTGTGGACTACTCTAGAGAGTTCATACATTTGGACTTGGTGAGCATTTTCGGAGAGGAACAATGCTTGTAGCCGTGCAAGCAATATAACTACAAAGGTAATTCGGTTTTACACTTTTGTAGTATGTTTTTCTATGTCTATTCTCTATGTGTAATATATGTTGATAATATTATCACATCCTAGATTGACGCCCGGTTGAGCACCCAAGGGTATACCTCTTGGGATTCGGTGATAATCATTTTAAATATACGGTATTTTCGATTCTCACACTTCCGCTAGCGCTCCCAGGCGGATCCACTTGTCCCTTCAGAACATTGTTCACGCAATTCTCCATGAAAGAAATTGAATTCCTATATACAAGGTAAAGCTGTCTAAGACTTACTCATGGTTGACTGATAAGGAAGTTAGATGTTTGACATCCCCTACATCTTTTCCATAGGCAACATGGGTATGTTGTTTGATGCATTGGGCCTGATGTTGTGGATACTTTTGGCATAACGACGAAAATCGATTGTGTATCTAAGAGGCAATAGATGGCTGTTGAGAACAGTTTTTAATACCTGAATAAGGACTAAAGAAATGTCCTTGATGCAAGTTGTATGCATAGTTTTGAAAGAATCGGTACGGCCTGGGAAAGCAGCGGAAGCGTAAAATAAACAAAATTAAAAACGATCTCAAAGAGGTGTTCCCTTTGAATTCCCGGGCGTTCGGTGTATTCAAAAGCATCAAAAAATATACAGAAAAGTATGCTTGAACATGTGGCCAGAGGAGGAAACAAAAAGGTACAATAATTTAAATAGTAACATTACCTTTTCGTTTCACATGTAGAACGGCAACAAGCTTTCAATCCCTTTTTGTTCCTTTTCCGTTCACCTTAGGATTCAAGTTAGAACCCCTCTAAAGATGATCCACAGCATACTAGGAAAGTAAATCTAGATCTACTACTAGGTAGAAGCTAGATCAAGGAATAAACAAAATACGTATTACACTATTGATTAGTGTATACGTATTTCTCATGTTCTCATCTTGAATCCAATTCAAAGAGAACTAAAAAATGGAGAAAAAATGCAGAAAATTTCGTGGCTTGTGTGAGGAGAGTGCAAGTTAGGGAGTTGAAAAGTGTATACATGTGTTGTGTAGTTGTAGGTAGTTAACCGTTCTGGATAAAGAGATTAGGCTAGGATCTTCCCTTATTTCAGGCAGCGTAGATGCTCATGGTGCGGCCAAAACCACCTACACACTAATGCACAACTTGTGCTCAACCTCCAACCATGTTAGCACAATATCTGGACTACCTAGCCATCATGGCAAGCCACATCATTGCTTATATGGAGCCACATAATTGCTTACATGGAGGACTTTCAACTCCTCTTAAACTTGCATCAAACCTTTGAGCTTTGATTTCAAGTCATGGACCGGTTTTGACTGGTTTTGATTTAATCAAATAAAATCAAGTGATCCATGGATTTTAAATTATTCAAATTAATTTTAAACCTTATTGAAATCCAAAAGTTTATTTAATCCAATTAAATAAACATAAGCTCAAACACTAATTAATTGATCCAATCAATTAATTAAACGAAACCCAATAAATTAATCCAATTAATTTAAAGGTATTAAACCCAAAATTAATTCTTGGGCCATCCATCCAATGGATTTTCCCAATAAATGATCCAATCATTTATATTCTCCTTGAATTAATTTAATCCAATTAAATTAATTCACTTCTTCCAGAATTAATTCCAAATTAATTCCACTACTTCCATAGTGATTTGTGTGTGACTCTTTAGGTTCACCTTCAGCTAGACTTGGGCTTGTGTCCAACACAATTAATTAATTAAATCCAATTTAATTAATTATTTTTTATTAACCATTAATCAGAAATGCCCGTTACCATGGGTGGTCGTCTAGCAATGGTCCATGGCACTAGAGACTAGGTGAATGTTGGCGTGAACATTTAGGCTCCGAATTCCATACGGGTACAGTCCTTCCGTCGACCATCTCCCGGCCTTAAACTAGGACATGGAATTGGGTGTTGGTTCCCATCCTGGACTAGGCAACTATGCTACAAACTCGAGACGCGTTTACTCTATTGATTGACCTAGGGAATCATTCCCTATTCGACCAATCGCTATGGCCATAGACTTAATGAGTCTGAACCATCTCAGAGCGCATATGAGACATTGCTGTCAAATACTGACAGGGGACAGATTCTCTCTTGGAATCCACCGTCCTCACTACATACTCCGACTGCACTGAACAAGGCTTATAATGAACACATCGAAGACACGGTCACCTCTCGCCAGATCCAAGATACAGCCTTCATATGCATGCGACTGCCATGATTCCTCAAGTCCGAGGACTAATCCCATACTATCGGAACCGGGAATTCCAGTCATACCGACCAAGCCTCCAAGGCTTCCATATGACGATTCCCGTGAGTCAGTTCAATCAGTCGACCACCTTGCCAACTAACCCACTAAAATTGCATAGACGACCTACGTCTAGCACTGATGAAACTTGGCACTCACTCAGTGAATGCAATACTTAGTGCAAGTCTCTATAGGGCACTCAAGGTCCAGTCTCGAGGTTCTCGACTTGAAACGTTTCAGACCGACCCTCAAGGAGTTGGTTTCATAGCCGCCAACCTATGCGCAACTCAACTCAATGGGTTTAACTAATCAGTCTGTGGGCTTTTGTTGTGACATTGAAACGCCATTCAATCTAAGTAGTAACCACAACAAACACATTTTGCCAGTGATGAATACTTACTTTATCCATCAGTATAATATTACTTTTATAAAGATCAACGAATAGTTCCCAGAACAACCAATCTAATTGACTTTCTGGTCACCTATTCTAACAAGTTTATTCTGGTAGGCTATAGTGATACTAGCTTCCAGTGTCATGCGAATAGTATCTGGTCTAAGTTTATGTGCTTGGCATGTATAACTTACTTTTACGGCTTTATGAGCATGTATGTATGAATTTATGAATGAATGTGTTTGTTCACTTTTTTAAATTTGATGGACATCGTATGTGCAATTTAGTAGATTGGATCTTAAAATTGTAAGTTTACTTTATATATTAATGTGCTGAAATGGAGAAACCGAAAAAAAAAAAAAAAAAAAGGTTTTTTGGACAGCAGCGGCAGCAATTGGTTGCCGCCCCTGCTAGCCGGTCACTGGCTGGCAAGCGCGTGGCTGGGCGCTCACAGGCTCACGCCTGCCCGCAGCCTGGTTGGCATGCCTGCCAGCGTGCGTGCTGGTAGGGGCGGCCGCGTACTGCGCCGCGCTCAGGCGAGCGCCTGCGTGCACTGGGCTTTGGCTCGCGCACGCTATGTGCGTAGACTACTAGCCAGACTAGCACCAACAGAGGCGCTTGCTTATTCATTTCAAATGAATCTAAGATGTTAGGACATACTTGAAACACAAACATGTTAGAATAGGTGACCAGAAAGCCAATAGGTTTGGCATTTTGTAACCTATTTAACAACTTGATATAATGTACTATTATGTAATGAATAAAATGAGTATTCATTACCATTGGTACTTCCTTTGTTGTGCTTATTTCTCATATGTTTAAATAGTGTTTTACATATATCACAACAAAGCCCACAGACCACAGTTAACAACTCATGCAGTTGGACCACGCATTGGATGGTGGTTATGAAACCAACTGATAAAGAGTTGGGTCTGAAACGTTCCAAGTCTCGAGACAGGGCATCGAGAGTTCTATGGAGACTTTCACTAAGAGTTGTATTCATTGGATGAGTGTTGTGTTTCAACGGCAACGGGCGTGGAACGCCTATACGATCTTGGTGGGTTGGTCGACTGAGGTCGAGCCGACTGAAGTGACTGGCGGGAATCATCTTATGAAAGCCTTGGAGGCTTGGTCGGTATGATTGGATTCCCCGGTTCTGATAGTACGGGAGTAGCCCTCAGACTTGAGGAACCATGGAAGTCACGTACACACGATGGTCGTATCTTGGATCTGCGACAAGTGGTCATTCTTGGCTGTAAGATGATCATTATAAGCCTTGTCCAGTGCAGTCGGAATGTGTAGCGAGGACGGTGGGTTCCAAGAAGAGCATCCGTCCCCTGTCAGTATGTGATAGAGGTATCTTCTATGCACTCGGAGACACGTTCATGCTTCTTAAACATGTGGCCACAGTGCTTAGTCGAACAGGCAATAGTTTCCTGTGTCGATACAATGAGGCATGCATAATATCGAGTATTAAGCATAGATGCCTAGTCAAGGATAGGAACCGACGCCCAATTCCATACCCTAAACTAAGGATGGGAGACAACAGACGGAAGGATTGTACCCCTACGGAACCGGCGTCTAAATGTTCACGCCAACATTCACCTAGTCTCTAGTGCCAAAGACCGCTGCTAGACGGCCACCCATGGTAACGGGCTCCTGTTGGACACGGGCCCATGTCCAACTGAGGGTGAACCTAAAGGGTCACACACAAATCACCGAGAAGGTGGAGAAATTGAATAGGAGTCAATTTCGGAGGATAATAAGTAATTGGATTACTTAAGGGATTGTCCATTGGACGAACGGGTCGATATTGTATTGGACCCTCGTTTTAATCAATAAATGGAATTTATCGGTTAATATTGATAATCAAAAATTGGATCTTTTAATTGGATTAAAAGATTAAATGAGAATTATTTAAGTGGACCTTAAATTAAATGGGATTTAATTTTGGGCTCTTTGTAATTGGATTACAATGAAATTCAGTCCATTAAATTTTGGCCCAAGAGGTGTGTTAATTCCACTTTTGGAATAAGAAGTTGGACTTCTTCCCTATAATGGCATGGCTGAAAATTACCACTCTTGGAGAGGTAAAAATCGATCATACATGGCCTTGGTGAGGTTGACTTGTCCCTTTTGATAAGGGACAAATCAATTCCAATCAAGTCTCTCTTATTTGGTAAAGTTGTCTAAGACTTAGTCACGGTTGAAAGAAATTAAATTCTCCATGAAAGAAATTAAATTCCCATATACAGGGTAAAGTTGTCTAAGACTTAGTCACGGTTGACTGATTAGGAAGCTTAGATGTTTGGCATCCCCTACATCTTTTCCATAGGCAGCATAGGTATGTTGTTGGGTGCATTGGTTCTGATGTTGTGTATGCTTTGGGCATAACAACGAAAATCGATTATGTACCGAAGAGGCAATAGATGGCTGTTGAGAACAATATTTAATACCTGAATAAGGATTAAAGAAGTGTTCTTGATGCAAGTTCTATAGATAGTTTATTTTCAAAGGCTATAGTGATACTAGCTTCCAGTGTCATGCGAATAATATCTGGTCTAAATATGAATCTATATTCAGGCTTGATGGTGAGGTGGTGGCTTGGAAAAGTTCCAAGCAAAGTACCACAATGGGCCATAGAAGTGGAATGTATGGAAACTTTAGAAGTTGCTCTAGAAAGTGGTTTGGAAGAAAAACTACATCAATGGTTGAATGTGGTGCCTAGCACGGCCGAGCCAGTAGTTGCCTTGGAGGTTAACAACATGGTCGTAGCTTAAGCTAACAGGACCAAGATCTCATCACAGATCTAAGAAAATTCTTAGACAGTACCATCTGCTTGGAGCAATGGTCTGAAGAGGTGACGTGCAGTTGGACCGCATCATCTTGGCAGAAATAAGGTAGACCCGTGAGATCGAGCCGGATATCGCAGATTACTCATGCTCAAATAAGTGATCTGAGCAACATTGGTGATTGATTTTGGGTTAAGGGGGAGATTATTAGAATCAGTGACTAGAAAGTCAATTGAATTAGTGCTTTGGGGTATATTTAGAAATCTTTATTAAAGTAATATTGACTTGACGAATATAGTAAGTACTATGTGTTTATTGTGCTTACTGATTACGTTAATTTAAGATAAAGTCATCACACATTAATTCAATACTTCATCTCTATCTATATCTATCTATCTATTCTATTTCTATATCTATAAAAATAGGAATCATCAAAAAAGTTTCTTTCTTTTTCTAATTAGACTAAATTAACCTTGTAATATCAATTTTTTTAGGATAAAAAAGTAAAATAATATGCTTATTAATTCCTATTAATTACTGTTCACATTACATATATTTATTCTTATTAATTACTTTTCACATTATCCATATTTATTCCTATTAATTACTTTTCACGTTATACTTATTTACACACATCATTTTTAGTATATTATATTCATAATATATTATACTTACTAGATCAAAAGCACCCCTATGATATAACAAGGAATGACTAAAAAAATTAATAAAAATTGAAAGGATTTGTTGTTGAGAATTTTCTAGCATAGATTTAGATGAGAATTAGTTAGATCACTTGACATATTAAGATATGTTAGATGACAAAATCAAAATCAATTAACTGAATTGTCATGTAAAATAAATATTTTGAAGAGTGACATAGGTCAAAAGAAAAATGAGAATCAATTAAATCACTAATCATGTAAAGTGAATAGTTTTGTAATAATATGATTTTGAACATTTGAGGTATAATTACTAGATACCTTATATGATTTTTTTAATCATTTCTAATATAATAGAACAAAATGTCAGTGTACAAGATTTGATTTTTTCAACGATATACTATAGAAATCGCTCATTGTCTAAAAAATTTTGAGATGTGTAAATCCTACTCCTAAACCATCACTACACACATCCATATTTTTTAAAAAAAAAAAAAAGAAGAGAAAAATGGGCACGCAACCATTGATAAACATTATCTAAACTATTATTAAAAAATGTGAATGATTCACTTAATTTGTTTACATAACATGTTATAATTTTAATAATATAGTTACTAAAAAGATATATAGATATCGTAAAAATAATTATTAAGTAGGTCGTTCAATAAGTTATTGACATAGATACAAGAATTATCAAATTGACACGTATTAAAATTCAAATGAATAATTGACCAATCATACTAATTACTCTTCTTATTTTTATTTTGTAGTTTTTTATGTACACTTAATTAATAAAGCTTAAATATGTAAAAGAACAGACATAATTAAACTCTGGATATGCGTAGTGTGCAGTACTTTGGACATAATAATGATTTTTTTTTATATTTTTTAATATTTGTGATGACTAAACAACACTTTATCAAATCTTAGTAACAATCATAAAAATATAATAAAAAACATAGACAATCATAATAATTGCAAATTCTAACAATTGTGATAGAAATTTACCGACATATGTTTATAACTATAGAAGACATCGATTCTATTATCCATAAATTGTGTCTTTTTTTAGTGTAGCTTCTTGAACGGCTAGAACTTGGAGTGATAGGAATGTTTATATTTTTTTATTGTACTTTTATGATTGTTATTTATAATTTAACAAGAGATAGTTTAGTCGATTAAAAATTTATATAGTATGAAATATTCCTAAAGATGCATGTATATGGGTGCTTTTACTGGAGTGTTCTTTTAAATATAGAGAAATGTGACTGATAAATAGATGAGAATAATAATACTATCAGTCATAGTAATATATATAGTAAAATAATATTCATAAATATATATATATATATGTAAATTACTTATTAATGTGTAGTAAAAGAAAAAGAGAAATCAAATTAACGGTCATGATGCATTTAACCAACATTTAACTAGCTACAAGAATTGTAAATAAAAAATTAAATATTATTCCAATTCAATTAATTTGTAAAAATAGACTTTAGACATTTTAAAAAATTAATTTGTTAGGTTATATATGATAGTATTTGAAGGTAAAAACTCTAAATGAACTATATATGTAATATTAAGCTAAAATTTCAATAAATAACAACACATATTAAGCACTTTTTTATTATATTATATTGTATTATATTATACTATAATTAAAGTGTGAATGCCGATAGTTTTTGTTTCTAATGTAAAAGTATATTTATAATTTTTAATACAAACTATTTTTAATAATAAATAAGAATTAGTTATTAAGATCACAACCCATAACATATCGAAAAAGAAAATCTCATGAAAAAAATTGATAGAATGCAGAACATGAAAAACAATATTGGATTAATTAAAAAGGGATAAAATAATTGACAAAAAAAAATATTGTCAACTAGTAAGATAAATAATTAAAAGATTTAATAAAGAATAAAGAAGGGAGTCAAATCAACTAAATCAACATTTTAAGAATTTACATTTTTTTAAACATCTTGATTAATACAGATTTGTTTAAGCTCTTTTTTACTCTTAGTTGAATTGAATTTTTTTGTAAATGAAGTTATGATTTTTTTAATTGTTAAAGAAAATCTGTAAAACAAAAATTAGTAGATGTAGTTAAATATAAAAGTATAAGAAATAGCAATAAGAAAAAAAATTCACTATCACTAATATTATCGTAAAATCAAAACAACATTTGAAAATTTTAGTCGTCCACTTAGAGTAGTAGAAGTAGTAGAAGTAGAGAAGAATGGCATTTTGTTAATTGAGTAAAATTCTATCACACTTTTTCAAAGGTTGATGAAATAAAAGAAAGGGTTAAAAGCAGACACACCCCCCCCCCCCCCCAACCTTTGTACCATTTTGCACTTTGCCCCCTAACCCTTTTTTTTTTTTTTTTTTACAGACGACCACTTAACCTTTCTTTTTTGTTGCACACTCCCATTTCTGGCGAATAAAATGGGAATATTCCCATTTTGTGAAAACACGCGCCTTAAGGCGAGTGTGTAGTTTGCCAAAATTTTAATTTCCACATTATAACAAGGTTAAAAATGTAATTTCCCCTTGAGATGAAAGTGTGCTGCAATAGATCGGGTAAAAGATGCAATTGGGGGTAAAAAAAACCTAATTTTACCCCCAAAATCTTTTTCATCACGCCCTACGTTGACATCGTCACCGTTCGTTGCTGCCATGGGTTGGAAGCTGTGGGAAGAAGGAGTTGATATACCCTTATGCAGAGGAGCGCCTGAATGCGGTAAGTGGTTTGTTCTACTTTTTTATTGTTCTTTTGTACATTATCATGCAATTTGGGGTATTTTTTTAAAGTTCTTGTTTGGTTTTTGTGAAACAAGAAGTGTGTTAGAATAGCTTTTTTGTGATACTTTATTATTTTTGTTTCCTTGTTGTTGGTGTATGTATGTGGTCCATACTCCTTTTCTGTACTGTTGTTGTTTTATATTGCATAAAGTACTCAACTTGTTGTGACTAGTTTCTGAAGTCTGCTTATATTGCAATTGTAGGGCCTAATAGTGAGTATTTCACTATTAGAATGCATCATTCTGGAGTGTTGTGTGATTTTGGTCGTAGGGTATATGTAGGAGGAAAAGTAGACCACTTTGACTATTGTCATGTTGACGAGATGTCTTTAATTGAACTTGTTGAAATGGCTCAACTACTGCAAATATATACAGAACATACTACCTTCTATTACAGTGGGAATGACATTAATGTCTGCAATTCAATCAGCATGATGTCAACAGATAGTCATACTTTAGAGTTGGTAAACTTTGTTGATGATGATAGGATGGTTGGGGTTTTCTTGGATCATAGGTCTGAGTCTCAAACAAGTGGTACTGAAGGTTAAAGTAGCATGAAGTTACCTGACATTGATGAAGCTTTAGATTATGTTGGTGATGATGTTGAGGAGGGGATGAATGAGGGGCAGGGGGTGGGGGAAGAGGGTGTACAGAATGAGGGGCAGGGAGTAGGTGAGCATGATGTACAAAATGGTGAACAAGGGGTGAGAAAGGATGTTGTACAGAATGAGGAACAGGGGGTGGGTGATGAGAGTGTACAAAATGATGAAGAGAGTGATGATGAACAAAGTATAGGCAATTATTCTGTTTACTCTGATGGTTTGGTAGATAGTGAGTTGGGTATGGGAGATAATGAGGGGGACTTTGAAATAGAAGTGAATTGGGGAGGGCTAGGAGGGAAGGGAAAAAGTCATGTGGTTGAATCGCAATCAAGTAAAATAGTGGACAAAAATGGTGGGTTTTCTGTTTTTAACTCAAACTTGGATAATGAGGATCCACAGTTTGAAGTTGGCTTGTGTTTCCCTGATACTGAAACCTCTAGAGATGCAGTAAGACAACACTCTATTATTGAGATACCCCCACCAAATAGTGAAAAGAATGTGATTTTCTATTATTTTTTCCTCTTTTATTGCATGTTTTTTGTATCTTAAACTCGATTTTCTGAGACCAGAAAAGCAAAAGGAAAGCTGTGAAGGCAAAGGATGACAAAAGACCAAGTTTGACAACAACTACTAGATTGACAAGAACTGCAGCAGCAGTAAGTAACACCTTTGCAAAATTTCTGTTAGCTTAATTGTCTAGTTTGTTGTTTAAATTCTCCCCTCTGTTGTTCAGTTGCAAGGCATACAAGTTGATGCACTAAATATGAGCCGAAAGTCTGTGAATACGCCTTCAACTCCTCGGAAATCAAGGAAGAAAATGTTGGTGAGAAGCAAGTCAGAGAATGGTCCACACAATGCTACACCACCACCAAAGAGGAAGACAAGTGTTGTAGCAACAAATGCTCCAAGTGCAACAACATGTGCTCCAAGTGCAGCAGTAGGTCCTTCAAGTGCAACAGTTCCCACACAAGAGTCGTATTATGAACTTCCTCCAAATCGCAGCCAACAGTAGTTTAGAAATGGCTTATTTTGATGCTTTTGTAGGTTTGAATTGTGAATTGAAGGCCTTATTTTGATGCTTTTGTTGGTTTGAATTGTGAATGTAAGCTAGTTTGATGGCAGAATTTGACCTTGTCTATTAATGAAAGGGTAGTTTTTTGTCACTGTGAATTTTGGTTGTTCAGAATTTTGAATTTTAAGTGCTTATTTCTACACTTTCACAATGGAATCAACATTACATATTTTACACAAGGGAATTAACATTACAAGAATTAACATTACATATTCATCTTTTACAGCCGAATTAGGTAAAAAGCCATAAAATGGCCATCACAGAATTCATGTCCAACTGAAACCATCCAAAGTTCATATCATCAAGTAAATTAATATCAAGCAAAAACGAATGCTCCCCCACAAATATTTCTCCTTCTTTCTTCTTTTTTCCTCTTTTTCTTCGAGTTTGTTGATCCTCCGAAGTAGGCCTGGGGTTATTTGTCGTGCTCTCTCACACATTGGAGAATCAAGCCAAGAAAAGAAGTTGCAACCTCCAACATTCTACAAAAAATAAATAAAAATAAAAAAAAAAAAATTGTCAACCCAACAAAATGAAAAATTGCAAAATTTTCAGTCTTTTTCTTGAATATATTTGCACTTACCTGGTACCTATCACATGTAGAATATCTCCGGCCTGGATTCAAATATGTCCATGATGTCTTCTTCATGCATCTACGCCGACAGTAGCAATTATCTTCCATTTTCCTTCCTTCCTTCTTCTCTGCAGGTGTTTCTCGATTTAGGGCAATAGATTTGGGGATTTGGTTAATAAGTAGTTGGTTTGGGTGAAAAAGGGTGTAAATTTACTTATATGGACATTAAAAGGCTCGTGTTTTCACACAATGGGAATATTCTATTTTATTCGCCGGAAATGAGAGTGTGCAACAAAAAAGAAAGGTTAGGTGGTCGTCTGTAAAAAAAAAACGGTTGGGGGGCAAAGTGCAAAATGGTCCAAAGGTTGAGTGGTGTCCGCTTTTAACCCTAAAAGAAAAGGTAGTTGAAATTTTCAACAGATACAACATATACTGCTACTTAAGGTTTGGGTTAAATGCAATTTACCCCCTGAGAAATTAAAAAAGTTAAAAAAAAATCTATATAAAAGAAAAAATACTCTAGTTTGTGTGTCCTATTGTTGAAGAAAATCACAAGTTACCTTGAAATATGATATCAAACCTATTATGTCAAGAATGATGTAGAACCTTCACGCCTGCATTATTGGCTCAAAACTTGAATATGTAAAGTCCATCTCACCTTATTTGCAAAACCATATATGTGTAGTTGAGCCATTTCTTTGTCGTCTTTGTGCGGGGGAGTTCCTGTTTGGCTGAAATATACCATGGATTAGCTTTAGAATGGATAATGAGCTATTCAAGGTTATTGTTCCCTGTCTTTTGCTTCTTTTAAAATATGTCTAATTTTAATTAAGGTTAATTAAAATATACAAAATTACACTTTTCCCCGAAGAAGTTCTAAAATTATACTCACACCCCCTCTGAAAATTCACCGTTTACAGCTGACCTCCTTTTATTAGAGTTTGGACAAAAAATATTGACATTAGCAAAATAAATTTACATAAATTTCCAATTTTAATCTTTATTTAATATTTTCTATGTAATAATATTATACTTATAAAAGAAAAAATGCAATGATGTTAACATCACTCCATATATATATATATACATATTAACATTTATTTTTTTATAAGTATAAAAATATATATAAGAATGTTAAATGAGGGCAATATTGAAGGTTTGTGCAATTTTTTTCTGTTGATGTCACCTATTCCTTTACTTTAAGCCCCCTACTTACTTTATTTCTCCAACTCCATTAGCCTGATCCTCCTATTTCGTAAGATTTTTTGTTCCATCACTAAAGGAGTAGCAAAGAAGTAGCATCGATTTTATTCTTCCAGATTTGAGTAGTATTGACGTTAATGATCACATAAACCTATCTTACTTTCTTCTCGAGTTAGTTAGCTTGTGGAAAGAAAAATCATTTGTGTTGAACCGCCACTTTCTGGGTATTCCAACTTTTGAGCTAAAGGGCTTCTTAGGAAGAAAGCAATCCAAAGAGAGTGCGTACTAAGTGCTACTTTCTTGAACTGGTTCTCTCTCTTCTTTACCGACCTTCCTTAAGTAAGACCCTCACTTCAGTGCGAGAAAAATTGTTTAGGTTTTATTGTGTGAGCAAAATCCATAAAATCATCACATTTTCAAGTCCTGGTTCATCCGCTCTTTCTTTTTCGATTTCTTCTACCACTTCAAAATCCGACAACTGCTTGTTGATCGAGTCAATTGGGATTGACTTTCCGTAGCTTTCCTCACTGAAACAATTCTCTTTTCTTGTTATGTAGTTCACGAGATTGGTTCAGCTTTTCAGTCTTTCAAAGGTGGCTCCTCTCTTTACACTATCGAAGATGACTGACATTCAAAATCATTGAAATTCCCCTACCCGTCTTTCTGGGAGTAAGTAAAGGTGAGGTCCTGAGAGAGATGCTTCATACATGGCATCTGACTGAAAGAAAGATAAGGGTTGGCAATAAAAGAAATCAACGATTTCATTATTGATGGGAATCAAGAACTTATTCACTTAAGAGATTTTAAGATTTTTCTTTTGAACAGTGATTGACAGGGGACAGATCGGTGAAGCCTGATCCTTCTAGTGTTGTCATGTCCGCCTTTCCATGCTCTAACTCATTTTCAGTTCCTTGCTTCGTTTCTTTTCTGTTTTGGCTTTAGCTGCGAACTCCACTTCCGGGTTGATCTTTAACTCTGCGAAGGTGTACGACGACAAGCCGGTTTTCCTTTTCATAGTTTCTTCTTTGTCTCCTGCCGGACTCCCTTATTCAGCGACAAAGAGAATGGAGAGAACCCCAACTCTGATAAGAATTCCTTTCAATTCAATAAGGGATCGATCTGACCGTCAAAGTAGAGAAACTTAGATAGTAGTATGCCTCAGAAGGAGTCTGCTCTTTCCCAACATCCAGCTCTTTCCTTCCTATTTCCATTTCCCCACGTCCAGGGATTGGTTCGAGTTCATGGTGAATTTGTTCTAGGCTTTCTAGCCAAGTCCACTAGAAAATGATTCTTGAACAAGAGCAGCAGAAATGGATTTTCTATCTAAACAATTTCCCGTCGCCTGGCCTTTCTTTCTTTTCTTTAAAGAGCGGGTTCAGGGACTCGATGGTTGTTGCGCTTATTCCTCCCACTTGGGATACCGGATACCATACCTTTTTCGATTCTTAACCTAATAAGTATTTCAAGTAAAGAGCTCCATCCCAGAAAGTCACACCGCTCACTAATCCAATGCTACTCACGTTCAGGCTTTCAAAGTGCTGAGTCATTTACAAGAAAAGCACTTATTCCCTTTCCTTTCCCTACGCTCTGCTTCCCTGGTAGAGTTGTTATAAAATAAGCTCTTTTTCCATTTAGTTTAGAGAGAGTAGTTTTCCATAGTCTGAGGTCTATTGTCATCCTTCCCTGGAATTGTAAATATGTTCTCTTGCCTGGTCGGCAGTTGCTTGCTGTTCTTAAGCCAATGCATTCCAGTCTGAGGGAGAGTCTAGAAAGGGATCTAATTAATCTGCCCGCTCAAGTATGGACAAGCTTCTCAATTGCCTCCTATATCACTTGGGCTCTTTAGGCTTACTGTACTTGGGCCAGGCTAAAAATGTGCTTTCAAAGGGCTTTCTTTAATTAGTTCTCTTCCACCGGCTTTTGACCTACATAACACTTCCACAGTCACCAACTAATAGCGACTCCTCCAACCTAACTGATTCATGAGGCTTGAAGTAGATAAGATCTTCATTGACCACCAACTCA
This sequence comes from Sesamum alatum, assembly GCA_034509735.1. Lineage (NCBI taxonomy): Eukaryota > Viridiplantae > Streptophyta > Magnoliopsida > Lamiales > Pedaliaceae > Sesamum > Sesamum alatum. The sequence goes on from JACGWO010000012.1 coordinate 12,428,113, forward strand.
TATATATCTTGGGGCAGCGATTTCTCTCAGAAATAAGTCCCACCTATGTAATATTCCAACACTGGAATATGGAACACACTGACCAATAAACCATCCAATATATATGGGCTAAAAGAAAGACTAGGGAAAGGCAAAGACAAAAGCATGGATTGACTTGAATGTACAACAAAACCTGAATCACCCCTGATTAAGATGTTCCATAAGGAGCTCATATCATCCTACAAAGCAGACATGCCGAATAAGACTTTTTTTTCCTACGCCCCTTTTCTGTAGGTGGCATCGTTAGTTTTCTAGGTCTCTAAAAGTTCCGAATAAAAGAATAAATGGGTGCTATTGAGTTGATCTAGTCCCATTTGAAGCAACTATGCAGAGTCAAGTTTAATGGCTATGAGTGAGTTGGTCTATGACCATGTAACTACGTCAAACCTCAATCTCAAAAACCAGATCCTACTAAGTAAAAACCAAGTGTGAAAGTATGGCTAATGATAGTTACATCTTGATCTCTATAAGCTCCAACAATTGCCATATAAATAACTCGGCCGGAGTGACCTTATTACAGTACTCTTATGAGTGCCCAGAGGGAAGTCTTCATGAAGAGCCAATCATTATCTCGTTGCGGTCTTCGCCCTTCAGTATCTCAAGAAATAGACAGTATACAGTGTCGCCCGTAAAGAAAGACAGACTATAAGATAAGTAGCAGCAGCTACGGCATTTCCCCCACCTCAATAGCTGCTCTAACGGGGGTCTACTTCCATTCATCAACAGCGGAATAAAGAAAATCTTTGGGAAACCTTCAAACTCTTTTGTTCCATTTAGTAAATGGAAATATATAGGTAATTTTCCGAGTTCGTAGGTGACCCAGGTTAGTAGCTGAGTATGACATAAGTCTGAGTCACCGATTCAATTCCATTGAACCTCCCTAATAGCTTTAATTCTTTATCTTAAACCTACTCAACCTCAACTAAATCATAATAAATCCGTCTTGGAAGAGACTATGTCCAGTTAGAAACTAGAAACTATGAATAAGTCGTTTAGCCCGCCCTAAAACACATTGAAGTATCATTTCTGCTAAAGATCAGTATTTTTTATCCAAACTCTTACGCAAGGGAGCCAGGTGTCAAAGGTGAATTCTCGAAGGGGGCATAAGTCTATTTTTTTAAACTTCTTTGAGAGAAAGTGTAATTATATATTTTTGAAGGGGTCTAGGTGTAATTCTTTTAATTAAGGAGTCTGATAAATAGAATTGCACCACTAAAGGCATAAATTGTGGATGCTACTGGAGAATGGAACCTATGAGAATATATGTGTGTGTGTGCGCGCGCGTACGTGCGTGTGTGTATGTGTGAAGAAGGGGCAATGAGAAAGAAAGTGAGAAAATCTCAACAATGACATGGAAGAAAAGTGGAGCATTTTGTCATAGCAAGAACGCACGTCAAGAATTGTTAAATGAAAGACTCATTCATGAGGAAAAGATGTTAATTAAAACTTCGAAAATAAAATAAAAGCATACAATTAAAAATAAAATAATTTTTTCTCCACTTATTTGTTATTTTATATTATAGAAATTATATATTTCCTACATTCAATGCATGCATCTTTATTAGTGTAAGTAAAAACTTTGAAAATAAAGTAAAAGCATACCATTAAAAATAAAATAATTTTTTCTCCACTTATTTATTATTTTATATCATAAAAATTATATATTTTTACATTCAATACATGCATCTTTTTTTAGTATAAGTAAATATCAATTCATATAAGTAAATTCAGGCCAAAATAATTATATACGTACAAAACAGACAAACAAAAAGACACACACACATGCAATGTGTGTATGTAGGATATACAATGACTGTGACTGATAGATAAAAATATACAGTGATCAATATTTTTTTATATGGAAGTAATGTATATAAAAATTTAAAATTATGTGTATCATATATTTTAAAATATTAAAGTACATTAAATGAAATAAATGTATTTCTTTTTTTTTTCTACTTGATGCTTTTTAATTGTAGTTTAATTTTTGTTGCCGAATATTTTTTCAGTAATGCTCTTATATTCTCGCTAAATATTACTTTACCGTGATAATCACATTACAGGAACAATCAATGAAAATAAAATTTTGCTTTTCTCTCACTTTTAATTTTTAGAACTGTTATCTTATTAATTAAATCTAATTAAAATAAAGCATAATATTGTATTATTTCCATCCTATCCAAGTTTGTTTTAAGATTTAATTTATATTTAATCATAAATATTAATATTTGTTATTGCAGTTATTCAATTTTTAACTTTGAACTATAATAATCATAAAAACTTATTAAATGAAATCCAATTAATCATTTGAAAGTATAAAGAAGTAAGAATTACTAAAAAATTTAGGGTAATTTGCAGCCGCCTCCCATAAGGTTTGACATAATTACAAACACCTCCTTATTATTTGGAAAATTACAAATAATCCCCTAGCTTTAACGTCCGTCTAACAATGAGCCTATTCTGTTAGGTTTTCATCCAATTTTTATGGTTAACTACCTAAAATGTCATTTTTGTTTATAAGTTATAATTTTACATATTTCTTAAAATTCTATAAAATATTTTTTATAAACTAATATTCTCTATGGGTTATTTATTTAACCCACTCTTAGATTTTTTATATTTTTTCAAATAATATTTTTTGAAAAATAAAAAAATTCAGCAAGGGTAAAGTAGTACTTTCACATCACCATCTAGGAGCTACATAATTATTTTTCATTTGAGAGAGGTATTTATAATTTTTCAAATAACAAGGTGGTATTTATAATTATGTCAAACCTCAAGGGAAGTAGCTGTAATTTATCCAAAAATTTACTATTAACTTAAATTTAAATTTGTTTTGAGATCTATCTTATCATGTACTAAACACATTAAATGTATTACATAAGATCAAATCATGTAATTTCATATGCTAAAATTTGGAATTCCATTCAACTATTCATGATTAATGAATTTCTTAATCAAAGTAATATCACTCAAAAATTAGTGGTTTTTGGAAATGATTTGATTCAATTTGGAACAAGTGGCCATTTTTTGGAACGAGTTTTGTAACGACAGACTACCCATTCATCGAGCATTACACAAACTTTGTAAAGGCCTTGGAAAAGTCGTTTAAAAATTGTGGCCCTTGTAACGGGTTCGCTAAACTCATTACAAAAGTTGATCGATATACAAAATTTACTAAACTGATTTTTGAATGGATTTTGTACCTACTTTTGGAACGACATTTTAAAAAATTTCCTTAATATTTTGGAATGTTTTTGTAACACAACATTTACAATTTTACAGCATTTTTGGAACGGGTTTTTTTCCTCTTGTTTGAATGGTTTTTGTAACTTTTTTTTTAATGGGCACTGTAATGAATTTCATGTTATATGCTGATAACTTGTATCTCAATACCCGTTATAAAAATCGGTACAAAACTAACATAGTTTTTTATAAAAAAAAATCCTTTTATATTATTTTTAAATATGTTTTTAAAAGTTAATTAATTTAATATTTCTTATTATAATAATTTATTTGAATTGTAATTTATAAATCTTTTTGAAATTCTTAAATTTGGAATATTTAACTAAATTGAATGCAATTAAATATTAGTAACATAACTAACAAAATAAAATCAATATTAGTATTGAAATTGTATTTGAATACAACCTAAAAAAAAAAAAAAGGTCCATTATCTAAGCCGGCCTCCCCATTAGCAATGTTCGCATTGTCCTGTGCATCATCGTTAGGGGCCAAGGGATCAACTGGAGGCTAGGATCGACGGGAAAATGGAGGGATGGGTAGATCCATCATCACATGCATGAGCATCTCCTCGATCCTCGCCACCATCGATGTATGCATCCGAGTCCTAGGTGTGGACCTCTGAACCCGAATCGAAGACACGTCCCTTGTTCCAACGGCCTACTGCCGACAACCACAGTTGTTGCTCGGGCACGATCATCAAGCCTTCAGAAGAGGTTGGAGGATCTTGCCCATCGGCTGGTGCCTAGGCATGTTGGTCCTTCAGCATCTTGTGGAAGATCTCTTGCGAAACAGAAAACCCATTAGTAACCTAAATATAAATTAATTAAAATTGAAAATGAGAACCGTTTCTATAAACAACTTATCGGCGCCTGCTTTGCCCTTAGGCCGCTCTAGTTCCCGTTGGCCTTCTTGTAGCATCTGGAGAACAACTCCATCTTCTTAGGAGGCCGACCGATCTATGTCTCTTGTGCAACAAAAGAAAAAAATAATTGACGATAAATTAATTACTTATTAGAAAAATTTAAAAAGAAGCTGGCATGCCAATGGAGGATGATCTCCCGCGGTAGACAGTAGTTGTTGCAGTCGCGTTGGCCACTCGATTGGCCTTATTCTTAGTAGCCTCATCCAAGAAGTCTTGGCTGGTCTAGTAATCCTGTAGTTGTCGCCAGACCTCGTTGGCCAGCCACATCGGCTGGACCAACTGAGCCCTGGTGTCAGCAAACCGCTGTCGCATGAACTTTCCCGCGAACATTAGGAACACCTTGAACATGTCCTCGTTGTTGCAATCCTATCAGTAAGCTGCAATTTTATATAGGAAAAAAATTTTAAGTACTCAATAAAATAAACATTTGAAAACTTGATTATTTTTTTTTTTTTCGAAATTTTGACCTTTAAATAGCCGAACCAAAACCACTGGTGCTCATGTGTAACTTGCCGCATACATCCCCAGGGATGGGAAATATGGCCGCACCAAAATCTTGAAACACCTTGTGGTAGGGCTTCTGCCAGGACCACTGGGGGAGAAAGGGATACGCCTTGGGGGGAGGGGCTTAGGGCAAGGGGTGGGTATCGTGATTCATGTCCTACAATCGAGTTTTGGGCAGCGGGTTGTCTTGCGCGTGTTTGGGACGCTCTTTATTCTCAATTGTGGGCATTCTCCGCAAAAAGCGAGACTCAATTGTTAACTTCCTCCTTTCTTGACTCCATACTCTTGGGAGTCACACACACTTTGTGGCTCCGTCTGTCAGGTCAAGGGATTGTATCTCAAGTTGGTTTTCGATAAATTAGGCTACAGCTTGTGTCGCGGCCCTAACGAACACCTCCCCAATTAAAGCCTACAAATCCTCTCGCATCATTTGAAAGTGGACCCCACGAGGGGTGGCTCGTTTTCAGGGTGGTGGGGGGGGGCCTTAGGTGGCGGACCACCTCCATTGGCTAGGGTCCCATTTTGCTGCCACATCCCTTTGTATGTCATTCGATGGGCCTGTATCGTAGGTTCGAATGTTGTCTGCATCCTCAATGTTAAAAGCGAATGTTCCCAAAATAATGGGGTTCGTACATAAATAAGAGTAAGGTATCTCTATCGACAATAAAAATTATAATCGACTGTTATCCACTTATTATTTGTTTAGATTTACGTGGTAGACCTATCGATAGTGATATAGTATTAACTTATTTATTTTTTAGATATTTAGAAAATAAGCAGTCAATGTTTTTGCTCTTTGCTTTATTATTAATACATCTCCTACAACCATAAAAGTAGAAAAGGAAAAAAAATCTCAATAATTCACAGTTTACTTGTTTAACGGTATCACGGGGAGCTTACATTACCACTATTCTGATAGTTATTTAAAATAAATACAATTTTCCGGTCCATATAATTTATATAAAATATTTTTTTCATTATCTTAGTGCACTTTGTTACTTAGGGTAAATTAGATCGAATTCCTCTAAAATTTCATACAATTTCAAATATCTCCTCATTGTTCAAGAAAATTATTGATACCCTTGACATATGAATAATTTTACAATAAATCCATTTATTGTATTAAAATCCATTTATAATTGTATGAAACCTCAATGGAGCTTGACGTAATTTACCCAATTACTTATGAATAAAAAATGTATTAAACTATTGATTAATATTTAACATATAAAATCTCTATAGCTTCTTGAAAGAGCTGGACTCAGTACAACAGTTATTTGGGATCCCAATACCCAAACTTCTGCAAAACAATGGTAAAGTACTGCTTACAGAATAAACAGTGAGGATATGCTCAATTTGCTGGAACAGACTCAAGATTTCCATTGTTAACTTCAGCATCCAAGTCCTCCGAGACTTCACCGCTCTCAAAGAAGGAATAGTGAAGTGCCTTAATGCACTGTTCTGCTTCACTATCATTTACTATTAGCGACATGTTAACCTGCAAAAAACAGCATATCATCGTCGCTAATCCATTAGAAACAATAAGTGATTAAACTGTTTGTGGGTATCCATGAATCTGTTGAGAGAACCTTGGAAGCTCCTTGAGAGATCATCTGAACATTCACATTAGTTCTCCTGAAAACGCTGAAGGCCTGCCAATTACAGGTCAATTGGTGAGGAAACGAGAGAAGTTCTGAACAGAAGAAATGGCGTTGTGATGCTCTAGGACGATTAATATCGAAGGGAAACCTTTTCTAGTATTAGTGAAGAGTATTGGATGTTTCCGATGAGGGAGATAATTGATCGGTGTGGCAGAAGTTTTACAATGGCAATTTTTCCGAGCTCTTCAATCACGTGGTCAAGTTCCTGCTCATCGTGAACAAATATAGGCATATGAGGAGTTGTTCTCGAAAGAAAAGGAGGAACGGAAATAGCAGACGACAAGGAACTGAAACTACAAGAGAGCAGGTAATATTTTTGCATCAGAATCACATTTGACAATAAAGGCAGCAACGGCAACCTCAATCCAACCCCAAAATTTTGAAAGAGCTATTCTCTACCACCTCTATGTACCTTAAAAATCGTATAGTTGTCTTCACGATGTGTTTCTGCCAAAAGACAACCATCCAGACATATCTTAAAATAATTTCTGATTTATCTAGATTTACTTTTTTATTTTAATTGTTCTCCAAATATCAATTTTCAGGAAAGAACTATCCATCCAATTGTAGTCCTAATACTGCACTCCTGAGAAAAACTTGACTAGCACAGTTTTCTCTAAGCCTCAGTTATATATAGGATAGTTAACTTGCCTGCTTAATTAGTTCTCTGCTCCAAATTTTGGATGGATCGAGCGTTAGAGAGATACTAACTTCACTAGTTGCAACAACATCCACAGAGATTCCCAGATCTTCGAATATTGAAAATACCTACAAACAAGAAGATCGAATATGTTGTCACATTGGTAGGTTCTATGTCAAGGACAAATGATATAGTCAATAAATAAAGATTAATTTTCACCTTAGCAAGGAAGCCAAACTGACCCAACATCCGGGTACTAACTATATCCAGCATGGTGATATTCTGCTTAAGAACTATACTGGTGAGCAGAGCCTGTGCATTATTTGGCATTAAACTGTCAATACTTTGAGCTCATCCATCTAAATTGTGAGTTATATCTTCAGAATCAAACCTTGGACATGTCTCTCTTTCTAGTGATGAGAGAGTACCAGGAGCTTTAGGATTGTAAGAGTTCTTCACCCTAACTGGAATACTAGCATCCATAGCTGGCCTCATGGATTGTGGGTGCAAAACCTGTAGAAAACGGGGAAAATGTATGGAATTATGTTTTTTTTTGGTTGCCCTTTTAAACAACTTGCAACCTTGTCTACAGTAGCAGAACCTCAGTCCACATCTTTAAGTTCATCTTTTTCCCCGTCTGGTTACCATAACATCATTTAACCGAATTTTATTTTACGAGATAAACATGAAGATTAAGAAGAATTGAATTTCGGGGAGTCATGCAGCATGCAAACCATTTTGGTTGCATCTATAATCTTGGAAGAGCATGAGAAAATGATCCCGCTCTAAGCAGAGACAGTACAGGTACCATGACGATACATGCGCCTATCCTCTACCATGCATGTCAACTGAAAAGAAAAACAAACGCAACAAGGAGCAAGAACTGATTTATAGGGTTTATCCACCGCATAAAGCATAATTATTTTTTAAATTTCTTCTATTAAATTACCTAACATAACGAAACGTATCAGCCAACTATTACGGCCAAGTCTGTCTTGGATGGTTTGGGAAGCTATGGATTCAACCATGTTAGAGCTTTAATAATAGTCATAGCTGCTACAGCCTACAAAGGCGAGTATGCTTTTGGATAGGCGCTGGACCTAGCATATTCTGAAATGTTGCTTTCGACAACTATATATGCAATTCTTTAAGATCATGAAGTGATCTTAATCACGAGGTTTCTGTGTTCACTAGTACCTGATAGTGGCAAAAGCAATACCAGCCGGAGATTCGGTGCTTAAAGGCCAAAACATCCAAAAGATAATCAAGAAACGGTAATAATATAACCTGAGCTCCAAAGTAAGCAAGCTCTGTTGCCTCTTCAAATGTCAAATAAGGCACAGGTTTTGCACCTGGATGAATGGTGGGATCACAGGTGAGAACACCATCGACGTCCTTCCATACCTGTAAGAATTTAGAGCAGAGCTGAAAAATACTTTTATTCATCCCATCAGTTACCATAAGGTTGTCCTTACATTAAAATAACCTGAATCTCTCTTAAACCCAAAGCTCTCCCAATAGTGGTAGCTGTCAAGTCACTACCGCCTCTGCCCAAAGTGGTAATATCCCCAGACTTACATCCCTGCAGAGAATACTAGACTTATAAAATTTTTGTGGTCAGAGTTATCAGATTACTTGTTCAAACAACTTCCCGGCAGGAAAAGATGTGCAACAGTTAATTAGGTGATGGACCTTTCCAAGGAAGCCAGTAACTACTGGAATTGCACGATTGTTGGTCCAGTCACTGTATAATTTACTGGCGACAGCAGGATAAGTTGCTTCAAGAATTTCTGCATTTGTGAAATCATCCGTTGTGACAAATCCAATGTCAAATGCATCATACTGCAGTGTAGGCGGACCAATATAAGTTCGATGAATACTATTGTCAAAAAAAGAATAGGATGCGTAAAACCTTCAGATTTCACTTTATACATTCCCAGCAATTTGAGTTAGATGAACGCTGCTACCAACAACTCTTCAAGCACGTCTTTTAATGAAGGCATGAACCTCAAGTTCATATTGGTTGACGTATTCTCAGGTGCATGACAATATAACAGAAACAAGATTTTCAAGTCCACCAGAAAATGCAGCCATTAATCACGTAAGCTAAAGCCTAAACCTATATAACACTTTCCGATTAATGATAGGCATGCTTATACATATCTATATCTATACACGCATACACACATATATATATAGATAGATAGATACAAGATGCCAATTGTCAGTTAGTTGCACCAATTTTGATTAGAGGCTCAAAAAGTCAGGCCCAGGCCATAAAAGATTCGGCCGTTCTGGGGTTGGGTCGGGTGGATAATTCTGGAACATGGAAAAAGAAAGAAAGTGAACATACTTGCCATGCTTTAGTGCCAATTTTGTTCAGATAAGAAGCAAATATTCTCGTAGACATGCACTCTCCAAATGAAACAAGTTTGTCTTGTGTACGTAAGGTCAGCTCCTTCAATCTAGCAATTCCATTCAAAAGCAACTCCAGTTCTTCCAGATGTCCTGAAAAAGGTACACGAAATATTACGTCAAAAACAAACACGAGTAGCACAAGTATTAAGGTAGATGACTCCATCATGATGTAGTAACATATGGGGGCTACAAATTTGAGCATAATGACTGTGTCTGGATAGGCTGTTATTGAGAAGCCAAAAGTTTAATTCTTTGGTAGATCTGTTCCACACATATTTTACGAAATCGATCTCATAAATTTTCAAAATGTTGCATGGTGATTCCATGAATTCTCGGAAAGAAACAACGCCTCAGCGAATTTCCTTTCGCGCTAATATGGTGTTGTATGATGCAAGGCTATTTTAAAAAATTACTTGGTTGTCCTCAAAGCAAAAGCAACCTAATCTTTTGCTGTAGTTGCAACACCATAAAGAAAAGCAAAGTTCCTGAGCAACTCACAGGAAAATCATTTATTTGAATGACAATTTAATCAAGCTTTCCACCTCATTGTGAAATATAGGAAACTATATCATGGGCTTATCATGGATTCCAAGAATTATCAACCTTAACCAATCCATCTTTTGTTCCACCAAAATATGAAATGACAATACAAAATCTTCTATATCGTCCTCTAATATACATTAATTTTAATGAAGGAAAAGTAACATCAAGAACCACAATCAATTCTCACCAGAAATCACAGCATCATCTATCCCAAGCTCCTTCACCGTCCTGAAACATGCAATCATAGTATTTCCCATCAGCAGCCAATATTATAGCAAGCCATAACATCTCGCAGACACAAGGAAACTGACAATCACCTAAGATGCAGTTCTTTTATAAAGGCCAACTCCTCAATCTCCGACACATTACAATGTCCGCAGCTCACAGCCTTCTCTCCTGCCTAAAATTCAACCATTAAACCACTTAAACCAGAAACTAAAGAAGCTACTGTCTCACATAATCTAGACCAACCAATAAACTGATTTTGCATGATTGCATACGCGAAGGAGATTATTCGTAGTTTTCCCCATGGCAGAGAGAACAACAATCGGCCTTTCCTCGGAAAGCTAAGGATTAGATGAACCACCTCTCTCATCCTCTCCGCCGACGCCACCGAGGAACCGCCGAACTTCATCACGCACGTTAATTCCTTGTCCACATTTTTCCCACTAGAAAAAATCGCTTCAAATGCAGCAACATCTGCTTCTTTCTTGCTGCAGATCGTCAAAACTGGAGACTTTCTCTGATCAACGGCGGCGAAAAGTCGACGACAGGAAGTGAAATCGACAAATTGGTGGCGATTGCGGAAATTGAACTGGGAGCGCGAGAAATAAAGGTTTTTGTTTAACTCATTGCTACACCTAACGCACAAAATTCTTGAATTGCATGAGTCGAATGCAACTGACATTTTCCTCAGATAATAGAAGAAACGTTTTCGAAAATTAGATCAAATTGTGAAGATGCATCGATCACTGATCTTGGCTGGGGTTATAGTACAAATACCCTGCAAAGGGTTTGGAAATTTTTTGGTCAAACTCCAGTTACTCTACATATAACCAAAAAGAAAAGAAGAAATAGAGAGGCTGAAAAATGGGGAAATTATTTAAAAAATACAAAATAAATAAAAAAAATTACAAACATGGATTGATTTTAAAAGCTTTAAAATTTTAAGCAGAATTGTCATTTCACTGACTAAGTGGTAATAAACAAATATTCTAAAGATTGTCAGTTTCTTGACGTACTCGGTATTGTTGGTGTGCAGAAATTTGTGGACTATCCATTTCATTTTGTATATGAGTCGTAATATGTCTGTCCAGGCCTCGACAGACTTGCAATGTCAAATTATGCACAAGATCAAAATGGATGCGATCCCAAATACTCCTTCCCCATAAAGGCTAAAACATCTCAAGATATGTCTTCTTATATGATTTAATACTATAATATGATGGAACAAAGTTTGATGCATTGACACCAAAATGCCGCATGCCTGTATTGCATGGGAACAAGGAATTCCATTATTTCCCCACTTGCCACGCGAACAGTGTTGATGCTTCAATTTTACCACCTAAGTATGAGGACCTTGCCCCGACAAGCTTAACGTTTAGTACCGAGGTAAATCGTTGGCTATAATCAAACTTTTGCACTATGTGATGTACTGCCTCACTTTGTCAAGTCTCAAATAATTTGAACGCATAATTAGCCCATTATTGATTGTCATTCATCACTCGATGACAGCGTGTGGTGCGCTCTAGAAAGTATTATACTAAACGGGAGAACGTTATTTGCACAATCGTCATTATGGGTATGTCTGGCACCCTTCAACATTCTATTTGTACACTCGGACATATTTATTGTTAGGATACCTATTCGTCAACCACCATCATGGGCTACCGTCCACTCAGTCTTGTCAATCCTTCTTAGCCAATTGTATGATTCGTCATTCAAACCTCTTATTTCTCCCATTATTCGCTCCAACTTGCAAACATTCTGCTCAACACCAACCCTCCAGCAAAGATCCTTCAATTAAATGTTTTGGGCTTCTTATTAAAGTTTGAGTACACTTACCGTAAACAAAACCTATGTACACCATAAGTTGCATTTATCAACCCACTGTATCGGTCTGAAAATTAGACAAATTCAGTCCTCATCCCCACGGAATATATGTTTGGAAAGCATTTCTAGAAACCATACCCAAATTACCAATGATTCTTCATTAACGAGTGCAATCCTAACGGGAAGACTTGTTGGTTTGCATCCAATGTTATTGCTATAAATGTTTGTACTTTATGTACAAATTGGTTCCGTCTAAACTTATAACATCGCGACAATAATAGAATCCTCTATACATGGTCTGAAATCCCAGAACACGTAGTTCAACATTTTAAGCCCTGGTCTGTCAGTGTCCAAAGCTAACCATTCCACAACCATCCCGGGGTTTCATTTCCACAATGCAGGCATATATCTAGGTAACTTTTTCACAAAGCTTTCCCAAGTTCCATATACCACTTCCCTAGTTGCTTTAAGCCTGCTAAGCCTTATGGTAAGAGATTTCAAAACCAAACAGATCTTTCTGCTGAACATATTTGATATCACATGCTGGGTCTTGGGGAACTATACCAAGCAATGTGTTGCGATTATACTCTTAACCAAGTAACGATGGCCAATAGAAATTGCACTCATCAGACATCTATGCAGTCGCACATACTTGGTAATCTTGAATAACCCTATGCTTGACTAGAATATTGCTCGTAGTATCCAACTGCACCCTCTCTCTGCATCATATTTGCATGCAACCTTCAATAATTTTGGTTTGTTCCCAACCACATGGTATTCTCGTCTTGCAAAACGCACCAAGAAATCTTGTACAATTGCTTTCAACTGGTCTTTACTCTTACAAAACATTCCATATGCGAGCTCTCCAGTGTTCGAGTCGTAAAATTACCCCAATTACTAGTAGGGATGTTGAACGAGTCCACAAGTACCTCTGGATGTGTTGTATTGAGAAATGGGATAACTAGATATAAAGAAGGTGACTCCGATGTAGCAGGTATGTTTAAATCAATTATATCTTGTTGTTAGCTTGTCGACCCATTAGCATCACTATCAAGCACATCCAATATAATTGAAATGTTGACTTCATCATCATTATCATGATTATCATCATTTTGACCCTTTACTTCAACCTCATTCGGTTTTGAGTAGTGGATCATTATTAAGAAACTATCGATTTCTGGCTCAATATTTAAATACTCATCATCTTGTTGGTTATATGTAGAAGGACCTGCATAATCTTCATTAATCCAAAACCTACCCATCTCTTGAGTTACTGTTAGCAAGTTGGGTGAATCTTGTGTTAATACAGACATGTATGTCTCCAATCACCAAAGCAGCATTATATGTTCTGTATTTAAAATATATTTGTAACTTAAATCATTCCTTCAGAGCCAAGTTCTTCATACATAATCTAATCTAGCTCAACAAACGTAGTACTAAAACATATTTTCATAAATCCAACTAGAGAGCGATCATAACTCGCCAATCATATGAATCAATTCATTGACCTTCAAAATATGTAACAATATCTATATTCCTTTTCAAGTACTTGAGGATAGTCTTGACCGTACTCCAATGTGCCTCTCCGGCACACGCCTGATATCAACATGTCACGCTCAAAGCGAAAGATACATCAGGTTTAGTGCACTGGACAGCGTACTGAATGCTGCCTACGGCTGAAGCATAGGGGATGTCCAACATCCGTTTAAGCTCCTCATCAGTTTTAGGAGACTGCTTCTTGGACAGCTTAATTCCATGCCTCATAGGAAGAAATCCTCATTTTGAGTTTTCCATCTTGAATCTCTTTAAGACTTTCTCAATATACGAGGTCTATCCCTAACATCCTTCCAGATCTATCCCTGTAGATCTTGATGCCAAGGATGTAGGATGCCTCGTCCATATCCCTCATGGAAAATTTTGTCGACAACCAAGCTTTAGTGGTTCCCAATATTTTACCATCATTCCCAATGAGCAAGATGTCATCCACATAAAGCACTAGGAACGCAATAGAGATCCCACTAATCTTCTTGTATACACAAGGATCAGACTCGTTCTTGATGAAATCATATCCCCGTATGATTTCAGCAAAATGTATGTTCCAGCTTCGGGAAGCTTGTTTGAGGCCATAGATGGACCTTTGGAGATGGTAGACCTTTTGCTCTTCTCCAACATATGTGAAACTTTTCGGTTGTCCATATAGATCTCTTCCTCTATAAAACCGTTGAGGAAGGCGATTTTTCACGTCCATCTGCCATATTTCATAGTCATACCATGTTGTTATGGCAAGCAGTATTCAAATGGACTTAGCCATTGCTACGGGCAAGTAGGTTTCCTCAAAGTCGACCCGGGTCGTTGAGTGTAACCCTTCGTCACAAGCCTAGCTTTGAAGGTTCTAACCTTCCAGCCAGCTCCAAGCTTACATTTGTAGACCCATTTACACCCTACGGGTTATACTCCTTTGGGTGGGTCCACTTGGGTCCAAACCTGATTTGCACCCATCGACTCTATTTCAGATTTCATGGCCTCAAGCCACTTAATCTGAGTCGATGTCCGACATCGCTTCTCCGTACATCTTTGGATCATTATCTAATTGACCGGTCAGACCTAGAAATCCGTACCTATCAGGTGGTTGGGATACTCTGGCAGACCTACGAAGGACTAGAATATTATCAGTTAAAACTACAGGCTCAGATGTTGTTGTTGTCTCATGGGGCACCTCACCTGATTCCTCAAGGAGTACCTGATCGCATCGACTATCCGATGGAAAATCCTTTTCCAAGAACACTACGTTCCGTGAGATAAAAACCTTTTGTTCGGAGGGATCATAGAAATAATACCCCGCAGTTTCTTTCGGATATCCGATGAACCTGCATAAACTAGACCTGGAGTTCACTTTATCTCCCACTAATCTCTTGACGTATGCGGGGCTATCCCACACTTTCAAGTATTTGTAGGAGGCAGGCTTGCCAGGCCATATCTCATATGGTATCTGGGATATCTTCTTAGATGGCGCCATGTTCAAAAGTTTTGCCACCGTCTCAAGTATTAGAATAGGTGACCATGAAGCCAATCTGATTGGGCTTATGTAACCTATGTCTGATAGTTTTCGGTGTTTTAATAATTATTATAAATAAGAAAGTTATATTCAGATAGCCTAAATACTTTGTTTGTGTTCACTTACAGGTTTATATTATTAACGGCTCAATGCACAAGCAAAGCCCACAGACCGAAACGTCAATCCAAGAAACTGGACTGCGCATAGGATAGCAGGTCATGAAATCAGGTTATGTGGATCGATATGAAACACTCCAAGTCAAGGGAACTTGAGATAGGGTATCGAGAGTCCGTTTGAGACTTGCACTAAGCGATTGCAGTCGCGTTTCATCGACCAGTGACGAAGATCGTCCATGCAATGTTAGTAGGTCAGCCAACTAGGTGCTAGCTGACTGAGGTGACTCATGGGAATCGTCCTATGGAAGACCTTAAGTAGGGTCGATCGGTATGACTTGTATTCCCAGTTCCGGCAGTACGGGTTTGATCCTAAGACTTGAGGGACTACTATGGTCGCATACACACCATGCCGTGTCTTAAGTTTGGCAAAAGGCTACCAAGTCGAGAGACTCGATTGTTATAAGCCCTATCTAGTGCAGTCAAGATGTGTAGTGTGGACAGTAGATCCTAAGAGAGGATCTGTGTCCTGTCAAAAGGATTGACAGTAATGTCTCACTTTTACTCTGAGACTCGTCCTCCATAAATCTGTGGCCACAGTGACTGAACAATGGGATAGGATCCCTATGACGTTTAGTGTGGATGAGCTAAAGCTTAAGTCAAGAATGGGTACCAACATCCTAAAGGTCCATACCCTAGACTATAGCTGTGAGATAGTAGATAGAAGGATAAACTTATTGGAGAGCCTAAATGTTCACCCATAATATTCACCTAGTCTCTAGTGCCATCGACGATTGCTAGACGACCACCCATGGTGACGGACGAATTCCCTTCATGAGATGATTGGAGATTCGGCCAAGTCTAGCTGAGGGTGAATCTAAAGAGTCACACACAATCCGCCGGTAACAAAGGAATTAATTTAGAATTAATCTCGGGAGGTGGAACAATTTAATTAGATTAAATTGGTTTCCTTTTTCTTGGATTGTTAATTCCTCTAATTAGATTAAGTGGAGTTAACTTATAAATAAGATTTATTAGAAATGAGGAAATGGGCTTAAAATAAATAAATATTACATATTTAAAGCCCTATGGATTATTTAAATAAGATTTAAATATTCCATAAAATAATCCATCAAGGTGATGGACGGACGAGATTGAAGTAGAGAGATGAAAGGCCAAGATTCACTTGACTAAGTCTAAGGCCTAATTTGACTAGGATTTTGGCCTAGTCAAAATCCTAGTCAAAGTGTACCTCTTAATTAGAGTTTGAAGAGGAATAGGAGTATTCTTCCTCTATAAATACTCATAGAAGCACACACACTCAAGGTGATCATCCTATGAGCACACACACACACACACCACCGACTCCTCTCTCTCTCTCTCTCGTCCCCTCTCTCCCTTTTCTCCAAGAAAAAGCCTAGTTCCTTGTTTGATACAAGTGGACACTAGACGGATTGATCACATTAATTAATAACGTTTGGTCAATTCATCCTCCCTATACACTCTTGATTTCTTGCTAGCACGAGGATCAAGAACCGATAGGATTGCGTGGACGATTTAGAGGGTTCCTATCTTGGAATCTTGATGGCAAAACGTGGAACAACGCGTACAGCGGTACGAAGACGAAGCTACAATCGGGTAGGTCTTAATTTCATTTTTGTTTTCGTTTTCACCTTATGGCCACCATGATATTGTATCTTTACTTTGATCATGAGATACACCAAACACTGGAAGGTTCAAGGGAACACCCCTTGATAATGTATTTACGTTTCAGTATAAGCATGTTTTATTTTTCATGTTTTATTTATATCGCGCTTCCGTGTTTGCACTCCTCCCGGGATGATCCACACTATCTTTCATCAAGAGCATATACCTAGAAGGACGAGGGGAGTTCGGTAAAACTCACCATAAATCAGACCATGTCCAACAAGGTCCGATTCCTCCTTTCAGACACACCATTCAACTGTGGTGTTCCAAGAGGAGTCCACTGAGAGAGAATTCCATTCTCTTTCAGATAATCAGTGAATTTGCCACTTAAATACTCTCCACCTCGGTCCGAGCGAAGGGATTTGGTCTTACAACTGGTTTGGTTCTCTACTTCAAGTCTGTATTCCTTAAACCTTTCAAAGGCTTCAGACTTGTACCTCATCAGGTAAACATAACCATACCGTAAGTGATCATCGGTAAAAGTTATGAAGTATGAGTACCCACCTCTTGCTTGAGTATTTAATGGACCACAGATAACTGTATGGATCAAATCAAACCGTCCGTTGGCGAGCGTGCTTTGTCCAACAAAGGGTTTCTTGGTCATCTTCCCTTTAGACAGGGCTCACAGGTTGGTAGGTTGTCCAAATCGTCTATTTCTAGACTCTTTGAGTCCACCAACCTCCTTATCCTATCTTTAGAGATATGACCTAACCTTGCATGCCATATCTGTACGTTATCTTGATTATTGTGTTTTCATTTGTGATTCTACAGTCATAATCCATTTAGACTGTTGAAGTATGTACAGACCGTTTACTAATGTACAAAGCAGATGAGACACACCATCATTAATATAAAAGCCACTTTTATTGATGGTGAAAGAATAACCCTCCTTTTTCCAGACGGGTATAAATATAATATTCTTTATCATGCTAGGCACATAGAAACAATAAATTAGTACTATCCTAACATGACTAACTCTATTGATCCTACGGCTTCCGCAACAACGGCCTTACCATCGCCTAACCTCAGGATCATTTCATCCTTGGTTAGCCTTCTGCTTCTTTGCAGCATCTGCAAATCATTGCAGATGTGAGCACGACATACGGTATCCAATACCCAAGAAGCAAAATTGGTTATCATGTTCACTTCAACCACAAACATACCTAGATTGGAGAGGATTTGTGGGCACTCTCTCTTCCAATGTCCCTTTCCTTGGCAATGCATGCAGACATCATTGGCCTTAGACCGCTGAGAACCCCAGGCCTTCCCTTTCCCATTGGCCATTCCTACTAGGGCAACAGGGGCGCTAGGAGCACGAGCAGTGGCTGCAACTGCCTTCCCCTTTCCCTTCTTCCTCTTCCAGCGTCTGGTACTCCTGCTTTGTTCTTCAAGATGATCCTAGATCAATGAAGAACAAAGAGGATAGTATGTGCGCAGAGAGGGGACTAAAAATTGGGAGAGTTTTAGAGAGTGTGTGTTTTTCTTTTTTTTAGAAAAAGATGAATAATAATTCTCTTGCTTTGATGATAGTATACACATATATATAGATACTTAATTAATGTGATTATTGGAATGTGTCTCGATTCATTCAAGGATGTCTAGATACATTCCAATCAATCCCCACTAATTCATCAATCAAGACTACCACCTCATAAGGTATGATTTAATCATACTGAATGAAAGAGGCTTGATTGAAATTGATTTGTCCCTTACCAAAAGAGATAAGTCAACACTCATCAAGGCCATGCATGGCCGATTTTAGAGCTTCTAAAAGAAGCAATTTTCGGCCATGCTCTTTTGGAAAGAAGTCAAACTTCTTCTCATTCCAAAAGTGGAATGAACACATCTCTTCGGCCAAGATTTAATGGATCGGGTTTTATTGTAATCCAATTACAACAAGCCCAAAATTAAATCCTATTTAATTCATGGTCCACTTAAATAATTCCCATTAATGTTTTAATCTAATTAAAAGATCCAAGTTTTGATTCTCTACTTAATCGATAAATCCCATTTACCGATCACAACGAGGGCCCGATACAATATCGACCCATACATCCAATGGACAATCCCTTAAGTAATCCAATTACTCATTATCCTCTGAGATTGATTGCAAGTCAATTTCTCAACCTCCTCGGTGATTTGTGTGTGACCCTTTAGGTTCACCCTCAACTAGATTTGGGCCCGTGTCCAACAAGAACCCATTACCATGGGTGGCCGTCTAGCAACGGTCCATGACACTGGAGACTAGGTGAAATGTTGGCGTGAACATTTAGGCGCCGATTCGTACGGGTACGGTCCTTCCGTCTACCGTCTCCCGGCCTTAGTCTAGGATATGGAATTGACCGTCGAATCCCATCCTTGACTAGGCGTGTATGCTTAATACTCAAAACTACGCATGCCTCATTGCATCGACACAGGAAACCATTTCCTGCTCGATCAACCACTGTGGCAACAATTTAAGCAGCATGTACGTGTCTCCGAGTGCATAGGAGATACCTCTATCATATACTGACAGGGGACGGATCCTCTTCTTGAAACCCACCGTCCTCGCTACACATTCTGACTGCATTGGATAAGGCTTATAATGACCATCTTACAGAATGATCACCTCTCGTCAGATCCAAGATACAATCATTGTGTGCACGTGACTATCATGGTTCCTCAAGTCTGAGGACTACTCCCGTACTATCGAAATCGAGAAAATCCAATCATACCGACCAAGTCTCTAAGGCTTCCATGTGATGATCCCCCGAGTTAGTTCAGTCGGCTCGACCCCAGTCGACCAACCCACCAAGATCGTATAGGCGTCCCACGCCTATCACCGATGAAACACAACACTCATCCAATGAATACGACTCTTGGTGCACGTCTCTATAGGACTCTCGATGCCCTGTCTCGAGGTCCTCAACTTGGAACGTTTCAGACCCAACCCTTTATTAGTTGGTTTTATAACCACCATCCAATGCGTGGCCCAACTGCATGAGTTGTTAATCGTGGTCTGTGGGCTTTGTTGTGATATATATAAACAACATTTAACATATAGAAAATGAACACAACAAAGATAGTACCAATGGTAATGAACACTCATTTTATTCATTACGTAATATTACATTACGTCAAGTTGTCAAATAGGTTACAAAATGCCAAATCTATTAGCATTCTGGTCACCTATTCTAACAGATATAATTCCAACACGACTATTCTATAAATGTTATATACAAAAATATATAATTATATAGATATTAGAACGTGTAATGCACGTGTAGAAATATATATAGAGAGGTGAATATACCACTTATTAATTAAATACAAAAAATATTTACCTCATAATTTATTTATTTTTATATCATTAAAACATTAGTATATACAATTAAATTTTAAAATAAAATTGTTTTAATTGATAAAGAAACTTCTGTTATTTGTAATTCACTTCTAAATTTAATTAATATTATTAAATAAAATATTTAATCCTTAACATTAAAATTTACATTTTGTATTTAGTAATTATTATGTTTAATGATATTGTATTGGGATAAATTAGTGCGGAAGTAAAGTATAATATATAAATCCAATATTGAATAAATTAATTAGTCAACGTTCCTTATATTTGAATTATTTATAATAAATTTTAATTTAATAAAATTAATCATGTTATGGTTTTTCATCCATTATATTATGAAAAAATTACAACCAAAAATAATTATCCAATATTAATATTAAAATAAAATCAATTAATCGAAAGTCACTTGTCTTAAATTTTCCAACAACACTTTTAATTTAATAGGTTTGAGTGTTTTTTTTTATATTTATTGTATATTATATTTTTTCTTTGAAGTTTGAATTAGTATTTACATGTTACTCATATGCTATTCATTTTTTAAATTTTAGTAAGCCCTAGTAAATTATTCTTTTAGGGTAACAATGAGCTCCCCCAAGATTTGAGATAATTATAAATACCATCCCATTGTTTGAAAAATCACCAATACCCCCTGATGTTTGATAAAATTATGTAATCCTTGAATGGATGCCTAGATTGTGGATGGAAAACTTTGAAAAATTGTAAAAAAAAAATGTCCACTTAGTCCATAAAAAAAAATTATTTTATTAAAAAAATTATTTTATTAAAAAAATTATTTTTAAAAAAATTATAATTTATAGTCCACAGAGCATTTAGGTCAGATCACTATATATATGGATAGAACCTAATGAACACAACGGATTGGGCTAATTATTGAATAACCATTAAAATTAAGGGGGTATTGGTAATTTTCCAAATAATTAGGGGGTATTTGTAATTTGACAAACCTCAGGGGAGCTCATTGCAATATACCCTTTTTTATATTATAATCTTTCCTAGTAAATTAAGCATGTTTAAATATTATTTGCCTATTTATCTTTTAGTTAGATATATGATTTCTCTTCTAGATCAATGAAGCAACAAGGGGGATAGGAGAAGAGAGAGAGGCGGCCAATCCTAGGCTAGAGAAGAGAGCAAGTTATGTTTTTTTTTGCTAGAAAATAATGTTGTGAGTAGTCTTCTATGGATGATTATGTATATGCCTTTATATATATATACATAACTAATGGGACTATCGGAATGTGTGTAGGTACATCCTAGACATGTCTCGATACATTTCAATCAATTTTCAATCAAATCATACCAAGTAAAGAGAGCTTGATTGGGTTTGACATGCTTCTTTCCAAAAGGAACAAATCCCATCATCCAAAAATAGCTATGGGCCGATCTTATGCTCTAATTAAGAGCTAAAAATCGGTCCTATCCATTTATGGGAGGAGTCCAATTCTTCCCTCTCAAAAAGTGGAAATTAACTTGTCTCTAGGGTCATAATTTAATGGATCGGGCCTTATTTTAACTCAATTTTGATAAGCCCAATAAATACTACGAATTAAATCCAATTTAATTCAATGTCCAAATAAATTATCCCCAAAAGTTTTTTAATCCAATTAAAAAATCTTTGTTTGTAACTCTCTTTAATTAATAAATCTTATTTATTAATTAGTGTGAGCCCAATACATATCGGTCTATCCGTCCAATGGATCATCCCATAAATAATACAATTATATATTGTCTTCCGGAATGAACTCCAACTCAGTTCCTTCACCTCCTCAGTGATTTGTGTGTGAATCTTGAGGATTACCCTCAGCTAGACTTGTGCTTGTGACCGACAAAAACTCGTCACTATGGGTAGACGTCTAACAACGATCCATGGCACTAGAGACTAGGTGAATATTGACATGAATATTTATGCTCCCGAATTCTCATAGGTACGGTCCTTCCGTCTATCGTCCCATGATTTTAGTCTAGGCATGAATTTGAGCATCAATTCCCATCCTGTACTAGGCAGCTATGCTTAATACTCGAGACTACATTTACCTCATTGCATCAATGCAGGAAACCTTTCCCTAGTTGACCAACCACTATGGTCACAGTTTCAAGGAGCATAAATGTGTCTCCGAGTTCATTTAAGATACCTTTATCACATACTGACAGGGGACGGATCCTCTTCTTGAAACCCACCGTCCTCACTACACATTCTAACTGTACTGGACAAAGCTTATAATGAACATGTCCATGACATGATCACCTCTCGCCAGATCCAAAGTACAACCATTGTGTGCACGTGACTATAATGGTTCCTCAAGTTTGGGGACTACTCCCATACTATCGGAGTTGGGGGAACTCTAGTTATACCGACAAGCCTCCAAGCCTCCAAGACTTCCATATGATGATTCCTAACTAGTTTGTTCAGTCTGCTCAACCCCTAGTCGACCAACCCACTAAGATCGTATAGATGTCCCACGTCTATCACCGATGAAGCATGACACTCATCCAATGAATGCGATACAAAGCGCAAGTCTCAATAGAATACTCAATGTCCTGTCTCGAGGTCCTTGACTTGGCATTTAAGACCAAACCCTTTATCAATTGGTTCCATGACCACCATCCAATGCGTGGCCCAACTGCATGAGTTATTTGTGGTTTGTGGGCTTTGTGGTGATATATGTGAACAAATATAAGCATAATGGAATGAGCACAACAAAGATAATGCCAGGGTAATGGATACTCATTGTATTCATTACATAATATTACATTACATCGAGTTGTCAAGTAGATTACATAAAGGCCAATCTAATTGGCTTTCTAGACACCTATTCTAACAATCTCCCACTTAACCTAAACTCAATAACCCATTGACCTCAAGCCTATCTTATCAAAATGCTGAGTATGAGCAATTTGCGACACTGGTTTAGTCAGTGGATCTGCCATATTTTCTGTCAAGCTGACTCGATCCATAAAACGTCACCTCTACTAACCATCTCCTAAGAAGATGGCAGCGTATAAGAATATGCTTGGATCGGCGATGAGATCTCGGTTGCTTTGCTTGTGCTATCGCCTCGTTGTTATTACAGAAGATAACTACCGGCTCAACAATGCTAGGTGTACTCTTAGATGTAATTCTTCATCCATACTGCCTCCTTACCGGCTTCCAAAACCGTTATGTATTCAGACTTTGTGGTGGAATTTGTTGTGGTAGCCTGCTTGGAACTTTTTCAAGCAACCACGCCACCATTTAGTTTGAATGCAAAACATGACTAGGACTTGGCCTCATCATCGTCTGACTGGAAGCTAGCACCCTTGTAGCCTTCCAATATCAATTCTCCACCACCGTAAATTAAGAACAGATCCTCAGTCCTTTTTAGGTACTTAAGAATGATCTTGACTGCACACCAATGTGCCTCCTCGGCCACGCCTGATATCGACTCGTTGTGCTCAGAGCGAAAGCTATGTCAGGTCTAGTCCATTGGACAAACTACTGAATACTGCCTATGGATGAAGCATAGGGGATGTCCGATATCTGCTTAAGCTCCTCATCAGTCTTAGGAGACTATTTCTTGGACAGCTTAATCCCATGCCTTATAGGAAGGAATCCTCGTTTTGGTTCTCCATCTTGAATCTGTTCAAGACCTTCAATATACGAGGATTGGGTCATTCCCAACATCCTTCTAGATATATTCCTGTAGATCTTGATTCCAAGGATGTAGGAAGCCTCACCCATATCCTTCATAGAAAACTGAGTGCACAACGAAGCTTTAGTATCACCTAACATCTTAACATCATTCCCGATGAGCAAGATGTCATCCACGTAAAGCACAAGGTACGCAACTGAGCTCTCATTGACCTTCTTGTATACACAAGGGTCAAAACTCGTCCTTGACGAAATCATGTCCCCGTATGACTTTATCAAAATGTATGTTCTAGCTTCAGGAAGTCTGTTTGAGGCTATAGATGGACCTTTGGAGACAGCAAGTCTTCTACTCTTCTCCAACAAATGTGAAACCCTTCAGTTGATCCATGTAGACCTCTTCCGAACGAAACCATTACTGAAGGCCATTTTCACATCCATATGCCATATTTCATAGTCATACCATGATGCTATGACAAGAAGTATCCGAATGGACTTAGCCATTGCCATAGGCGAGTATGTTTCCTCAAAGTCGACCTTGGGTCGTTGAGTATAACCTTTCACTACAAGCCTGGCTTTGAAGGTTGTAACCTCCCCGTCAGCTCCAAGCTTACGTTTGTGGACTCATTTAGACCCAACAGGTTTGACGCCTTTGGGTTGATTTCATAGCCTCAAGTCACTTGTCCGAATCGATGTCTGATATTGCTTCTCCATGTGTCTTTGGATCATATCTAATTAACTGGTCAGGCCCAGAAACCCATACATATCAGGTGGTTGGAGCACTTTTGCCGACCTATGAAGGACTGGAACATCATCAGTGGGAACTATAGGTGCAGACGGCGTAGTTGTTGTCTCATGAGATACCTCACTTGATTCCTCAAGGAGTGTCTCATCGCATCGGCTATCTGATGGGAAATCATTTTCCAAGGACACTGCATTCCTCGAGACAAAATTTTTTGCTCGGAGGGATCATAGAAATAATACCTTGCAGCTTCTTTCGCATACCCGAAAAACTTACACATACTAGATCTTAAGTCCAGTTTATCTCCCATTAATCTCTTGACGTATGCGAGCTACCACACACTTTCAAGTATTTTTTAGAAATAGGTGACCATGTAGCCAATCTTGGTAGGCGAATGGTAACCTATGTCTGAACAATTTCGAGATTTTTATAAATCATTAATGAATAAGAAGTGAAATTCATTTGGCATTTACTTTGTTTGTGTTCACTTTATTTGCTTTATATATCTGTTTACTACGCAAACAAAGCCCACGGACTGAAAACACATTTCGGGGACTGGGACTACGCTTGGAGGTAGGTCCATGAAATCAGTTCCGCCAAATCAGTACGGAAATCTCCAAGTCAAGGAATCTCGAAAGTGGGTACCGAGATTCCCCTTGGGACTTGCACTAAGCATCTGTTGTCGTATTTCATCGACGGGTGACGAGGATCGTCTAAGCAGTGTTAGTGGGTTGGCCTGCTAGGGAGCAGCTGACTGAGGTGACTCACGGGAACCGTCTTACGGAGGACCTTGAGTAGGGTCGGTTAGGTATGACGTGTGTTCCCGGTTCCAACAGTATAGGTCAAGTCCTTTGACTTGAGGAATTGCTGAGTTTACCTGTACATCAGGGCTGTATCTTAGATATGGTAAGAGATTACCAAGATGCACTTGAGTAGTCATAAGCCATATCTAGTGCAGCTCCGGTGTGAGGAGTGACAGTAGTTTCCAAGAAAGGATCTGTCTCCTGTCAAAAGGTGTTGACAGTTGTGTCTCACAAATGCTCTGTGTCTTGTCCCTCAAATCTGTGGCCACAATAACTAAACAGAAGGGAAGGTTTCCCTTGTGGCGTTTAGTAAAGGACAGACCGACATTTAGGTCCAAAATGGGTAGCTGCATTTTCCGTGCCCTAGACCCTAAGTGGTGAGACCGTAGACGGAAGGATAGATGTACTGTAGAGCCTAAATGTTCATCCCAGTATATTCACCTAGTCTCTAGTGCCATGGACCGTTGCTACATGGCCACCCATGATAACAGGCGGATTCTAGGAATCCAACCAAGTCTAGCTGAAGATGAACCTAAAGAGTCACACACAATCTGTACACATAAAAGTATTTAATTTGGAATTAAATATTTGGTTGGGTCCTTATTTTCTTGGAAAGAATTAATTCCTTTTATTAGATAAAGGGGATTTATCTAATAAATTAGATTTATTAGAAAATTAATTTAATGGGCTTTGAATAAATATTTATATTTAATATATATTTATTGCCCTTGGAATATTTAAATAGGATTTAAATATTCCATCAAATTAAATTAATGGTTGAGATTAAAAGGGAGAAATCTATGGCTAATATTGGTTTGACCAAAAAGAAGCTAGATTTGACTAGGATTTGACTAGGTCAAATCCTAGTTGTGGTGGAGTCTTCAAAGTGTAGGAAACTTGAAGATTCCTCTTCTATAAATACTCCTTAGCACACACATTGAAGGGGATGATGATTCTTGAAACAAACACACACACACACACACACACACACACACTCGTGTGCTCTCTCCCTCCTCTCAGCCGCATCTCTCTCTCTCATTCCAGAAAATACTTTCTTGTACTTTTATTTTAACAATTGAACAAAAGGAGGATTGATCTCGTTAAACTAATAACGTTTGATCGATCCCTCCTCTCATAAATATACTTGTTCTTCCGCTAGCACGAAGTTCAAGATACATGGGCAAATTGCGTGTCACGAATTAGAGGATCTCCTATACGAGATCTTGGAGCAAATCGGGGAACAACGAGTACCGGTTAGAAGGGAAAAAACGACAAATCGGTAGGTTTCCGGTTTACGTTTTTTCATCCTCTTTTATTTAGAATCCTATGGCCT
Organism: Sesamum alatum; assembly: GCA_034509735.1. Taxonomy (NCBI): domain Eukaryota; kingdom Viridiplantae; phylum Streptophyta; class Magnoliopsida; order Lamiales; family Pedaliaceae; genus Sesamum; species Sesamum alatum. Next base: position 12,454,877 of record JACGWO010000012.1, read on the forward strand.
CCATGATTCTTGTGTATGTTTATTATTATTCATGAGATACACCAAACGCCCGGGACTTTCAAAGGTACACCCCTTGAACGTGTTTATTTTAATATGTATTTATGCATGTTTTAAATTCTTGAAATTTAAATTATACCGCGCTTCCGCAATCGCGCTACTCCCGGGACGATCCACACGCCTACCCAAGGCTTTTAGTGGTATCAGAGCCCGGTTCGGTGTATAGCCTAGGGTTTTGTGTGCGTTTTAAGCATGAAAACGTGTTTGGCATGTTTTAATTTATTTCTTGATATTTTTTTATCGTAAAGCATGTCGTTTTCTTGCTTCAATTACGTATGATTTTGGTGTTGTTGGTTTTTTTCTGTTTTTCTTAGGAAACGGGGGGCAAAACCGAATAAAATGGAGAAAACATCGCACGCGGCCAGCCGGTGGCTGACCACGCACGCTGTGCGCTTTAGGCGAGGCGGGTATGCGCAGGCAGGGGAGCCTGCGCGCGGCTGCCTTTGCCGGCGCGCATGGCACGCGCAGATCAGGCCACCGGCGCACGCCGGGCGACAGGCGCAGACGGGTGGCTGGGCACGCGCGCATGCGGGTAGGGAAGCCTGCGCGCGCCCAGGCCAACACGTTGGGGCACCTGCGCGCCCGGACGCGCTGCCAGGGAAGCCGCGCGCGAGCGCGCGCATGAGGCGACGGCACTAGGCACGCGCGCACGAGGCGGCGCTGCCAGGCGCGCTCGGACGCATGGCCTGAGCAGAGCAGATGCACGCAGGCGGTCGGCAGGTTGGCGCGCGCGGGCAGAGGTGCCTGCGCGCGCCGGGCGTGCGTAGTGATGCCGACCAGGCGCGCGCGCAGGCAGGCAGGGGCCTGAGCGGACGCGCCCGGTCAGGCAGGCCCTGCGCGCGCGCAGGGGCAGCAGGCTGGGCCTGCTGACCTGCGTGCGCCGACAGAGTGCTGCCGGTGGCGGCGGCCAGTTGACGTCATCGTTTTCTCATTATTTTTAATTGTTTGGATTATTCTGAAAAAATTTGTTTTATTAAATTTTGCATATTTTCTCGAAGAACATTATTTGAGAGGTTGAATTTATTGGATTTGGAATCCCGGGAATTACTTACCTTCAAATAATGAGGAAGGGTCTTCCTAAACGAGAAAAATTATTGCCAATGGTTGTACCATATTTTTCATACGTAGCTCATTTATTTATCATGGATTGATGTGATTGGTAATCATGGAATATTAGCATGTTTTTATGTAATTAGATCATGTGAGTATGTGCGTATAATGGAAATGGATGATCGCGAGCCCTAGACCGAATGTATGGTTTAATTTTATGTTGGGCCTGTGTGCCTCTTTTTGCTTTCTCCTTCTCCCCTTCTAGTTGCCTTAGAATAATAAGGCATTCTTTCTCCCTCCTTATGTACTCCCCTCGGGTTTTTCGCTGGGGTTTCTTTTTACATATGTAATGAAAGTAGAATAGGAGTGAGGATTTTATTTTATGCATTTGGTGAAGAAGAAGGAAGGTCCACATGGAGAGCCCAGAATGGAGGATCCAAGGAGTTTCCATGAAGAGTTGAAAGAGAAAAGAGACCAAGGCCCATCAGAATGATGATCGGGTTACTATTAATGTAATAGTGTAGCACCAACCCTAGATTGACCATAGATCCACTGTGGGCTCAGTAGGTCGCATAGGATTCGGGCTCGTAATCATCCAACAGAGGCGTGCTAGGCTTTAATTTTGCATGTGGTTGTTATGATGAATGAATGATTTTATTTATCGTATAACTGCTATGGGATGCAATTTATTTATTTACGCATTATGGATGAATGTGTTTATATACATATGAGATCTCGATCATTTACAACTCTCACTTGGTTGGACCAATGTCCAAATATTAGACCCTAGACAAAGTGGACATGGACTCTAGGAGTTTGTCCATGCCTTCCAATCCATGGCATAGTGAGGAAGCTAATTTAGGTCGATAGCGTGGTCTCACGAGTCGTGGCACGTCTATCGTACTTAAAAGAAGCTGCACTATGTCATGAACGGAAAATAGACCACTGTTACCTGTCTCACGAGTCGTGGAGGTAGCAGCGGTCTATGATTCGGTTGATTGGGTCGGGTCTAAACGCCCGATTAGCATGATTTCGCTTGGAGTCCTCGGATCATGTGAAAGGGTGAGGCAATTATCTTGGGAATCTCGTGGAACGAGAATGGTATGGCATACCTCCCACAAGATTCTTCCCATGCGAATCGTAAAAGCAGGGTATGGAAAAATTCGCTGTGGATCCCAAGCCCACTAGGAAAAGGTTTTCCGAAAATAAACGTTTGAGAGTATCGTGTTTTCGTATAAATAGTGGGAGCATTAAATAACTAAAGACCAAGCGTTTAATTATTTATCAAAACTTCCGTCTTTTAAATTCTGCTGATCGCGAGTTCTGTTTTTTAAATGAAGATTTAAAATGTCTAAGAACCCATTATCAACCATACTTGAGACCAACAAGTTTAATGGAACAAATTACAACGACTGGTTGCGCAATCTGAGGATAGTCCTAGATTACGAGAACCAAGGCTATGTCATGGACGAGCCTCTCCCTAGGACCTTGCCAGAAGGATCCACGCCAGAAGAACGTGAGAAGTTTGAGACTTGGCATAAGGATAACCAGAAGGTCCGTAGCATCATACTTGCCTCTATGACGAAAGAAATTCAGAAGCAGTATGAAAGCTAGACGATGTCCCTTCCATTATGGCTCGCCTTAAGGGTTGCTATGCAGTCCCGAACCGGCATACTAGGTATGTCGCGACGAAAGGCCTTCTTTGGAACTAAAATGAGCAAAGGATCCTCTGTACAAGAGCACGGGGTTAAAATGCTTACCCTGGTGGAAAAGCTCGAGGACCTAAAGACAGGCCTCGATAATGAGACGTACATAGATGTGATCCTTCAGTCTCTCCCACCCTCCTTCGACCAATTTATTGTTAACTATAACATGAACACACTTGAGAAGGGTATTCATGAGTTAATCAATATGTTGGTGCAATACGAGGCAACGACCAAAAAGTCCACGCCTTCGGTATTGTTTGGAGGTGCTTCAACTTCCAAGACGAAAGGCAATGGTGCCGGACGTTGGAAAAGGAAGAAGAGAAAGGGAAAAGCCGTCAAAGCAGCTACAAACACTAAGAGTGTTCCCATTGCCAAAGAGAGGAAAGGCAAAGGAAAGGGGAAGGTTGTCTCCAAGCAACAGTCAAGGGCATATGACATATGTATCAATTGCCATGAGAAAGGGCATTGAAAGAGGGAGTGCCCCAAACTCCTCTCAAACCAAGGTATCTTTGTGATTGAGGTTAATATGGTTACTAACTCTGCCTCTTGGGTATTAGATACCGGCTGTGGAGCTCACATTTGCAATGATTTGCAGGTGTTGAAAAGAAGCAGAAAATTGGGTAGCGGGGATATGATCCTGAAGCTTGGGAATGGCAAGGCGATCTCGGCAGAAGCAATAGGATCCGCCACTCTACTAGTTAGTGATCATATTAGTATAGAGTTAGAGCAAGTTTATTATGTACCTAGTATGATTAAAAACATCATTTTCATTCCGTTGTTAGACAATAGTGGATATGAGTTTATGATCAATAAAACTTGCTTTTATTTGATGAGATGTGGAATTGCTCATCTGCTTGGTACACTTAATAATGGGCTCTATATCTTACAACACACGAACTTCGTTCTAAACGCTCAACACAAACATAAAATAGATAATAACGGGAACGCACGACTGTGGCACGCTAGGCTAGGTCACATATCCCAAGATAGGATGATGAAATTGGTAGACTCAAAGAACCTAGAAGTAAGGGACTTGAGTGAGCTACCAACTTGTGAATCCTGTCTAAGAGGAAAAATGACCAAGAAGCCCTTTGTAGGACAAAGCAGGCTTGCCACAGGTCTGTTGGACCTGGTCCATACGGACGTATGTGGAGCACTAAGGACGCAGGCCCGAGGTAGGTTCTCTTACTTCATAACCTTCACCATTGATCATTCACGGTATGGTTATGTATACCTGACGAGGTACAAGTCTGAAGCTCTTGAGAGGTTTAAAGAATTCAGACTTGAAGTTGAGAACCAAACCAACTGCAAAATTATAGTCCTACGGTCAGACCGAGGTGGAGAGTACCTTAGTACTGAGTTCCTTGATTATCTTAAAAAAAATGGTATAAATATCTGAATGGACACCTCCCGGGATGCCACAGTTGAATGGCGTCTCTGAAAGGAGGAATTGAACCCTGTTAGACATGGTTCGATCCATGATAAATTTTACCAAATTGCCCTTGTCTTTTGGGGCTACGCATTGGAGACTGCGGCCAAATTATTAAATTTGGCGCCAACCAGTGTACTGACCCAAACGCCATATGAAATATGGCACGGCAAGCCTGCGTCCTATAACTACTTGAAAGTGTGGGGTAGCCCCGCATACGTCAAGAGGTTAGTGGGAGATAAGCTAGAATCCAGGTCTAGTTTATGCAGGTTCGTTGGATACCCTAAAGAAACTGCAGGTTATTACTTCTATGACCCCTTGGAACAAAAGGTATTTGTTTCAAGGAACGCAGTGTTCTTGGAACAAGGCTTTCCAGAGGATATCCAACCTGATGAACTGATCCTTGAAGAATCAAGTGATGGAAACCAGTCATCAGAGGTAGCCGCAGATTCCTCACTTAGAGGATTCAGGATAGATACCCGAAGGGCTGACCAACCTCGAGAAGTCCAGCATGCTAGGCATGAAGGACAGCCTCAGGAAGGGCCAGCCTCGGTACCTGAACCGCTGGCTCCTATACAGTTAGCGCCCACAGTCACCACTGACGTTCCCATTCTCCGTAGGTTAACTAGAGAGTCTCGACCTCCGGTGGAGATATGGCTTTCTAAATACGACCAGTCTACTGGATAAGGATCTTAAGACATACGGAGAAGCGATGTTTGACATCGACTCCGGGAAATGGCTTGAGGCCATGAAAATCGAAATGGACACCATGAGCGAGAACCAAGTCTGGAGACTTGTAGACCCACCGAAAGAGGTTAAGCCAGTTTGTTGTAAGTGGGTCTATAAGTGCAAACTTGGCGTTGATGGAGAAGTCACAAATTTTAAGGCTAGGCTAGTGGCTAAAGGGTACACTCAATGACACGGGGTTGATTTTGAGGACACCTACTCGCCGGTAGCCATGGCTAAATCCATTCGGATCCTGCTCGGCATAGCAGCATGGTATGACTATGAGATATGCCAGATGGACGTGAAAACGGCCTTCCTCAATGGTTTCGTTGAGGAAGAGATCTATATGGATCAGCCGGAGGGTTTCACAGTCACTGGAGAAGAACAGAAGGTATGTCGTTTCCAGAAGTCTATCTATGGCCCCAAACAAGCATCCTGAAGCTGGAACATTCGCTTTGATGAAGTGATACGGGGTTATGACTTCATAAAAAATGAATCCGACCCTTGTGTATACAAGAAGGTCAGTGGGAGCTCTATAGTATTCCTAGTGCTTTATGTGGATGACATTCTACTCATAGGTAATTGACGTTAGAATGTTGGGTGACACAAAAAGCATGGTTATCAACTCAATTTTCCATGAAGGATTTGGGTGAAGCCTCCTACATTCTAGGCATCCAGATTGTCAGGGACAGATATAAGAGAATATTAGGACTCACCCAGAACTCGTATATGGAGAAAGTCCTGAAAAGGTTTCGGATGGACAACTCCAAACGAGGATTCTTTCCCATAAGGCATGGGATCAAGTTATCCAAGAAACAGCCCCTGCAGACTGATGAGGAACTTGAAAGGATGAAAATCATCCCCCATGCTTCTGCCGTAGGAAGCATCCAATATGAAGTCCACTGCACCAGACCTGACATTGCTCACGCTTTGAGTGTAACGAGCAGATATCAGTCTTGTGGAGGAGAGGCACATTGGAATGCAGTTAAGGGCATCCTTAAGTACCTGAGGAGGACTAAGGAAATGTTCTTGGTCTATGGCAATGGAGAACTGATCCTGGAAGGCTTTAGCGATGCTAGCTCCCAAGCTGATGACGATGATGTCAAGTCTCAATTGGGTTATGTATTCAGGCTCAATGGAGGAGTAGTGGCTTGGAAAGGTTCCAAGCAAGCAACCACTGCTGATTCCACCACTGAAGCCGAATACATAGCAGCTTCAGAAGCTACCAAAGAAGCGGTTTGGATGAGAAACTACATCCAAGAGTTGGGTGTGCCTAGCATCACCAAGCCCGTTGTCATCTTTTGTGATAACAACGGAGCAATAGCGCAAGCAAAGGAACCGAGATCTCATCATCGTTTCAAAACACATTCTAGATGCTACCACCTTCTAAGAGAACTGGTAGGAAGAGGTGACGTTCGGATGGACCGAGTTAACTAAGCAGACAACACAGCAGATCCGCTGACAAAGCCTTATGTCGCAGAGCGCTCATACGCAACATCTTGAGAAGATGGGGATTAGGCATATGGGCGATTGGCTTTAAGGTCAAGTGGGAGATTGTTAGAAATAGGTGACCATGTAGCCAATCTTGGTAGGCGAATTGTAACCTATGTCTGAACAATTTTGAGGTTTTAATAAATGATTAATGAATAAGAAGTGAAATTCATTTGGCATTTACTTTGTTTGTGTTCACTTTATCTGCTTTATATATCTGTTCACTAAGCAGTGTTAGTGGGTTGGCCTGCTAGGGAGCAGCTGACTGAGGTGACTCGAGGGAACCGTCTTACGGAGGACCTTGAGTAGGGTCGGTTAGGTATGACGTGTGTTCCCGGTTCCAACAGTACAGGTCAAGTCCTTTGACTTGAGGAATTGCTGAGTTTACCGGTACATCAGGGCTGTATCTTATATATGGTGAGAGATTGCCAAGATGCACTTGAGTAGTCATAAAGTCATATCTACTGCAGCTCCGATGTGAGGAGTGACAGTAGTTTCCAAGAAAGGATCTGTCTCCTGTCAAAAGGTGTTGACAGTGTGTCTCACAAATGCTCTGTGTCTTGTCCCTAAAATCTGTGGCCACAGTAACTGAACAGAAGGGAAGGTTTCCCTTGCGGCGTTTAGTAAATGACAGACCGACACTTAGGTCCAAAATGGGTACCTGCATTTTTCGTGCCCTAGACCCTAAGTGGTGAGACCGTAGACGGAAGGATAAATGTACTGTAGAGCCTAAATGTTCATCCCCATATATTCACCTAATCTCTAGTGCCATGGACCGTTGCTAGATGGCCACCCATGGTAACGGGCGGATTCTAGGAATCCAACCAGTCTAGCTGAAGGTGAACCTAAAGAGTCACACACAATCTGTACACATAAAAGTATTTAATTTGAATTAAATATTTGGAGAAGTGGAGCAATTAAATTGGATTTAATCGGGTCCTTATTTTCTTGGGAAGAATTAATTTCTTTTATTAGATAAAAGGATTTATCTAATAAATTAGATTTATTAGAAAATTAATTTAATGGGCTTGGAATAAATATTTATATTTAATATATATTTATTGCCCTTGGGATATTTAAATAAAATTTAAATATTCCATCAAATTAAATTAATGGTTGAGATTAAAAGGGACAAATCTATGGCTAATATTTGGTTTGACCAAAAGAAGCTAGATTTGACTAGGATTTGACTAGGTCAAATCCTAGTTGTGGTGGAGTCTTCAAAGTGTAGGAAACTTGAAGAGGAATAGGATTCCTCTTCTATAAATACTCCTTAGAACACACATTGAAGGGGATGATGATTCTTGAAACACCACACACACACACACACACACACACACACTCGTGTGCTCTCTCCCTCCTCTCGCCGCTTCTCTCTCTCTCTCATTCCAAGAAAAACTTTCATATTCTTTTGTTTTAACAATTTGAACAAAAGGAGGATTGATCTCGTTAAACTAATAACGTTTGATCGATTCGTCCTCTCCTAAATATACTTGTTCTTTCGCTAGCATGAAGTTCAAGATACGTGGGCGGATTGCATGTCACGAATTAGAGGATCTCCTATACGAGATCTTGGAGCAAATCGGGGAACAACGCGAGTACCGGTTAGAAGGGAAAAATGACAAATCGGTAGGTTTTCGGTTTACGTTTTTTCATCCTCTTTTATTTAGAATCCTAAGGCCTCCATGATTCTTGTGTATGTTTATTATTATCATGAGATACACCAAATGCCCGGGAGTTTTAAGGGTACACCCCTTGAACGTGTTTATTTTAATATGTATTTATGCATGTTTTAAATTCTTGAAATTTAAATTATACCCGCTTCCGCATTCGCGCTACTCCCGGGATGATCCACACGCCTACCCAAGGCTTTCAGTATTTGTATGAGGTAGGCTTGCCATGCCATGTCTCATATGGCATTTGAGATATCTTTTTAGATGGTGCCATGTTCAAAAGTTTGGCCGCCATCTCAAGAGCGTATCCCTAGAAGGACAAGGCAGTTCGGTAAAAACTCATCATGGACTAGACTATGTCTAACAAGGTCCTATTGCTCCTTTTGGGCACACTGCTTGATAGGGGTAGTACCCCATATATGCTAAAAAGACATAAATATCCTCAAAAGGAGATTAAAATTGCATATGGGTCTGATCAAGCCGCGTACAACACATCGGGTCGCTACCCGCAACCCGACCCGGATATGCGACCCGAAACCCGAATAAGAAGACCCGAGATCTAGACTCTTGGTCTCCTGACAGCTGAAGCCTTGAGATGACGCCAACGTGGACCAGGCAAGTATACGCTTTGGCTCTATAAATACTCTTGTTCCACCGCATTAATGGTAAGACATTATTGATAGCATTCGACCTATCATTTTACTTAGATCGCACTTTTGTCATCTCAAGCTTGAGCTGACTTAAGCATCGGAGGGTCTTCGCCGGGGATGATCCCGGCTAGGCTCACGTTTGCTCTCTTCTCAGGTACCCTTACTCTCTAGTGACAGGTGGAGATCGCTAACTCAGACGTCACCACAGATCGCTACCCGTTACCCGCTACTCGGATCAGCCAAGCACAGACGTCACCAAGGATTGCTACCCGCCACCCCGAATCACCGCTCAATTGTGGTGTTCCAAAAGGAGTCCATTGAGAGAGAATCTCATTCTCTTTTAAGTAACCAAGGAATTCACCTCTTAAATAGTCTCCTCCCCAGCCCTACCGAAGGGCCTTAATCTTTCGACCGGTTTTGGTTCTCAACTCCAAGTCTGTATTCCTTAAACCTTCTGAAGGCTTCAAACTTGTACCTCACCAGGTAAACATAACCATACCGTGAGTGATCATCGTTAAAGGTTATGAAGTATGAGTACCCACCTCTGGTCTGAGTATTTAGTGGTGCATAGACATCCATATGGATCAAATCCAATAAATCATTGACTAACATGCTTTGTCCAACAAAAGGTTTCTTAGTCATCTTTCCCTTCAGACAGGACTCGCAAGATGGTAGGTTGTCCAAATCGTCTATTTCTATACTTTTTTAGCACCAACCTCCTTATCCTATTCTTCGAGATATGACCTAACCTCGCATGACGTATCTCTGCTTTATCTTAATTATCATGTTTTTATTTGTGTTCGATAGTCATAATCCAATTACACTATTGAAGTATGTACATACCATTTACTAATGTACCGAGCAAATGAGAAACACCATAATTGATAATATAAAAACCATTTTTTATTGATGGTGAAGGCATACACCTCTTTGTCCAATATGGGGATTTAAATAATATTTTTTAATCGTGTTGGGTACATAGAAACAATCATTACGTATGACCCAACATGATGACTAATGGCTAAATCGACTGATCCTACAGCTTCCGCAGGAATGACATTGCCATCGCCTAGCCTTTGGATCATCTCATCCTTGGTTATCCTTTTACTTCTTTGCAGGACCTACAAATCATTGCAGATGTGATCACCACACCCGGTATCCAATACACATGAAGCAAAATTATTTATCATATTTACTTCAACCACAAACATACCATGATTGGAGATGAGTTGTGGGCACCCCGTCTTCCAATACCCTTTCTTTAGCAATTCATGCAGACATTGTTTGCCTTTGACCGCTGTGAACCGCAGGCTTTCTCTTACCCCTTGTCCATACCCACAGGGGCAACAAGGGCATTGGGAGCATGTGCAGTGACCATAACAACCTTACCCTTTCCCTTCTAAAGTTCGGCCCTCTTGCCATTCACTTTGAAGGTCGAAACCTCTCCTATCAATACCGACAACGCAAACTTGTAGGTCGTTGCTTCATATTAGGCCAGCATATTGATTCACTCATGAATGAACTTCTCAAGTCCATTCATGTTACAGTTAACAATAAACGGATCAAAGGATGAAGGAAGCGACTGAAGGATCATGTGAATATACATGTCATTATCAAGCCCAACTTTAAGGTCTTCGAGCTTCTCCACTAGGGATAGCATTTTAACCCCATGACTTTCTACAGAGGTAACAAAAGACCCTTCAGTAAGCTTGGTCCCGAAGAATGTTTTTGTGGTGGCATATCTAATATGTCTATTCAGAACCGCATAAACATCTTTAATTTGGAGCCTTATGGAGGAAACGTCGGTCCAACCTATCATATTGCTTCTGGATGTCTTCAGACATTGAAGCCAATATAATGCTACGGACCTTCTGGTTATCCTCAAGCCGTTTATCAACGTCACACGTTCTTCAAGCGAGGATCCGTCTAGCAAGGCACTCGGGAGTGGCTTGTCCAAGACACAACCCTGATTCTCGAAATCGAGGACGATCCTCAAATTCCGCAGCCAGCTAGTGTAGCTTGTACCATTGAATTTGTTAGTCTCCAGAATCATGTTTAAAGGATCTTGGACATATCTACATTTAAGAAATATAAAGCAGAAATCAGCAAATTATGGTAATATTATAATTCAAGTTGAAGACGTGGTCTTTAGTTTTTAATCCTCCCGCCATTTTTACGAAAGCCCACTACTCTCAAGTGGGATTTCGGGGAACCTTTTCCTAGTGGGCTTGTGATCTATAAGCGTGACTCCATGCTCCGACTTTAAGATTCACATGAAGAAAACCATATGGGAGATATCCAGTATCATTCTCATCCAATAAGATTCCCAAGATATTTTGACTCAACTCTTCACATGATTCCGAGGACTCCAACCGAATCATGCTACTCAATGTTAGACCCGACCTATCAACCAAATCATACCTCTACTATCGCCTCCTATGACTCATTGAGACAGGGAAACAATGAGAGTATTCCTATGTTCACAACAATGGTGCAGCTTTCCTCTAGTCCAAAATATGCCACGACTCGTGAGACCACATTTGGGTAGCAGCAACTTCCTCACCACATTGCTGCGGATGGAAGGCTTGGATGGATCAAAGTCGTTCTGATCCAAGTCCTTCAACAGCCTAATATTTTATTTGGTCCAAGCAAATGAGAGTTTGTTTGAGAAATGAACTAGATCTCACACGTTAATATCTTTACATGCATAAATACCCAATATTCATTAAAGCGATAAATAAACGCGCCACATGCTACGTACATAGCATAACCCCTATTGGATGATCACAAGCCCAACCTATTTTATCCACTGAGCCCACAGTGAGTCTATGATTTGTCTTATGTGGTCCTACACTATTACAAAAGTGTTAACCCATTATCTAGTAATGGGCCATGTAACTCCTCTTGTTCCGCCTTGGATTCTCACCTTGGGCCTCTTTCTCCGTAGGCTTGCTTTATTATATATAAAAATAAAACTATACCAAAATTCCTAGCTACTCTCATTACATAAGAAAAGGAATACATGGAATTGAGGAAAATCAAGCCTTAACAACACAAGGCGTAAAACAAGAGATAATAGTCCCAAAATAAGTGGCACACATGCCCCACCCAACAGTAATGTAAAACATACACTCCATACACAAGGTCTAGGGATTTATTGATCATCCGTTGTTGATCCAATCAACATCAATACACAATAATACCATATACTCATGCTCACAAAAGATATGCAATATATCTACCTGATATCCAATATCACATAACACAAACACGTCTACAATATACGAGTTCAAATTTTGATTCAACGAACATCTCTCCAAAATGCATCTAATGCATGACAATGAATTAAGCAATTTAATTATGAAAAAATCTAATTAATCCAAAATTAAGTATGCAAAATTAACCTTTTATAGAAAATATGCAGAAAGGTTTTAGAACATCTAATTTTTAGAAAACGATGAAAAACGGCATAGAACGGTCCAGTCGTCGCGTCTCATTGGTCGTTCGTGCCCAGACACGCACATGCGCGCACGTAGGCCCACTACTTGCGTGAACTGCATGCACGCCATCCAGCACGCGTGTGCCAATTAGGCATGTCTCGCACAATGCGCTCGCCTGTGCAGAGCTTTGGCCGGCAGCGTGCACGCCCAAACGTAGTGCGAACGTCCACGCACGCGAGTAGACACGCAACACGTGCAGGCGCTCGCCTGTGCGCGACCCAGTGTCCTCGGCCGCCCCTGCCAGCACGCACGTAGGCAGGCGCGCAGGCCAGGCAGGGTGCACACCCGACCGTGCACCCTCCGGCTAGTATAGACCAGCAGGGGCGGGAACCCGTTGTCGTTGTTGTCCAGATTTTTTTATTTCGTTTCTGAATATTAGGGATTGAAAATAAACATGTAATTTTTGAAAAATTATTCACAAATCACATACACAATGTCCATTAAATCTAAACATTTAAACAAGTCTATTCCTACACAAATTCATGGTTCGAAGATAAAACTAAACATGCTTATCAAAGCCATAAAGGCACATTGCTCATACTTAGCACATAGATCTATGGCCCCTTACGTCGAATCGGGCTCTGATACCACTTGAAGGGATTGAATCCGCCCGGGAGCGCGGCGGAAGCGCGATATTGGAAAAAAGCGATATTTGAAACATGATAAGATACATCCCAAGGGGGTGTACCCTTGGGTGTTCTCCCGGGCGTTCGATGTAGGATGTGTATACACCAAGCATAGTATCACATAGGGTACATAAAGTAATACATGTACGAAAAATACATACAACAAAAATAACCAATACCTTTGTAGTATTCTTCGTAGGGCCGCTACAAGTTTTGTTCCTTTTTTCAATTGAACTCTATCACTGGACTTCAAGAGTAGAAGCCCTCTAATGATGTCCACACTACACCGGAAGGTATCGTTGTTCTTGCTAGAAAAATGAACCTTATTGAAGAAATGATCAAAAGGACTACACTATCTATTAGTGTCTCTTTGATATTGTTTTGTTGTTACATTGATCCTAGATTAATGAAGCAACAAAGGGGATAGGAGAAGAGGGAGAGACAGTCGATTCTAGGATAAAGAGAAGAGCAAGTTGTTTTCTTTTGCTAAAACATAATGTTGTGTGTATTCTTCTATGGTTGATAATGTATATACCTATATATATACATAACTAAGTGGGACTATCGGAATGTGTCTTGATATATCCTAGACATGTCTAGATATATTCCGATAAATCATCAATCAAGCATCTCATTTACAAGGTGCAACACCTCACTACAACACCACCTTTAATACCACTAATTACAATACATCCTCCATCATTAAATTATTTTACAAAAGATTTATATTAAAACCAATAAATCTCAAGATGCGAAATTCAATCAAAAATTTAATATCTCTATAGTTATGTCGCTAGATATCTCAACCTAATATGTTATTCCTGACCCACCTAATAAAACTGGCAGCACGGGTTATGATCCAATTTAGCTAGACATTGTGACTTATATCCTGAAAAAGACGTTGCAAGAATTGAGTTGCCTACTGAATAAGTATCGCTAATTAACTTATATATATATACACATATGTAACAAGACAAATCTCATGCAACGACATCAACCAATGGATACTAGCCACGCAATCACAATGAATTCAGGAAGTAACACATACCAACAATCATATCAATCCACAACATAATACTCGATGTTATCATTTAATTTCTAAGGGCCCTACTTACCCAAACTGGAGTGCATCACTCAATGGTTCATCATCTCAATCATAATATCCTTTTTTTTACTCAATATCACAAAACACAGCTCGTATAATACCCTATCATCAATGATACCACACAGTACACAACTCGTATGATAATCATCAATCATATCATACAACACAAAGCTCTATGATATGTCACATCATCCCCATTGATCAATGACAACACACAACTCGTCATTAATTATATCATCATAAGCTATTACAGTACATATGTTTATATGAATTCGCAATATTCCTATCAATAACTCCATCATGCAGTTTCATTTGACAATCAACATCGCAACAATAACCTAATCATCTAATACCATTTAATAATAGGACATAGTATTACACAATCATTCATCGGATTTGTACACCATAACCATAGATAAGAACATAATAACAATTTCACAGACCAAATAACGCAATCCAAACAGATAACTAACAATCCACAATCAGGTATAACAATAATGAGTATATGTATAAATATATATCTCAATATATAGATATCAATATATATAAATCCAATTAACTATACTTACCTTAAATCTCAAACTGGTTGTGTTAGTAAAAGGAGTTGATCAACCCCCTGCTTTATCCTCACGTTCGATAATATGTTATAATATGTATAAACAATATATCAAGAATATCATAAATTATGAATAAAGTATTAAATAATATTCGTACATTTTCCACCAATCTTTTAATATTTTATTTATATTGAAATTCCAACCTCCGTTCCTTTTTTGTTCTAAATAACTAGGCACTATAAGATTTTTCGGTATATATCTAATATATCAATTAACTCATAAGAGTTTATTTTATCAAACCCCTTATGTTTTTATAATTACCATTCTCGATAACATTCCTAAATTAAATTATTACAAAAATTTTATATTCTTTCATAATAAATATAATATTTCTCAAATATTATTTTCTTAGTATGTCCATTAATTTCTACTAATTCTTCACAGTTATAATAATCAATAAAGCACCAGTATGTATAATTAAGTATTTATTAATAAACCTGATTAGTTTGAGTAAATTCATTATAACAATGAATATAATAAATTAAATAATTTTCATTTATTGGCTATAAACCCATCCCAATTAAATATTTACCCTATCATTAATTTATTTAAATACTCGAATTCATTAAATTTTTAGGTTAAATAGTAAATTGGATAGTACAAATCATATTTAATAAATGCATTAATCAAATAACATAATTATATAAAATAATAATAATTTTAAAACTAAACTCGTACCTTCGGATGCCGAAATGTGTGAGTTAATGTGTGTGTGTGTGTGTGTGATGATTAAATAGGATAGGGTTGTTAGAATAGGTGACCAGAAAGTCAATGGTATTGGCTGTTCTGAGAACCATTCGTCAATCTGTGAACAAGTAATATTATGTTAATGAATGTAGTAAGAATTCATAGGGTTGTACTTACTGCTTGCATCGTTACGATGTCACAATAAACGCCCACCGACTGAAATAACATTTTGGAAAATTGGAACTACGCTTGGAGGTAAGTTCATGAAATCAGTTTCGCCGAATCAGTCTGAAATACTCCAAGTCAAAGGAATCTCGAGACAGGGCATCGAGAATCCATTTGAGACTTGCACTAAGCATCTGCTGTCGTGTTTCATCGACGGGTGACGAGGATCGTCTAAGCAGTGTTAGTGGGTCGGCCTGCTTGGAGCGGCCGACTGAGGTGACTCACGGGAATCGTCATATGGAAGCTACTCGGGCTTGGTCGGTATGACTCGTATTCCCGGTTCTGATAGTACGGGATTAGTCCTCGGACTTGAGGATCACGGCAGTCCCCTACATACTAAGGCTGTATCTTGGATCTGGTGAAATTTGATCGATTATATCACATGGTCATCATAAGCCTCGTCCAGTGCAGTCGGAGTATGTAAGAACGGTGAATTCCAAGATAGGATCTGTCCCCTGTCAAAGGATATGACAGCAAGATCTCCTATGCGCTCGGAGATGGTTTAGACTCACAAAGTCTATGGCCATAGCACTTGATGTAGTGGGAAAGGATTTCCTACGTCGAGTTAAACCTATCTCGAGCATTGTGCATAGTTGCCTAGTCAAAGATGGGAACCAATCCCTAGACTAAAGGCCGGGAGACAGGCGACAGTAGGACCGTACCCGTACGTATCGAGCGTCGGTAGGACCACACCTGCGTATAACTCGGAGCCTAAATGTTCACACTATAAATTCACCTAGTCTCTAGTGCCATGGACCGTTGCTAGATGGCCACCCATGGTAACGGACTATTTTGGTTATGAAATAACAAGAAGTAGGTCCAAGTCTAGCTGAAAGGTGAACCTAAAGAGTCACACCCACTACACAAATGAAAGGGAGTTAATTTGAAATTAATTCCGGGAGAAGGTTTAATTTAATGGAATTAAATTATACTTCTTGGAGATTCAAGCCTCGATGAATTATTTGGAATAATCGGGCTTGAGTTCATAAATTAGATTTTTGAATTTTATAAAGCATGGGCTTTCCTTTTAATTAGATTAAAAGGCTTAATTAATTAATTAGTGGGCTTGGTATATTAAATAGGATTTAATATAAAGCCCATGGGACTATTTAATTTAGAATTAAATAATCTCATTCTATGGAAGTAATTAATGGGCTTGGTATATTAAATAGGATTTAATATAAAGTCCATGGGACTATTTAATTTAGAATTAAATAAGTCCTTTCCATTAATTAATTAATGGGCTTAGTATATTAAATATGATTTAATATAAAGTCCATGGGAATATTTAATTTAGAATTAAATTGGCCCATTCCATAAAACCCATCAAAATGGATGGACAAGATTTGATCTAGAGAATGATGAGATGAAGGGCCATGATTAATTTGACTTAATCAAAGCCTAATTTGACTAGGATTTGACTAGGTCAAAATCCTAGTCAAAGTGTGTCTCCTTGGAAGAGTTTGAGAAGGAATAGGAAATTCCATCTTCTATAAATACTCAAAAAAACACACACTCACACCTATTATTCTCTACAACTCTCATCTCTCAATTCTCCCTCAAATTTTCGTCCATCCCTATTTCACTCTCCAAGAATACTACTTTGTTCTTCTTGATTTATTCAAGTTAAGAACATAAGAGACATTGATTGCGTTAATTCATAGCGTGTATCGATGTCTCTTCTCCCCAAATAATTTCTTTCTAGCACAAGGTTTGTTTGCTTTCCGGTGGAGCGAGTGAGATGATTTAGAGGGTCTCTTCTTTGAGATCTTGGTGCAAAATGGGGAACAATGCATGTAGCCGAAACGAAGACAAAACTACAACCGGGTAGGTTCTTTAATTATGTTTTTCGGTTCTAATTCTATGGCCTCCAAGTTGTGTTTTATTGAACATGAGATACACCGAACGCCCGGGAGAATCAAGGGCACACCCCTTGATTCGTTTATGTATGTTATGCATGATTTAAATTCCGTTTAATTATGCTTTGTAATTTTTATTACGCATTCTTGCGCGCTTCCGCTATACGCGCTCATCTCCCGGGACGATCCACACAATCTTTCAAGGGTGTGGCAGCACCCATTATTATCCCCCAACTTTTTTTTAATTCGTATTAAACTTTTACAAAATACTCATTACGTCCCTCCTAATTTTCTTAATTAATATAATTTGCTCCCAAATATTTTATAAAGCTCCAATTCACTCTGTTCAAGTCTTAATATAATCAAAATTTGATCTATAATTTGTTTATTTATTAACTAGATTTCTTACATAATTATCAATTAATCCCATAATTATGTATAAAAATTTGTGAATGTTACAATTCTCCCTCCTAATAAAAATTCCATCCTCGAAATTTGATAAACTTATCCCCTCGAGGATAAATAAGGTATTTCACTTTTATATTCTCCTCAACCTCACAAGTTGTTTCTTTTGGAGCGTAATAACTTTTTTTTCTCATTTATCAGTGGTATCTCTTTATTTCATAATTTCTTTAGGCTCTTATTCAAAATCGTTTTTTTGGCTCTTCTACATACGTTAATTTCTCTACAGTATCGATGTGCGGTTCATGTCATGTACTTGTTACAATTCTGCTGACAATACTAATTGATACGCTAGTGCTTTAATTCTCTCTGTAATCTCGTATGTGTAAATATATTTCGGACCCGACTTCTCTTACTCACCAAATTTCAAGCTTCCTTTACCCCTAAGATACCTGCAGAAAACTTTCTCGCGTATCTCATACTTCACTCTCTTGGGTGTTTGTCAAATTAATTTTCTACCAATCTTATATCATTATCAAACACTTTTTAGCTATTCGTATATTCTCTACCGTTTCTTACTGGTTTGAGACCTGCAGTTTTCTTAATCCCTCAATATCCCAATATATTAAACACCGACATTTTTCTTCACACAGCTTTATACGGGGAAATCATCAGTATATACAAATTCCATTAATGGTAGGTGATTATTGGATAATTTCCTTAAATTCAATTGTGCGGGCTCTCATAATATCTTTGGATATCTTAATTGTTCTTTTCAATTTTTCATTTGTTTGAGAATGATATATTGTGGCGAAATGTAATTTTACAGATAATACTCTGTATGAACTTTCCCCAAAAGTGTGAAGTAAATAAAGGTTCTCTATCAGAAATTATAGAAGTAAGTGTACCTTGCAATTTTAAAATTTTTAAAACGTACAACTCAACTAATTTATTCAAAAAATCACTTTGTCGCGTAGGTAATAAATGAGTTGATTTAGTCAGTCCATCCATAATTACCCAAAGAGCATCATGTTTTCTACACATACATACCAACCCAATGACAAAGTACATAGTAATCTTTTCTTATTCTCATTCAGGTATAGATAAGGGTTGAAACTTATCTGGCAATGCTTGATGTTTTTAATCATAACCGTCAATACCCTATATGTCACATGAGCTCATTTCCACGTATCAAACACACTATGTCTCCAAAGAATTCTTATTATATTTTTAATCAATATGCAATCCAAACTTTTAGCATTGCCACGACACCATAAGGGACCTATACCAACATGATCCAGAACAAAATTCCTAGAGTCGGTAATTCAGTTATAATAAATCGCATACTGGTTGGCCGCCCCAACAGTAATCTATAACAATTTAGTATTGAACAACCCAACAGTCCCAAATAACTCAAACTTTTGATCCTCTATTCTAATATTATGTATTTACTTGCTGAAAAGTTTAAGTATTTAGTCACAACTCCTGCCACATCCTTTCTCATCGTCTACCACTAGTAGTAGGAATTAGATTTCGATACATTTTTAAAGTACCAGGATACTTAATATGGTGTATTGTAGACTTTCTATATGATCTCATCGTGTAACCCATCCATATCATGTACACAACCTCGCCCCGCATTCACTATCACCCCCATCCGTCCTTATTAACAATTTGGCTTTTTACCCTAATCTATTTTCTCTAACATCCGTAATAAGAAAGGATCTAACTGGATCTTAATAGTTCCATCACTACTTATTTCTACTACCTATCAAGTTTCAAGATATTCTTCCCAAAATATAAAAGCGTCAAGTATGATACATTATCCAAGTGTACTAAAATAGCCCAATGTATGAATAATAAAATTATATACAGCCAAACCCACTTCATCATTTTCCTCTCATACCTTAAGATTTATCCATGAATAAGAATTTTATTAGTTAGTTCTAAACTCAACATTAGTTTTTCTTATATCTCATCAATGATTTTATCAAAATTATCATTCCTGAACCCAAATATCTCGTATATTGGCATTACAAAATTTATTGAGCACCAACAATATCATCTCATTTATCTAATAGATGCTCCAGATGTTTGAATCATCTCTTAAGGCATCTCAATAATAATACTTACGTAACTAATTGGTAACTCATGAATCCCAGGACAACCAATATAGTATAATATCTAAACTTTGTAAAACAATCAATACCACACTTATCACACAAGTTCCTTTTCACATATCAAATATAGTATGTCTCCAAGGTTCCTAATCAAATTGAGAACCTATATCAAAGAAAACTTTTAATATTGTCACAACCTAAAGAAGACTATCACAGTAAGATCAGTGACATAAGTGATTGGCTTAGTACTCCAATCGTAGTCAATAGTGTATCAGTTGGTCGCCCAACAATGATTCATCACAATTTCAATACTGAACAAATTCAAACATCCCAAATAACTTAGACATTTGAAGCTCTACTCTAATTCAATAGTTACTTACCCGTTAGGTCCAAAAATCTTATCCTAGTATAACCAAGATAGTAATTGGCAGCTTAGTTTGCGAGGTTGCTAACAAACATGCTAGAGGATGAACCTCTAACTTCACATTCATGGGTCTCATTTCTAATAGCAATGTCACATTACTACTTTCCAGTTTAACTAAGACGATTTGAACTTTTCCTACTTAATACATTTGCTACTATATTCACATGTCCGAAAATAATAATCAATATTACAATTATTATCCTTTGACAATTTTATCCACCTCCTACGTCTCAAGTTCAACTCTTTCTACATCAAAACATACCTTGACTTTTATAATCAGTGAAAATCTGAAATATTATCTCAAATAAATAGTGTCTCCCAGTTTTCAATGCATGTATTATTATTGTTAGCTCCAATCATGCTTATGTAATTTGACTAGTGGTTCCTTAATTGACGAGATGTATACGAAATAACCTTCCTATTTTGCATTAGTGCACACCCTAAGCCTCATTTGAAAGCATCTGCATACCCTATATATCCACCACTACAAGAGGATCAAACTAAAATAAGAGTTGTCGTTAACCTCTTCGTTAATTCATTAGAACTTTGTTGACACTACTCAGTCTAGCGAAAAACTATCCATGTCCTTAATAACTTTATCAAAGATCAACAATTATGGAGAACTCTTAACAAATATCCTATAACACCCAACTAATCCTAAGAAACTTCGAACTTCAGTCACAATCTTCGGTATCCTTCATTTTGTAATAACTTCTACCCTTGCAGGACCAGGCATAACCCCATCTCCAGGTATCTCATATCTTAGAAAAGCTACCTAATTCACCTAAAACTATCATTTATTTTACTCAACGTACAACTATTTCTCTTGCAAGATTTGAATCACTATTTTCAAATGTTGTTCATAATCTCTCGTATTCCTAGAATACACAAAGATGTCATCGATAATAACTATCACATATTAACCTAAGCTCTCTTAAAATTAATGTTCGATTCATCAATGTCGTGAATGTCATTAGTGCATTCGTTAATCTAAAATGCAATACTAAAATATCCAAATAACCCTAATGAGAACAAAAAGTTGTTTTAGGTATATCCTTATTTTCTATCCTCAATTACCATAACTAGAACTCAAATCAATCTTTTAAAAGATTATAGCTCCCTTCAACTGGTCTAATAAACCATCAATTATTCGTAATGGATATTCAGTTTTTATTGTCACCCAATTCAATTACCTATAATCAGTACACTATCTTGTATTGTCGTTCTTATTTTTCACAAACAACACTAGTACTCCCTACAGTAAAGTACTTCGTCTAATGAGTTCATCTCTAATATTTCTCCTATTTGTTTCTTAAACTCCTATAATTCTACTAGAGCTATTTTATATGACACAATCGAAATAGGTGACGTCCCCAAGAATAGTCTCTATTTCAAAATCTACTTCTCGATAGGGAGGTAAACCAAGTAATTCCTCAGAAAATACTAGGGATTTCTTTAACTATTGGAACACCTAATACAATAGAACTAACTATCATAGTATCATGTAAATTAACTAGATACACCTCACACCTTTCTTAATTATATTTAAGACAATCACACATATATTAAACAACTGGGTATAACTTTCTCTTCTCCACAATCACTGTACTCATTTGCCTACTGACTTCTGCTACCAACTTCTTTGTTTAACAGTCAACAATAGCGTGTCTACGAGATAATCATTTCATTTGAAAAATAGCGTCAAAACTCTCTAGGGTTTATCATAACCAAATCTTCTAGTGTAACACCAGCCACATTCACTTGACTAGATCTTATTACAATATTAACTAGCATAACCCCACCAAGCAGGCACATATACGCATGTATTAGACTTTAGTGGTTCTATATCACGATATACAAACTCTAATGACTCTTTCAGGTCAGCAGTGTGTTCACTAGACATTCCAGCCTATATGAAACTCACATTTACTCTAAGGTTCATTATATATATTTTAAATATTCAATAATACTATTCTTCACAAATTATCCCCATAGAATCTAATCCCTACTCTGATACCACCCAATATAGCACCCCCTACAGCACTACATTTTAATACCATTAATTATAATATATCCTCCATAATTAATCTATTTTACCAGATATTTATATTAAAAATCAATAAATCTCAAAATACAAAATTCAATCAAAAATATAATATCTTTGTAGTCATGTAGCTAGAGGTCTCAACCCAATACATCATTCCTGACCCACCTAATACGACTGGTAGCATGGGTTATGATCTAATTTAGCTAGTGACTGTGACTTAAATCCTGAAAAAGACGTGGCAAGAATTGAGCTGCCTATTGAATATGTATCTAATTAACTAATATATATACACATATGCAACAACACAAATCTCATGCAATGACATCAACCAATGGATACTAGCCATGCAATTACAATAAATTTAGGAAGTAACACATACCAACAATCATATCAATCCACAACATAATACTCGATGTTATCATTTAATTTCTTAGGGCCCTGCTCACCCAGGCTGGAGTGCATCACTCAATCATTCATCATCTCAATCATAATATCCTTTTTTTCTCAATATCGCACAACACACAGCTCGTATGATACCCCATCATCAATTATACCACACAGTACACAGCTTGTATGATATTCCATCATCAATCATATCAGACAGCACACAACTCGTCATTAATCATATCATGATAAGCCATTGCAGTACGCCCTCTAGTTAGGTAAGACAGATGTTTATCTCAATTCACAATATTTCTATCAATAACTCCATAATTTAGTTTCATTTGACAAACAACATCGCAACAATCATTCATCTGATTCGTACACCATAGCCATAAATAAGCACATAATAACAATTTCACAGACTACATAACGTAATCCAGACAGATAACCAATAATTCGGAATCAGGTATAGGAAACAATGAGTATATATATATATATATATCCATATATACATATCAATACATATACATAAATTTAATTAACTATACTGACCTTAAATCTCAAATCGATTACATTAGTAAAAGGAACTGATCAACCCTCTATTTTATCCTCACATCCTAGAATAAGTTATAATATGCATAATCAATATACCGAGAATATCGTAAATTCTTAATAAAGTTTTAAATAATATCGTACATTTTTCACCAATCTTTTAATTTTTATTTATATTGAAATTCCAACCCCCTTCCTTTTTTGTCTAAATAACTAGACATTATATGCTTTCCCTGTATATATATCTAATTTATCAATTAACTTATAAGAGTTTAATTTATCAAACCCATTATATTTTTATAATTACCATTCTCGATAATATCTCAAAATTAAATTATTACGATAATATTATATTCTTTCATATAAATATTATTTTCCTGACATTTCTATTAATTTCTACCAATTCTTCACTATTATAATAATCAATTAAGCTCCAGTATGTATAATTAAGTAGTTGTTAATAAACCCGATTAGTTTAAGTAAATCCATTATACCAATGGCTAAATTTAATAAATAAAATAAATTTTATTTATTGGCTATAATACCCCATTCCAATAAAATATTTACCCTATCATTAATTTATTTAAATACTTGAATTCATTAAATTTTTTTTAAATAGTAAATTAGATAGTACAAATCATATTTAATAAATGCACTAAACAAATAATATAATTATATAAATTCATAATAATTTTAAAACTAAACTCGTACCTTCGATCGCCGAAATGTGTGTGTTAATGTGTGTGTGTATGCGTGTTTTCATGTGTTTGGTGCATGTGTGTGTGTGTGTGTGTGATGATTAAATAGGATGGGCGCGGCAACACCCATCGTTATCCCCCAACTTTTTTTTTAATTTCTATTAACCTTTTTCAAAATACCCATTACATCCTTCCTAATTTTTTTAATTAATATTATTTGCTCCCAAATATTTTATAAAGCTCCAACTCACTCCGTTCAAGTCTTAATATGATTAAAATTTAATCTATAAGTTATTTACTAATTAACTAAATTTATTATATAATTATCAATTAACCCCATAATTATGTATAAAAATTTGTGGATGTTACACAAGGTATGATCAAATGATCATACCAAGTAAAGAAAGCTTGATTGGGTTTGACTTGTTCCTTTTCAAAAGGAACAAACCCCGTCATCCAAGAACAGGTATGGGCCAATTTTATGCTCTAAATAAGAGCAAAAATCAGCCATATCCGCTTATGTGAAGAGTCCAAATCTTCCCTCTCCAAAATAGAAAATTAACTTGTCTCTTGGGTCATAATTTAATACACCTGGTCTTATTTTAATCTAATTATAATAAGCCCAATATATCTTAAGAATTAAATCCAATTTTATTCATTGCTCAAATAAATTATGTCAAATAGTCTTTTAATCCAAATAAAAAACCTAAGCCCATAACTCTATGTAATTAATAAATTCTATTTATTAATTAGTGTGGGCCCGATACAATATCGGCCCGTCTATCTAATGGACCATCCCATAAATAATTCTATTATTTATTATCTCCCAAAATTAACGCCAAGTCAATTCCTTCACCTCCTCGGTGATTTGTGTGTGACTCTTTAGATTCACCCTCTACTAGACTTGGGTTGAGTCCAACAGAAGCTCGTCACCATGGGTGACCATCTAGCAATGGTTTGTGGCACTAGACTAGGTGAAAGTTAGCATGAACATTTAGGCTCCCAATTTTGTATGGGTACGGTCCTTCCATCTACCGTCTCCTGGCCTTAGTCTAGGGCAGGGAATTAGGCGTTGGTTCTCATCCTAGACTAGGTAGCTATGCTTAATACCCGAGACTGCGTTACCTCAGTGCATCAATGCGGGAAACCTTTCCCTGTTCGACCAACCACTGTGGCCATAGTTTCAAGGAGCATGAATGTGTCTCCGAGTGTATAGGAGATACCTATGTCACATACTGACAAGGGACAGATCTTCTTCTTGAAACCCACCGTCCTTACTACACATTTTGGCTGCACTGGACAAGGCATATAATAAACATGTCTTTGACATGATCACCTCTTGCCAGATCTAAGATACAACCATTGTGTCCATGTGATTGCCATGGTTTCTCCAGTATGAGGACTACTCACATACTATCGAAGTCGGGGAACTCCAGTCATACTGACCAAGCCTTCAGGGCTTGAATATGATGATTCCCGATAAGTCAGTTCAGTCGGCTTGACCCCCAGTCGGCTCGGCCCCCAGTCAACCAATCCATTTAAATTGTATAGACGTCCCGCGTCTGTCGCTGATGAAACACCGCACTCATCCAATTAATACAATACAAAGCTCAAGTCTCAATAGGACGCTTGATTTCCTATCTCGAGGTCCTCGACTTGGAACGTTTCAAACCCAACCATTTATCAGTTGGTTCCAAAACCACCATCTAATGCGTGGCTCAACTGCATGAGTTGTCTACGTGATCTGTAGGCTTTGTTGTGATATATGTGAACATATATAAACATACAGGAATGAGCACACAAAGATAATGCCAGGGTAATGAATACTCATTTTATTCATTACATAATAATACAATACGTCAAGTTGTCAAATAGATTACATAAAGGCCAATCTAATTGGATTTTTCGTCACCTATTCTAATATTTTGCATCCCTAAAGTTTAGTTTTTGTCTCAAATTGGTCATCTAACCATATTATAACTGAGGCTAAAATGGTTAATTTAGGTATATTTTTCTCATTTTAGTTTCTCAAATTGTAAAAATTGTCAAATTAGTCATTTTTTCAAACAGGTCCTAGCTAATTGAAGAAGGTGAGATTTGGAGAATGATGTATAGAAACTTCGAAAAGCACAAAAATGTATGAAGATGTTTTTGTGTTGGCCTGTGTAACTTTGTTTGTGGCCTGATATAATGAGAGAGCTAGAAATACACATAGGGTACTTAGTAGATATTGTATGTGAACTAACTATTGGAGCAAATAATGTATGTGATTTAGAAAAATGAACTCGTTTCAGCTAAAATACTTTTTCTCCCTTAGAAACATATGACTTCATCCATTAAATAGTTTAAAAGATTGTAAAATCATGATTGGAGAAGAATTTTTATTAAAATATGAACCTGGGACAAACACACAACTTTGGAGTTGGAACACAGCCTAGGCGTGTTTTCATCTGTCGACGCATTGAAATTCTACATTGAAGAACACGACGTGTTACACAACTTGGTCTTGATGTGTAACTTTTGATTTGAATGTAGAATGTGCTCGTTTGGAGAACACACCCGTGTCACAGAGCACGCGTAGGTCGTATTTAATATATCTTTTTTTTTTAAGAAAAAAAATACACAATGACAAATAACCCTTGCAACTAAGCCATGTGTGATGGGAACGGTGGAGAAGGGGAGGATGATGATGAGGATTACAAAGATGTTGGCATTGGAGGTAACGAAGTCAACGAGTTCGAGGTCGACGACGAGGAGCCATTTATTTCTCTAGAAGGCTTAGGGGGTGGTAATGACCCTTAGCGCTGCACGGTGTTGAACTGCCAGGCACATCTACTTCTTTGAGGTGTTGAGTAGTGGACATTGACACCTACGAAGCCTTTTCGTCGGAGGAGTTAGGGTCCTTGTGCGAGAGGATTCACTTACCTCCAAATCATAAAGATGATGCGATCGAGGAAAGGTCAGCGCATGCGTGAACCTCTCGATGGGTACTTTACTTTGTATGCAACCTATTTTACCAGCAGGCTCACCAATCCTCCAATCCTTTGTTGCTAGAAATTATATAGGGTTTCAATTTGTCCATCAAACAATACACTCCTAACTTGTCCATACACTTTGAAGGTTATTGCCATTGTTTGTGCAAGCTCGATCTTGCTATGAATTTTGAGAGCTTTCAAGCTTTGTTCCAAGTGAGGAAGATCTCCACGGACTATTTCTATTTTTTTCCTCTATTGGGGTGCAAGTCCTTGGAAGGGATCTTGAGCTCCCGAGGGTTGTGGAGAGAAAAATTCTTGTATGTGAGGAATGACAGGTGGAATCTCCTGTTAGAGTGGAGTAAACCCTCCTAATTCTCTACCAAAGCAATCTCGAGAGTTGCACGAGTGTTTAATTAATGCCCGTTTGTTTGCTAGCATGTTTGATGTTTGATAACTAGCAGCCTTTGGCATGGTTGCTTAGAGGGTTTCACATTCACTCGATGCACATGTTTGGTTTGTTGTGATGATTTAACTTAGTTGCTTTTCTCGATTATTTAATTTAGTTGCACTTTCCTTTGCAGAATGGAGAGTAGATATCTATGTTGTATTTTCTTAGAGGAACACTTTACAAAAGTAAGGTGGTGGGGGCGACTCACGACCACCTTTGGGAAGACAAACATGGGGCGTGGTGCTCCTCCCACTTCCCCACTTCGTGAGGTAACACTTCAGGGAAGGAGGGGTCTTGTAGCCGTTGTGCTACATAAAGGAGGGACCATCCAACGCACTGTGAGGCCTTTGGAGAACATCATCTTCTGCTATGGGCTTAACCAAGTTGAGTGGATTAAGTCCTATTGTGACACGACTGACACCTCCTTAGCTTGGATTTGAACAACGAGTATAGTAAATGAGGCAGACATCAAGCGCCAGTTGGACTTGAGCAAGGAGCAGGTCGAAATAGAGCTTGTCGGAGACCTTGCCCAGTAGATGTTTCACTTGAGTGTTATTATTTGTTTTCCTTATTCAGCATCTGATAGACTTTCCTCCACTTTTGCAAGCACTTACCATGAGCTCGGTATTGCATTGAAAGGTTGTCCAGAGGTGTGAGGAGGTCGGTCGCATGAGATCTCGAAGTGAGAATAGTAACGCAGAGCTAACCTGCTTTCATGGTGAGAATGATGAGGTTGATAAATAGTTTGAAGCGCTCAAGGAGAAGTTTGACTGGGAGGTCAGCACCGGGAAGAAGTTCCCAGAGTCCCAGACGGGGAAGGCCTTGGTGATCAGCATCAAAGAAAAGGGGGTGTCGAAGTTCAAAAAACTCCGATGAATTCCACAATTGTGTGACAACTCCACCATTATATACAATCAGACAATTTGATCATGTCGGTACACGTTGAGCAAGATTGGTCACTTCGTAGAGTCAGACATGATGTTATTGGATCCTCGCATGGCAGACAACATTGTCGCGCCCCCGAGTGCTAGAGGGGACTCGAAGGTCTTTTTTTAGGTGGGGAAGGAAGTGTCCCAAGGTGGAGAGGCTGGTGCGACCTAGGGTCATAGTCGTTTTACCATCCTTCCTTATCATTCCACGAGATAGCCATTAGATTTTTTTCAAGCATTCCTTTGATCTCTCCCGACTAGAAAAGTGTCGTTGGTTTTATTTTGCAACATAGCTGGGGCGTCTTTTGAATTTGTCCAAACAGTTCTTGGTTGCTCCTCGGCTAGTCGTACTGTATATGCAATGGAATATATAAAACTCTTTAAGGCGTAGTATGCAGGGATCGTTACTTCATTGACACTCAAGTATCATTTTTATGTCTATTTTATCGTGTTTACGTTCATTTTGTTTTAATGATCTTAGATTCGGCTTATTTCATGAATTAGAAATTAAATCATATTTTTGCTATGAGCATATAGAGGTCCCTAGCTGCAGGAGAGGATCATGTTTTGTCATTGTGAAGAAAGAAATGTCATGTTTACCAATAGGTTGGTTTACATCATGTCATGCCCAAAAGCCAACATCTTAGCTTCTTGAGGGGGCTAAGATTTAATTTAGGAAGTTTATCCCCTACACCTCAAGGGTCAGCCAGGCCATGATCTTGGGGCTGTGTTATGAGTTTTCGACCTCAGAGAGACCTTGCGATTTCGGGGCCTTGAGTTATGATCACGAATTCCTTAGCAGGATATAGATATTGCATACAAGTGCTTTTAAGGATAGATTAAGAATTGATACTTTGCCGTTTACGTACATTAATGACATTGGCAAGAAGAAGGACGTAATACAATAGGCGTGTCAAAGGTAAAAAGTAATGAAAAAATCCTACAACACCCTATCTACTTTAAAGATGGTGCAAGTAAATAAATGGTGTCTTCCTAACGTCACTAGGAAAAATACTTTTCCAGGTCAGAGACATCCAGATAAGTGGGATGTTTTGTCCGTCCAGATATCGAAATTTGTATGTTCTAGAGTTTTACTACTTCAACCACCTTATAGGGGCCTTCCCATTTAGGGTCCAATTTTCCTAGTACTCCGGAGACTTCAACTTTCCTCCACACCAGGTCTCCATCCTGGAAGTTCCTTGGACACACTTTCTTGCTATATGCTTTTTCTATCCTAGCCTTGTAGTTTGTGGCTCTAATAGCTGCTCGTTCCTTTATTTCTGCGATAAGGTCCAAGCTCACCGTGAGACCTTGTTTGTTGTTTTGTTGGTTGTAATAAGCTACTCGCCAACTCAGACCCCTATTTCTATTGGGGTCGCAGCTTCCACTCTATAGGTTAGATAGAAGGGCGATTTCCCTACTGAAGACCTGGGTGTGGTCCGATAGGCCTATAAGACGCTCGGGAGCTCATCTGGCCACCCCTTTTTGCTGCTCCAAGTTGTGGCTTCAAATGGTGTAGGATGGTGCGGTTTGTGACTTCTGTTTGGCCATTTGCCTGTGAGTTCCCCAAAAATGTGAAGAATTTATTAATCTTTAGGCCCTTGCTGTTAGAATAGGTGACCATGTAGCCAATCTTGGCTGGCTATGTCTAGACAATTTTAGTGTTTTGATAAAACTATTAATGAATAAAGAAGTGAAATTCATTTGGCATCACTTTGTTGGCGTTCACTTTATCTGCTTTATGATTATCTGTTCACTACGCAAACAAAGCCCACGGAGTGAAAACCCATTTCGAGGACTGGGACTACGCTTGGAGGTAGGTCCATGAAATCAGTCCCGCCGAATCAGTCCGAAAATCTCCAAGTCAAGGAATCTCGAAAATGGCTACCGAGATTCCCCTTGAGACTTGCACTAAGCATCTGCTGTCGTATTTCATCGACGGGTGACGAAGGTCGTCTAATCAATTTTAGTGGGTTAGCCTGCTAGGGAGCAGCTAACTAAGGTGACTTGCGGGAACCGTCTTACGGAGGACCTTGAGTAGGGTCAGCAAGGTATGACATGTATCCCTGGTTCCAACGGTACAGGCCAAGTCCTTTGACTTGAGGAACTGCTGAGTTGACCTGTATATCAGGTCTGTATCTTAGATATGGTGAGAGATTGCCAAGAAGAACTTGAGTAGTCATAAGCCATGTCTAGTGCAGCTCTGGTGTACAGAGTGACAGTAGTTTCCAAGAAAGGATCTGTCTCTTGTCAAAGGCATTGACAGTTAAGTCTCACGTATGCTCTGTGTCTTGTCCCTAAAATCTGTGGCCACAGTAACTGAACAGAAGGGAAGGTTTCCCTTGCTGCGTTTAGTAAGGACAGAACGACACTTAGATCCAAAATGGGTACCTGCATTTTCCGTGCCCTAGACCTTAAGCGGTGAGACCGCAGACAGAAGGACAAGTGTACTGTTAGAGCCTAAATGTTCATCCCCAAAATTTCACCTAGTCTCTAGTGCCATGGACCGTTGCTAGATAGCCACCCATAGTAACAGACGGATTCCAGAAATCCGACCAAGTCTAGCTGAAAGGTGAACCTAAAGAGTCACACACAATCCACACACATTGAGTATTTAATTAAGAATTAAATATTGGAGAAAAGGAATGATTAAATTGGATTTAATCGGGTCCTTTTATTTTCTTGGAGAATTAATTCCTTTTATTTGATAAAAGGGATTAATCTAATAAATTAGATTTTTTAGAGGATTAATTTAATGGCCTTAGAATAAATATTTATATTTATTACATTTATTTATTTGGCCTTTGGAATATTTAATAGGATTTTAAATATTCTGTTAAATTAAATTAATGGTTGAGATGGAAAGGGAGGATGGATGGTAAGGATTAATTTGACTAGGTCAAATGCTACTTTGACTAGGACTTTGACTAGGTCAAAATCCTAGTCAAAATAGTCTTCTTTAGAGTTGGAGTTTAAAGAGGATTAAACTCCTCCTCTATAAATAGTCCTAGCCTCTCACTATTTGAAAGTGATGAAATTCCAACACACACACACACACACACACACACTCGGCTCTCTCCTCTCTCCCTCTTGTCCGCCCAGAAAATATTTTTCCTGTTGTTTTGTTCTTGGAACAATTGAAATTAGGAGAATTAATACCGTTAATCAATAACGTGTTATTAATTCATCCTCTCCAAATATTACATGTTCGTTCGCTAGCACGACGTGCAAGATACGTGGGTGGATTGCGTGTTACAATTTGGAGAATCTCACGTACGAGATTTGGTGCAAAACGTGAAACAACGCGAGTACCGGTTAGAAGACGAAAACGACAATCGGTAGGTTCCGATTTAATTTTTCGTCCCTCTTTATTTTTAATCCTATGGCGTCCATGATTTCTTTTATGCTTTTAATTCATGAGATACACCGAACGCCGGGGAAACTTCAAGGGTACACCCCTTGAACGTATTCTTTTATTTAATTAAAGCATGTTCAAATTTTTGTATATTAATTTTATACCGCGCTTCCGCATTCGCTAATTCCCGGGACGATCCACATTCTTTCAGTGGTATCAGAGCCCAGTTCGGTGTATGGGCCTAGGGTTTAATGTGCGTTTTAAGCATGAAACGTGTTCTTGGCATATTTTAATTAATTCTTGGTTTCTTGATTATTAAAGCATGTCGTTTTCTTGCTTTTTTTAATTCGTGTGATTACTATATCATTGGTATTTTCTGTTTTTCTTGGGAAGCGGGGGGGTGAAAATTGAACGAAAGAACGGAGAAACGCTGCACGCTGACCAGCCGGAGGCTGGCCGCACGCAGCCGTGCGCAGAGGCAGGGCAGACGCGCGCAGGCAGGGGAAGCCTGCGCGCGGCCGCCCGGCCAGACGGGCAAGGCTGCGCGCAGCTAACCAGGCGGACGCGCGGTCGGGTCTCAGGCAGGCCGCTGGCCGGGCATGCGCGCAAACGGGCAGGGGAGCCCGCGCGCGCGCGCCAGGCCAACGTGCCCGACGTCTGCACGCCCGAATGCGCGGCCAGAGTGGCCGCACGCGAGCGCGCGCACAGGGGCGGCGCCTCCGTGCGCGCGCGCCCGGTACGCGTGCCCATGGCGGGCACGCTTAGTGCGCTAGCGCGCGCACTGCGCAGGGCTGATGCGCGGCTGGCGGCCAGCAGGCCTTGCGAATGCGCCAGCCTGCCGGAGCGCCAGGCTGCGCAGCCTGCTGCCGACCTGGCGCGCACGCACGCAGGTAGGGGCCTGCGCGCACGCGCTCGGTCTGGCAGAGCCTACGCGCACGCCGGTTGGCTGCTGCCCGTGGCGGCGGCCGGCGGCCGGTGTTACTAGGATTTCTCCCTATTTTTTATTTTCTTTATTTTTCAGTTTTAATTTTTTTAATTAATTCTGAAAAGTCATTTTTTTTTTCAATTTTTACCTAATTTTCTAAGACATTATTTTGGGAAGTAAAATATATTGGATTTGAAATCCCGGGGAAATTTTACTTAGAAATAATGAGGAAGGGTTTTCCTAAAACGAGAAAATATTATGACCAACGACTGTGCATTATTTTCACAAGTTACGCATTCATTTTGGATAATTATGATTGGTTATCATGTATTATTAGTATATTGTTATTATGTGATTCGATCATATGATTATGTGTGTTGGATGCAAACGGATGATCACGAGCCCTAGACCGAATGTATGGTTTAATTTCATGTTGGGCCTGTGTGCCTTTTTTACTGCTTTCTCCTTCTCTCTTTCTAGTTGCCTTGGAATAATAAGGCATTCTATCTCCCTCCTTATGTACTCCCCCGGGTTTTTGCTGGGGTTTCTTTTTTTTTTTAATATGTAATGAGAGTAGAATAGGAGTGAGGTTTTAATTTTTTATGTAATTAATGGAGAAGAAGGAAGGTCCACATGGAGAGCCCAGACTGGAGGTTTCAAGGCATTTCCATGAAGTGAAGAAAGAGAAAAGAGACCAAGGCCCATCAGAATGATGATGGGGTTACTATTAATGTAATAGTATAGGACCAACCCTAGATTGACCATAGATCCACTGCGGGCTCAGTGGATCGCATAGGATTCGAGCTCGTGATCATCCAATAGGGACGTGCTAGGCTTTAATTTTGCATGTGGTTATTATGATGGATAAATGGCGTTTTTAGTTATCATATAACTCCTATGGATGCATTTATTTATTACACATTATGGATGAATGTGTAGTTGTATTATGTCATGAGATCTCGGTCTTTACTACTCTCACATTGGTTGGACCAATGTCCAAATATTAGACCCTAATCAAAATGGACATGAACTCTAGGAGTTTGTCCATGCCTTCCAATCCATGGCATAGTGAGGAAGCTGATTTAGGCCAATAGCGTGGTCTCACAAGTCGTGGTACGTTATTGTACTTAAAAGAAGCTGCACCGTGTCATAAACGAAAAGTAGACCACTGTTACCTGTCTCACGAGTCGTGGGGGTAGCAGTGGGTCTATGGCTAGGTTGATTGGGTCGGGTCTAACGCCCGATTAACATGATTCGCTTGGAGTCCTCGGGATCATGTGAAAGGGTGAGGCAATAATCTTGGGAATCTCGTGGAACGAGAATGGTATGGTATACCTCCCACAGGATTTTTTCCATGTGAATCGTAAAAGCAGGGTATGGGGAAGATCGTTGTGGATCCCAAGCCCACTAGGAAAGGATTTCCCGAAAATCACGTTTGAGAGTACCGTGTTTTCGTATAAATAATGGGAGCATTAAATGACTAAAGCCCATGCATTTAATTACTTTTTATCAAACCACCGTATATTATATTCTGCTGATCGCAAACTCTCTTTTTAAATGTGAATTTAAAAATGTCTAAGAACCCACTTTCAACCATTCTTGAGACAAACAAATTCAATGGAACCAATTACAACGACTGGTCGCACAATCAGGATAGTCCTGGATTATGAGAACCAAGGCTACGTCATGGACGAGCCTCTCCCTAGAACCTTGCCGGAAGGATCCACGCCAGAAGAACGTGAGACGTTCGAGACTTGGCATAAGGATAACCGGAAGGTCCGTAGCGTCATACTTGCTTCAATGACGAATGAGATTCAGAAGCAGTATGAAAGGCTGGACGATGTGCCTTCCATTATGGCTCGCCTTAAGGATTGCTATGCAGTCCCGGACCGGCATACTAGGTATGTCGCGACCAAGGCATTCTTTGGAACCAAAATGACAGAAGGATCCTCTGTACAAGAGCACGGGGTTAAAATGCTTACCCTGGTGGAAAAGCTCGAGGACCTAAAGGCAGGCCTCGACAATGAAACGTACATAGATGTGATCCTTCAGTCACTCCCACCCTCCTTTGACCAATTTATCGTCAACTACAACATGAACGCACTTGAGAAGGGCATTCATGAGTTGATTAATATGTTGGTGCAATACGAGGCGATGACTAAGAAGTCCACGCCTTCGGTATTGTTTGGAGGTGCTTCAGCTTCCAAAACGAAAGGCAAGGGTGCCGGACGTTGGAAAAAGAAGAAAGGGAAGGAAAAAGCCATCAAAGCAGCTACAAACACTAAGAGTGTTCCCATTGCCAAAGAAGGGAAAGGCAAAGGAAAGGGAAAGGTTGTCTCCAAGCAACAGTCAAAAGCATATGACATATGTATCAATTGCCGTGAGAAAGGGCATTAGAAGAGAGAGTGCCCCAAGCTCTTCTCATACCAAGGTATATTTTATGATTGAGGTTAATATTGTCACTAATTCTGCCTCTTGGGTATTAGATACCGGCTGTGGAGCTCACATTTGCAATAATTTGCAGGTGCTGAAAAGAAGCAGAAAACTGGGTAGCGGGGATATGATCCTGAAGCTTGGGAATGGCAAGGCCATCTCGGCAGAAGCAGTAGGATCTGCCACTCTAGTAATTAGTGATAGTATTAGCATAGAATTAGAGCAAGTTTATTTTGTACCTAGTATGATTAAAAACATCATTTCCATTCCATTGTTGGACAATAGTGGTTATGAGTTTATGATCAATAAAAATTGCTTTTATTTGATGAGGTGTGGAATTGCTCATCTACTTGGTACATTAAATAACGAGCTCTATATCTTGCAACAAACGAACTTCGTTCTTAACGCTCAACACAAACGTAAAATAGATAATAACGGGAACGCACGACTGTGGCACGCTAGGCTAAGTCACATATCCCAAGATAGGATGAAAAGATTGGTAGACTCAAAGAACCTAGAGGTAGGGGACTTGAGTGAGCTACCAACTTGTGAATCCTATCTAAGAGGGAAAATGACCAAAAAGCCCTTTGTAGGACAAAGCAGGCTTGCCACAGGTCTGTTGGACTTGGTCCATACAGACGTATGTGGACCACTAAGGACGCAGGCCCGGGGTGGGTTCTCCTACTTCATAACCTTTACCGATGATCATTCACGGTATGATTATGTTTACCTGATGAGGTACAAGTCTGAAGCTCTTGAGAGGTTTAAAGAATTCAGACTTGAAGTGGAGAACCAGACTAGCTGCAAAATTAAAGTCCTACGGTCAAACCGAGGCGGTGAATACCTTAGTACCGAGTTCCTTAATTATCTAAAAGAAAATGGTATACTATCTGAATGGATGCCTGCCGGGACACCATAATTGAATGGTGTATGGTATAATATCTGAATGGACGCCTCCCGGGACACCACAATTGAATGGTGTCTCTGAAAGGAGGAATCGAACCCTGTTGGACATGGTTCGATCCATGATTAGTTTTACCAAATTGCCCTTGTCCTTTTGGGGCTACGCATTGGAAACGGCGGCCAAGTTGCTAAATTTGGCGCCAACCAGTGTATTGTCCCAAATGCACAGCATGTTAGAATAGGTGACCATGAAGCCAATTTTGGCAGGAATATGTAACCTATGTCTAGACAATTCTTTGGGATTTGATAAAAACGTTTATGAATAAAGAAGTGAAAATTCATATGGCAATATTTTGTTTACGTTCACTTATCTGCATTTACATTTCTGTTCACTACGCAAACAAAGCCCACGGACTGAGAAACGATTTCGGGGACTGGGACTACGCTTGGAGGTAGGTCCATGAAATCAGTCTTACCGAATCAGTCCGGAAATCTCCAAGTCAAGGAATCCCGAAAATGGGTACCGGGATTCCCTTTGAGACTTGCACTAAGCATCTGTTGTCGTGTTTCATCGCCGGGTGACGAAGGTCGTCTAAGCAGTGTTAGTAGGTCAGCATGCTAGGAAGCAGCTGACTGAGGTGACTCGCGGGAACCGTCTTACGGAGGACCTTGAGTATGGTCAGCAAGGTATGACGTGTATTCCCGGTTCCAACAGTACAGGCCAAGTCCTTTGATTTGAGGAACAGCTGAGTTTACCTGTGCATCAGGTCTGTATCTTAGATATGGTGAGAGATTGCCAAAATACTCTTGAGTAGTCATAAGCCATGTCTAGTGCAGCTCGAGTGTACAAAGTGACAGTAGTTTCCAAGAAAGGATCTGTCTCCTGTCAAAAGGTATTGACAGTTGAGTCTCATGTATGCTCTGTGTCTTGTCCCTAAAATCTGTGGCCACAGTAACTGAACAGAAGGGAAAGGTTTCCCTTGCTGCGTTTAGTAAGGACAGACCGACACTTAGGTCCAAAATGGGTACCTGCATTTTCCGTGCCCTAGACCCTAAGTGATGAGACCGAAGATAGAAGGACAAGTGTACTGTTAGAGCCTAAATGTTCATCCCTGAATATTTCACCTAATCTCTAGTGCCATGGACCGTTGCTAGATGGCCACCCATGGTAACGGGCCGGATTCTAGGAATCCGACCAAGTCTAGCTGAATGGTGAACCTAAAGAGTCACACACTATCCACACACACACTTAGTATTTAATTTGGAATTAAATATTGGAGTAAAGGAATGATTAAATTAGATTTAATCGGGTCCTATATTTTCTTGGAGAAATTAATTCCTTCTATTTGATAAAGGGAATTAAATTAATAAATAGGATGTATTAAAGGGTTGATTTAATGGGCTTAGAATAAATGATAATATTTATTTATTATATTATATTTATTCTTTTAGCCTTTTGGAATATTTAATGGGATTTAAATATTTCATTAAATTAAAATCAACGGTTGAGACGGAAAGGGGAGATGGAAGGCTAGGATTCGTTTGACTAGTTCAAACACTAGTTTGACTAGGACTTTGACTAGGTCAAAATCCTAGTCAAATTAGAGTTCTTAGAGTTGGAGTTTGAAGGGGATTAAACTCCTCCTCTATATAAACCTCTAGCTTCCAACAATTGAATGATGATGATTCTTGAAAAACACACACAACACACACTCTCCCCTTCTCCTTACCTCTCGTCCGCCCCTCTCTCTTTCTCCAACAAGAAAATATTTTTTTTCTTAGTTCTTTTGTTCTTGGAACATTAGAACTTAGATGAACCAATACCGTTAATTGATAACGTGTTGTTGATTCATCCACTCCAAAAATATACACTTGTTCGTTGCTAGCACGACGTGCAAGATACGTGGGTGGATCGTGTGTCACGATTTGGAGGGTCTCAAGAACGAGATCTCGGTGCAAAACGGGGAACAACGCGAGTAGCCGTTGAAGACGAAAACGACAACGGGTAGGTCTCGTTTTACTTTTTCGTCCCTCTTTAATTTTCAACTCTATGGCCTCCATGATTTCTTTACACGTTATATGATCATGAGATACACCGAACGCCCGGGAACCTCAAGGGCACATCCCTTGAGTGTGTACTTTTAAATTTAAAAGCATGCTTTAATTTTTGTATGTTTATTTTTATCGCGCTTCCGCCTTCGCGCAATTCCCGGGACGATCCATCGATTTCTTTCAGTGATATCAGAGCCCGGTTCGGGGAATAGGCCTAGGGTTAATGTGCGTTCTAAGCATGATACGGGATATTGGCATGTTTTATATTAAATCTTGATTTTTCTTGATTTTAAGCATGTCGATTTTATTGCTTTTAAATCGTGTGAATTTCTAAATGTTGGTGTTTTTCTGTTTTTCTTGGGAAACGGGGTGGAAAATTGAACGGAAAACGAGAAACGACGCAGCCGGCCAGCCAGGAGGGCTGGCCGCGCGCAGCCGCATGCTGCCGGCAGGGCAGACGCGCGCAGGCAAGGGAGGCCTGCGTACGCCCGCCCAGCCGGTCGAGCAGGGGCAG
Source organism: Sesamum alatum (assembly GCA_034509735.1). Lineage (NCBI taxonomy): Eukaryota > Viridiplantae > Streptophyta > Magnoliopsida > Lamiales > Pedaliaceae > Sesamum > Sesamum alatum. The sequence goes on from JACGWO010000012.1 coordinate 12,493,439, forward strand.
CGCAGCCAGGAAGGCTGCGCGCAGGCGCTCGCGCAGGGCGGCGCCTCCAGGCGCGCGCGCGCACGCAGACAAGGGTGTCTGCGCGCGCGCGCAAGGCTGCGCGCCTGCGAGTCCGCGCGCGGACGGGCTCTGGGCAGCGCCGCCAGGCGCGCGCGCACGCAGACGGAGGAGTCTGTGCGCGCGCGCCCGGCAGGCGTGCCCAGTGCGCGTCTGCGCGCGCACTGCGCATGGCACGGCCGGCAGCCAGCAGACCAGTGCGCGCGCAAGGCAGGGAGCCTGCGCGCGCGGCGGCCTGCCGGAATGCCAGGCCGCGCAGCGCGCTGCCGGCCAGGCAGCACCTGCGCGCGCAGGGGCGGCAGGCTGAGCCTGCTGCCCTGTGCGCGTGCCGGCGGCGGCTCCTGCTGCTAGGGTTTCAAAACCCTAGCAGTGTTTTTTCTTTTATTTTTTAATTATTTTCAGTTTTAATTTTGAATTAATTCTGAAAAATCGTTTTTGGTTCAATTATACCTATTTTTTCTAAAGACATTATTTTAGGAGTAAAATAAATTGGATTTGGAATCCCGAGGTTATTTTACTTAAAATAATGAGGAAAGGTTTTCCTAAAACGAGAAAATAATATTACCAATATTTGTGTTTTATTTTTCACACGTTGTGCACATATTCATTTATTATCTTGGATATTTATGATTGGAAATCATATGTTGTTGGTATTTTTTAATTATATGATTGGATCATGTGATTATGTGTGTTGGATGGAAATGGATGATCATGAGCCTTAGACCGAATGTATGGTTTATTTTCTGTTGGGCCTGTGTGCCTCTTTTACTGCTTTCTCCTTCTCTCTTTCTAGTTGCCTTGGAATAATAAGGCATTCTACCTCCCTCCTTATGTACTCCTCCCGGGTTTTCGCTGGGGTTTCTATTTTTTTAATATGTAATGAGAGTAGACTAGGAGTGAGGCTTCCTTTTTTGTAATTGGTGGAGAAGAAGGAAGGACCACATGGAGAGCCCAGACAGGAGGCCCCTTGGAGTTTTCCAAGAAGTGAAGAAAGAGAAAAGAGACCAAGGCCCATTAGCATGATGATTGGGTTACTATTAATGTAATAGTATAGGACCAACCCTAGATTGACCATAGATCCACTGCGGGCTCAGTGGGTCGCATAGGATTCGGGCTCGTGATCATCCAACAGGGGCGTGCTAGGATTTAATTTTGCATGTGGTTAGGATGATGGATGAATGGTTGTTTATTTATCGTATAACTGTTGTGGATGGTTTATTTACGCATTATGGATGTCTGTGTAGATATTTATTTATTTGAGATCTCGGTCATTTCCTACTCTCACATTGGTTGGACCAATGTCAAAATATTAGACCCTAGACAAAGTGGACATAAACTCTAGGAGTTTGTCCATGCCTTCCAATCCATGGCATAGTGAGGAAGCTGCTTTGGGTCAATAGCGTGGTCTCACGAGTCGTGGCACGTTATTGTACTTAAAGGAAGTTGCACTATGTCATGAACGAAAAATGGGCTGCTGCTACCTGTCTCACGAGTCGTGGGGGTACCAGTGGGTCCGTGGCTCGGTCGATTAGGTTGGGTCTAACGCCCAATTAACATGATTCGCTTGGAGTCCTCGGGACCATGTGAAAGGGTGAGACAATAATCTTGGGAATCTCGTGGAACGAGAATGGTATGGAATACCTCCCACAGGATCTTTTCCATGCGAATCGTAAAAGCGGGGTATGGGAAAAATCGCTGTGGATCCCAAGCCCACTTGGAAAGGATTTCCCGAAAATCACATTTGAGAGTACCGTGTTTCGTATAAATAGTGGGAGGATTAAATGACTAAATTCCATGCATTTAATTATTTTATCAAACCACCGTCTTTTATTTTCTGCTGAACGCGCGCTGTTTTCTAAAATGTAGATTTTAAAATGTCTAAGAACCCACTTTCCACCATTCTTGAGACAAACAAATTCAATGGAACAAACTACAACGACTGGTTGCACAATCTCAGGATAGTCCTAGATTACGAGAACCAAGGCTACGTCATGGACGAGCCTCTCCCTAGGACCTTACTGGAAGGATCCACGCCAGAAGAACGTGAGACGTTCGAGACTTGGCATAAGGATAACCGGAACGTCCGTAGCATCATACTTGCTTCGATGACCAATGAGATTCAAAAGCAATATGAAAGGCTAGACGATGTCCCTTCCATTATGGCTCGCCTTAAGGATTGCTATGCAGTCCCGGACCGGCATACTAGGTATGTCGCGACCAAGGCGTTCTTTGGAACTAAAATGACAGAAGGATCCTCTGTACAAGAGCACGGGGTTAAAATGCTTACCCTGGTGGAAAAGCTCGAGGACCTAAGGGCAGGTCTCGATAATGAAACGTACATAGATGTGATCCTTCAGTCACTCCCACCATCCTTTGACCAATTTATCGTCAACTACAATATGAACGCACTTGAGAAGGGCATTCATGAGTTTATCAATATGTTGGTGCAATACGAGGCAACGACTAAGAAGTCCACGCCTTCGGTATTGTTTGGAGGTGCTTCAACTTCTAATACGAAAGGCAAAGGAAAGGGAAAGGTTGTGTCCAAGCAACAGTCGAAGGCATATGACATATGTATCAACTGTCGTGAGAAAGGGCATTGGAAGAGAGAGTGCCCCAAACTCTTCTCGAACCAAGGTATATATGTGATTGAGGTTAATATGGTCACTAGTTCTGCCTCTTGGGTATTAGATACCGGCTGCGGAGCTCACATTTGCAATGACTTGCAGGTGTTGCAAAAAAGGAGAAAACTGGGTAGCGGGGACATGATCCTGAAGCTTGGGAATGGCAAGGCCATCTCGGCAGAAGCAGTAGGATCCGCCACTCTAGTGATTAGTGATAGTATTAGCATAGATTTAGAGCAAGTTTATTTTGTACCCAGTATGATTAAAAACATCATTTCCATTCCATTGTTGGACAATAGTGGTTATGAGTTTAGAATCAATAAAAAATTGCTTTTATTTGATGAGGTGTGGAATTGCTCATCTACTTGGTACATTGCATAACGGACTCTATATCTTGCAACAAACAAATTTCGTCCTCAAAATGCACAACACAAACGAAAATTAGATAGTAACGGGAACGCACGTCTGTGGCACGTTAGGCTAGGTCACATATCCCAAGATAGGATGAAAAGATTGGTAGACTCAAAGAACCTAGAGGTTGGGGACTTGAGCGATCTACCAACTTGTGAGTCCTGTCTAAGAGGGAAAATGACCAAGAAGCCCTTTATAGGACAAAGCAGGCTTGCCACAGGTCTGTTGGACTTGGTCCATACAGACGTATGTGGACCACTAAGGACGCAGGCCCGAGGTGGATTCTCCTACTTCATAACCTTCACCGATGATCATTCGCGGTATGGTTATGTTTACCTGATGAGGTACAAGTCTGAAACTCTTGAGAGGTTTAAAGAATTCAGACTTGAAGTAGAGAACCAAACCAACTGCAAAATTAAAGTCCTTCGGTCGGACCGAGGCGGTGAATACCTTAGTACGGAGTTCCTAGATTATCTAAAAGAACATGGTATAATATCAGAATGGACACCTCCAAGAACACCACAGTTAAATGGTGTCTCTGAAAGGAGGAATCGAACCCTGTTGGACATGGTTCGATCCATGATGAGTTTTACCAAATTGCCCTTATTGTTTTGGGGCTATGCACTAGAAACGGCGGCCAAATTATTGAATTTAGCGCCTACTAGTGCATTGACCCAAACGCCATATGAGATATGGCACGGCAAGCCTGCATCCTACAACTACTTGAAAGTGTGGGGTAGCCCCGCATACGTCAAGAGGTTAGTGGGAGATAAGTTAAAATCTAGGTCTAGCTTATGCAGGTTCGTTGGATACCCTAAAGAAACTGCGGGTTATTACTTTTATGACCCCTTGGAACAAAAGGTCTTTGTTTCAAGAAACGCAGTATTCTTGGAGCAAGGCTTCCCATAGGATATCCAACCTGATGAGCTGATCCTTGAGGAATCAAGTGATGGAATCCAGCCATCAGAGAAGGCCGCGGAACCCTCACTTAGAGGATTTAGGATAGACAGCCGAAGGGCTGACCAACCTCGAAAAGTCCAACATGCTAGGCATGAAGGACAGCCTCAGGAACAGCCAGTCCCGGTTCCTGAACCGCCGGCTCCGATACAGTCAACGCCCACAGTCACCACTAACGTTCCCGTTCTCCATAGGTCTACTAGAGAGTCCAGACCTCCAGTGAGATATGGCTTTCTAGGGGCGACCGATCTTTTGGATAACGATCCTAAGACATATGGAGAAGCGATGTCTGACATCGACTCCGGGAAATGGCTTGAGGCCATGAAAGCCAAAATGGACTCCATGAGCGAGAACCAAGTTTGGAGTCTTGTAGATCCATCGAAAGGTGTTAAGCCAGTGGGCTGTAAGTGGGTCTACAAGCGCAAACTTGGCGTTGATGGAGAAGTCACAACCTTTAAGGCTAGGCTTGTAGCTAAGGGATACACTTAACGACCCGGGGTCGATTTTGAGGATACCTACTCGCCAGTAGCCATGGCTAAGTCCATTCGGATTCTGCTCGCCATAGCATCATGGTATGACTATGAGATATGGCAGATGAACGTGAAAACGGCCTTCCTCAACGGTTTCGTTGAAGAAGAGATCTATATGGATCTGCCGCAGGGTTTCACGGTCACTGGAGAAGGGCAGAAAGTCTGTCGTCTCCAGAAGTCCATCTATGGCCTCAAACAAACCTCCCGAAGTTGGAATATTCGCTTTGATGAAGTAATACGGGGTTATGACTTCATCAAAAACGAATCCGACCCTTGTGTATACAAGAAGGTCAGTGGGAGCTCAATAGTGTTCGTAGTGCTTTATGTGGATGACATTCTACTCATTGGTAATGACGTTAGAATGTTAGGAAACACAAAAGCATGGTTGTCAACCCAGTTTTCCATGAAGGACTTGGGTGAAGCCTCCTACATCCTAGGCATCCAGATTGTCAGAGACAGATCTAAAAGGATGTTAGGACTCACCCAAAACTCGTATATGGAGAAAGTCCTAAAGAGATATCGAATGGACAACTCCAAACGAGGATTCCTTCCAATGAGGCATGGGATCAAGTTATCCAAGAAACAGTCCCCACAGACTGATGAGGAACTTGAAAGGATGAAAGTCATCCCCCATGCTTCTGCCGTAGGTAGCATCCAATATGCGGTCCACTGCACTAGGCCTGACATTGCATACGCTTTGAGCGTAACAAGCAGATATCAGTCCTGCGCAGGAGAAGCACATTGGAATGCTGTTAAGGGCATCCATAAGTACCTAAGGAGGACTAAGGAGATGTTCTTAGTCTATGGCAATGGAGAACTAATTCTGGAAGGCTTTAGCGACGCTAGCTTCCAGTCTGATGACGATGATGCCAAGTCTCAATCGGGGTACGTATTCAAACTCAATGGAGGAGTAGTAGCTTGGAAAAGTTCCAAGCAAGCAACCATTGCTGACTCCACCACAGAGGCTGAATACATAGCAGCTTCAGAAGCTGCTAAGGAAGCGGTTTGGATGAGAAACTACATCCAAGAGTTGGGTGTGGTGCCTAGCATCGCCGAGCCCGTTGTCATCTTCTGTGATAACAACGGCGCTATAGCGCAAGCAAAGGAACCGAGATCTCATCACCGTTCCAAACACATTCTTAGACGCTACCATCTTCTTAGAGAAATGGCAGGAAGAGGTGACGTCCGGATGGACCGAGTCAACTCGGCAGACAACACAGCATACCCGCTGACAAAGCCTATGTCGCAGAGCGCTCATACGCAACATCTTGAGAAGATGGGGATTAAGCATATGGGCAATTGGCTTTAAAGGTCAAGTGGGAGATTGTTAGAATAGGTGACCATGTAAGCCAATTTTGGCAGGAATATGTAACCTATGTCTAGACAATTCTTTGGTATTTGATAAAAACATCTATGAATAAAGAAGTGAAAATTCATATGGCAATATTTTGTTTACGTTCACTTATCTGCATTTACATTTCTGTTCACTACGCAAACAAAGCCCACGGACTGAGAAACGATTTCGGGGACTGGGACTACGCTTGGAGGTAAGTCCATGAAATCAGTCTTACCGAGTCAGTCCGGAAATCTCCAAGTCAAGGAATCCCGAAAATGGGTACCGGGATTCCCTTTGAGACTTGCACTAAGCATCTGCTGTCGTGTTTCATCGACGGGTGACGAAGGTCGTCTAAGCAGTGTTAGTGGGTCAGCATGCTAGGAAGCAGCTGACTGAGGTGACTCGCGGGAACCGTCTTACGGAGGACCTTGAGTATGGTCAGCAAAATATGACATGTATTCCCGGTTCCAACGGTACAGGCCAAGTCCTTTGACTTGAGGAACTGCTGAGTTTACCTGTGCATCAGGTCTGTATCTTAGATATGGTGAGAGATTGCCAAAATACTCTTGAGTAGTCATAAGCCATGTCTAGTGCAGCTCGAGTGTACAAAGTGACAGTAGTTTCCAAGAAAGGATCTGTCTCCTGTCAAAAGGTATTGACAGTTGAGTCTCATGTATGCTCTGTGTCTTGTCCCTAAAATCTGTGGCCACAGTAACTGAACAGAAGGGAAAGGTTTCCCTTGCGGCGTTTAGTAAGGACAGACCGACACTTAGGTCCAAAATGGGTACCTGCATTTTCCGTGCCCTAGACCCTAAGTGATGAGACCGAAGATAGAAGGACAAGTGTACTGTTAGAGCCTAAATGTTCATCCCTGAATATTTCACCTAGTCTCTAGTGCCATGGACCGTTGCTAGATGGCCACCCATGGTAACGGGCCGGATTCTAGGAATCCGACCAAGTCTAGCTAAATGGTGAACCTAAAGAGTCACACACTATCCACACACACACTTAGTATTTAATTTGGAATTAAATATTGGAGTAAAGGAATGATTAAATTAGATTTAATCGGGTCCTATATTTTCTTGGAGAAATTAATTCCTTCTATTTGATAAAGGGAATTAAATTAATAAATAGGATTTATTAAAGGGTTGATTTAATGGGCTTAGAATAAATGATAATATTTATTTATTATATTATATTTATTCTTTTAGCCTTTTGGAATATTTAATGGGATTTAACTATTTCATTAAATTAAAATCAAAGGTTGAGATGGAAAGGGGAGATGGAAGGCTAGGATTCGTTTGACTAGGTGAAACACTAGTTTGACTAGGACTTTGACTAGGTCAAAATCCTAGTCAAATTAGAGTTCTTAGAGTTGGAGTTTGAAGAGGATTAAACTCCTCCTCTATATAAACCTCTAGCTTCCAACAATTGAAGGATGATGATTCTTGAAAAACACACACAACACACACTCTCCCCTTCTCCTTACCTCTCGTCCGCCCCTCTCTCTTTCTCCAACAAGAAAATATTTTTTTTCTTAGTTCTTTTGTTCTTGGAACATTAGAACTTAGATGAATCAATACCGTTAATTGATAACGTGTTGTTGATTCATCCACTCCAAAAAATATACACTTGTTCGTTGCTAGCACGACGTGCAAGATACGTGGGTGGATCGTGTGTCACGATTTGGAGGGTCTCAAGAACGAGATCTCGGTGCAAAACGGGGAACAACGCGAGTAGCCGTTGAAGACGAAAACGACAACGGGTAGGTCTCGTTTTACTTTTTCGTCCCTCTTTAATTTTCAACTCTATGGCCTCCATGATTTCTTTACACGTTATATGATCATGAGATACACCAAACGCCGGGAACCTCAAGGGGACACCTCTTGAGCGTGTACTTTTAAATTTAAAAGCATGTTTTAATTTTTGTATGTTTATTTTTATCGCGCTTCCGCATTCGCGCAATTCCCGGGACGATCCACCGATTTCTTTCACAGCAAGCCTGCATCCTACAACTACTTGAAAGTGTGGGGTAGCCCCGCATACGTCAAGAGGTTAGTAGGAGATAAGCTAGAATCCAGGTCTAGCTTATGCAGGTTCATTGGATATCCTAAAGAAACTGCGGGTTATTACTTTTATGGCCCCTTGGAACAAAAGGTGTTTGTTTCAAGGAATGCAGTATTCTTGGAGCAAGGCTTCCCAGAGGATATCCAACCTGATGAGCTGATCCTTGAGAAATCAAGTGATGGAATCCAGCCATCAGAGGTAGCCGTGGAATCCTCACTTAGAGAATTTAGGATAGACGCCCGAAGGGCTGACCGACCTCGAGAAGTCCAACATGCTAGGCATGAAGGACAGCCTCAGGAACAGCCAGCCCCGGTCCCTGAACCGCCGGCTCCGATACAGTCAGCGCCCACAGTCACCACTTACGTTCCCGTTCTCCGTAGGTCTACTAGAGAGTCCAGACCTCCAGTGAGATATGGCTTTCTAAATACGACCGGTCTTTTGGATAACGATCCTAAGACATATGGAGAAGCGATGTCTGACATCGACTCCGGGAAATGGCTTGAGGCCATGAAAACCGAAATGGACTCCACGAGCGATAACCAAGTCTGGAGACTTGTAGATCCACCGAAAGGTGTTAAGCCAGTGGGCTGTAAGTGGGTCTACAAGCGCAAACTTGGCGTTGATGGAGAAGTCACAACCTTTAAGGCTAGGCTAGTAGCTAAGCGATACACTCAACGACCTGGGGTCGATTTTGAGGATACCTACTCGCCGGTAGCCATGGCTAAATCCATTCGGATCCTGCTCACCATAGCAGCATGGTGTGACTATGAGATATGGCAGATGGACGTGAAAACGGCCTTCCTTAACGGTTTCGTTGAGGAAGAGATCTATATGGATCAGCCGGAGGGTTTCACAGTCACTAGAGAATAACAGAAGGTCTGTCGTCTCCAGAAGTCCATCTATGGCCTCAAACAAGCATCCCGAAGTTGGAACATTCGCTTTGATGAAGTAATACGGGGCTATGACTTCATCAAAAACGAATCTAACCCTTGTGTATACAAGAAGGTCAGTGGGAGCTCTATAGTGTTCCTAGTGTTTTATGTGGATGACATTCTACTCATTTGTAATGACGTTAAAATGTTGGGAGACACAAAAGCATGGTTGTCAACCCAGTTTTCCATGAAGGACTTGGGTGAAGCCTCCTACATCCTAGGCATCCAGATAGTCAGGGACAAATCTAAAAGGATGTTAGGGCTTACCCAAAACTCGTATATGGAGAAAGTCTTAAAGAGATATTGAATGGACAACTCCAAACGAGGCTTCCTTCCTATGAGGCATGGGATCAAGTTGTCCAAGAAACAGTCCCCACAGACTGATGAGGAACTTGAAAGGATGAAAGTTATCCCCTATGCTTCTACCGCAGGTAGCATCCAATATGCGGTCCACTGCACCAGGCCTGACATTGCTTACGCTTTGAGCGTGACAAACAGATATCAGTCCTGTGCAAGAGAGGCACATTGGAATGCTGTTAAGGGCATCCTTAAGTACCTAAGCAGGACTAAGGAATTATTCTTAGTCTATGGCAATGGAGAACTGATCCTGGAAGGCTTCAGCGACGCTACCTTCCAATCTGATGGCGATGATGCCAAGTCTCGATCGGGTTACATATTCAAACTCAATGGAGGAGTAGTGGCTTGGAAAAGTTCTAAGCAAGCAACCACTGCTGACTCCACCACAGAGGCTAAATACATAGCAGCTTCAGAAGCTGCCAAGGAAGTGGTTTGGATGAGAAACTACATCCAAGAGTTGGGTGTGGTGCCTAGCATCGCCGAGCCCGTTGTCATCTTCTGTTATAACAACGGTGAAATAGCGCAAGCAAAGGAACCGAGATCTCATTACCGTTCCAAACATATTCTTAGACGCTACCATCTTCTAAGAGAAATGGTAGGAAGAGGTAACGTTCGGATGGACCGAGTCAACTTAGCAGACAACACAGCAGATCCGCTGACAAAGCCTATGTCGCAGAGCGCTCATACGCAACATCTTGAGAAGATGGGCATTAGACATATGGGCGATTGGCTTTAAAGGTCAAGTGGGAGATTGTTAGAATAGGTGACCATGTAGCCAATCTTGGCAGGCAAAATGTAACCTATGTCTAGACAATTTCAGTGTTTTGATAAAACTATTAATGAATAAAGAAGTGAAATTCATTTGGCATCACTTTGTTGGCGTTCACTTTATCTGCTTTATGATTATCTGTTCACTACGCAAACAAAGGCCACGGACTGAAAACCCATTTCGGGGACTGGGACTACGCTTAGAGGTAGGTCATTAGTCCCGCTGAATCATTCCGAAAATCTCCAAGTCAAGGAATCTTGAAAATGGGTACCAAGATTCCCCTTGAGACTTGCACTAAGCATCTGCAGTCGTATTTCATCGACGGGTGACGAAGGTCGTCTAAGCAGTGTTAGTGCGTTAGCCTGCTAGGGAGCAGCTGACTGAGGTGACTCACGGGAACTGTCTTACGGAGGACCTTGAGTAGGGTCAGCAAGGTATGATGTGTATTCCCGGTTCCAACGGTACAGGCGAAGCCCTTTGACTTGAGGAACTGCTGAGTTTACCGGTATATCAGGTCTGTATCTTAGATATGGTGAGAGATTTCCAAGAAGCACTTGAGTAGTCATAAGCCATGTCTAGTGCAGCTCTGGTGTACAGAGTGACAGTAGTTTCAAAGAAAGGATCTGTCTCTTGTCAAAGGCATTGACAGTTGAGTCTCACGTATGCTCTGTGCCTTGTCCCTAAAATCTGTGGCCACAGTAACTAAACAGAAGGAAGGTTCCCCTTGCGGCGTTTAGTAAGGATAGACCAACACTTAGGTCCAAAATGGGTACCTGCATTTTCCGTGCCCTAGACCCTAAGTGGTGAGACCGCAAACAGAAGGACAAGTGTACTATTAGAGCCTAAATGTTCATCCCCGAAATTTCACCTAGTCTCTAGTGCCATGGACCGTTGCTAGATGGCCACCCATGGTAACGGACGGATTCCAGGAATCCGACCAAGTTTAGCTGAAAGGTGAACCTAAAGAGTCACACACAATCCACACACATTGAGTATTTAATTAAGAATTAAATATTGGAGAAAATGAATGATTAAATTGGATTTAATCGGGTCCTTTTATTTTCTTGGAGAATTAATTCCTTTTATTTGATAAAAGGGATTAATCTAATAAATTAGATTTATTAGAGGATTAATTTAATGGACTTAGAAAAAATATTTATATTTATTATATTTATTTATTTGGCCTTTGGAATATTTAATAGGATTTTAAATATTCCATTAAGTTAAATTAATGGTTGAGATGGAAAGGGAGAGATGGATGGCTAGGATTGATTTGACTAGGTCAAATGCTACTTTGACTAGGACTTTGATTAGGTCAAAATCCTAGTCAAAATAGTCTTCTTTAGAGTTGGAGTTTAAAGAGGATTAAACTCCTCCTCTATAAATAGTCCTAGCCTCTCACTATTTGAAAGTGATGAAATTCCAACACACACACACACACACACACACTCGGCTCTCTCCTCTCTCCCTCTCGTCCGCCCACTCTCTCTCTCTCTCACAAGAAAATATTTTTCTTGTTCTTTTGTTCTTGGAATAATTGAACTTAGGAGAATTAATACCGTTAATCAATAACGTGTTATTAATTCATCCTCTCCAAATATTACTTGTTCGTTCGCTAGCACGACGTGCGAGATACGTGCGTGGATTGCGTGTTATAATTTGGAGAATCTCACGTACGAGATTTGGTGCAAAACAGGGAACAACGCGAGTACCGGTTAGAAGATGAAAACGACAATCGGTAGGTTCCGATTTAATTTTTCGTCCCTCTTTATTTTTAATCCTATGGCCTCCATGATTTCTTTTATGCTTTGAATTCATGAGATACACCGAACGCCCGGGAAACTTCAAGGGTACACCCCTTGAACGTGTTCTTTTATTTAATTAAAGCATGTTTTAAATTTTTGTATATTAATTTTATACCGCGCTTCCGCATTCGCGCTAATTCCCGAGACGATCCAAATTCTTTCACTTGCACCATTCCTTGGTGCCTTGAAACTGAGTTCTATTATTAGAGACTAAGGAGCGTGGTATACCAAAAAGACACTGGTGAACTAATCAAATTTTTCTAGAGAAATTTGATTAGTTCTTTCTCAATGATCTTTGCTACAGACTCCATCTCCACCCATTTGGTGAACTAATCGAAAACAACAATTAGGAACTTCCTATTGCCAATTACTTGAGGAAACAACCCCATGGTATCAATGCTCCACTAAGCGAACGGGTAAGGGTTGTCTAGGGGCTCTAGCAAAGCGGCCGATAGGTGACTAATATTTATGTGCTCTTGACATGGCATTGAGTGACCAAATCGTGTGTGTCCTAGAACATCGTTGCCCAAACAATCTTTGCCTCAGAGCCTTCCCTGCTAGGGCTTTTCCCATAGGTGGTTGCCACAAATCACTTCATGAACTTCTTTTAGCACGTAGTTCGCCTTGTTAGGGCTCTGGCACTTCAGGAAAAACTAAGAAAACCCTCTCTTGTATAGTTCCCCGTCTATCATCATAAAATGAGCCATCATTAACCTTAGATTCCTAGCCTCCTTCTGATTGTCAAGAGTCACACCCCTTGTTAGATAGTGGACAATGGAGTCCTTCCAGGTAAGGGTGCTTGGTTTGTTACACAGAACAATATTATCCTCTTCTTCGGTTACTAGTATTCTGAGAGAAACTAATGTGGCCGTCCTACTCTAGATCGTTGCCGCCGAACTCGCCAACTTTGCAAGATGATTTGCCCGTAAGTTGTCCTCCCTTGGTATCCTTCTTAGTGAAAATTCTTTGAAATTGTCTCTCACATCTTTTCTGCGGGCAAAGTACATATCCAATTTTTCCCATCGTGCTTTCTACATTCCTGGTAATTAGCTCACAAGTTGCGAAATTGTTGTAGTCTACGAGCCTCCTTGCCCAAACCCGTTAGGACTAGCTTTCCACCTGTTATCAGTGATTCGTATTCAACCTCATTATTTGAAGCGGGGAACTTAAATTTCAAAGCATAGTTAAACTTGTTTCCTTGCAGGCTCTCCAGTACTATAAATGCTCCACTTCTGTTTGGAGTGGAAGACCCATTTACATACAAACTCCATGTTGGAACCTTACTTGCTTCGGAGTCATGACCTCCACCTGGAAATCAGTCGATACTTGTATCTCGTTCGAAGCTCGTGGCTGGTACTCAATGTGAAACTCGCTTAACTCAACTGTCCACTTTACCATTCGTCCTCATTGTGGGGGCCGGACAAGATTTTTTTTAGATGGTGATTCGTTAACATTATTATCTTGTGCGACTGAAAGTAAGGCCTCAACTTCTGGGCTACCATGGTAAGCGAAAATGCTAACTTCTCAGTTTGTGGATATCTTGGTTCTGCCACTTGGTAGGACACGAGTTACATAATAGATGGGTCATGGTTCACGTTGCTCTTGGCGCACGAGAACTGTGCTGACCGCCTCTTCAGATGTTGCCAAGTAGAGATACAGAGCTTCCCCCGCCTCAGGCTTCGTGAGTAGGGATGGTGAGGTTAGGTATGCCTTCAATTCTTCGAATGCATTCTGACATTTAGCAATCCACTCAAAATTCTCAACTCTCCTAAATGCCTTAGAGAGATGAAGTCCTTTATATACCGACCTTGATATGAATTGACTCAGAGCGGACATCATTCTTGTTAATTTTTGTACTTCCCTAACACTTCTTGGGGGTGGTATGTTCACAATAGTGTTGATCTTTCTCGGATTGGCTTCCACTCCTTTTTCAGAAATCATGTAGCCCAGAAATTTCCCATCATGCACCCTAAAGACACAATTAGCGAGGTTGAGCTTCATTCCGTATGCTTTCAAGTTCTCAAAGCACTGTTATAAATCTTGGATGTAATCACGCCCTTGGGGCTCTTGACAAACATATATCGATGTAGACTTTCATATTCCTGCCGATTTCTGAGTTAAACATATGGTTAGGTGGCTCTTGCAATTTTTTTAGCCCGAAAGGAATGATGTTATAGCAAAAGACTCCTTGGTCAATGATAAAACTTGTTTTTTCTTGGTTAGTTGGGTCAAGACATATTTGATTATATCCTTGGAAAGTGTCTGGGATAGATAACAACCCGCATCCTGTGGATCAATCCACTTGCATCAATTCCCGATAATTGGTCGGGTCCTTTGGGCGTGCTTTGTTAAGATCAGTGACGTTGATGCACAACCACCATTTCCCATTTGATTTAGGAACCAAACAACGTTGATTAGTCATTCTGGGTAATGGATTGACTCGATGTAGTCAGCTTTGAGTAATTTATCGATTTCTTCCTTGATGGCTTGACTTTGTTCTGAACCAAAGGACATATTTCTTTGCTTGATTGGCTTGACGTTTAGGTTAATATTTAGCTAACGCCTTGTGGTAGGGCTTCCAGTAGGATTGTAGGGAAAAAGGTCTATGCCTTAGGAGTGCTACGCCAAGGGGTAGGTATTCTGACTCTCGTCCTACGGTCAGGTTCTGGCCAGTAGGTTGCATTCTATGTGTCTAGGACGCTCTCCTTCCCGCTAGCGGGCATTCTCCTCAGGAAGCGAGACTCGACTGTTGTCTTCCTTTCTTCTCGATTCTGTCTTCTCAGAATCCATGGAGAATTCATGGCTTCGTGGTTCAGGTCATGGTGGTCATATCGCGGGTTGGTTTTCGACAAATTGGGCTATGGCTTGCGACACAACTCTAGTGAATTTCTCCTCGATTTAAGGCAACAAATCCTCTTGCGTCATCTAGAGAAAGGGCCCTCAAGGAGGTGGCGTGTTCTCTAGGTGGTGTTGATCCTCTTGACGAGGGGGTGGCTCCTCGAGTGGCAGGCTGCTTCCATTTTATGCACTCTATGTTGTTGTCGCGTCCCCTCATGGGCGGCATTTGATGGAAAATCATCACGAGCTCAGGATCTTGTTCTGCATCCTCAACGTCGAAAGTGAATTTTCCACAAATGACACCAATAACTTTGGTTCGTTTGTAAATAAGATTGGGGGATCGCCGCTAATGTGTTCGGGTCTGAACGTTGGAGCTCTTGGTCTGTGGATTAGGAGCTAAATTTGATTTCTTTAGCTTGTTAAGAGAATCTTGTGTATTGTCCAATCATGTCCCCTAAAATGGTTGGTTTATAGGGATGAATGAATCATACTAAGGTGTGGTAGAATGCATAAAAATATATTGTTATTGCCGTATAATGGAATTAACTTTTATACCGTTATTATTTGGTTAGATTAACATGGTAGACCCATCAAGTCGAGTTTTGGGCATTGACAAATCCACTCTTGTGATTCCTAGATAATGCATAGACATTTTCAAAATTTAGAAATAAATACAAAGTATTAAATCTATTTTGATATGAATATATCAAATATTAATTAATATCGATATAAAAAAGGGTTAAATGCACTTCATGACCGTGTGATATGAGAAATAAGCCAAAAGAAGTATTAAAAAAAGAAGAAGAAAAGTTTTTTTGCTCATTTCTTGGCATTTAAGCCAATAAAAAAAGGGTAAATTACATCGACACTCCTTGAGGTCTATATAATTATAAATACATACTCGTCAGATCGAAAATTACAATTATCCCCTTAAGATTTGTGAAATATGACAATTAACTATAAAATATGATAGATCATAATATGTAGCCTCAATTTTTTAAAATATTACATTTCCATCCGAAGGATATTTTGGTTCGAGAAATTGATCAAATTCTAGTATCAAATGTTTTATAAGGGGTATTTTCGGAATAATACGTATTAAATTCACCGAAACTCCATCAGCGGAATTAAATATTAGACGGAATAAACCTCAGAAAAAATGAATATAGTTTTCGATCTAAACGGGATGCATTTATAATTATCCCAAATTTCAGGAGATTTACCCTAAAAGAAGATAATCATTAACTTGGGTGCTTGTTTGATGAAAGTGTGCCACTTTTTGTTTTAGGTGTGCCACTTAAACCTCATGGCCTCTTACTCCTCATACTCCATGCATCGATCTCTTCTAATCTCATCTGTGAACACGAATTAAAATCCATGGCGGGTCTCCAGTCACTCAATTCAGCGTTTTCACAATCATCACTTCCTCACACTGACTGTTAAACATAAGAACTGCAAATTACACCCAAATTCCTTCATGGGCATCGCTCAAGTCCAACAATTTTCCAGTCAAAATCCTTGATACTCAGCACGGCAAACTCGAGAACGTCCATTTGCTTTCTCTTTCCAGGCAAGAGAAACTCAAAGAAGCCCGTGAATTCCTTCTTGAGATGGACCGTTGTAATGTAACTGTTGCTCCTCAATCATATAAACATTTGCTTGAAGCGTGTTCCAATTTAAGGTCTTTAGATTTTGAAAAGTTTATTCATGAATGATTGGGAAAAACCCAACTGGCTTTCGTTTGAATTCTGTCCTCCAGATGTACTGTGGTTGCGGGAGTCTTAATGATGCTAGGAAACTATTTGATGAAATGAGTCAACGAACCTTGGCTTCATGGGTCATAATTATATCTGCTTATGCAGATGGAGGGCTTTTGGAGGATGCCTTAGAATTTTTTTTGAGACTTCAAGATTCCGGTTTAAAAGTGAATCCTTCTATTTATATTAGTCTTTTGAAGTCTTTCTCGAATTCTTCGCGTTTGGAGATTGGAAAACAGATGCATTGTCAAGTAATTAAGGTCGGATATACTAAGATTGTGGCCATGGATACTTTGATATGTAACATGCATGTTAAATGTGGGCATTTGGAAAGTGCCAAGCTAGGTTTTGATCTGATGCAGGAAAAGAATGTTGTTGCATGGACAATAATAATGGTGGGGTGTATTCAAGCCCATGGACATGAGGATACATTGAGATATTTCATTAAAATGGTGGATGAAGACGTTGATTTGGATGAGTTTGTGTTTTCAATAACTCTAAAGGCTTGTGTTGTGCTGGATGATCGGAAAACAGGGGAGCAAAGTTCATGGTTTGATTGTTAAACTTGGGTTAGAAAATTAGGTCTCTGTAGGTACACCACTTGTGGATTTTTATGTGAAATGTGGGGATGTGGAATCTACAAGTCAAGCATTTGAGAGGATAAGTGAACCAAATGATGTCTCTTGGAGTGCCATATTAACTAGTTATTTTCAAATTGGTGAATTTGAAAGATGTATTAAGGTTTTTAGGTCTTTAAGAAGTGAAAGTGTTGTTCAAAACGAATTCATATACACAAGCATTTTTCAAGTGTGCTCAGCATTTGTTGACTTCAATTTTGGCTGTCAAGCGCATGCAGATGCAATAAAAAGATGTCTGGTTTCATGTCTTTATGGAGAGAGTGCCATGATTACTATGTATGCTAAATGTGGATGGTTGGATTATGCCTATCAAGTTTTTAAATCAATTGATGAACCTAATAATGTTGCTTGGACAGCTATGATTGCTGGTTGTGCTTACCATGGGAATGCCCTTGAAGCTCTGGGTGTCTACAAAGAAATGCAAGCTTCGGGTGTTAGCATGAATGCAGTTACATTTGTAGAAGTTTTTACTGCATGTAGCCATGCTGGTTTGGTTGAAGAAGCAAAGAGGTATTTAGAATCGATGAGTAGTGAGCATGGTGTGGAGCCATCTATTGACCACTACAATTGTATGATTCATAAATACTCTCGAGCTGGGCTATTGAATGAGGCACTTGATTTGATAAATTCGATGCCATTTGAACCTGATGCAATAAGTTGGAAAAGTCTACTGGGAAGATGCTCAATCCACCGAAAATATGAGATTGGGAAAACTGTTGCTGAGAAGCTCCTTCAACTAGATCCCAAGGACACTACTGCTTACGTTCTCTTATTCAACTTGCACGATTTTTCCAGCAGGTGGGATGAAGCTGCAAGCGTTAGAAAGCTTATGGCTAAAAGAGATAATGAAAGAGATTGGTTGCAGCTGGATTATTGTTAAGAGCAAAGTACACCGATTTGTAGTAGGTGATCAACACCATCCTCAAACAGAAGAGATTTACTCAAAACTGAAGGAACTAAAATTCTCTGATTCTCATAAGGAAAATGCACGTTTAACATAAGACGATGTAACAGATGCTTTGCCAGAGCAAAAAGAAACAACTTCTTGTCCACAGTGAGAGGCTTGCTATTGCATTTGCCTCATTTAAACACCAAGTAATGCTCCTATTGTGGTGTTCAAGAGCTTGTAAAGATTGCCATGATTTTGCAAAACATGTGTCTTCTGTTACAGGACGAACCACTGTTGTTAGAGATTCTAATAGACCATCACTTCAAATCTGGAGAGTGTTCCTGTGGGGATTACTGGTGACTTCTGCTTACTTAAATTGAGAGCTCATTTACACTGTTCTCGGTATATCATCATTTCCATCTTGTTTGCAGTCTCTCTTCCACAGTTTAACCTCATACCGAAAGAAATACATACCATATACGCTATGACACTGGTTATCCATTGTTATAGTAATATCATGGACTATATTCAATATTTTCTTCCTCTGGATATTACTGTAATGTGAATTCCAGTTTGCACTTAACACCATTCTTTCAATCAGTTCTAACTTCTCAACATAACTTAACTCAACCAATATATTATTATTACAACATTCAGTACACAATACATTAATGTTTCCAGATCAACAAAAGAGTTCAAAGTTAACAAAGAAAAAATATATTACTATTAAAAGTAGATTAAATACTTACATCCATAGGATTAGAACTCACAACCTCTTGATTGCGAGACAAGTGTACACTTATCACACCCGAATAAATGGGAACTATTAATGCTCATAATGGCATAGTAGTAGTTTTATCTATGGTGAAGAATTCACCGTAATGTGTGCACACCAAAATGTTACATTTCTTTAAACCATGTTTGAATTGATGAATTTCAAAAAAATTTGTAACAAATCATTTGAATATGTCTGTGTTAATTCTATTGAAAAGATTTCAAATCCTTTTACTCTAAATTTGAGCTTTATTTTATTAAATAGTGATGAATTTCAAATTTTTTAAGTTATTCGAAATACTTATCCAAATCATTTCCTTAAATTCAAATTTATCAATCAAAATGCAGTCTTATATCTTTTCCCAATAAATGCCTCTGTTCCTCTAACTTTAGCTCTATATATCTTCTATCAAAGATTTATGGTATGATTTGATGGTTAGAGTGAGTTTGTCAGAAAACTTTTAGGGTGTATTTGGATTGGTGGATTTGGATTTGAAGGAAGGATTTGGAAAAAGATTTTAAATGACTCCATTTAAAAAGATTTAAAATCATCCATATTCATCAAAACATAGTTCAAAATTAAAACAGAGGGATTTTGATATTCTTTAAATTTGGAATTATCCATACAAATTCAACGAATTTGTTATTAAGGATTTTAAATCGATGATTTCAAGTCCTTCAATCCAAATGCAACCTTATCTCCTCTAATACACTGTTTTGTGTAGCATGTGAGAAACCTCCATCTTACTCAGTAATACTCAATGACATAGAAGATTTACTACCTCAATTACTAAGAAAGTTAGAGTAATTAGTCCCATTTTGTAAACAAAGCGAAGGCAAGTAATCAAATCATATTGACTAATTCACAGTTCATCTTTTTTTTTTTCACCTTAAACTACAAAATCACATGATACGCGTCCAAAAATATGTATTTAGAAGTGAATATAGTATTTCTCAACTGCATATACTAATATGATTGTAATTCCAAAATATACTTACATTATTTTAACTATGCATGACAATGGATCGAGTAAATTCCAGACTCACCCCAAATAGGGCAGATTGCGGTCTAGTTAAATATGTCTAAGGGAGGATTCTGAATTAATTTTTTAAGGGTGGGTCCTGAGTTTTTTGTCAAACCCACCTCGGATTTGGACCCAAACATAATTATTATTAATAATTACTTTTTGCTAAAATTTGAAATTAGGAGTTTTAAGTGTTTTTTTCCCCAACTTCACTTATTTAAGTATTATGATGTGAAATTAAGACCCCTCTCGGATCCGGACTCGAACATAATTATTATTAA
Organism: Sesamum alatum; assembly: GCA_034509735.1. Taxonomy (NCBI): domain Eukaryota; kingdom Viridiplantae; phylum Streptophyta; class Magnoliopsida; order Lamiales; family Pedaliaceae; genus Sesamum; species Sesamum alatum. The sequence goes on from JACGWO010000012.1 coordinate 12,513,486, forward strand.
TAATTATATTTTTTCAAAATTTGAAATTTGAGTTTAAAGTTTTTTATTCACCCACTTCACTTACTTAAATATTATGATTTGTTTAAGTATGGATGATATTTGTATTTGTTAGAATAGGTGACCAGAAAGCCAATAGGTTTGGCGATTTGTAACCTATCTGACAACTTGATGTAAATGTAATATTATTATGTGATGAATAAGATGAGTGTTCTTCACCAATGGTACCTTCTTTGTTGCGCTCATCTTACATTTATTAAAACGGTGTTTAACTTATATCGCAACAAAGCCCACAGACCATGGATAACAACTCGTGCAGTTGGGCCATGCATTAAATGGTGGTCATGAAACCAACTGATTAAGAGTTGGGTCTGAAACGTTTCAAGTCGAGGACCTCTAGACAGGGCATCGAGAGTCCTATTGAGACTTGCGTCAAGAGTCGTGTTCATTGGATGAGTGTCGTGTTTCATCGGCGACAGGCGTGGGACGCCTACACGATCTTGATGGGTTGGTCGACTGGGGTTGAGCCGACTGGACTGACTCGCGGGGATCATCATATGGAAGCCTTGGAGGCTTGGTCGGTATGATTGGTTTTTCCCGGTTCCGATAGTACGGGAGTAATCCTCAGACTTGAGGGATCATGGCAGTCGCGTGCACATGACGGCTGTATCTTGGATCTGGCGAGAGGTAATCATTCTGTAAGATGATTATCATAAGCCTTGTCCAGTGCAGTTGGAATCTGTAGCGAGGACGGTGGATTCCAAGAAGAGGATCCGTCCCCTGTCAGTATGTGACAGAGGTATCTCTTATGCACTCGGAGACACGTTCATGCTGTTTGAAGTTGTGGCCACAGTGGTTGGTCGAACAGGGAATGGTTTCCTGTATCGACGCAATGAAGCATACGTGGTCTCGAGTATTAAGCATAGATGCCTAGTCAAGGATGGGAACCGACGCCCAATTCTATACCCTAGACTAAGGCCGGGAGACGGTAGACGGAAGGATCGTACCCGTACGGAATCGGCGCCTAAATGTTCACGCCAATTCACCTAGTCTCTAGTGCCATGGACGTTGCTAGACGGCCACCCATGGTAACGGGCCCTTGTGGGACACGGGCCCAAGTCTAGCAGAGGGTGAACCTAAAGGGTCACACACAAATCACCGAAGAGGTTGAGAGATGGACTTGGAGTCAATCTCGAAGGATAAATAAGTAATTGGATTACTTAAGGGAAAGTCCATTAGATGGACGGGCCGATATTGTATCGGGCTTTCATTTAATCGGTAAATTGGATTTTCGATTAAATATGAAAAGTTGAGACGTTGGATCTTTTAATTGGATTAAAAGATCAACGGGAATAATTTAAATGGACATTAAATTGGATTTAATGTTGGGTTCGTCATAATTGGATTACGATAAAACCCGGTCCGTTAAATTTACTCTTGAGGAGAAATAATTCCTATTTTGGAATAGGAAGAAGTTGGACTTCTTCCCTTAATTTAACATGGCCGACATGCTCCCTTGGAGGAAGCAAAATCAGCCATGTTTCATGCTAGGTGGTATGTTGACTTATCTCTTTTGGAAAGAGACAAATCAACTCCAATCAAGCTCTTCCCTTTTGGTATGATTTGATCATACCATAAATTTTGGTAGGCTTGATTGAAGAATTGATGGTGATTGATTGGAATGAATCTAGACATCCTTGGATGAACCTAGACACATTCCAATAATCACATTAATTATGTATATATATTAGAATATACAACACCAAGCATAAGTGATTCATTATTCATCTTTTTTTGGGAAAAAGAAAAAAAAAATCCTCTCCTCTCTCTCAAACTCTCGGCCTCTCTCCCTCTCTTACACTTGTGTTCTTCACTTGATTTTGAATCAAGAAGAAGAACAAAGTAAGTTTAAGAGAGCACTAATTCATAGTGTTCTTCTCTTTAAACCGATTCCTTCTTAAACCCGTTCTTTTCTAGTAAGAAGAACGTGTGTTTCCTCCGGTGTGGTGTGGATCACCTTTGGAGAATCCATACGTTTGGATTTCGTGAGCGTTCTGGAGAAGGAACAACGCAAGTAGCCGGGAGCATACGCTAAACAATCAAAGGTAACGGTTTATTACGCTTTGATTGATTATATATATTTATCTATGCCCTATGTGTTTAATATTCATTTCCAATATTTACACATCCTACATCGAATGCCTGGTTGAGCATCCAAGGGCACAACCCTTGGGATTCGTATTTTAAATTAGATTTGATTTAATTTAAACAATTTCCTTGCTTTCTCGCTTCCGCTCGCGCTCCCGGGCGGATCCCCTTGTCCTTCAAGTGGTATCAGAGCCCGGTTCAATGTAAGGGCATAGATCTATGTGTTTGGCATGATCTACTTGCTTTTAATGGCTTTATTGGCATGTTAGATTGTATAAATATATGAGTAATATGATAATTCAATTGTTTGGATTTAATGGACTTTTGGCATGCTTTATTTTTTTAGATTGGATCTAAAATTGCGTGCTTATTTTCAGAATAATATTTCTGTTATTGTGCTGAAACAATTTTGAAAAAACAAAAAAAAAAATCGATCGGGCCGGCAGTGGTCGCGCGCAGGCGCTTCGGCCAGCGCGCGCGGCTGGCCGGCCAGCACAACGGCTGGGCCTTTTTGTGCCGTTTTTTTGACTTTTTTCGGAAAATTTGATTTTCTATATTTTCTGCACAATATTCTGAAAATATATTAATTTTGCATTTTTGATTTTGGAATAATATGATTATTCCTTGAATTAAATTTGCTTAATTAATTTGGGATTAATACATGCATTGGATGCATTGTTTAAAATGTCCATTAAATTTGAAATTTGAATTTTGCGTATTATTTGTATGTTTATGCTTTTGTGATGTTGGACATCACTTGGGTATTTGGAATATCCATTAGTTATTTATGCATGATTATTTGGAATAATTGTGTTATGTGAGTTGATGGAATCAACATGGGATGATCACAAGAGCCCTAGACCTTATGTATGGATGAATATATGATCATTTATTTTTTTGTTGGGTGGGGCCTGCGTGCCTCTTGTTTTTTGGGACTATCATCTCCCGTATTTTCAGCCTCATGATGTTAAGGCTTGTTTTCTTTATTACCCATGTATTACTTTCAATTGTAATGAGAGTACATAGGATTGGTGAGGTTTTAATTTTAACAAGCAATTGGAGTCGGAGACCCCAAGGAGAAGCATCAAGGCGTGAAACAAGAAGCACTTCAAGGCCCATTGGAATGACAATGGGTTTATTATTATTGTAATAATTTAGGACCACCCTAGACAGACCATAGACTCACTGCGGGCTCAGTGGGTCGCATAGGTTGGGCTTGTGATCATCCTAACAGGGGTATGCTATGTTTTATGCATGCGGCGTTTTTATTTATCGCTTTAAATATTGGATATTTATGCATGCTAAAACACCATAATGTGATGAGTTCTCGGTCACACTCAAACTCTCATTTGGTTGGACCAAATTAAATATTAGGCCCAGAACGGACTTGGATCAAAATGGTATTTTGATCTGTCTGAGCCTTCCATCCAAGGCAATGTGGTGAGGAAGCTACCACTACCCAAGTGTGGTCTCACGATTCGTGGCACACTTGGACTAGGGGAAAGCTGCACCATTGTTGTGAACAAAAAGACTGCGCTCGTTGTTTCCCTGTCTCACGAGTCGTGGGGGGCGACAGTTTGAGGCATGATTTGGTTGATGGGTCGGGCCTAACACTGAGTAACATGGTTCGCTTGGAGTCCTCGGAACCATACGAATAGGTGAGGCAAAATATCTTGGAATCTCATTGGATGAGAATGATATTAGATATCTCCCACGAGGTCTTCTTTATGTGAATCGTAAAAGCGGGGCATGGAGATTACGCTTGTGGATCCCAAGCCCACTAGGAAATAGTTTCCCGAAACTCCGCTTGAGAGTGGCGGACTTTCGTATAAATAGTGGGAGGGTTAAAGAAAAAGACCAAGTCTTCAACTTGAACAATAATATTATCATCATCTGCTAATTTCTGCTTTATATTTTCATTAATGTAGATATGTCTAAGAACCCATTAACCATGATTCTCGAGACTAACAAATTCAACGGAACGAACTATTCGGACTGGCTGAGAAACTTGAGGATTGTCCTCGGTTTCGAGAACCAAGGCTACGTCTTGGACGAGCCGCCACCGAGCGACTTACCGGAGGGGTCCACGCCTGAAGAACGTTTGACGTTCGAGAAATGGCATGAGGACAACCGGAAAGTACGCAGTATCATACTGGCTTCGATGTCTAACGACATCCAGAAGAAGTATGAGAGGCTGGACAACGTCTCCGCCATAATGCTCCGCATGAACGAGGTTTATGCGGTTCTGGATAGGCATATTAGATATGCCGCCACAAAAGCATTCTTTGGCACCAAGCTTGCTGAAGGAGCGTCTGTACAAAGTCATGGGGTCAAGATGCTCTCCCTAGTGGAGAAACTCGAGGACCTTAAAGCTGGGCTTAACAATGACACGTACATTGACGTGATCCTCCAGTCGCTTCCTCCATCCTATGACCCGTTTGTTGTAAACTATAACATGAACGGACTTGAGAAGTCTATTCATGAGTTGATCAACATGCTGGTCCAATACGAGGCAACGACCCACAAGTCGGCGCCAGCGGTATTGATAGGAGAGGCTTCAACCTCCAAGGCGAATGGCAAGAGGGCCGGACGCTGGAAGAGGAAGAAGGGCAAAGGGAAGACGGTTGTGGCCCCTGCTCGCGCTCCGGGCGTCCCTATTGCTCCGGTTGGACCGAGCAAAGGGAAATGGAAGGCCCGTGGTTCTCAGGGGTCCAAGACAAATGATGTCTGCATGCATTGCCAAGGGAAAAGGCATTGGAAGAGGGAGTGCCCACAACTCCTCTCCAACCTAGGTATGTTTGTGGTTGAAGTAAATATGATTACTAATTCTGCTTCATGGGTATTGGATACCGGGTGTGGTGCTCACATCTGCAGTGATTTCCAGGCACTGCAAAGAAGCAGAAGGCTAACCAAGGATGAGATGATCCTGAGGCTAGGCGATGGCAAGGCCGTTGCTGCGGAGGCCGTAGGATCACTAGAGTTAGCCATTAGTAGTCATGTTAGGATTGTACTGAACGACTGTTTCTATGTACCTAGCATGATTAAAAATATTGTTTCCATCCCGGTCCTTGATAAGGAGGGATATGAATTACCATCAATAAAAACGGTTTTTTCATTATCAAAGATGGTATTTCTCATCTGCTTGGTACATTGATCAACGGTCTGTACATACTTCAATAGTCTAATAGGATTATGACTACAGAACACAAACGAAAATGTGATTATCATAATAACGCACAGATATGGCATGCGAGGTTAGGTCATATCTCTAAAGATAGGATAAGAAGGTTGGTGGACTCAAAGAGTCTAGAAATAGACGATTTGGACAACCTACCGTCCTGCGAATCCTGTCTAAAGGGAAAGATGACCAAGAAACCCTTTGTTGGACAAAGTACGCTAGCCAGTGGTCTGTTGGATTTGATCCATATAGATGTCTGTGGTCCACTAAATACTCAGGCTAGAGGTGGGTACTCGTACTTCATAACCTTTACCGATGATCACTTACGGTATGGTTATGTTTACCTGATGAGGTACAAGTCTGAAGCCTTTGGAAGGTTTAAAGAATACAGACTTGATGTAGAGAACCAAACCGGTCGGAAGATCAACGCCCTTCGATCGGACCGAGGTGGAGAGTATTTGAGTGGTGAGTTTACTGATTATCTAAAAAGAATGGGATTTTCTCTCAGTGGACCCCTCCTGGAACACCACAGCTTAATGGTGTGTCTGAAAGGAGGAATCGGACCTTGTTGGACATGGTCCGATCCATGATGATTTTTACCGAACTCCCCCTTTCCTTCTGGGGATACGCTCTTGAGACGGCGGCCAAAGTTTTGAACTTGGCGCCATCGAAAAAGGTATCCCAGACGCCATATGAGATATGGCATGGCAAGCCTGCCTCCTACAAATACTTGAAAGTGTGGGGTTGCCCCGCATATGTCAAGAGATTAGTGGGAGATAAACTGGACTCAAGGTCTAGTTTATGCAGGTTCATCGGCTATCCGAAAGAAACTGCGGGGTATTATTTCTATGATCCCTCCGAGCAAAAGGTTTTTGTCTCGCGAAACGCAGTGTTCTTAGAAAAGGGTTTTCCATCGGATAGTTGACGCGATGAGGTACTCCTTGAGGAATCAAGTGAGGTACCCCATGAGGCGGCAGTGACATCTGAGCCAGTGGTTCCCACTGATATTGTTCCAGTCCTCCGTAGGTCGGCCAGAGTATCCCATGCACCTGATAGGTATGGATTTCTGGGCTTGACCGGTCAGTTGGATAATGATCCAAAAAGACATACGGAGAAGCGATGTCGGACATCGATTCGGACAAGTGGCTTGAGGCCATGAAATCCGAAATAGACTCGATGGGTACAAACAAGGTTTGGACCCTAGTAGATCCACCCAGGGGTTAAACCCGTAGGGTGTAAATGGGTCTACAAACGTAAGCTTAGAGCTGACGGGGAGGTTACAACCTTCAAAGCCAGGCTTGTGGCGAAAGGTTACACTCAGCGACCCGGGGTCGATTTTGAGGAAACCTACTCGCCCGTAGCAATGGCCAAGTCCATTCGAATACTGCTTGCCATAGCAGTATGGTATGACTATGAAATATGGCAGATGGACGTGAAAACGGCTTTCCTCAATGGTTTTGTAGAGGAAGAGATCTATATGGATTAGCCGGAGGGTTTCACAACTGTTGGAGAAGAGCAGAAGGTCTGCCGTCTCAAAAGGTCCATCTATGGCCTCAAACAATCTTCCCGAAGCTGGAACATACATTTTGATGAAGTCATACGGGGATATGATTTCATCAAGAACGAGTCCGATCCTTGTGTATACAAGAAGATCAGTGGGAGCTCAGTTGCGTTTTTGGTGCTTTACGTGGATGACATCTTGCTCATTGGAAATGATGCTAAGATGTTGGGTACCACTAAAGTTTGGTTGTCAACGCAATTCTCCATGAAGGATATGGGCGAGGCATCCTACATCCTTGGCATCAAGATCTACAGGGATAGATCTAGAAGGATGTTAGGAATGGCCCGGTCCTCGTATATTGAGAAAGTCTTGAAGAGATTCAAGATGGAGAACTCAAAATGAGGATTCCTTCCTATGAGGCATAGAATTAAGTTATCCAAGAAGCAGTCTCCTAAGACTGATGAGGAGCTTAAACGGGTGTTGGACATCCCCTATGCTTCAGCCGTAGGCAGCATACAGTATGTTGTTCAGTGCACTAGACCTGATGTGGCGTAACAAGTCGATATCAGTCGTGTGCCGGGGATGCACACTGGAGTGCAGTCAAGACTATCCTGAAGTACCTAAAAGTACTAAGGACATGTTCTTGATCTACGGCGGTGGAGAGTTGATACTGGAAAGCTATAGCGACGCTAGCTTCCAGTCAGATGACGATGATGCCAAGTCTCAGTATGGTTTTGTATTTAGAGCAAATGGTAGCGTGGTTACTTGGAAGAGCTCCAAGTAGGCTACCACGGCGGACTCCACCATAGAGTTTTGAATACATAGCGGCTTTGGAAGCTGCTTAGGAGTGGTTTGGTTGATGAGCTACATCCAAAGGTTGGATGTAGTACCTAGCATTGCTAAGCCTGTGATTATCTTTTATGATAACAACGGGGCGATAGCACTAGCAAAGGAACCGAGATCTCATTACGATCCAAGCATATTCTTAGACGCTACCATCTGCTTAGAGAGATGGATAGCACGAGTGATGTTCGGTTGGACCGAGTCAGCTCCGCAGATCCACTTGCTAAGTCCATGTCGCAAGTTGCCCACACTCACCATCTGAATAAGAGGTTTGAGGTCAATGGGTGATTGGCTTTAGGTCAAGTGGGAGATTGTTAGAATAGGTGACCAGACAGCCAATAGGTTTGGCGATTTGTAACCTATCTGACAACTTGATGTAAATGTGATATTATTATGTGATGAATAAGATGAGTGTTCGTCACCAATGGTACCTTCTTTGTTGCGCTCATCTTACATTTGTTAAAATGGTGTTTAACTTATATCGCAACAAAGCCCACAGACCATGGATAACAACTCGTGCAGTTGGGCCACGCATTAGATGGTGGTCATGAAACCAACTGATTAAGAGTTGGGTCTGAAACGTTCCAAGTCGAGGACTTCGAGACAGGGCATCGAGAGTCCTATTGAGACTTGCGTCAAGAGTCGTGTTCATTGGATGAGTGTCGTGTTTCATCGGCCACAGGCGTGGGGCGCCTACACGATCTTGATGGGTTGGTCGACTGGGGTTGAGCCGACTGGACTGACTCGCGGGGATCATCATATGGAAGCCTTGGAGGCTTGATCGGTATGATTGGTATTCCCCAGTTCCGATAGTACGGGAGTAATCCTCAGACTTGAGGGATCATGGCAGTCGCGTGCACATGACGGTTGTATCTTGGATCTGGCGAGAGGTAATCATTCTGTAAGATGATTATCATAAGCCTTGTCCAGTGCAGTCGGAATGTGTAGCGAGGACGGTGGATTCCAAGAAGATGATCCGTCCCCTGTCAGTATGTGACAGAGGTATCTCCTATGCACTCGGAGACACGTTCATGTTGTTTGAAGCTGTGGCCACAGTGGTTGGTCGAACAGGGAATGATTTCCTGTGTTGACGGAATGAAGCATGCGTGGTCTCGAGTATTAAGCATAGATGCCTAGTCAAGGATGGGAACCGACGCCCAATTACATACCCTAGACTAAGGCCGGGAGACGGTAGACGAAAGGATCGTACCCGTACGGAATCGGCGCCTAAATGTTCACGCCAATTCACCTAGTCTCTAGTGCCATGGACCGTTGCTAGACGGCCACCCATGGTAACGGGCCCTTGTGGGACACGGGCCCAAGTCTAGCTGAGGGTGAACCTAAAGGGTCACACACAAATCACCGAGGAGGTTGAGAGATGGACTTAGAGTCAATCTCGAAGGATAAATAAGTAATTGGATTACTTAAGGGAAAGTCCATTGGATGGACGGGCCGATATTGTATCGGGCTTTCATTTAATCGGTAAATTAGATTTTCGATTAAATATGAAAAGTTGAGACATTGGATCTTTTAATTGGATTAAAAGATCAATGGGAATAATTTAAATGGACATTAAATTGGATTTAATGTTGGGTTCGTCATAATTGGATTAAGATAAAAACCCGATCCGTTAAATTTACTCTTGAGGAGAAATAATTCCTATTTTGGAATAGGAAGAAGTTGGACTTCTTCCCTTAATTTAACATGGCCGACATGCTCCCTTGGAGGAAGCAAAATCAGCCATGTTTCATGCTAGGTGGTATGTTGACTTATCTCTTTTGGAAACAGACAAATCAACTCCAATCAAGCTCTTCCCTTTTGGTATGATTTGATCATACCATAAATTTTGGTAGGCTTGATTGAAGAATTGATGGTGATTGATTGGAATGAATCTAGACATCCTTGGATGAACCTAGACACATTCCAATAATCACATTAATTATGTATATATATTAGAATATACAAAACCAAGCATAAGTGATTCATTATTCATCTTTTTCTAGGAAAAAGAAAAAAAAATCCTCTCCTCTCTCTCAAACTCTCGGCCTCTCTCCCTCTCTTACACTTATGTTCTTCACTTGATTTTGAATCAAGAAGAAGAACAAAGTAAGTTTAAGAGAGCACTAATTCATAGTGTTCTTCTCTTAAACCGATTCCTTCTTAAACCCGTTCTTTTCTAGCAAGAATAACGTGTGTTTCTTCCGGTGTGGTGTGGATCACCTTTGGAGAATCCATACGTTTGGATTTCGTGAGCATTCCGGAGAAGGAACAACGCAAGTAGCCGGGAGCATACGCTAAACAATCAAAGGTAACGGTTTATTACGCTTTGATTGATTATATATATTTAACTATGCCCTATGTGTTTAATATTCATTTCCAATATTTACACATCCTACATCGAATGCCCGGTTGAGCATCCAAGGGCACAACCCTTGGGATTCGTATTTTAAATTAGATTTGATTTAATTTATGCAATTTCCTCGCTTTCTCGCTTCCGCTCGCGCTCCCGAGCGGATCCGCTTGTCCTTCAGTATTATAATGATTAATAATGTATTTTTGTTTATCTTTCATGTACACGTATGTATAAATATTTAGTAGTTATGACAAATATATTTAAAACAATTATTATGAAAAATCACATAAATTGATCCACTAGTAAGTATTAACACTCCCAACGTTTTTATGGTCCATATGAATAATGTCACGTAATTTAATTTTAAAACATATTTATTATATTAGAATTTAAAAAAAATTCAAACAATTAACTAGATCGGGGTGGGCCAGGTCGAGTAGGGGCAAGGGTGGGGTGAGGTAACAACTGCACATGGTCGGTTGCAGGGTTGGGGGAGGGGGGGAGGCCGGGCTTGGGTTTTTTCAAAACAAAATCGGGCAGGTCTTAAGCCCATCTCAACCCACCGTAGACCCGCCCTATTATCAGACCTAATTTTAACCATTATAATAAATAATTATAATTTAAAAAGAAGGGAGGATGAGTAAACCACTAGTAATGTAGTAGTTTAAATTTGTACTCTAAGACCCCCTTTACTGTTTTTGTATGGGATTAGGGGGTTCGGACTTAATAGGGGTACATTATAATTATACCCAGAAGGACGTAAATGCCCCTCTACTAAGGGGAAAATACCATAACAACATCAGGATCTGCACCCTTTGGTCCGGCGTCGACGACTCACTCCGGATGATCTGCAATCTGGACCGTTGATCATCTGACTACACCTAGCTGGAGATGGCACCACGTGGAACAGGCAAGTGGACACATTTGATCCTATAAATACATTCATTATGATTCATTTATGGTAAGACATGTTTGTTAAAATATCTAACATTAAATATATCCAATTATTCTGATTCTATCTCGATCTCGAGCTGACTTAACAATTGACGTCGTTCATGGAAATTTGAAAAAGCATACTCGAATCGAGATGGAAGGAACGCCTAAAAGATAGCAAGTCTCTGGGGTTGAAGAACAAACCCCGGTAAGGCAAGAAAAGCAGACAGTTCACTTGACACAAGATGAATTGCAATACATGATAGAGGCAGCTAGTAGACACGCCATAGTGGAGTACAAAAAGAGAACGGTCACACCAGGAGCATGTGACCCCATTAGGAGTCAATTGTTCAAAGATAAAGGAAAGAAGATCAAGGAGGACTCAAACGATGTAACAAGCAAAGCTGTGCCTAAAAAAGGGAAAGGGCCTAAGAAAGGTTAGGACAGAGAAGTATTGGATGCAGGATCCAACAAAAAGGGAAGGAGAAGAGAGCCAGGCATTTCGAGAGCAAAGGTAGATGATGTTGGCCGATGGATAGAACAACTGGGACTGCAAATTGATGAACTAAATCGGTGAGGAGAACTAGGAGCACAGTGAAAGAATCGGGTACGGCCCGGGAACACAACGAAAGCGTAAAATGCGTAATTTGAGGCATAATTTTGAACGGATTCAAAGGGGTGTTCCCTTTGAAGTTCCGGGGCGTTTGGTGTATGTCAAAGCATAAATTAAAGAGGAGAAAAATTCTAGACATGTGGCTAAGGAAAGTAAACGAAAAGATATATATAATGTAAATACAAAACCAACCTTTTGTTTACTACACGTAGACCGGTACTAGAGTTGTTCCCTTTTCATTTTTGTTTCTCCTATCGTTCACTTGAGGATCCAAAGTAGAATACTTCTAATTTGTCCATACCGGACTATAAAATATATATCCTCTAATCTATGGCTAGATAGAAGTAGGGAAAAGAAGAAACAAACAACTCCAAATGAACACTATTGATTAGTGTTTTTGGAATGTTTTTAGTTCAAACCTTTCCAAAAGGTATGAACACAAAAAAGGAGAGTTTTTTCAGAGGTTTTTGAGAGTTATTTGCTGGAAAATATCATGCAAGACCATGTGTGGAAGTTATGTGAACAGTTTTGTGTATATAGAATTGTTGAATTCAAAGTTCAAATTCTCTTGTTAACTTCCAAAGCAACCTACATACACACCCGCACTATCTACATAACCATACACCATTATAGCAAATAAACCACCCACAAAACCACATAATGGCTGGTGACATGTGCCTCACATGTGGAGGATTTTAATTCTCCTTCATTTGCTATAAATTGTATTTTTCCTTGGACTAGGACTACTAGTCTTGGACTTTTATTTTATTTAATTATATTAAGTCCAAATAAAGTCCATTGAGAATTATTTAATCCAATTAATCTCAATCAAATTGAAACCCATAAGTTTATTTAACCCAATTAAATAAACATAAGTCCAAACTCTAATTAATTAATCCAATCAATTAATTAATCAAAATCCGATAAATTAATTCAATTAATTTAAAGGTTCTAAGCCTAAGAATCAACTAATACAATTAATTAATTCTTGGACCATCCATCAAATGGACTTCTCAATAAATGATCCAATCATTTATTTTCTCCTTGAATTAATTTAATCCAATTAAATCAATTCATTTCTTTTAGAATTAATTCCAAATTAATTCTACCAATTCCATAATGATTTGTGTGTGGCTCTTTAGGTTCACCTTCAGTTACACTTGAGCTTATGTCCAACACAATCGGTTAATTAAATCTAATTTATTAATTATTTTTCAATTAACCATTAATCAGTAAACATCCGTCACCATGGGTGGCCGTCTAGCAATGGTCTATGGCACTAGAGACTAGGTGAATGTTGGCGTGAACATTTAGGCTCCCGAGTTCCATATAATTATGGTCCTTCCATCATCCGTCTCCCGGTCTAAGTCTAAGGCATGGAATTGGGTGTCAGTTGCCATCCTGGACTAGACAACTATGCTCAATAACTCGAGACACGTTGGCTCTATTGATCGACGTAGGAAACCATTCCCTACTCAACCAATCGTTGTGGCCACAGATTCAAAGAGCTTAAACTGTCTCAGAGCGCATAGGAGACTCGACTGTCATATACTGACAGGTGATGGATCCTATCTTGGAATCCACTGTCCTCAATATATATTCCGACTGCACCGGATAAGGCTTATAATGAACGTATTCCAGATATGGACATCTCTCGCCAGATCCTAGATACAGCCATCATATGCATGTGACTTCCATGATTCCTCAAGTTCGAGAACTAATCTCGTACTATCGGAGGTGGAAATTCCAGTCATACCAACCAAGCCTCCAAGGCTTCCATATGACGATTCCCGCGAGTCAGTTCAGTCAGCTGACACCCTTATCAACTAACCCACTAATATTGCATAGGCGTCCAACGTCTGTCACCAATAAAACACGACAACTTATCCAATGAATGCAATCATTACTGCAAGTCTCTATAGAACCCTCGATGTCCTATCTCGAGGTCTTCGACTTGGAACATTTCAGACCAACCTTCAGAAGTTGGTTTCATAGCTGCCATCCAATGCGCAGCCCAACTACATGGGTTACCAAATTGGTCTGTGGGCATTTGTTTTGACGTTAAAATGCCGTTTAACATAATCAGTAAGCACAAAAAACACATAGTGCCACGAATGAATACTTACTAGATTCATCAAGTCAATATTACTTCAATAAAGATTGCTAAATTGTACCCAAAACTACCAATTCAATTGGCTTTTTGGTCACCTATTCTAACAGACTGAACAAGAATTCACCTTTTGCAAATAAGATACTAACAGAGATAATGGATCCCAGTCTCAGGTTGCCAGACTTACCTAGGTCGATGGGACCAAGGATCCTCAGGAGCACGTAGCAGCCTTCAAATTGGTAATCCATTTGTATGGTCAATCTGATTCTATTAATACAAAATTATGTGACAACTTTGACAGCGAAGGCGCAGGATCGGTTCACTAGCGTTCCTAGTGGGACTCTAGATTTTATGGGCACTTAATTCAAAAATTCACTTTTCATTTTGCTAAGAAGAAAAAAGGCAAAGAGATCAGCTACCTACTTGTCTACACAATACGGCAAAGAGATGATGAATCATTAAAAAGTTTTGTGAGTAGATTTAACAATGAAACACTAGAGGTGTAGAATCTCCGAATAGACTTGATGATAAGTATCCTGATATATGGTCTAAAAAAGAGACCCTTTGCTTAAGCTTTAGCTAGGGATCCCCCAAAAGATATTGAGCATTGATGCAAATGGCTCATAAATATATTGATGAAGAGGAAATGAATGTAATGAAGGATGGCAGATGGTTGAACTCTGGGGGTCGTGATAGAGGTCTAGATAGAGGAAAACCTTGATGGTAAAATTCTTAGTGATATGCACACCATTCTCGTATAATGTAATTTTGGGGAGACCAAGGTTGAATCTATTTCAGGCAGTAGTGTCTGCATTCCACTTGAAAATGAATTTCCCAACAAAAAATGGGATAGGGGAAGTATGTTGCGATCAGAGGGAAGCAATAAAGTGTTACGACCTATCTCTAAAAATAATGAGAGCAAAGGCGCTAAGGAAGTACAAAGGAAGGTTGGAACAATACAACAAAGAAAGGAGTTAGAGGAATTCAAGAGAATGAAACCTAATCGAATCGATCCGGCAGAGGAGCACAAGGTGATAGAGTTGGTGCAAGGGAAACCAAGTAAAACAACAACGATAGGTTCACGCATGACTACTAGAAACTATAAAATCCTATACTTTCAACTCTCTCTCTCTTTTTTGTTTTTTTCTTTTTACTCGAAAGTAGCTTGACCAAGTCTCTTCAATTGAGAAAATCAAAGACCAAGTCTATCTTTTCTATTTGATGAAACCAGATACACCCTATCAGATTGGTTGAGGACATCTGAATAAGGTTGGTTGAGGAAATCGTGGTTGAAGTAGTTGAAGAATCGAGACCTCCTTCTCTATAAATAGCGTGCCTCTCTTCTTCATTTCATACAATGGATCCGCATTCTCTCCTCTCTCTCTCTTTTGTGTTTCTCCTCTCTTCTTCCCTGAGTGAATGCCACAAATGCACATATTAGAGTGTAGTTGTATGAACTTTGGAGAGTACACGATTCTAACAATTACAATACGGTCATGTTAAAATTTTACTTTCAGAACAATAACTTTTTTCACGATATAACTTTACAGATTATAATTCAACAACAAACTATCAGGGGAGTTTCATAAGTTTTTCCAAAAAAATGGAGGGGTTGAGAGGAGATAAAGCCACAAACCCGTCCCAGAAACAAGATTACATGATTCAAGCACTGAAATTACATTCTCCACATATGACCTACCAATTTATCTGGCTCGGTGGGAACCAGTTAAAGTACGTTGATTATTAATTAATTAATAATAAAAAAGTGAAAAAGAGGTTGGAAAGCAGAGGGATTATGAGCTGACACGTTGCAGCAAATCAACTAGTTTAAAGTAAAGATGGATGGCTGATTAAACAAGTGTTTATCCTTTCCATGATTTGATTATCTGGGGTGAGAGGAAGCTTCCTCTGCCAGCGTGGCACCTGTCATCACACTCTCAGATTTTGCATTAACCATCATCATTAATTTAATACCATTTCTTTAAGATAAAAAAGTTAACACTCATATCCCCTTTTTTTTAAGTATGAAATTTTAAATAAGAATTAAAATAAATTCCAAATTTTAAAAATACAATTTTATGTCTACTAGAAATAAAATTTTATTAGGAAAAAGAATCCCACATAACTTAACATATTGTACAGTAGATTTATTTAATTTTAAATAAGAAAAAGATATATAATTGTGCATAGCACAATATATATGTACCAATTCATTATATATCTCCACACCATTCTAAAATATTCTCTTTTCTTTCTGAAAAATATTCCAATAAATATTTAAATTAGTTTGATCATGGGAATAAAGACAGCTTCATGTTTGTTGAAGAATCATTCCCTTTCTCCAATAATCTGACCAAAGTTGAGCTGAACTCTCAATACAAAGTGGTCCCATTTGCAAGAAAAATTTGAGCCACCAACCAAATATTTATGTTATTTCTATAATATAATCTTCACTACTCCAAGAATTAGTCTTTTCATTGGTTTAGGTTCATTTAACTTGAATACTAAACTCCTATGCCTTTGATAAATGTATTGGAGCAAAAATAAAATGTTGGACTTTTTATTTAAAAAAAGATTAGATTTTTTATTTTGTATTTATTCATGTACTTTACACAAATTAAATAATACACATCTGAAATTCTGACTACCGACTGTGACTATCAATGATTATTTAAATTTTAAATATCTTCGTGTACGATTATTCACGGACCACGTAAAGTGGTTGGTGTCATATTAAAATTTAAGTTGAAACTCGAAACGCAATTAAATGTTGTCTTATAACAAATAAAAGATACTTGGGTGAGAATTATTACAAAGAAGAAAGAAACAAAGATGTACTATTGGAAAATAAACAAAGATGGAGGGACAATAATTGTACCATGAAATCTTGGGAGGCAGGGGATGGTTTTGAAGAGTTTGAGGAGTGGAGGGCCAAGAAAATCTTCTTGTATTAAGTTGGCGCCAAAGCAAAGCTCGTGGGATTTAAGAATGCCCAAAAATAAAGCTATACTTAGAGCTGTCTCAGTTTTTACACTGAGTTTTCTTTAATTTTGAGGTTTTGGTTTATCTATTTATATATATATATATATAGTGATGATGTCATGCCTCTAACCAGCCATTAGCTCTCACCGTCGGTGGATTTTCCTCTCTATCTTTTTCTCTGCCCATCAGAACTGAACTGGCCCTTTTACTGCCTTCGTCTTTTCATTATCAGAAATTGTAAGTAGAGATTATGTAGTAATTTCACTTAAACTGGGGCAAATTCTTTCTGGGATTTCCACAGAAAGGTTTGATTTTTTGGTTTCCAGTTGCAGTATCTGTTCTCTGTGTAAGTTAGCTGGACACATTTGAAAGTCTTGAGATAGTCCCTTTACCCGTTGCCCCCTCTATGAATTCTTGATTTTCTGGAATATGGTGATTATATTTTTGCATTGCTCTTTAATATCAATGTAGTTTTTCTTTTTCTTGTTTTTGTTCCTGTCAATTCTCGAGTTCTTTTTCGGTTTGATTTCAGTTCTTCATTTGATTTACTGGTAATATTTTATGGAAATTTTGATGTCTTGGCATTGTTTTGATGCATGGGTCTTGGTCCCATCAAGATCCCATCAAGATTCAAGTGGGATAAAGATGTGTTAAGTGTTCTTTTCTTAAGAATATTAAATGTGGGAATCCTTGGAAGTATTATCTACATAAGAAGTATACCTAGATTTGAGAAGTAAAAAATGAAGTAAGGCGCCGATATAGTTTCTGATTAGTCGAAAAGATTAAGCAAACAAGAAACAAGTTTAGGTTTCAATGAGTACTTACAGAAATTCAAGAATGGTAACACCCTATTCAACCGCCTGATCCGGTTGAGACCCTCATCGTAGATCCGATTATAGAACTAGTGATTACAGCGTGTGAACTGACCCTTTTATGTTTGGGTGATTCCCGTTGCGGATATTTGGAGCGAGGGTGTTTGTTGGATAAGCATTCACCGAATCTTTATTCCCTTCCCTGAATTTATATAGTAAGAAGTGGCTGTGTTCGATTCAGTAGATGCGTTCTTATGACAGGATTGTGGCCTTAGAACTCAAGGATGGGTTTATTACATGGCATTGATGGACAACAACGATTCTTGTTTTCCTCTTTGACGGTGGCTGTGGTGTGTTGGCGGAGGTGAAAGGTCTGTAGGTGGTGAACATGGTTGTGGTGTGCATCAGAGTCTTATGATCTATCTGGGGAATAATTCATGTGATTATTATGTTAGTGTGGAATTGTTTCCCGAATCTGATGTTTTCTCTTCATTGAAAGGCCCTTACGAAATTCAGTATTTCTATGTCGAAACAAATGGAAATGTATATGTGCAAGGCTTCCGTCGGTACTGATGTTCATGATGCTTCATTTGTTTTGCTTCGTTATGCTTAAAACTATTGTTGAATCTCATGCTATTGGATCAAAGAACGTAAATTCTCTTGCAGACTAGGTTTTCACATTGAGTTGCAGCATTGCTCACAAAGGATCAGCCAATCAAGCACTTTGAATCTATATTTTAATGAAAAAATAAAATATTGTTGCAACTTGCATGGTCTTGGTAAACTATGGGTGTGGTAATAAACAGTATGTGAGTATGTTGTTGGCTGCTACATGTTCTTATCTCCAGATATATTATAAAATCCCATTAGTACAATTCCCACTTGCTCAACTTGCATGGAATCATCTGCCTGTGGCTTTAGAATGTGCTGTTGCTATGTGCATGGATTTACTGATCTCGTCTGCACTTTTACCACTGAACATAGGGATTCTCAAGGATAATGAGACCACTGAGACCTGTATTAAACAAAGAAAGAGAAGTCGTTCTTGGCAGTCTATCTCATTATATTTCTGATTGATGTTCGACTAAGCTCGATATTTCTTTAGGTGTCGTGCAGATGAAGCTCAAGTAAATTTCGATTCAACTTTTCTTTTGACAGCCTTTTCTCTGGTGTTTGATTCTCACATCAGAGTGACTACGAGCTGAAACAATGGAAACTGCAGAGAAGAATTCTGCATTAGGATACGGAAAACCTCCGTGGGTATTCAAAGGCAGGCAAGTTGTATCCCATTCTTTTGACTAAAACATTTTTTACTCGTTGTAATCCCATTGCAGCTCTTTGTTGGCGGAAGAAGTATATCCGTTAAGCTCTATGTCTCGACATTTTCAGTGCCCTGTACCAGCTCCATCTTGTCAAGGCAGAAACCGCTCGAGCTTTCATCCCCAAAGAATTCAAACTAGTAGAGGCATTTGGGTACTAATCAATGCTTTCACAACTTGCATATTTAACTATTGCAAAAAGGGTATAGATACATGTAAAGGTTTAGATTCTACTTCTCTTTATTTAATACAAGTTGGTACTGTGTACTGTGCAGATATACTCTTGGTGGATTCTTTCTTGCTAATTATGAGGACAGTCCTGCTGGGAATTTTGATGAGGTTGTCTTTGTTTCTATCGATCCCTCTAGTTATTTATTTCTTGTAAACCCATGTGAGCCCACTATGATTTCTGGAAATTCCTGAAAACAATAAAGCCAAATTTGCTGAATTTTTAAATGGACTATCAGCAGTTTCTGGGGATGATCGTTTCTATTTTAGACTAAGGAATAATACAAATACAGCAGCATTGTGCTTAATTTAATGTCAACTTGCATTAACTTTATTCTCTCTTTTTAATGGCCTTATACTTTTCAGCTTGTGGTCATAGCAGGAATCGTGTGGAATCCACCTACGTCCTGTGCGTAAGTTCTCTGCCGATCACTTCTGGTTCTTGAACATATACGGGCAAACTATTCTGTCAAGTGTCGTTTTTTTATCTACATTTCTTGTTGATGAAACATTCTTAACTCATATTTCTGTTATACCTGTTCCTGCAAAGAGTACACAAAGTTTTATTTTTGTGTAGTGTACAACTTTTACAAGAGCAATATTACCTATGATCATCTGACATGCATGGACTAGATTTTGATCATTAAACATAATAAAGATTAAGTTGCTACGCTATCATGCCCTTTAATGCTACCCTTTCTCTACTGTTGGTATCAGTAAACTATCGGCTTTGCAGTAGGCTGCAAATGTTTGAAACATTGACAAGTTGCCTCATCAATGTTTGTCAATAGATGGGCTGCAAGAGTGCTGGTCAACAGCGATAAAGCATGTGTGCACGGACGAAAGGTAGAATTTTGAACACCCAATTCAACATTTATTATGCTGTTATCATTCATTACACAGATCTTCAGTAGAAGATCTGATTCTCACTTATGTGAAATAAGTTCAAGAAGTGACCTAACTTCATGTCAAATGGTTTCCCCGACAATAATCTTCATACATCCCCATTCTCTGCAGAATAGAAACGACAGTATTGTTCTAATGTGCTTTTGCAGGATGTTGGACTTCCGAGTCAAGTTGCCAATTTTACAAAGGTGAGCCTTCATCTGAGTACATCACTGAGATTGCATGCGCAGGGCAATCCGACTTCATTGCATATATGTGTAGCTTATAAACCCA
The DNA here is from genome assembly GCA_034509735.1 of Sesamum alatum. Lineage (NCBI taxonomy): Eukaryota > Viridiplantae > Streptophyta > Magnoliopsida > Lamiales > Pedaliaceae > Sesamum > Sesamum alatum. The sequence continues at coordinate 12,533,682 of JACGWO010000012.1, forward strand.
ATCTCAACAACGACAGACACGGGCTTCTGGTGTTGGTTTGGGGTTGAATTTTCTCTACAATTTACTTATAAATATATGATACAGAAGTCCTCCTTGTAAACACATAGTAAATCCCATTTCCAAGAAGCACTTGTTTCTTGAACATGACGTGGTTTGTGTTAAAACAGAGTCTTACAGCGGTTCCAGGGACAAAGAGAGGCCGATTCGGTGGTTTCCTAAACAAGATTGGCATGGCCGATTCTCCTGATAAGGAGAAAAACTGTATGGATATACGAGTGAAAGAGATGAACAATCATACAGCAATGGATTTATGCAGTATCAACCTTACAGCTGCCGGTCAGTAGGCTTACAAAGAACTCTGAAATGCTTGTTATTAGTCATTGGTTTTTTCTTGGCTTATTATGCTTCGTTTTCTCCAAAAAAGCAATGGCAGCACCTCAAAAAGATACGAAAAAATGGACGGGCCCTGCAGTCAAAATGTCCCTTCCAAGCTTCAGGTTTTTTCTTTTTTTCTTTTTATAGATTATATTTAAAGTGTTTATCTTTTTCCATATATATGCGGAATTAACTGTTCTTGGCTTTGCAATACGCAGTGGCCGCACAGAGTATAATCCTCACCTCCTCAAGTACTCTTGCCAGATCGAATGCAGGTTTACTTATTATTAAAACCCGACTGATGATTTCGACCTTGTTTGCTACAATCAGGATATTGTTTCCTGTTTAATGGCTGCAGCCTCAGAATTCCCGTTGCTTAAATTATTTTTCTTCTTAGTTTGTGCTGTTGCATGAAATTCTTGCGTTTATACATTGGTTGATCCTCCAGGTTGAGAGCAGTTCCACCAGCTAAAGTGTCCGGCCCATCTGCATTGAGTACAAACCACGAAACAACATCCGAGCGCGGAAGTCCCGAGACGGGCTTTGCAACCGGTGATTCCAGAGACAACAAAAGGAACCTCACCATATCTGTGATGCTGTCAAAGCCGATCTTAGCCTTGGAGTTCAGTTGTCTAAAAATGAAGGTCGAAGCTCCCACTGTCGTTCCTCAGTAGAAGCAAGCATGTCCGGTTCTGACGACTAACGTGGTTCATTAGTTTCGATAGCTGTCTGCATTTGCAAAGATCGAGACGGTTTTGTTAACGTTGAAACGTCTAATGTCATGATAGTCTTTCCAGTTAGAAGTTCAGTTTCAGAAGGATAGAGATGCCAAAAGTTGTGTGGAAATATTATACGTTTTATTTCAAATAATATGGATTTTTTTTCTTTTGTTTTTTCTTTTCTTCAGGGCAGTGTAATTTGAGCATCTTTAAATTTGCATACAACTTCATATTTGTAAAGTTTAAGGTTCAGGGTTGCTTTTTCATTCTAGTATGCGAGTGCATGAATGCTTTGTGCTGTAATAGCAGGTGTAGTTCATTGTGGACTGTGGATAGCTATAAGCTAAAAGCCAACCCCAAGATGCGTAGTGTGCCTGACAGGGTCGATTTAGCTCAGGACCGGATTGGCTCGATAAAACAAGCTGGTTAGGCGCAAGCCCGATGTGGATCAGACTGGTTCTGAGCCGGATCCAAGTATCGACCCAACCCAATGGCCCAGAACTGCTTAGTTGTAGATCTGGCTTGGTCCAAGCTAGTGGGTTGCCTCAACTGAGCCCATGCTTTTTTAACAAGGTATGACATATAATTTTCATTTTATGTTTCTGAATTGACAATAAGTTTTCAGAATTTTGAAACTGTAAAACTTCTATTTTTTTTGGTTTACTTCTATATTTTTAATACATCAATCATTAATACTCTTTGTTTATTTTTTTCAAAGTTTAATTTAACTCTTTTTTGACTTGTTATTTTCTAAATTTTATTAATGTAAACTTGTTACACATTATTATTTAAGTTATGTAGTTAACTACTCTTTTTGTGTTATTATTTTTTGTTTGATATAATGACTTATTTATTTATTTCAAAAAAGTATAAATTTAAATAATTATTCAAAAGATACCTCAATTTATAAAAAAATAAAAACACAAAATAAGCTCAATCGGGCCTAATCAAACCTATGCTAGGTTTGTATCGGGTTGGTCTAGGGATGAAGCTTGGATTTACAAATGAATCCACTTGGAGGCCATTTAAACGTCCAGAATCAACCTAGAACCGACTATAAATAATACTGGTTGGTTTTGAATCAAAATTTTTCGAACTAGTCCGTGCCAATACTGGTCTGGCCAACGCACTATGGGCCTAGAAGCCAAACTCAATAGAAGTGCACTCAACTAAAGCAATACAAGTTGTTTAGTTGTATTTATAATTTTTTTTAAATATTTTATAAAATACTTGAAAGTTTATAAAATGATGCAGGACATTTGATCGTTTGTTTTTTTTAATATTTTTATAAATCCACAAAAAGTGTTAGGAGATTAAAACTTCCTACCAAAAACAGTGCAAGATTACTAATTAAAGTTTAAAATTTAATTTAACAAAATTCTTTCAGCTTTGATTATAGTAATTACAAAATTATCATACTAAGTAATACTTTAGGGTAAATTATAGCTATCTCTCCTGAGGTTTAATATAATTACAAATACCCCATCGTTGTTTAAAAAATTACAAATACCCCATGAGGTTTAACCGTCTGACAAATAACCTATTTTCCTTCATTTTATAAATGAACTAATCAAAATGTCCTTATGCACTGAATTATTTTTTATTTAAATTTTAAATTTTTAAATTTTTTTTGAATACAATGCGCAGAGAGAGATTATTTAAATTTTTTACACAGATGAACAATAATGCAATTTGTCTCGATTGATTTTTCTATAATTTTAATAAAAAAACTTTAAGGGTAAAATGATTAATTTCAAACCTTTGGTTAAAAATTACAAACTTCGGAGAGTATTTATAATTTTTAAAATAATGATAAAATATTTATAATTATGCCAAACCTCGGGGGTGAATGTAATTTACCCAATATTTTTTTATAAAAACCCATCATCGTAGTTACTTATCAAAATATAGAACACTTCAACTGTTTTTTCTAACAAATATCTTATAAATCCTCAAAAACAATCTTCTAAGAGTTTATTCCATCTTTTAAATAAATTTAGCCAAACACCTGCGTACATACATTAGGATGTGATCATCCTGAAACTCACTAAGAACCATCCGCGAACCGCAAGAAGCTGATGATGGTATCAAATGAAAGAATGCGAAAGACTGAGAGTTTCTGATACTGGAAATTTACTCAACTGCATTGATTTTAATTCGTATCACAAACATTTTTTTACAAAATTTTCGGATTTCAGCATACGGGGAACTCGACAACGAACGAACAAATGTAATTCGTTATATCATGATCAGGGCCTACACCTCAACATTTTTACTTACAGTTCAATTTGAATCTTGTTGTGGTGGAGGCAGCTCAGAACTCTTCTGGTAGAGGTCTGCCTTCCAAGAAGGCCTTGAAAAGCACAAGGGAACGCTCCGGCTGCGAAAACGGAGCTTCATGAGATGCCCCTCTTACGGTGGCGAATGAAAGGATATTGCCATACACCTGAGTCCACCCGCCAACCTGAAACTCACCATATATAATCCCTGAATCCCAAGAAACACCAACGAGCAATACATATCGCATTATGTTGTAAACGAGGTTAAACGCAACAGGCCTTCTCTGAAACAGACAAATAAGAAAGAAATGGCAATGCCAACCCCTTGAAGGGAGAGGGAGTAGATTACTTTTTCAAAAGTTTAAGGGTCCTACTGTTATTCTGTTTGTTTTGGTTCAGGAGGGTGTTTTGCCTATTTTCGCAGGGGGTAAATGCAATCAACCCGGTGTAAATGTGTGACAAGAAATGGACATGAAAATTAGACACCATTGTTAAGTGTGTTCCTTCTATAATTTTTCGAATCATTTTATGTTTGGTTTCTTTTATCGACAGAATTTACCTGCATCCTGGCAAACCACACTCTGTATGGTGTAGTTGTTCTCAATTTCAGTTGTCGGGCGAGTCTATGGACCAGTTTCCGGCTCCCGGTTAACGGTATGACTGAATCTTGATCACCACTGCCATTCAAAAGTAGTTGTGGACCGTTAAAAGTGAGAAAAGAACAGAGTCTTGAAAAAAGAGCTTGAGTTTGGAAATGATACCTGTAGACCAAGACTGGTATTCCCGCCTCAATTATTCTACCAACAACGTTGATTGTGGGTATCTCTATGTCAAGCAGTTCGTAATCCAGTATGCTGAAACAAGATTATGACAAGGTTTCAGAAGCTATTCATGAAATAATGTCTGTATCAAAAGTTCCAGATCTTCAATGCACTCAAAAATACATATTCATCATGATATCTCATCGTACGAATATTCTTAGACTTGTTTCACTTTTGGCAAGAGTAGTTCAGACTGAGAAAACAAAAATTTTGAGATGATAATGCCAAGCTGATGCATAATCTAAGAATTGAGATGATAATCGGCGTAAGTTGTTATTCCTAAATTTCACATATAAATAAAGGAATAAGTTCAATTCTTGGAACGAGATGCTCACTTGCTGCAAACAAGCCATCTATTGACTCCCACAAGACGAGCATGAAGAGCATTTCGAACGTCCCGTCTGTTCAAGTAATTTACCGTCTCGTCCTCCACGCATACATCTATGGTCTCAGTGACTTGCTGCACCTCAGAATATGATACGCATACTCAGTTAACACTCGTACAAAATTGAGTAATAAGACAGTTCAAGAAGTTGAAAAGACTAATGGCAACACCTGAGGACTAAGAACTTTGGATTGAGAGAGCACAGAGGAGATACAAACATCGAGAGTAACGTCGTATTTGTCAACAAATCTGCTGGTTTCTGTAGTAACAAGGCTCATCACCTTGGAACAGACTGGAGATAGAGAACCTCTGTAGTATTCGCCAACGTATCGTGAATAATTGCAGGCAGAAGTGAACAACTTGTATGTTGTATCTGATATCAGCCCATGAGACCAGAAGAACTCAGCCCTTGAGTTGAAATCAGTGGCAAACTCTAGTACTGGATTTCCAAGCTGCACCAACACATGACTTGAGAGCTTAAATCAAGAGAGAGAGAGAGTCCTTTGCAAAAGCACATTCTTTATGTATTTTATGGCCAAAAAGTATAGTGGGAATCATGTTTCCAAAAATCCCTTTCCCATAACATTGTGCTGGAACACAAAAATGTTGTTAAAGAGTGAAGAACTCACTGCAATTCCTTTCAAGTTGAATATTTTTTCTTTCTTGTTGAAGTGGAGCATTAGCTCTGCAAGCTGAGGAATATAATGGCCTAAGAAGAACAAAAACTTGTTAACAAAAACAGCCAATTTCTCTCAATAATAGACAGAAAAGATTGAACTTTTCGGGCAAGAAACATACCAGCATAGCTCTCTCCAGTAATATACAAGCTTCTGTTTCTGTACTGTGGGAACTTGAGGAACCAGTTTTGCAAGAAGACCAAGTTGTCCCAGGCTATAAACATAGAACAAATACAAAAGCATGCAGCCACAGTTTGAGAATTTTAAGGCAAAATGTAAAGCTTGAACCACTCCCCATGTCCAAAAGTTAAACAAACTCAGTAAAAGGAAAGAACATAAAGTTAAAGTGAAAGCCCAAATAGGATACTTCTCCAACATATACTTTTCTTATCTCCTCAATATGGTTTGGTAAGGCAAAATCAACAATTTACAAAGAGTAAAAGCTGGTTTGTGTAGTTCCTCAAATATTCCAATTGATGCTTTTCCTCTTCTGAATAAAGAAAACCATCTATTCATCTGTTTCATCCAATGAATGACTACAAGAATGCCCATGATCCTGTAATAACAAGAACACTGACAATTTTCAGAATGTGAAGATGAGAAACATGCCTGTGATCTTGTCATTTACACCTTCATAAGAAGAAGAATTTGCAGAATAAGAGAACCCCACTCCAATGGGTGACTCCAAATACAAGATATTTGCTTCTGCAAATCAAGCATCATGGAAATAAGAATGTAAGAACCAAGAAAGTAATCATCATTTTACACAAAAAAAATTCTGCCACAATCCAAGAAGCACCTTTGTTCCAGCTATATTCGTTCCTGACCAGGGCATTCCCACTCGGCCTGAATGGTCCATTTTCAGAAAATGCCCCAACTCCCAAAGATGAACAACCAGGCCCTGAAAATACAAAATCAAGAAACTAATCAAACACTGTCCAAGAATTCTATTTCTCCAAATTCTCAAACAATGTGGTAAGAATTTGACCTCCATTCAACCAGAGAACTAGAGGCTTGGAAGCTGGATCAGTTTCAGCTTCAACAAAATAGTAGAAGAGAGCCCTCTCCTCCTCATCAACATTGACATAACCAGAAAACTGCTGGAAGCTGACTGCGGGCTGCCCGGGCAGCTGAGATATCCTGTCGGCTGCTGACAGATGAGAGAAAGAATCATCCCACTTCATGGAAAAACACACTTGTCCAAATAAAGACATAAAAGCTACCATCTTTACAATGGCTGCCATGACTTTGAAATCCAGGCACACACAGTGAAGAAGTTGAAGAACAAGAAGAGAAAAAGTAGAGGCACCTAAAATGTAACTCAGATGGGGGGCACTATATGAAGGTGGGAGAGTGTTCTTTTTGCTGTTATCGTTGTGTTTAACTTTTGTCGTCTTGTAGACTTTGTGTGTGGTGATGATTGTGATGTGAGATGAGAAAGGGTCAAAACCATTTTCTCAAAAAATGACTTTGCTCCTTAAAGAAAAAAAAAAATGACTTTGCCACTTTGCTTCTTTCACTGTGTGAACTGTGTGCTGATGAACTAAGTCAGGTTATCAAGAAACATGATAAAGGGAATGGAAATCTGGGCTCTGCAATTCTTGCAGAGTGCAATTGTAGTCCCCCTTGTTCTCTTGTTGTCTTGTGAGGAAAAAGTTGATATTTCTTGAACGAGATAATTACATTTTTTGGTCCCTTAGATAAGGATTCACAATATATTTAGTCCTCTATTGTATGAAATTTTTAAAATGATCTCAAAATTAAAAACAAACTTAAAATAGTTAATTTTCAATGGTCTCAAATTGAAAAAACTCGACACATTTAGTCCTCTGTTTTACGGGATTAAATGTGTCAACTTTTCCAAATTTTTGGACCATTTTAAAAATCTCGTAAAGTATAGGATTAAATACACCGAGTTTTTTCAATTAGCATAGGGGTTCAACACATTAAGTCCTCTGCTATACGGAATTTTCAAAATGATCTAAAAGTTGGAAAAACTCAATACATTTAGCCTTCAATGGTTGCAAATTGTGAAAACTCAACACATTTAGTCATCTGCATTACGGGATTTACAGGATTAAATTTGTCGAGTTTTTCGATTTTGCGACCATTTTGAACTTCCGTAAAGCATAGGACTAAATACGTTGAATTTTTTTAGGGATAATTACACTCTCCTCCCCTGAGATTTGGTGTAATTACACGTAGACCCCCTGTAGCTTGAAAAATTACATTTAGTACCCCTTAAGTTTGTTTCTATTTAATAAATAGGTTCCACCGTTAGTCAAAGTTCACCGAATTTATTGATATTATCAAAACAAAAAATGAATTAAAGGTGATATTTGTCATGATTGACTTACTACTGACTTATTGTAGGTCAAACGAATTTTTTTATGATCAAACTATCCTTATATATTGTCACACGTTAATGTATGAGAAGAGGTATATCTTCAACGTTATAAGGGTAATTTAATCATAAAAAATTTGATTGGCCTGCATTAAGTCATTAATAAGTCAATCGAGGGTAAATATTGATTTTCATTCATTTTATTTTTTATTAACATCAATAAATTCGGTGAATTTTAACTAATGAAGGAATTTATTTGTTAGACAGAAACAAACCTCAAGAGTATTAGATTTAATTTTTCAAACTACACGAAATCTATGTATAATTACATAAAATTTCAGGATATGAAAATATAATTATCCCCTTTTTTTTACTTTGAAAATCATATTGAAAATTTCGTAAAGTAAAAAATTAAAAACATTAAACTACTATTCCATGGAACTAAAATTGTAATTTGGCTTTCTTGAAATTACAGTCCCAATGCGCAGTGTAGCAGGCATAAAGGTTGTGTTCTACAGAAAAAGGATTCTTTTCAAATTTTAGCAGGTAAAAAAAATGTGCATGTTGACAGCTGGGGTAATAATTTCATTGAAGAAAGACATGTTTGCTTATGCAACAAAATCATTTCTCCCAAGAAAGAAAAAACCTTCATTTGTTGCTTTCAATATCCTGTGTGGAGAGAATAATGAATGATATATACTTCCATTGTTTGTTTGTTTGTTTGGCAGATAGAAATAAAATGAAATGAAATGCCTTGGAAAATTAAACCTACTTTCACATTCCAGAGAATTTGACTGTTTCTTTATCTGCTTCAGTAATCAGTACACATCTTTTTGCCCAACTGGATAGTCTTTTTACCTCATGGAAGAAAACTCTCTTTAGTTCTATAGGACTGAAGGTTATATGAAAAGTTATGAGTGGGTATTTACAATAATTTTTAATTTTACAGTGATAATACTAGTAATTTGTGGCACACTTTTTATGTGTATAACTTTTATAATACTATTTAAAAATTGAATATTTATAAAATTTTATTATTTAATAAAATATACACAAAATAATAAGGTTCTATTAAGTTTATATGAAAATAATGACGAAAAAAAAAATGAATTACAAATTTTTAAAAAATAATATTAAAAGATAATGGGGAAGTGAAAAGTTAGATGAGTAAATAAAAAGAATAAATTAAACGTAAAAATATAACAGACCATAAAAAGGAGAAACACCAAAGAGGTGTTCTACTTTAATATATAATATAGATTATATAGAAAGTTGTAAGTTTAGAAAAAAGCGTTTAATGTGTATAATTTTATTAGTAAGTTGTAAAGGTGGTGGGGAGATATTTATAGTTTTTAGCTTAAAATAACTTAATTTAAAAAGTTCAAAATGCATAAATTGTACATCAAAATCACTTTTTTCAAAATCGTCATGGGTTCGAAAGCCATCAACGCATGGGGATATCATTCTACTTTAACGGTAGGTATGTGTCACAGGTGTCGTTCTACTTTAATAGTAGGTGTTACATGTGTCGTTTTATTTTAATAGTAGGTGTTGATTAAATATAGTTATTTGATATTGAAGAGTAGTATATGATTGTTATAATTGTCGTTGTTAGATACAGATCTTTGACATGAATAATTACAATCGATTTATTCAAAAACTAATAATTATTCATCGCTTTCACTTAAAAAAAATTCAATTTTTCCAACTTATCATTTTAGTAATAGGAAGCGTTTATTTTAAGCGGCGGCAGACACCTCCCAAAATATTACCTTTTCTCATTACAATCAAAAGTTTTTGCAAAACCCCCCTCAATATTTTTGAAAATTCTTTGGATTGCATCCAAGTTTGTTGAATTTTACGGTCTAACCCCAAAACTATTTTATATTTGCTATTTCCTCCACCTATCTTTGCCCTTAAGCAGTGTCTCCTCACAAGAAAGTGCCTCTCACATTTTCGTTTCTTATTTAATCAACAAAAGAAAAGAAATAGCACAATAATGGGTTTTTTATTGCTCTCCTTTCCATCAAAATTGTTGCTTTACAGAGCTCTCACTTCCCATTGGGCCATTTCTACTCCTAAAAGACAAAAAATTTAAGGAAAATGAAGAAACAAATAAAAAAAAGTGGAAATATTAATACTTTTTTTGAGCTATATCACATGATATAGGAAAGATAAAACGTGTCAACTCTGCCCTCATTATGCTTTGTATTTTTATCGTTTGCTTGCTCACTCTTTTTGTATTTATTGCTTCATTTGGCTCCTTTAGTGTGTCCTCTCTCTCTCATACACACACTAAACGCATCTCTCTCTCACTATCAAAAAATGGGTAAATTGCACCGCCTTCCCTGAAATTTCATATAATTATAAATAATTGTTCGTTATTTGAAAAATTATAAATACCCCTTAATTTTAGTGTTCGTCTAACAACGAGCACATTTCATTAGGTTTTTATCTATTTTTTTGGTAAATTGCCTAAAATATCCGTTTAGATTATAAATTATAATTTTATATATTTTTTAGAATTTTTTAAAATACTTTTATGGACTAATATTATTCATGAATTATTTATTTTACCCACTCTTAGATTTTTTCATTTTTTAAAATGATTTTTTTAAATAAAAGATTTAGCAAGGGTAAAGTAGTACTTTTCGCATCACCGTCTAGAGGTTACATAATTATTTTTCATTTGAGATGGTATTTGTAATTTTTCAAACAATGAGTGGGTATTTGTAATTATGTCAAACCTCATGTGAGGTAGTTGTAGTTTACCCTCAAAAAATAGCTTAATAGCTATGAAAAAATTTGATGCTAAATTCAATGTCGAGTTAATTAGCTAGTAAAATTTTCATTGTTAAGTTCATTGGAAGTAAATTTCCGTTACTAAATGTATTAGCAAGTAAGTTTCTTGTATAAATAATATAAATTAGCAACGAGAATTTTACTTGTTGACCGGTTGTCAAGGCCGTCAAATATAAATACTAATTCTAAAACTGTAGCAGTCGTGGAACCAGGTCGAATCCCTAAGGAACTATGAATTTATTTCTCAGTCTAGTTGTGGTAAACGAAAAAGGGGAGGTTATGAAATGAGAATTAGCTACTAATTGATATAAATTAAATAGAAAGCAAGAGTAAATAACTAAAAAGAGACCAACAGAGAGAACATCCAATTCAAGAGGGTGTATCACCCAATTGTTATGTCTATCATAGGTCACTAATGATTAATTTCACAATGAAGCATTCAACTTTGAAATCTACTAGGATAGTCATAATAAATTCCCATTTTCTGATTATAATGGATTTGACTCAAGCATCTAGAACCAAACTTATTATAAAGACTAGACACGATAGCGTTCCATATCAATTTAATAATAGCATTTGTATTAATGAAAACAATTGAACCTACATCGAACAATTGAGATAGTTGTAATTATCTAACTTAATATTCTCTTCCCTACAAAGAAATCATGCGAAGTACATAATTAATTTGCTTGCTATTCATACCAATCATTCATGATAATTACATATCATTGAATTAACGAATAGCAATAGAACGATTAACATTAAATCGAATTGTGAAATCTATCAATAATAATCATTCCATAAACAATAAATTAAGATGAGAAATACTCGGCAAAATCTGATAAAATCAAACCTCAAAACATAACAATTGGGTTCAACGTTTCCCTCGAATTCACAAGCTTACTTCACATGCATAAATTAGTATTCGAATGTGGGAGAGAAATGATGCATATACACTAAATACTTTTTGGAGTTAATTTTACTAAAAATACTTTAAATTAAACTTTGTTTATTAAAAATCATAGCAATATTTATTTCATGACAAAAGAAGTAAAATGGGAAAAGTAGGGTCTCGCTTTCTGGATGTCAATCAATTTTTGAAGATTAATAGATTTATTTAAATTTCAAAATTAAATTATTATTTATAGTCAATATAAAAAAGTCTCTTTTTGTTTAAATTGAATTAAAAAAAATTAATAATGTTTAATGCAATATTCCAATTATTTTAAGTTAAAAAAAATTTGGACATTGAAAGTATGTATACAGTCCCCCACCCCCCACTTCTAGATAATTTGGCATTTATAGGACAAAAATGCTCTTCCTACTTATCTTATAAATCTTTTTATTTACCTCACTAAAATATATTTATTACAATATTTCTCCATGAACTTTTTTTTTTTTTTTTTGGAATGTAAACTTTCATATAACTGTAACAAAATGTACAAGTACAACAAGGCGATAGTCGGAGAGGACAACAAGGCCGTGTACAACAGGACACGGCCATGTTGTGCACTGTCTAACTTGACAAACTCCTCTAACCTAACACGGCCGTGTTTTGACGTTGACACGGCCGTGTTGAACACTTTTTCCACACAAATTTTCAAACCCTATAAGTAGCAATGACCTGCAATGAGGGGGGCCGGGGGTGCTAAGTAACCGATCCCTGATCTGCTCAACAATAATGCCAATAAGGATATCAGGACTACGAAAGAGCTGCTGGAAGCGTCACATGTTCCGCTCCATCCACAAGTGATAAACAAAGCCAGCAAGGAAGGAACGGTAGGACATTCAGAAGATGGGCTTTTTTTTTTGGGTAATTTAATACTTTATTTGAAAATTAATATTTAAAATCTATCATTACTAAACTATATAATGTAAATATATTTAGAATTTCAATATATTTGTAACGCAAATTTCGTGTTTTTGAATTTATTGAAACATGAAAAATATTACAAATAATTTTGAATTTAATCAATGTCTTGTGGGTGCGAAATCTTTAGTTTAAGCCTATGCTTCTTCGCAATCTTCAATTTTGGCAATTTCAAAGGCGAAACTTGACGTTTTAATCCCCATCGAGGTTGACTTGGATCTTCAATAACGTTAATACGGGGGTCTTTTGACTTATTCTCGGATCAAATGCTATAAACTTGAAGAACTTGACTTGAACTCTTGGTGTTTCTTGGTGGAATTGCAACTTCGATCTTCCGTCAAGGTGGATTTGTGCTTTGATAACGTTAATTGGTGGGTCTCTCGACTTCTTCCCAAATCAAACGTTGAATTTGGATGATTTCCGCGATGAACGCCTTGATTTCTGACTTGAACGCCGTGGAACTTCCTTGATTTGTGCTTGAGAGGATTTCGAGATTTCTTGAATGTCCTCTTGCTTGTGTTTTCAATTGTTTGTGTGTGTCCTCAATTGCTAGAAAAACACCCCTATTTATAGTTATAGGGTGAAAGACTTTGCCATATTTACTTGATGGCGTTGTGCGATTTGATTGGTCCTTCATGATTTGTTTGGCATGTATTTTTCTAATCACAAGATGTGATCTAGAGTTACCAAATCAATGGTATTTGATTCCTTTGTTAGCAAGGCAAGAAGCAGACTGCCTTAAATACTTCAATTCCATACAGGGCAATATTTGATTTTATCCATCAATAAATATTTTATTATATAAAATATAAAATTGATGGAAAAATATATAGTACATGTTAATAAATAATTGACATTAAATTTTGCTCGCCTACAAATGCCCCCTTGAGACTTGTTCACGAATTGCAACAAAGCGAAAGAGTGAGCATGTCTCGAAATTATTTTTTCTCATGAGATTTTATTTCTTCCACGTTCTTCTTCTTCTTCTTCTTCTTCTTCTTCTTCTTTCTCTCTCTCTATCTCTCTTTTTTTTTTTCAACATGAGGCTGAACTTGAAAAATAAATTTCAAGCTACCTACGTACCCCGTTCAAAGGATCAAGTCATAACGTAGTTCAATCATAAAAATATATAGATAGTTTAGACTCGTATCAAGGAGCCTTCATTTGACCTTTTTGAATTTGATAGAGAGTTTATACCCGTATCAAGGAGTCTTCATTTGACTTTTTTGAACTTGGTAGATAGTTTATACTCGTATCAAGCAATTTTGAATTTGTGGATGGTTTATACTCATATCAAGGAGTCTTCATTTGAATTTGAATATCGTATATAGTTTATATTCGTATCAAGGAGTTTTGAACTTAAATTTGTAGATAGTTTATACTCGTATCAAGGAGTCTACGTTTGAATTTGTAGATAGTTTATACTCATATCAAGGAGTGCTTGAAGGAATTTCAGTTGGGAGTTTCGATAGTTTAACCTCATATCTAGGAGCATTATTGACAGTTTAGGCTCTTATCAGGGAGCGCAATTGACAGTTTAGGCTCTTATCGAGGAGCGTAATTAAGGCTTTCAGTATGATGCGGCATCTTCTTTTTCTTGTCCATTTTCATCAGTGCCAACACTTAAGTATTCTTGTTTGTCAATATTCATGCTTATCTCAATGGCATGTGCACGGGTTGCTAATTCTCCAAAGGTTTTTGGTTTGATTCCTTGAAGTATGTAGCAAAGTCCCCAATGCATTCCTTGGATGCATATCTCAATTGCAGAAGATTCAGACAAAAGTATCTTTGCAACTGAGACTCAAATTTCTCCAGCAGTTGATATAATCAATGACGGGTTCTTCCTTCCATTGGTGCGAGTTTGTAAGCTCGATCATGCTAACTGTCCTTTTGTACTGTAAAAGCGATTGAGAAACTCTTGTTCCAATTGCCCCTAACTGTTAACTGAGTTGGCTTCGAAGTCAGTGTACTAGTCAAATGCATTTTCTTTCAAAGATCGAACAAATTGTTTCACGAGGTGATCTCCATAAGTCCCCGCATTATTGCATGTCTCAATAAAGTGGGCCATATGTTGCTTTGGATTGCCCTTGCCATCAAACTATTGAAACTTGGGAGGTTGGTAGCCAACTGGCATCTTCAAATTATCAATTCTTTGTGTATAGGGTTTTGTGTAAGTCATAGACGACTTAGAACCTCCATCGAGTTTGTCCTTGATAGTCCCCATGATGAACTCTTTCAGTTGGCCAATGGGAATCAACCCTTCTGAGGAGACTTGCAACTTTTGTGTTGATAACTTCTCCCTTTCATTAGTTTGTTGCTTTAGAGATGTTTCGGCTTCATCATGGCCCTCAACTTGTTTTTCGGCCACATGACTGGTGTCAGTATTGTCAATTTTGTTCATTAATTTGCTGATTTGAAAGTCTTGCTGCTGGACATGCTTTGTTAAACCCTCTATGGTCCTCGTCAAGCTTGCAATTTGCTCTTCCAAGGTTGCGGTATTTGTCACCATGACGGAAGCTACACTTGATGTCGAGGGAGGAGTAGATGAAGAGGAGTCATGCTTCAAGTCTCCATTATCTTTATTAATCTTGCTGAGATGGAATGGATCTTTCTCAACATTTTCAAGGAAAGTCATCTCAATGTGTGTTTGTAACTTCTTTGACATACTTCTGGTGACGATCCCGATACTTTCATTTGAACTTAGAGCAGTGACTTTGAGTGTGGGGATCTTGTTGGCAGTCATTGCGATACTTCGAAGCTTTTGGTGGAGAGATGAGAGGTAGAGATGGTCCCACTGGGCGTGCCAGAAATTTGTAATGCAAATTTCGTGTTTCTGAATTTATTGAAGCATGAAAAATATTACAAATGATTTTGAATTTAATCAATGTCTTATGGGTGCAAAATCTCTAGTTTAAGCCTCTGATTCTTTGCAATCTTCAATTTCGGCAATTTCGAAGGCAAAACTTGACATTTTAATCCCCGTCGAGGTTGACTTCGATCTTCAATAACGTTAATACGGGGGTCTTTTGACTTATTCTCGGATCAAATGCTATAAACTTGAAGAACTTGACTTGAACTCTTGGTGTTTCTTGGTGGAATTGCAACTTCGATCTTCCGCCAAGGTGGATTTGTGCTTTCATAACGTCAATTGGTGGGTCTCTCGACTTCTTCCCGAATCAAACGTCGAATTTAAATTATTTCCGCGATGAACGCCTTGATTTCTGACTTGAACGCCGTGGATCTTCCTTGATTTGTGCTTGAGAGATTTCGAGACTTTTTGAATGTCCTCTTGCTTGTGTCTATAATTGTTTGTGTGTGTCCTCAATTGCTAGAAAAGCACCCCCATTTATAGTTGTAGGGTGAAAGACTTTGCCATATTTAGTTGATGACGTGGCACGATTTGATTGGCCTTTCATGCTTTGTTTGGCATGTATTTTCCTAATCACAAGATGTGATCTACTGCTACCAAATTAGTGGTATTTGCTTCCTCTGTTGGCAAGTCAAGATTCAGATTGTCTTAAATACTTCAATTTCATACAGGGCAATATTTGATTTTATCCATCAATAAATATTTCATTTTATAAAAATATAAAATTGGTGGAAAAATATATAGCACATGTCAATAAATAATTGACATTAAATTTTGCCCGCCTACAATATCAACTATATTTGATAAAGTAAATTATTTATTTAAAATGCACGTATGTCTCGTGATGTAACCGTACCATATACGTCATGCATAGAATTTTATAAAAATAAAATTTAGTGTTACTAAAAATTATATATTTAAATACATCATATAATTACTCACAAAATTGTTGAATATTATAGATTAATTATATATAATTTTGTATATCTTACAATATATATGTATATAAGCTCCATATAATATTTAAAATTCTATTTACAATATTTTATAAAAAATTATACACACAAGTATTTAGACATATAACAACATAAAACATAAAATATGTAAATTTTTTTAAATCACTATATAGAAAATATAAGAACGGTAAGTTTATAGAGTCTCTACAAGTTTTTTCACTAACATAAAAAATATATAATCGGAATAAGATTTGTTGTAAATAAATATTATTTAACAGTTCAAATTATTTTATAGGAGAATGATAGTAAATAAACATAATTTTAGGGGCTAACAATAAAGGGTTTTTGTCCTAAAAATAATTTCAATGTTGTCGAGGGAGTTTTTGTTATCTTTTACACTTTATGGGGTGAATGCTGTAGCCATACTTCAAAAATAGAAAGTGTATTTTTTCTTTAAGTGAATCGGTGAACTATGATTTATTCGAGTAAATCGATTACAATCATCCATATCAAATATCTTATAATATTACAAGAAATATAATATAATTATGGCTAATTGCCATGGTTAATACTAAATAGTCATATATAGCAAATAGTCATTGATCACGGTCACGCAACGGTTGTCAGCCGTGGTTTTTGCGAGGGTGACAAAAACATCCGCAATGGCTTTTAGCCATGACGAATGTTTTTACCACGACTCTTAGCTGTGATAAATAAGTTTTTCATGGTGGAAAAGCTAATTTTTGCGATAATTTTTATTTAACCACAATTAATAATATTTATTTACCACGACTTTTGGCAATAGTCATTAAAAATGTAAGCAATAGTAATTTTTTTTTCTAGTGTATCTAATACATTACCAATACAACAATTATAATAATTTATGTTAATCACCTACTATAAAATAGAACTACACCTATTATTAAGTAGAACACCATCTTTGTTGATAGAGTTCGACCCCATGATTTTAAAAGTCATGAGACCTCAGATTCGCTAAGTGAGCTAGGCGTCGATTGCAATTAAACTTATAACTATCTCAAAATAAAAAAGGAAAATGGACAAATTAAAGTCAATTAAGAGTGGAGCCAGATTTTACAGTTGGGGGGACAAAAAGATAGCACTAAATTAAGAGCAATGATTCAGGATTGTCCTGCATTCATTATTAATAATGTGAAAGGACAAATTTCATTGTTCATCAAATTTATCCTAATCATAGAGGATTCAAAAAACTATTATTTTTGGTAATTACTATTTACAATGATTATAAGTAAAAAAAAATATGGAAAAAACTAATTAATTACTGTTACGCTATGACTATTAGTCGTTATTTTTACAAGTGAGGTCAAAACATCAACTATAATTAAAAATCATAACAAATATTTTGGTCAGTTAAAATTATGACAAATATTCATTAACTGTGGTCAAAACTATTTTTTGTATCAATTTGGTTTAAGTGTAATGGATAGTATTGATTTACCATTGTTTTAAAACTGTGGTTGTTTCAATGTAGGTAATAATTAATTTTTTGTAGTGTAAATCAAGTCGAGCAAAATACATAATCATTCAAAAAAAAAAATTGAATTATTACGAGTTAGAAGAAATGTGACTATGCTTGGTCTAATCACTGATGGAATCAAGCTCGAACAAGTTAATAGAATGGGATATGAGTCTAATTAAGCTCGAGTATTAAGCTCGCATGAGTTCTAATCAAATTGAATATGAGCTAAGTTTGAGTTGGTTGATATTTTCAAGTATATTTAATTTATTTTTTTACTTTGGTTCGAGCTTGAATCTTATTGATTGATTTTTTTTAAGCTTAATTAGTTTGATAAGTTTGACGAAACAAGCTCAAACAACTTTTAAGACCTTCAAATCCACTAATCCAAACAAAATGTAGGTTATACCTGGATTAATGGATTTGAAGTTATGGATTTCTTTAATAAGAAGTTCTTTGAATTTGTTTGAATACTTTTAAGTTTAAAAAAATTCAAAATCATTCAACTCTAGATGTTTTCAATTATATTTTATTGAATATGAATGGATTTCAAAATTTTTTAATACGCCATGATCATTTTTGTAAATATTTACCTCGAATTCAAATCTACCTATACAAATGTGGCCTAAAAGTTGAACGAAAAGTCCACATACATGGGATTTTGAGGCTAAAATTTTCTATCAAATTAAGAATATAATGGCTTAACCTTATCATTGAAGCAAGATCTCATATGCAAAAGTCGCCCTAATCTTACTCATAATGCTAATTAGGAACATGGGATAGAAAGAAAACCGAAATCAAGAATGAAAGCTCATGGGTCCGAACCCTATTAATGTGTGGGATGTTGTTATATTTTAATAGTAGGTGATTAATATATATAGATTGTTATAGTTATTGGTAAGTTATTAGATATAAGATATTTGATATGAATGATTATAATCGATTTATTCAAAATAAATAATAGTTTATCTCTTTCACTTAAAAAAGAAAAAAAAAACGAAAGTAATGCGCCTCATTATTTTTTTGAGTGAATCCATTATAATATGTCATAAATATTAATCATTAATAAATTCATGCATATTTATTATTAATATCAAATATTCATAACTAATCAACATATATATATATATATTATTACATAAAAAATCAATACCCACACATTAATGATATTTAAACAAATAACCTAATTTATAATCATAGAATCTCAATTTCGATAATTTAGGAACTAACTCCATTTTTACTCAGAATGAGTGAGTTAAAGGTCAAAATCATCACCACCAACTCTTATTGTCGCTCCCATGTCACATCATGAAGCAATTTCCAAATAACAGATTTTTTGTCCACTTTCTTGATTTCAAACTTATCTTTTCTGACCATTGAAATGCATAATAACTAATATGGTCTAAAGTATATGTGAAGCCAAAATTGTCAATGGAGAAGTTTACTAACCCTAAGACTATTGTCCCAAAACACTATGATCACAAGCTTTTCTAGAAGAGCAACTCTTTATCAAACAAGAATGCCCACTTCCTCATTGTTAAATTTATTTGAAGGCCAATGAATGATTATTGCTACCACTTTAATTATTCCTTATCTCTTCGATTTCAGGTTTGGAGGGTGTTTGTAATAATTTCTATTTAAAATGTAAGAATAAATTATAAAAAAAGTTCAAATAATTGTGATTAAACGTTTAAAATGTTTAAAAACAAAAAGAGATTAAAAAAAATAGAAGTTCGAGCATGGGGAAAAAGTTTGATATATATGAACAATTTTACTAATAAATTGTAAGAATTGGTGGACAGAAGCTTATAGCTTTTAGCTTAAATGTACCTACAATTTAAGTAATTTGTAAACATAAAATGTAAATAAAAAAAATATTCATTTCAACTTTTTTTTAATAAAAAGCTGATAAATACTTGGAAATAAGTTTTTTAATGCAGGAAAAAGGAGGAAAAAGAAAAATTCAACAGGTAGTTGTTGTCGGAATTTGTGCTCCACAAATTGAGGCTTGAATTGCAAGTAAAGACAATCATTTTTCATATTTCTTTTCATTTTTGTAAGTCCCATAAAAAATTTATTTTATTTATTTTTAATTGATAAAGCTAATCAACTTTTTTGTAGGTTTCCACTCATCTAATTTATAGTCATCTCTGCATGCTTGGACTACTCATCCTACCCTATAACTAGCTCAGTATTTGAATTCTCAATAGCATATTACTAAACTATTTACCTTATCCTATTCCAAAAGTTAATACGACTCATCTGAAAATTCAATAATTAATCATTTGTATTTAAAATGATAGTTATTATTATTTTTTTTTTGTTGGAAACTCATACGGACCGTTTGTATATTATTTAATAATTCATGACACTGGAATAAATTTGATTTTTTTTTTTATCATGGTTACTTAACATGATCAAAAGTAAAAATTATAACGATATCAATTAACAACTCCTATACAACGGTTATGTTGTTTCTACAAGCAAGATTAAAACTTTAACAATACCTAAAATTCATGACAAATGTTGATTAATTGTAGTCAAAACACTGACCGTTTTAAATCGTCCTTCTAGGATTGATCAAGAAGTAACAGTATTACATTTTTAGAGTTAAACGTGTATATAATTACTAAATTTGTAAATACCGAAATTTTGATAAAATTTGACCTGAAAACTGAAATTTTGATATATATGATATTCAATACAAATCAATCGCCATTTTGGCACACTTAAAATTGATTTATCGAATTGCGCCCACGTGGGGCTGGATTGAGAAAGATAGGAATTTGGGGGCAGAAAAGAGAGATGAGGCTTGTTGATGATATTGATGGCTTATTTAATATTTTAATATCAAAATTTAAAAAATTAATAAGAATAATACTAAAATAAATACATTAATAAAATTGGTGCAGATCAAATTTCTTGAGTTCGACTTCACTATTTTTTTTAAATTTTAAATTTAAAGTCGAACTCCTTGAACTCAAGGAGTTTACTTCTATTTTTTTAATTTTAATAATATACAATTTACGTTATATATATAATTCAAACAATATAATTTTAAGTTTAACTAATAATTTAATAATTACATCAAAAAATTTATATTTACACCAAAAAAATAATTATAATAATTACAATTCCTAAAAATGACCGTCCGTCCCACAAGTGTGCCGGTGCCGTTGGTGTTGAGGTCTTCTTATTTCTTCACCCACATTTTGTGTTGGCTCATCTTGCACATTTCATCATTTCAGCATTTATATGCAACCGACTTGATGATGTTGCAGAACTAGACTCACCATAATCGCGATATGCACCAAATAATGAAAATAGAATTGATGAAATGTTATACTCTGGTGCATATATTTGACTCATGCCAAATCAAAAGTCAAGATCAACCTATCCATAATAAGTTTGTTGGCTTGGTATGTATGGAGGTGAATTAAACCAATCATTTTGTTGGGGCGGTTGAGGCACATAACAATCTTGATATACATATTGAGGTGTGTGTACTATGGATGGACCAACTAAATCTGCTCCAACAGTATCATTACCTCTAACTTACTTGTAGACATCTGCTACTGCTTCTTTGTCTGTGGGATGTGGACGGAGAATTATCTGTGGCGTTGCTTGTTCTTCGGGCATATTTTTCATCGGAAGATGTGTAGGCATGTCATAAGCATGATCTAATTCAATATGAACCCACTGAAGCATTTTGATAGCCTCTTTGAAAGTGTTTGTTAGAGGTTGTGTACTTAATCGAAGGGACCTTACCTCTTACGCCTGAACCAATTTGAAAATAGTAAATTTAATTAAATGTAAGAGAAAAGGTGTCCAACATGATTATGTTTTATTGCACAACTACCACATATTGTCTATTTGGTGAATGTCCTGGTTGATAGCCACTTTCTACACGTCTATCAATAGATGATGAGATGAATCGATGAGTTATTCTACCGTACCAATCCCAATATCTATTTTCTGTATCTCTTTCATTGGAAATGAGTGGTCGTTGCATAATCATTTCATATCTTCTAGCTCATCTACTAATGTATAGTGCGTGATGAGTCACCCGATATGTGCTCCACGTGCTCTATGGAGATGTTATGGAGGCTCATGTCCCGAATGTCTGGAATTTATGAAATGTCTTGCCTCATTCCGAATTGGCGAATTACCCGTTCGGGATGATGCATTTGCACAATGACATAAAAGATCAGAGGATATGTTGATATCCACAATTAGGGGTTGAACTCATCTGAGTAGGCCAGAATGTTATCTATGTTCATATCGTATGGCTGCCATAAAAACTAAAATAAAAGCAAAGATATAAATTAGTGCGTAATTACTATTCATAAATAAATGTGCATAATTATGCGTGTTGTATACCTGGCCAACCCTCATGCTATCTAGCATATCTCTAAATACCCGGACAGTCCACCAGTATAGTGCACGTGAAGGTGTGTTTTTTGTTCCACGTTGCACCATACGGTGGTATTGGGAGAAGCCGATTATTATAAATTTGTATTGGCCCTATCAGTACACGATCATCTGGTGTAATACTGCAAGCACACGATGATGTGGGTCTTGGAAGTGTGCTCAAAATGTGCCATCCACACAACGTGTCTTTAGGGTCCATCTAGATCGTCATCAGGAACATCGTCACATATGTGTTGTGCTTGTGATAACAAAACGGTTCCATTACGTGGACCATATACTGCTCTTCTGTCCATATTAACTATAATTTTTTTTAATACTGAATGTTTGCACAAAATTATTGCAATGAAATGAAAGAAGATGATAATGTTTTGTAAGTTGTTGGATGTTGAAATACAAGTTGTTCGATTTTTATAGAGTTTTAATACCATGTATGAATTTTATGCTGTGACTTACGAGGTTCAATTCAAAACTGACGTGAATTGTCACGTCAGCATCAGTAGCACTACATGCAGATGCATGCAGTCGTGGGTTATAGGTTTAAAATTCGTGACCCACGAATATATATAAATATGTACATTTATAAATAAATATACATTTATATATATAAATTGTAATGTTGACGTGACAACGTGACTTATCACATCAAGAAGTTAGACTTTTAATGATTGAAAATCGAACTCCTTGAGTTCAATTTCGCTTTTAATTTAAAAAAAAAGGAAATCAAGGAATTCAACTTGCACCAATTTTATAAAAATATTTATTTTAATATTATTTTTATTAGTTATGTTATTTTGATAAAAAAAAATATTTAAATAAACCTGATATTGATGGTGTCAAGAAAGAAATGATGAGCACTTGAACATGTTGAAGAAAACATATATATATATATATATATATGTATAGTCATCCCACAGGTTTCACCACGGGGCCCAACTCCCCCTATTTAGGCACAAGAAAGAGAAAAATAAAAAAGTAGGAATAAAAAGAGAGGGATGATTCCACTTTTAGTCCTCTAAGTTAGTCATTAACATTTTCGGTTGTATTTTGGCCTTATTAATTTTAATTATTTTTTTTAATTAAATTATTAAAATTAGTCATGATTGTTAATTAATTGATCGTCTAAATTAACGAGGGGACTTTTTGAGAAAAAGACGGCAAACTAACTAGAAGGCAATAAATTAACAATCCCTTGTCTACCATTGATGAGAAAGGAGGGATGAGCCATCATTTTGGGTGAAAATAGCAAAAATTGAGGAATTCACTTGTGCTCCCCTGAGTTAGTCATTGATCCTTTTTTGTAGTTATTGTTCAGGTTAATTTTGGGCTCTAAATTTTTTTAAAATGATCGAAATTAGTCCTGATTGTTAGTTGACCAAAAAAGTTCCTTTGTTAGTTTAGACGGTTAACTAGTGTCAGGACTAACTTTGATCGTTTTAAAAAAATTGAGAACTAGAATTGATAAGATCGAAATATGGAAGGGATAATTTCACTTTTGATACCCCAACTATACCTCTTTTCCACCTTTGGTACCCAATGTTCACGTCATCAGACTTGGTACTCAAAGTTTTCATTTTTCATTCACGTGAGTATCCTCCGTTAGGTTGACCGTTAAAACAAACGGTTAACCCAATTTTTAAGAAAAAAATAATTTACATAAAAATTAATTAATTTACATAAATTAAGATATTTTTACTTAATTTTTAAGAAAATACAAATTTGCATATATACATATATAAGTATATATATATACATATTACACGTATATATATATGGTGGAGGCAACGACGACGTCGCCATCACCCAACAAGAAGGGGGCGACCTGCGTCTCCCCCGATTTGAGCAACGGGTAGTCCAGAAACTGGGCGTTGGGAATTGTTGTCGCCCAAAAAAACAAGGGCGTTGTCGTCGCCCAACTTGGGCTGGCGACCATGGTCTTCCCGATAAGATAGTGGCGTCGCCTGGCGACGGCGATGCGCCTCTCTTCTTTGGGCGACGGCAACCGTTGCCCAGAGGTTGGCATCGACGGTCGACGTCGCCAGTAAGCCAAAATATATACATATATATATATTATGTAATATATATATATATAATATGAATTTTTTTAAAAAATTAAGTAAATATATTTTAATTTTTTTTTAAATTCTAAAATTAATAAAAAATATTTTTTTATTTTAAATAAATGTAATGCCACATTGAGCTGATTGATTTTTTTTAACAAATCAGGAATAATTTATTTTGATCTTGGGCATATTTTCATATCAAAGCCATCTAAAAAATCCACAATATTTCCTTTTCTATGAACAAAAAAATAAAAGAAAAAATTATTGGTAAATAATAAAAAAATAAAATAAATAAGAAAAAATAATAAATTAGGACATGCATGCCCAAAACCTTCTTCTCGTATTTTTTTGGCAAAATTGCAAACTTAGTCTCATAGGTTAGGCCCATTTTAAATTTGACCCCACGCTTTTCGAAATTTTAATATTAGTCCCATAGTTCGTTAAAAATAGCAAAAGTAGTCCCAAACATTGTAGAATACACTCTTCGCACTAACGACGTTAAATAATTAACGGTGCTTGTGAATGGAAGGAAATTGCAGGAGAAATGAGGCCAAAAAATGGGACTCCTTCCTGAACGGCAAGAAATACATCACCATGTCAAACCTCAGTGCTGCAGTAGCTGTTGTAGGGACAAGTCATAGCAAAAAGAGTGGATACAAGAAGCAACCATGGATTCCATGAGTTGATGTTTTAGTTTTATTAACTATCGGCATAGTTAGTCTTTGAATTGTTTTTTCAAGTCACAACATTTTTTGCTAAAACAATTGTGCTTTGTGTTTTCATTATTATGATTAGCCTGTAAACCATATATTTTTGTCAACTTTCAAGGATAGGTTTAATTGCTTCTTTGATGATGTGTTTAAGTGTTTTTTTATGGTACAAAAACAATGCTATTACTTTTATCATTTGTGACTTGGCAAAGCAATTGATGAAATATTTTGTCATTTGTGAATTATCTTCATTTGTTTCTTATTATTCTCTTCAGCTTTGTTTATTTTTACAGCTGCTTCAACAATAGAGAAAAAATAAAAATAAGTGCAAAATGTGAAAAATAGGTGAAAAATGGTGATCAATAGCCAAGAAATAGATATAGGTGAAAAATGGTTTAGGAGGGAATCCGTTGTTTGGCCTCATTTCTCCTGCAATTTCCCTCCATTCACAAGCACCTTTAATTATTTAACGTCGTTAGTGGGGAGGGTGTATTCTGCAATGTTTGGGAGTATTTTTACTATTTTTAACGAAACATGGGACTAATATTAAAATTTTGAAAAACGTGAGGTCAAATTTAAAATGGGCCTAACCTATGGGACTAAGTTTGCAATTTTGCCTATTTTTTTGGTCTAAGAAGTCTTTAATGGTAGCTCAACTCTACCTCACAATACATTTTTTCCACATAAATGTTCTCATAGATGAACTTGTACTCGAATTTGAGTAAGATTGGAATTGATTTCATTTCGTCCCTCTCGTTTTTTGTCAAAATTTTCTCAATTTCACTATTTCAAATTATTCTTTTGTGGTGTATGAAATGACGACCAAACATACCCTTAAATAGACAAGAAAACAACCAATTTTCCCTCAAAAATTGGGTTGACCATTTATTTTAATGGTCAACCTAACGGAGGGTACTCAAGTGGATGAAATATGAAAATTTTGTGTACCAAAAGTGAAAAAGAGGGCTACTCTATAATTCGAGTATCAAAAATGAAATTATCTCAAATATAAAATATAAAAAATAATTTAATGACTAATTTAGGGTATCAAAATAAAATTATCTCAAAAGAGGGCTACTCTTCCTCTGTTTATTTACAGTTGAAGAGTGGTGGTTTTGCTCTTGTAACCATTCATATTTCAACTTTTTGAGCAAATAATTCGTCAAATAAAACCATTTTAGGAGAGTGACTGTGGCCTTACCCTATGATATAACTTCTAAATTCATATTAGGGTCTCTTTGGTTTTATTTTTAGAGGCTTATTTTTTATTTTATGTTTTTTAAAATAGTGATATCATGTTTGATGGACCTTTTTCTGATGGGATGATTTTAGAAATTTATTTTATTATGATTTTTCATTCAAAAAATTATTACAAAATATTTGCGATAATTTTATTTCTGGTCCTCAAAGTTAGTCACTAAATTACTTTTGATTATTCAAGTTTTGATCTTATCAATTTTAGGCCCCAAGTTTTTTAAAATGATCAAAATTAATCATGACCGTTTGTTGATCATTTAAACTAATGGAGGGACCTTTTTGGGTCAACTAATGGTCATGACTAACTTTGATCATTTTAAGAAATTTTGGGGACAAAATTGATAAGCTCAAAACATGGGGTACCAAAAGTGATTCAGTGACCAACTTTGAGGACCAAAAATGAACTTTTCTTAGTTTTGGCTATTTTCATCCAAAATGGTGTTTCACATCTCTTTTTCCTATGGCGGGTAAGGGGTTGTTTTTTGACTTTTATTGTTGGTTTGCCCCTTGTTTTCCTTCAAGAAGGTCCCTCTGTTAGTTTAGACGATCAACTAATTAATAATTAAGACAAATTTTAATCATTTTAAAACAACTCATCAGGGATCAAAATTAATGAGGTTGGAGCATGAAGTACCAAAAATAATTTAGTAATTAACTTAAGAAACCAAAAGATAAATTATCCCCAAAATATTACATCTTTTCGAACCAAAATTGTCATAAAATATGTTAGTCCAAATATATTTTCATTCGATGACGTCTTTTTATACAAAAAAACTAACACAAAACATCTTAATCCGAATATATCTTCATTCCATCTCGTCTTTGATAAAAAATCTATCACAAAATATATTTTGTCTCACAAAAGACTCAAAACAAAAATAAAAAATATTAGAAATATTGAAAATTGAAAAATCAAAAAATTAAAACAAAACCAAACCAAGGCCTTAGTTTTCTAAGATGACTAAAACAAAAAATTGATTAATCTTTATACTACAATTGAGTACAATTCAAAAATTAGGGTAAATTAATTAATACTATAAACCGCAATCATATAAATTGGTATAAATGTAAGTTTTAATTACACTTAATCAACATTTGCAATGATCTCAAATATGACAAAAGTGTTTGCTATGATTTTTAGTTTTGACCATAATATTTTCATGAGTTTTAGGTATAATTAGTTGTTTGAACTCACCCGCTGAAATAACGACTAATAGTTATTCCTCAATTTTGATGAACACTATAATTCTAAATTTTTGTCATGACAATTAATCATAAAGAAAAAACAGATTTCTAGTAGTGACGTTTTTTTGTATATTAGTATGTGTGGCACATTCATCAAATTAATGAGTGCATAACATTAATCTAAAATCATATTTTTTTGTAGTGTAATTATAGCGAAAAATTATATTTTTTTTAAGCTGTCTTCACCTTACTATTTGAACAAGATTTCATTGACGGAACTGATTTTTTCTCCACGACATATACTTCTTTTATATTTCATAAAAACAAAGGCTAATATATAAAACACTATTAGTTGTTCTAAAAATAACCAAGAAGTAAAAACAAACACAGTCTAAGACTTTTGTACTCTTCTATTATTGGCAACACTAAAAAAAATTTATTTTCTACACTATAAATTATCAGTACGATTTAAAAATCATAATAAATCAATATTATCTATTGCGGTTAAACAAAATCCATACAAAAATATAAGTTTGAATCATGTTTTATCAACACTTCCCATGATTTTACTTATGGCCAAAACAATTACCATAGTTTTGAGCTATAATTAATATTTTGGCAACATCTCTTGCGAAAACAACGATTAATGGCCGTTGCTCAACTGTGATTAATTAGTACTCGTCATAATTTTTTACTTTTAACCATCATATGAACCGTAGCAAAAAGTTGCAAGCAATATTTTGTGAAACACCAAAGAGAAGATTCACTACAAGAAATATAATATTTAATTATGGTTAATTTTATGATTAATAATAAATAATCGTAGCAAATAATCATTGACCACGAGTATGCAATTGTTGTTGCCCGTATTTTTTCAGAGGATGGTTAAAACATTTGCATTGACTAAAAGCCATAACAAATGTTTTTACCACGATTTTTAGGTGTTGCGAATAATATTTTCATAGTGAAAAAACTAATTTTTCGCATCGATTTTATTTAACCGTAATTAATAATAATTATTTATCACAATTTTTAATTATAGCCAAAAGTAAATTTTTTTTCTAGTGATTTTGTATAATATCGAAGGTGTGGGCAAGATCATCTTGATTACTCAAACTAGTGTCCAAACGAAATTGGGTGTTCTAAGTTCTGTTACATCATCTATTCGATTTAATACATAAACAACATAAGCATAATTCTTCAAATGAAGTAAATAATATAGTCTTTCTATATATATATATAACGTATATACACCAAATAGAACAAAAAAATATAATAAAAGTTAAAATAAAAAACATCCATTCCAATTCAAACTCCCATGTCAGCAACAATAGAAAGTGTCTACAACAATAGATATTGGACCAAACTTTCCTTTAGGTTTATCCTCTCTCTCTCTGTCTCTCTCTCTCTCTCATCATTTTCAAAGCTTACCTTTTTCACCAACAAGAACTCGGTCCTCTCCTTTTGCTGCGTGCCCACAATATTTATTATAATTAATTTTTAGGGTTCACATGTGCTTCATTTCTTGTCGTGGGGTTCCGTAAACTTTTCTCCTCTCTCTTCTCCATTGTTATTGCCAACAATCTTCAAGAACCCCACTCCACACCCATCACTTACGGGCACAAACACACACACAACACACACAAATATATATATATATATATATATTTATTGATTTATAGGTGTAAATAAAATACATACAGAAACCTGCAACGCATGCAGAAGGCAGTAAGACGCGTGATTAGACCCACAACAAAATAAGAACAACACATACACACACACACACGCACTGCTTCTGCTGATTGTGGTATTTCTTTTTTAAATTGTTCTCTGCAAATTCTTAGTTCCAATGGAGAAATGACAAAAGTTTTTTCCTCTGTTCTGTCCCTTTTATTCCTTTTCAATTCAGTCTTTTTCTTTTTGTTTTGCTTGTGTAGTTTTGTGGATGTCCTAAATCTACTGTTGGTTTCTTGGTTTGGGAGTTTGTACAGTGACAAGTAGTGTAGGTTTGAGAATTTCATATATTCAATTTGAAGTAGGGCAGGGTTTGAGTAAATTTCAAGTCTACTTTTGTTATATTTTATTCCCATGATATACTCATTTGAATTGCCAAGAAATTATAAACTTAGAGATTTCTTTTTTATTAATTACACTTAGACATGATTTAAAAATATAAAATTACACTTTATGAAAAAAAAACTTTTAAACTTACATTTGCATCATCTTGGATAATTTCACTTTTACAATTGTACCCCTTCCGTAATGGTTTAGATAGAAAATACTATATCAAAGCAAAAAATTTACATAAACTTTTGATTTTATACATCATTTAGCATTTTGTATAATTTATTAACAAAAATACTCTAATAATAATTTTATACTTGTAAGGATATAAATGTAATATATATATATAAAATCAAAATGGTGTAATTGTGATAAAAATATTATTTTTGAATTTTTTTCATCGAATAAAAGTAGCAATTTTTTTAAAAAAAAGATTAACAATGTTGTTAATAATTTATAGGTGTAAAATTAAAGGATCTATGTGTAATTAACCCCTTTGTTTTCTTTCTTTTTGAACATTAAAGTTAGAGCTTGATGAGAAAGGAAATGTATTGAATCACACATCGTGGAAAAGAATTTTTATGACCCATCACCAGTAAAAGTACCTGCATTGCATATAAAAGATATATATATATATATATATTTATGATAAAATAGTTTAATAATATATAAACGTAATGGAAGAAATATTTCATTTCTTTAACCTGACGATGTTTGTTGCTGTCGTGCTTTGATTTTTAATTTTGAACGTTTATTGTTTCACAAAATCTTTATATTTTAAATAGGGAAAAATTACAATTTTTGTCCTGTAATTTAGGAGAGGTGACAATTTTGGTCGTATACAAATTAATTTTTGTAATTTAGTCCTGTAAGTTTGAAAATTTGGCATTTTGGTCCCATCTTGCCGGAAAATCTTAATTTTATACGTCATATGTCCGGCACATGCGTTTTTCCGGTTAGAAAGGACTAAAATTATAAATTATTCAAAGTTACAGGACTAAATTACGAATATTAATTTATGCAAGACCAGAATTGCCACCCCTAAGTTACAGGATGAAAATTATAATTTTCTATTTTTAGACCCCTATGCTAGGGGCATGTTGATTGGTTTGAAAATTATATTTTTATGGCTCTAATTTTTTTGAATTATAGACTTTATTAATTTATTTTCTCCGAGTGGGAAAAAAATAGTTGAATATTTAGTAAAAAAATAATATTTTTATAGTCTACTTGTTTAGCATTACTATTACCAAACCCCTTGCTGCGGGCATGTTAATTTGTGAAGTTTGAAAAATATTTTTTCAAGGCTCTAATTTTCTAAACTAAAATGATTTATTAATTTATTTTCTTTATGAGTAAAAAAGGTGAAATTATCAGAAAAAATATGAGTTTTGGTAGTCTATTTGTTCGACACTTCCCTTAGCACACCCATGCTGGGGGCATGCTGATTTACAATGCTTGAAAATTAAATTTTTATGGCTCTAATTTTTTGAAGTATGGACTTTATTCGTTTATTTTCTCTCAGAAGTGTAAAAATAGGTGAATTTGTAGTAAAGATAAACCTTCGTCAAATCTCATGCTGGGGGCATGTTCATTTACGAGGCTTAAAAAATATATTTATGACTCTAACTTTTTAATTGTAGATATTATAATTTATTTTCTTTATGAGGAGTAAAAAAATAGAATTTTCAGCAAACAATATGAGTTTTTTAAGGAAAAATTGTAATTTTCGTCCTATAACTTTTTTTTTTGGGGGGGGGGGGGGGGGAATTGGCCATTTTGGTCCTATACGAATTGATTTTTTTAATTTAGTCCTGTAACTTTGATATTTTGGCAATTTTGGCCATCTGGCCGGAAAACCCCAATTGTGAAGGTCACGTGTCCAACACATGTGCTTTTCCGGCCAAAAAGGACCAAAACAGCCAAAATTTTAAAGTTATAGGACTAAATTGCGAAAATCAATTCGTATAGGATCAAAAATTGCCACCCCCTTAAGTTACAGGACAAAAATTATAATTTTCCCATTAAATAGTGTCGTACGTGTGCTACTGTATACCGATGATGTGAGTAAAAGTTGATGTTTGAATCTAATTGGAATACCAAATAATGAGACTAACTGGAATACCAAATAATGAGACAAAGTGTCAGGAATTAAGAGTATAATTTCTCATTTTTTTTTGTGTATAAGTTACCAATGATCTCTTGACCTAGTGTTAAGGTTGAGGTCCCATAACCTTAAACGTCATGGGTTATAAGATTATTTGTATATTGTAATAGTAAGGGGTTGTTTAAATTTAATTATGCTATATTGTATTATTGATCAATATATGATTGTTGTAATTGTATTTATTATATATTGATAGTTGACAAGGCTGATTGTAATCGATTTAGCTCAATTAATAACATTCATCGCTTTCAATTCAAAAAAAAAAAAATTGAAATTGAAGTCCAACGTGTGACACTCCAAGTTAAAATTAAAGTTATAGTTTGAAAGTAAACTTGAAGTTTGGAATAAAAGTTGGCCTTTTTCGGTAAGAAAGCTCGCAATTTATAGGCAACCCCTCAGTTGGTTGATAAGATCGAATCCCCCATGAATTCAATGGGAGTATTCTCCTAGCGGTTGGAGTTCCACGATTATTGAAGGTGGATAGAGATGCCTTCCCTGGATAAAGATATCTTCTAGGGACAGGGATGCCCGATTAGAGGAAATTATATGATATATTTCATTGTTCATATTCATATTTTCTCTAGATATGATGTATGTTCTTGATTACATTTGTGACATTTAAGAGTTTTCATAGACAAAAGATAAATGCAAATAAAGAGCTCAAATATGAAGAAAAAAGCGAAAAATTCTGCAGAAATGAGCACAAGTTAGCCCCTGACCCACTTTCTATGAGAAGTTCATTCGACAGAAGCCCTAACCCGTGACCCATGCGTTATCAGATATGCGTTGGGCGGAAATCGCAAATGTGTTGATCGTTAATTCTGAATTTCAACAAGACTCCTATACTCAGCTTCAGCAGTGGAACTTGTAATGTTGTGTTTTTCTTAGTTTTCCATGAAATCGATGCCTTTCCTAGAAAAATGCAATAGCCAGTCAATGATCGCCTTGAGTTAACACAGCTGGCCCAATCAGCATCACAGTATGCGGCCATAGTGAGAGGGTTGGATGAAGGGAAGAACAGACCTTACTCTGGGCAACCTCTCAAATATCGCACCAAATGAAGTGCAACATCCATATGTACCTTCCCAGGCTTATGCACAAATTGACTGAGTTGTTGGGCTCCAAAGGATATATCAGGCTTGTGAAACTTAAGTAGCGCAGTCTGCCCACCAACCTTCTGTAAGGCTCAGGATTAGCTAAAGGATGAGTGTTTGATGACAACTTCAGCCTTGGAGGAAGTGGGGTAGCTGTTGGTTTAGAGGATAGAAGTCCAGCATCCTGAATAATATCTCGCACATACTTATGTTGTGTGACTGAAGTTTCTGCAGGTGATCTGGCTATCTCCAGCCAAGGAAATGTTTGGCTGGGCCAAGATCCTTGATAGTGAACGTTGAATCCAGAAGCTGCTTGATATTGGCAATCTTGGTTTCAGAAGGTCCTGTGATCAATATATCATCTACATACACCAAAATGACTAATAAACCATTAGAAGTGTTCTGAATGAATAAGCAAGTATCATGAGAGGATTGTGAAAAACCATAACCAATGAGTTTGGTTGTTAACTCCTTGTTCCACTGCCCAGAGGCTTGTTTAAGCCCATATAAAGACCTCCTCAACTTGCAGGCCTTCCCTGCCTGTATAGGGTAATCATCTGGAGCATCCATGTATATGTCCACATCTAAGAAACCATGAAGAAAAATATTATTGATATCTACCTGGTGGATAGGCCAAGCATAACTGGAAGCCACAACTAACGGAGTTCTGACAGTTACTGCCTTGGTCATAGGTGAGAATCTGTCTATGTAGTCCATCGCCTCCACTTGGTTGTACCCCTTGGCAACCAAACGAGCTTTATATCTGTCCACTGTTCCATCAGGCAACAACTTCACCTTATACACCCATTTACTTCCAATGGCCTTCTTGCTCCTAGGTAAATCCACCACCTCCTAAGTTTCATTCCTTTCCAAAGCATCAAGTTCCTGTTTCATGGCTTGTTCCCACTCCTCGACCCCTTTAGCTTGTAAATAGCACCTAGGTTCTTGAATGGTAGACAAAGTAGCCAAGAATTCAGTGTGTGGAGTGCCAAGAGTAGAGGAATCAATGGAAAAATCTGAGGAGGAATGACACTGTAAGTCTGTGAGCCAAGTGGGAGGTTTAGATGGCCTTTGAGAACGTCTAGGAACTAGATGAGAGTCAGTAGAGGCAGTAAAGGAGTCGGTGAATTAGAAAGAGCAGGTGGAGTGGGACCTGCCACTATCTGTAGAGGAGACTCAATATGTGAGGGTGGAGGGACATCAATCAGTGGATCAGATAAGGGATCAAGTGATGGTTTAGGCACAAGAATTGGACTATAGTCTGCAGAAGATTGGGTGGATTGATATGGGAAGGTGTCCTCAAGGAACACAATATCTCTGGAGATGATGATGTGCATGTTACCCAAATCATACAGTTTGTAGGCCTTTTGACCTTGGACATAACCTGTGAACACACACCTGTATGCTCTTTGAGTGAATTTAGATTTATGAGGGGAGACATTGGATGCATAACATAGACAACCAAAAGTTCTGAGGCTGTCATAGGAAGGAGGAGTGTTGTATAGAAGTTTATAAGGTGATTTCCATTGTGAAGTAGATGAAGGGAGTTTGTTGATAATATGAGTGGCTGTAAGGATGGAATCAGCCCAAAAATGCCTTGGTAAATGGGATCCAAACATGAGGGCTCTAGCAACTTGGAGAAGGTGTCTGTGTTTTCTCTCTACAACTCCATTTTGTTGTGGAGTGTAGGTGCAACTTTTCTAGTGAAGTATGCCAAGGGATTACAAGAGATCTTGACATGGAGGGCTAGTAAATTCAGAGCCATTGTCACTATGCATAGCCTTGACCTTACAGTGAATTGAATTAGGACTTTTGTGAAGGAGGATAGGATTTTAAGAGTCTGTGATTTGTAATTCATCAAGAATGTCTAAGTGACGCTAGAATAGTCATCAAGAACAGTTAGCACATAGTGACATCATGATAGTGATGGTTGTTTATAGGATCCCCAGATGTCCACATGAATCAAATCAAATGGTTTTTGTGTATGTGAATCACTCAAAGGAAATGGCCCCCTGGATTGTTTGGCCAAAGGACAAATATTCCAAATCTGATCGTTATTGTAAGGGTAAATTACAGTGACACCCCTTGAGGTAAGATCAAAATACACAAATACCCCCTATTTTTTACAAAATTATAGCTACACCCCCTGAGGTTATAATTGTATTACAACTACACCCTCTATTCAACGACAAAGCTTACATTAATACCCCCTAAAAAATATCACACTAACACCCCTTCAGGGGGTGTAACTGTAATTATGCAAAAGATAGGGGGTGTTTGTGTAATTGGACCTAACCTCAGGGGTTGTCAATATAATTTACCCTTATTGTAATGTTTGATGTTAAGTACAGATATGTGACTGAGTACAAGTGGGCTGGCATGTCCTAGCTGTTTATGCCACAATGTATACATCTCAGAATTGGAAGCTAGATTAGCAACATGAGTATTTAAGCTCGAAGTGACATGAGCAGAAACAAAGGAGCTACTATCTATGAAGTAAAGTTTCCCTACAACCAGGATATGCTTAGTCCTCAGGTCGTGCAAGAGGCATAAAGTAGTGAGAAATAGGAAATTGATAGGCTGAGAGCTACACAGCAATGACACATAGATAAGATTATGTTTAAAACTCGGGACAAAAACCACCTTTTCAGAGTCAGACTAGACGAAAGTATGATATCGCCTTAGTGTGTGGCCTGTGTAATACTATTATCTGGTAGGTGTATGTTTATGGTAGGGTTCAGAGGAGTGATAGAATTAAATAGATGAGCATGCCCACACATGTGACTGGTGGCTCTTGTGTCTACTATCCAGAAACTAGAGTTACTTTTAGGCTTGAGCAAAGAATGATTAACCTCAGTCATACCTGCCATTTCATCAACCTGAGCAAAGTGCACTTTGACAGGGTCTTGTGGCACTGTATTCTGCATCAACTTCAAAGCCCCCATCAGATCATTTACAAGGCTATTCCCTCCCGTGCCTGCTTTTTCCATAGAGGTCTGTTGGTGATTCTCAGTGACCGCATATGCCTTTCCTCCATTCCTTGTCCTCTGCTCACTAAGATCCTTGTACCATTCAGGTACACCATGTATTTTAAAACAGGTATCTTTCTTGTGCCCTGGTTTGTTGCAATGTTCACAAACCAAATTCCTCTTCTCTCCAGGACCTTTTCTCCTCATGTTGTTCTTAGGTCCTGAATTGCCTTTGTGTTCATAACCTCATGCCTGCATAGCAGAAGCCTCTTTAGTGTCTACGAACTCCATATTAACCTGTCTTTGTCTCTCTACTCGAAGTACCATGGAACAAGCCTTATTCACATAGGGAAGGGGATCAAGGACCAGTATCTCACTTCGAATGTTATCATAAGCTTCATTCAGTCCCATAAGGAACCGCATCAGCTGACTTGCCTCCATCTGATCTATCTTTGCCTTATTGCTTCCACGTGTACACTTTCCACAAATGCACATCACAGGTGGCATCAAACATAGAAGCTCATCCCAAAGCTGCTTCAAGTTAGTGTAATAGCCAGTCACGCGTTGATTTCCTTGTGACATAGAACTAATTTCGCGTTCAATCTTATACAACAGCGAACCATTACATTCACCATATTGTGCCTCTAGCTCTAGCCATATAGAACGTGCTGAAAATGTGTAGAGATATGTATTAACAATGTCCTTGGAGATCGTAGTGAGGATCCAAGTGCGAACCATCGAATCTGTAATCATCCATTGCCTGAACTCCGCAGATCCTTCGCTAGGTTTGGTACAAGATCCATCTACAAACCCTAGCTTATCTCTTCCTTCAAGTGCCATACATACCGAACGACTCCAAGTCAACCAGTTATTTCCATTCAAAGGCGTAGAAATCATCACCTTGCCTGGATGATCCAGTGGCAGTACTCTCGCGGCGGTGACTTCGTGGCCAGATCCATTACTGAAAGAATCGGTACGGCCCGGGAACGCGGCGGAAGCGTAAAATAAACAGAAATTTAAAACGATTTAAAAGGGGTGTTCCCTTTGAATTCCCGGGCGTTCGATGTATTTGAAAGCATCATAACATAAAGAAAATCATGCTTGAACATGTGGCTAGAGGAGGAAACGGAAAAGTGCAATAATTAAAATAGAAACATACATTTTTCGCTTCACATGTACAACGACAACAAGCTTTGATTCTCTTTTCGTTCCTTTTCCGTTCACCTTAGGATTCAAATTAGAACCCCTCTAATTTTTCCACACCACAACAATGGAAGCAAATCTACATCTACTGCTAGGTAGAAGCTAGATCAAGGAAGAAACGAAAAACATATTACACTATTGATTAGTGTATACGTATTTCTCATGTTCTCATCTTGAATCTAATTCAAAGAGAACTCAAAAGAAGGAGAAAAATGCAGGAAAATTTCGTGGCTTCTGTGAGGAGAATACAAGTTAGGAGTTGAGAAGTGTATACATGTGTTGTGTAGTTGTAGGTAGTTTCCAAAACCACCTACACACTAATGCACAACTTGTGCTCAACCTCCAACCATGTTAGCACAATATGTGGACCACCTAGCCATCATGGCAAGCCACATCATTGCTTACATGGAGCCACATCATTGCTTACATGGAGTACTTTCAACTCCTCTTAAACTTGCATCAAACCTTTGAGCTTTGATTTCAAGTCATGGCCCGGTTTTGACCGGTCTTGATTTAATAAAATTAAATCAAGCGATACATGGGTTTTAAATTAATCCAATTAATTTTAAACCTTATTGAAATCCAAAAGTTTATTTAATCCAATTAAATAAACATAAGCTCAAACACTAATTAATTGATCCAATCAATTAATTAAACGAAACCCAATAAATTAATCCAATTAATTTAAAGGTAATAAGCCCAAAATTAATTAATCCAATTAATTAATTCTTGGGCCATCCATCCAATGGATTTTTCCAATAAATGATCCAATCATTTATATTCTCCTTGAATTAATTTAATCCAATTAAATTAATTCACTTCTTCCAGAATTAATTCCAAATTAATTCCACTACTTCCATAGTGATTTGTGTGTGACTCTTTAGGTTCACCCTCAGCTAGACTTGGGCTTGTGTCCAAACCAATTGATTAATTAAATCTAATTTAATTAATTATTTCTGATTAACCATTAATCAGAAATGCCCGTTACCATGGGTGGCCATCTAGCAACGGTCCATGGCACTAGAGACTAGGTGAATGTTGGCGTGAACATTTAGGCTCCGAATTCTATACAGGTATAATCCTTCCATCGACCATGTCCCGGCCTTAGTCTAGGGCATGAAATTGGGCGTCGGTTCCCATCCTGGACTAGACAACTATGCTACAAACTCGAGACGCGGTTACTCTATTGATCGACCTAGGGAACCATTCCCTACTCGACCAATTGCCACGACCGTAGCCTTAATGAGTCAAAACCATCTCAGAGCACATAGGAGACATAGCTGTCAAATACTGACAGGGGACAAATTCTCTCTTGGAATCCACCATCCTCACTACATACTCCGACTGAACTGACCAAGGCTTATAATGACCATATCAAAGACACGGTCACCTTCATATGCATGCGACTGCCATGATTCCTCAAGTCCGAGAACTAATCTCGTACTATCGGAACTGGGAATTCTAGTCATACCAACCAACCCTCCAAGGCTTTCATATGACGATTCCCGCGAGTCAGTTCAGTCAGTTGACTACCTTGCCAACTAACCCACTAAAATTGCATAGACGACCTACGTCTGGCACCGATGAAACTCGGCACTCACCCAGTGAATGCAATACTTAGTGCAAGTCTCTATAGGGCACTCGAGGCCCAGTCTCGAGGTCCTCGACTTGGAACGTTTCAACCGACCCTCAAGGAGTTGGTTTCATAGCCGCCAACCTATGCGCAACTCAACTCAATGAGTTTAACCAATCAGTCTATGGGCATTTTGTTGTTATATTGAAACGCCATTCAATGTAAGTAGTAAGCACAACAAACATATTTTGCCAATGATGAATACTTACTTTATCCATCAGTATAATATTACTTTGATAAAGATCGACAAATAGTTCCCAGAACAGCCAATCTAATTGACTTACTGGTCACATATTCTAACAATCTCCCACTTGACCACAAAGCCAATTACCCATGTTGCTCAGAGCCTTCTGAGCATGAGCAATCTACGATACCGGCTCAGTCTTGTGGGTCTACTATGTTTCTTTGCTGAAGTGACACGGTCCAACCATGTCACCTCTTCCTACCATTGCTGCCTGCAATTGGTGGTTGTCTAAGAATTCTCCATGGATCTGTGATGAGATCTCGAGCCCAAAAGCTTTTGCCAAAGCTTAGTTGTTCGCCTCCAAGGCAACTACTGGATCGGTCGTGCTAGGCACACATCCATCCTATGGATGCGGTTTTCAATCCAAACCACTTTCCAGAAATGACTTCCAAAGTCGTCATACATTCGACTTTCACAATGACATGTCGTGGTATCCCGCTTGAAACCTTTCCAAGCCACCATACTCACCATTAAGTCCAAATGTACATACATCTTGAGACTAAACATTATTCACATGATTCTAAAAGCTAGTATCACTATAGCCTTCTAGAATCAACCCTCCACAAATGTGCATCAAGAACACTTCTTCAATCCTTATTCAGGTATTAAAGATATTCTCAACAGCTGTCTACTGCCTTCTCGGCACAAGCCCAATAATTGTTGTTATGCCCAAAGCATACACAACATCAGGCCCAATGCACGAACAATATTTTCATGCTGCCTAAGGCAAAGACGTAGGGGATATCAAACATCTAAGCTTTCTCATCAGTCTAGCGTGACCTAGTTTTGAATAGCTTAACCTTGTATATAGGAATCCAATTCCTATCATGGAGAATTGCGTGAACAACGCTCTTGTTTCAGTATTTCCTAACATCTTAAATTCATTCCAAATGAATAAGATGTTACACACTAAACACTTGGAACAAAACTATCCTCCCACTGAACTAAAGCCTGTTACTGATCGATTCATACTCCGTATGAACTCGTCAAAACGAATATTCCAGTTATACAAAATTTCAAACCCAGTTTGAATTTTCATGACAGATCCAATAGCTCTAAGCCATTGATCCAAACCTGATGTCCAACATTGCTTCTCCTTGTATCTTTTGGATGATAATCCAATTAACCGGACAAGCCCAGAAATCTATACCTCTTAAGTAACTAAGGTATTCTGGTTATCCCTAGGAGGACTGGAATATAGTCAGTGGAATAACATAATTACAAATGATTGCATTATTGTGCATTAAACCTGCACAAATCAGACACCTAGTCTAGTTTGTCTCCCACTAGTCCCTTAATGTATGTGGGACCATCCCATGTACTCAAAAACTTTGTAGGATGCAGGCTTGCCAAACCATGTCCTTTATGGCAACTAGATCATAACTATTAGAAAATGACATGTTTCTCAACTTGGCAACCTTTCAAGCCCATGTCTAGATGGTTTAAGGTAATCCAGTGAAACCCCGATCGAACCAAGTCTAACAAGGTTCGATTTCTCCCTTATCAGAGACCGTTCAACCATGGTCCTTACTGGAAGAATTCCATTGAGTGAGAATTCCATTCTCATCTGGATATTCAAGAACTCGTACTGAATACACGCCCTTCGATCTAATTGAGAGGTTTAACTTTGCAATCAGCTTGGTTCACCACTCCAATTCTAATTCCCCAAACCTATCCAAGGTCCTTAGACTTGTGAACCCTCTTTTGGTGTTGTGTACTCAGTAACCTATGAATGTCTAAATGGATCCAATCCGATAGACTTTTGGCAAGCCCACTTTGTCCAACAAAGAAGCTTTACAGTCTTTCCATCTCAGAGAGGACTTGTAAGCTAGTCGACTTAAATTGTTTATCGCTAGACTCTTTGAATCTTCCAACTTCCTCGTCCTTAACTAAAGGAAAAACCATCCTAGCTTATGGATGCCAAATTCGTAAGTTTATCTTGATTATCCATTTTAAACATTTGATTTGAGTACTAATAATCCAATTATGGGATAATGTTTAAGGATAATTATGTATCCCACCTAGCAGACAAGAATAGTCATTCTTTGTCAAATAAAATAATTTTATTGATCAAACGTATGTAATTAAAAGCTGTCCAACAATACATAAAAACATACTTCAATCATGCCATGTTACATATTTCCTTTCAAACTCTATCCTAACATGATCACTGCTATGTTAAGCCTAACTAGTCCCTAGTCTTTGCAGCAATGGCCCTGCCATCGCTAAGCCTTAGGACCTGTCTAAGCTTTCTACTCATAACCATCTGTAAACCATTCACAGATTATGATTAACTGGTATCCAATACCAAAGAGTAGAACAATAATCATGTTGGTACTCAATTCAAATGTACCTTCATTGGAGAGGAGCTTGGGACACTCCCTCTTCCAATGTCCCTTTTCGCGGTAGTTAATGCACACATCGTTTGGAATCTATAACTTTGACTGCAGAACCCTCTTCCTCTTTCCTTTACCTCCGCCCAACGGTGTAACAGGATCACTCGAAGTGCTAGCAGGGGCTAATGCATCTTAGCTTTCTTCCTCTTCCAGCGTCCGACACCCTTGCCTTTCGCTTATGAGGTCGAAGCCTCTCCCACTAGTACCGCCAACGCAGATTTTTCAATTGTTGCCACATACCGGACCAACATATTTATCAAGTCGACAATAAATTGGTCGAAGGAGGTAGAAAGAGACTGAAGGATCACGTCGATGTACGTCTCTTTTTCAAGATCAGCTTGGAGGTCTTTGAGCTTCTCCACAAGGGATAGCATCATCACTCCATACTCTTGTACAGACAATCCTTCTGTCATCTTAGCTCCGAAGAATGCCTTCGTTGCAGCGTATTTAACATGCGGGTCCGAGACCGCATAGATATCTTGCAAACGAAGCATAATCGAGCCAACATCATCTAGCCTATCGTACTGCTTTTGGATCTCGTTACTCATCGAGGCCAGTACGATGCTGCAGACCTGCCGGTGGTCAACATGTATCTTCTCAAACGCCAAGCATTCTTGAGGCATTAACCCATCCGGGAAGGCTTGAGGAAGATCCGTATCCAGAATGTAAGTCTGGTTCTCGAAATCTAATACTATCTTAAGATTTCGCAGCCAGTCATTGTAGTTTGTTCCATTAAAAATATTAGTCTCTAGTAATGGCGTTAGTGGATTCTTAGACATAGACATTCAAAATGTATATATAAATATATTAAGTAGATTATAGTAATATTATGTTCAAGTTAAGACTTGGTCTTTAGTCATTAACCCCTTCCACTATTTCTGCGAAAGCCCATCACTCTCAAATGGTGTTTCGGGAAACCATTTCCTAGTGGGCTTGAGGTCCACAAACGCAATTGTCCATGCCCCGCTTTTACGATTCACACGAAAAAAGGCTTTGTGGGAGGTAACCTATACCATTCTCATCCAATGCGATCCCCAAGTTATTTTGCCTCGCCTCTTCACATGATCCCGAGGACTCCAAGCGAATCATGTTACTCAGCGTTAGGCCCAACCCATCAACCAAATGAATATCTCAACTATCGCCTCCCACGACTCGTGCGACAGGGAAATAGGAGCATATTCCTTTGTTCATAACAATAGCGCAACTTTCTTCCATTCCAAACGTGCCACGACTCGTGAGACCACGAATGGGTGAAAGTAGCTTCCTCACTACATTGCTATGGATGGAAGGCTTGGATTTAAATCAAACCATTTGACTTTTTAATCCATTAATGGGCCTAATATTTACTTGGACCATCCAAGTAAGAGTTAAGTTTATTAGTGACCGAGACCTCATCATTAAGAAAGTTTTGTATGCTCGAGTTTTAACATTGAATATAA
Organism: Sesamum alatum; assembly: GCA_034509735.1. Lineage (NCBI taxonomy): Eukaryota > Viridiplantae > Streptophyta > Magnoliopsida > Lamiales > Pedaliaceae > Sesamum > Sesamum alatum. The sequence continues at coordinate 12,576,126 of JACGWO010000012.1, forward strand.
AGGATGTATTCCAAACACATCATACATCAAATATTTAAACTTACACCACATGCAAAAAATAAGCTTAGCACGCCCCTGTTGGATGATCACAAGCCCAATCCTATGTGATCCATTGAGCCCGCAGTGGATCGATGGTCAATCTAAGGTGACCTACACTATTACAAAATTATAACCCATTATCATTATAATGGGCCTTGTAACGCCTCTTCATTATTTTGGACTCTCCATCGTGGGCTCCGTCGAACGGGCCTCTCCTTGGGCTTCCATCGCCATGGAAATGCTTCCTTACAATATATTACAAAAATAAATCCTCACCAACCTAACAATACTCATTACAACTTTATAAGAAACCCCAATCAGAAGTTGGGGGAGTACAAAAGGAGGGAGAAAGCAAGCCTTATTATTTCAAGGCTAAAAACGAGAGAGAGAAAGAGAATAATAAAACAAAGAGGCACGCAGGCCTCACCTAATAAAAAGTAAACCATACATAAGGGCCATGGGCTTTGTGATCATCCCCATTGTTTATCCAATAAACAATTAATACACATTTATATCAAATATAAACATGCCCAACAAATAAATACATCCAATGCATTTATAAAAATGATATCCAATATCATAAACAAAAACATAATTATATGCAGAAATATATATATTAATAATGCAATTAAAAAATGGATATCAAGTATCATACATCCAATGTACCAAAAAATATTTTTTCTTTTTTTTGGAAACCATTTCAAAATTAATCTAAGGAACAATTTAATTTTAGAAAAATTCAATTTAACTAAAATTAAAAATTAGCCAAAATTAATAATTTTAGAAAATATGCAGAAATGTGGAAAATCCAATTTTTCGGGTGAAAACAGCAAAAACGGCCCAGCCGTTCGAAACTGGCCGGCATACAACAGTGTCGGCCGGGCGCGCGCACGCCCAACGTGTGCGGCCGCTAGCGCGCGCCAGCACGCGCGCCCAGCCACAGCGCAGCGCGCCCTGCGCACCCGCCTACGCGCCTGGCTCTTTGCCGGCCGGCAACAACTGTGCTGCCGGTTTTAAATTTCTGCATTAAAACTAAAACTAAAACATGCATTTACAGAAAATCCAATTTTCAAAAATGCATGGATATCCAGAATTAAAAGCAAAATTAACACATATTTTTCTAAACACATAATCATGCTTATAACTGTAAAACAAGCTTTCCAAAAGCAAATTAAACATGTTGAACATGCTCATCACATAAAAACATGTTGTTCCTAAAGCCACAATACCGAACCGGGCTCTGACACCACTGAAAGAATCGGTACGGCCCGGGAACGCGGCTGAAGCGTAAAATAAACAAATATTTAAAACGATTTAAAAAGGGTATTCCCTTTGAATTCCCGGGCATTTGGTGTATTCGAAAGCATCATAACATAAAACAAAATCATGCTTGAACATGTGCCTAGAGGAGGAAACGAAAAAGTGCAATAATTAAACTAGAAACATTTTTCGTTTCACATGTACAACGACAACAAGCTTTGATTCTCTTTTCGTTCCTTTTCCGTTCACCTTAGGATTCAAATTAGAACCCCTCTAATTTGTCCACACCACAGCAATGGAAGCAAATCTACATCTACTGCTAGGTAGAAGCTAGATCAAGAAAATCTCATATGCATGCGACTGCCATGATTCCTCAAGTCCGAGAAATAATCCCGTACTATCGGAACTGGGAATTATAGTCATACCGACCAAGCCTCCAAGGCTTCCATATGATGATTCCCGCGAGTCATTTCAGTCAGTCGACTACCTTGCCAACTAACCCACTAAAATTGCATAGACGACCTACGTCTGGTACCGATGAAACTCGGCACTCACCCAGTGAATGCAATACTTAGTGCAAGTCTCTATAGGGCACTCGAGGCCCAGTCTTGAGGTCCTCGACTTGCAACGTTTCAGACCGACCCTCAAGGAGTTGGTTTCATAGCCGCCAACTTATGCGCAGCTCAACTCAATGGGTTTAACCAATCAGTCTATGGGCATTTGTTGTGATATTGAAACGCCATTCAATGTAAGTAGTAAGCACAACAAACACATTTTGCCAATGATGAATACTTACTTTATCCATCAGTATAATATTACTTTGATAAAGATCGACGAATAGTTCCCAGAACAACCAATCTAATTGACTTTCTGGTCACCTATTCTAACAATTACCAGCAGTAACAACATCCAGGTACGAACTAGAAGAACTCGCCATAGGCGGATCGCAACTCACTGCGAACTCGCAGAAATATAATCGCTCAGGTATGTAGAGACCATCAATTTGATGGCTCTGATACCATGTTGAAATCAAGGAACAAATCCATAGCTGAAAATATATGAATTATGACTGAGGAAAACTGAATTCTGTGTTTTTAATCTTTGAGTTGAGAGGCTCTTCTTTAAATAGTGCATTCAGACGGGAAAGAAACAAATTAAGCTAACCCCTAACTAACCCCAACTAACTGCACACGTCAGCTGGCTAAAGTGCTAAACAATTAATTGAAACATAATAGGAAGAAACGAGAGTTTGTGCACACAGACTAACGAGAAACTGGAGAAATGCAATCAGTGTTGGGAAAAACTTGTTGAGCTGGATTTTTTCAGATATATTTTTTAATGATAAAAAAGTTTAATGATATATAAACATAATGGAAAAAATATTTCATTTGTTAACCTGACGATGTATGTTGCTGTCGTGCTCTGAATTTTAATTTTGAACGTTTATTGTTTCACAAAAACTTCATATTTTAAATAGTGTCGTGCTACTGATTGATGCAAGTAAAAAATAGTGTTTGAATCTAATTGGAATACCAAATAATGAAACAAAGTATTAGGAATTAAAAGTAAAAATTCCTCATTTTTTTGTGTATATGTGATAAATTGAAATTGAAGTCCGAAATGTGAAACTCCAAATCAGAAATTAAAGTTATGGTTTGAAAGAACAGTTGAAGTTTGGAATGAAAGTTGACCTTTTCCGCTGGGGAAGTTTGCAATTAATAGGCAACCCCTCAGTTGGTTGGATAAGATTGGCTCCTCCACAAATTCGATAGGAGTATTCTCCTAAGGGTTGGAGTCCCACGATTCTTGGAGGTGGATAGAGATGCCTTATCTGAATAAGGATATCTTCTAGGTATAGGGATGTCTTCCCGAATTTTCAACAAAGTGGTTGAGAAGATACCTTCTCTCAGCCGTAACGTCAAAACTTCAGGCTCCAGAGGTTACTTCAGGCTGAAGGCACCACGTGTCCCGTTGAGGCAGTTGGTCCTTTTATGATTCTTTGGGGCCTTCTGAAGTGGCTTGAGAGGTCCTATGTGGATGCTAGCCAGGTCACCCGTGAATGCTACGTGATTTGGACTTCTACTTTGATTGAGGGATTTCAAGCCTCTAAGCTTCCTTGTCGCCTATGGGGTCTTATTGGATCTGGGTTTCATGGGCCTCCTTAGATTGATTTACTGTTTGGGAGCACCTTCGGCCCTTACTCGGACTAGGCTTTTAGGGGCATCTTGGGCCCTTCCTCATACTATGCTTCCTGGGGCACCCTAAGCCCTTATAAGGTTTTTTTGGTCTTGCATTCATTTGGACTCTCATAATTTCTTTCTTCTTTTTTGACAGCTTGGGCCCTTAAGGCCAACCCAATTTTATGGCCATTATTGATAATTTATCTAAAAATATATTAATAATGCAAATAATAATTGACTTAATAAATTTTAACTATCAATACAAAAAAACAAGGTATTTGTAACGACTTTTTTGGAAGGGCCACCTAGCCGTTCCAATACACACGGCTTTTGCCACCACTTTGTAATGAAAAAATTTTCATGACGTCATTTTGGAACTCAAAAAAATTCAAATTTTTGTAACAGCCAAACCGATACAACAACCATTACAAATAACATGTATAACAAAAGTCGGTACAAAAATTCAGGCCGTCACATTTTGTAACGGCTTTTGCAATTCCGTATGAATATTGAGACGGTTCAATTTTTTCCTCAAGTGAACCGGTCCAAAGGATGTAACGAAAACCGTTCCAAGTATATGAATGAATTTTTTTTTTTACAAAATTCACTCCAAAAACATTGGCCATTACTAATTTCTTATGGTTTTTGGCACGACCTTATTATTTTGTAACGTTTTGTAAAAATAAGACAAGCTGTTCCAGAGGCTGCATAAAATTCAAGTACAAAATTTTGGCGGAAAATTTAAAATTTTTGAGGGGATTCCTTCTAATTAATTGGTTATCCCAAAATCTGTACCAAAATCTGTCCAACAAATTAACATTTAAAAACCGTGGAAAAAGCCGTTACAAAATTTGTTCACTTTCAAAAACTTTATTTTTGAAGTACGATATCTTAAAACGGGCACCCGATTCATACCAAATTTAAGAGTATATAAGAATATGTCAATTAGATCATATCAGATGGTATGATTTAAAATTGGATGGCCTGATTGAACGATACACCATCTTCAATGATTATGCTTATGTTCGGGGTACGATATCTCGACATCTGTGTACCCAATAAGTCTAAAACTTTACCAAATATAATTTTCTGTCCATTACGTCATATCTAACAATTTGATCTGAATTTTGACGGCCCGATTAATCCATGCAGTTCAACAATGTAAGATAATAATTACATCAATATAATACTAACATTTATGAATATATTAATTTATCGCATATTATGAACATATATCATTGTCATCTATAAAATATTTTTATATATTTCAATTGCATTATTCCACATAATGGATACTGTTCTACAATATTTAATTGTTAAGTACGGAATTTTTTTTATTTAATGGATATTTTAATAAAAAATAATTAAATATTTGGAATACTTTTAGGGACGACTTTATCCAATATCATAGTTTGCCACTTAATTTGTAACAGCTTTACACACGGATTTATTTTTGTAATACCTTTAGACATGACGTTTCACTTGTTGTAACACACTTTGTAGCGGCTTTAGGGACGGTCCTGGCCGTTCCAAAATTTTTGTATATAAGAGTTACTTGTAATTTTTTCTCCCAGTTTCCCCTCTCCACTCTCATTGCCCTAGCGCCACCACCCATTTTCCCCTTTCCCCTCTCAGCCCCTTCCGCCCCTTCCGCCGTCTCCACCGCCCCGCAGCTGCCCCCAACAACCCCACCACCCTCTCTTCCAGGTAAGTAGTTTTTTCCTAAATTTATTTTCTGTTATTTTTTTTAAAAAAAAATTCTGAAATTTTTAAAAATTTTTAGAAAAAAATTACGGATATTTTCTGTTTTTATTGGATATATTTGTTGGATATTTTCTGTTTTTATTTGGTATATTTGTTGGATATTTTCTATTTTTATTGGGTATATTTGTTGGCGTGTTGGAATGTATGATGATTATTGGGTATATTTGTTCGAGTGTTGGAAAATAATTTTTTGCAATTATAAAAAAATCTGATTTTTTTTTTTTGAATTTTTCTGTAGTTTTAGGTAATTTCTGTAATTTTTTTTAAAACAATAAGTAAGTTTTCCTTAATTTTGGAAAATAATTTTCTGTAATAATAAAAAAAAATTATGATTTTTTTTTTGTATTTTGAGACTTTAATGCATTTTTTTGGAAAATAAGGACTTTAATGCTACTTTTAAAAAATTTAAAATTTTTTCCAAAAAATTAATTTTATACATATTAAAATACATTTAATAGATTTTAATATTGTGATTTTAAAAATTGTAAATCCATGACTATCGGTTCTCCGGCTCCTCTAGGACGAGGTCGTGGCCGTGGCCGTGGTTGGGGCCGCGGCGGTGACCCTCCCAGTCCTCCTCCTGCCATTGGTCCGAATGCACCCCGACCACCCCCACTAGTAGAGCCTGCATTTGTGCCGTCGAGCACGGCTGCAGATCCCGCGACAGCAAGGTCATCTGTGGCAGGGGCCAACAGTTCATAGCCCCCCTCCCCCCAGGCCGTGGGATGCACCACCACCGCCACCCTCTGCCACCACAGTCTTCAAACTACTATATTAGCCTCCAGGATGTGAGGTGACGTAAAAAATTTAATCTAAATTATTTTTTATTGTGTATAATATTTCTGCATTTTTTTCAGGTTGGATCGAGATTTTCACAGCACGATCCATGCTACGGTACGCTGCCATTATCTGCATCCCTGGGGGTCCATATCGCAGATTCCACAGGAGCACCAGTTATTCTGGTTCAATAATTTAAAGGTAAGAATAATAATTATTTTTTTTTTGAAAAGTAAATATGTCAAATTTGAAGTTGTCTTATTGTGTGGGACTGCGACGACGAGTCGATGTTCAAGGTCGTTAAGGTGCAGGAGGGTAAGTTCCTGCGGAAGCGGTTCGCAAACACCAAAAACCAGTTGGCCCGACCATTGTGGCTGGCCGAAGAGATTTAGCTCCGTATTGGAGTACTGGGCCAGCCCAAATTTTCAGTCACAGTCGGCCAAAAATAAGGCCAATCGGGCAGCGAACCCGACCGCAGTAGCTATTGTCTACCGCGGGGGTCGTCATCCATTAGGGCCCACAAGCGTAAGATGGTAAGTATTTTAACTTGTAGTATTAATTTAATTTAATTTTTGTATTTACTAATAATTTCTTTAAATGGTTTTTGAATATGAGGCACAACTCAGATGTCCCGTCAAATAGAGGGAGTTGTTTGAGAAGTGCTATAAAAAGAAGGAGGACGACCAATGGAGCGGCCCAAGGGCCACGGAGGTCGCGGTAAGTATGTCATAACTAAAATTTTCAATTTTAAATTAATTTTTAAAAATTATTTATGCGGCGGATGGCACTCACCTATATGCCTCCAACTGATCCCCGGCAACCGACGGTGAGGATGAGGACGAGGACGAGGAAGACACTGTTGACGGGGAGCCTCATTTAGTTTAGGATTTTTTTTTGTTTTTTGTAAAAATACAATGTTTAAACAATATTTTTATTTTTTTAATTAAATTATTTTTATTTTCTTGCTATCTTATTTATATTTTTTTATATAATATTTCACATTTAAGAAATTAAACTACATATATATAATAAATAATTGAATATCTATACAAAAAGTTAAGATTAAATAAAAAATAAACTAAATAAAATAAAATAAAATATAAAGTTTAATCTTGTAACGGCTTTTCGAGTACTTTTACAAATCATAGAATTACAAAGCTGTTTCAAAGACCGTGCATAAGATTCTTATCCATTTTAAAAAAGTTGGCCCAAAAATCGGTACAAAAATAAAATGAAACGTCATAAACGTCGTTACAAAACTAATACTCACGTTCAAACAAAGCATTACAAATGGCATTACAAACTTTATGAAAAAACTAATTACAAATACCGAAATAAAGCTTTTACAAAATAATGACAAGTCGTTACAAAAAAATGCAAACAACTGTTCTAAATCGGAAGCCAACCCATTACTGTGTGTGTTACAATGGCCGTTCCAAAAATAAATATAACAAAGTTACATTCACCGTTCCAAAAATAGGTCCAAAATCATTTTCTCCATCCAGTCAAGCATTATAACGGCGTTTGCAGGCCGGTTCAAAAGCAGTTACAAATCGTAACGGCCTTCAGCTAAGCCATTACAAAACTTTTGTAACTCATACAAAAGCCGCGGATTGCTAGCCGTTACAAAAGCCGGAACAAATACTTAAAAACTGTTCCAAATTATTAACTTGACCGTTACAAAAGCCGTTACTATAAAATTATTTTTTTTGTATTGTATAAATGTCTTTTAAGTATTTTAAAAATAATTTGATGAACATTAGAGACTAAAATTAACTTATCGAAATTATTATTAAAATTCCTTGTCATTCTATTTTTATTTGATTTTAGATATCTTATGAAATACAACTTAATAATCTCAAAATATTTAAACGTTGTTTAAATATAATAGTATAATCTAATACTTATGCATCTATGTTTGCAAAAATATTGCAGAATTAGAAAAAAATTGAAAAGTAACATAGGGGTTTCAAGTTAATATTGAAGAAGGCAAATATGTCCATCAAATTAACCATCGAAAAAGATAATGATTCAAAGATTAAACAAGGAGAAAATTAGGGTAAATATCATTTTAAGTTCCTCAATTATGCAATTAATTCGAATTTAATCTCTCAAATTCCCGACTCATCACATTTAGACCCCACGTTTAAAGATTCCATCAAACATGGTGCTTGCTGTTAAAAATCCATTAAAACAAACGGTTGGAAAGTAGGTTGATTACTCTATATACCAGATGCATTTTTTTGCTTCTTTATTTACCAGAATTATTACTTAAATAGAAAATAAAAAACCATTCTATCTAAAAATGATCTCAAAATCATTCACTAGAATTATTGTTTAATTAATCTTCCCATTATAAGTTTCACTCCTCGTGTCGCAAGAACAACAGAATCAGTAATGAACTCCGGCGGGGCAAGAAACACTTCAATTGTTTACAAAAGCAAAAGAACTTCCTTGAGAAGGCACAATTTTAATCTTGAACTTTCCAGGGTGAATAGCAAGCAAGATGTCTTCAATAAGGGGTTTAAAGCAATTTCTCCATTTTTTCAGAAAAGATTAAAAAAAAATCCTGTGATAAATTAATAGAAAAAAATCTCACTGTGAAAAAAATAAATTAGCAAAATACGTCCCTTAGGTTGGATTTGTGGTACACGTGCCAACGCTGCGCGGAGTTTTCATTTTTGACATGTAAAATAACAAAATGTCTTTACTTATCAACCACTAGATATTACTTTACATGAATTACCGATCTATATTTAAGTAATGCAAATCAAAGACTCAAATTTATAAAACTAAAATCGAACATTTTAGATTTAACTTAAAAAAATCTATGATTTATATTTTCTTTGATCAAGATGAGTGACCCAAATTCTATTAAATTTGAGTTAACGATTTAGATTTAAAATTGTATATATAATATATAATTATATAATTAAAATTATACATATATAGTATATATATATATATATATATAGACAATTCAAAGATATATATATATAAATAAAGAGAGAGAAATGGGTGCTGATGGGAAGAAGCGGCGGCTGAGGGAGATCGGGAGAGAGGGGGAGGCAAGGGTTTGTGGGAGGAGGGAAGTAGAAGGCGGCGGCTAAAGGGAAAAGCCGAGGAGGATCGGGAGAGAGGGGGAGACGAGGGTGTCACAGGAATAGTAAGGGGGGGGGGGGGTGGGGAAGATGGGAGCGGCTGCAACGACGGTGAAGGCTGAAGAAGATGATGGCAGTGGCATGGACAGAGGGAGAGGGGCTGCCGTCAGGGGAAGGGGTACTATTTTTATTTTTATTTTTGTTTTTTACATTTGAAAATTAATTTATTTTATATTTTTCACTTATTTTATGTAAAATATTTAGTATTATATAATTTTTGGATTTATTTATTTGCATATAAATAGATCAAAAAAAATTTAATATAATGAGATAAAATTTTGGTCGTTTGTTTTAACCCATTAAGATTTTATGGTTCATGATAAAGGATTAAATGTAATTGTTTAATTAAAAAAATAAAATAAAATATGAAAATGGACACATATTATGCACTCATCATGTTAGAGGGGAATTTTTCCTTATTTATTTTGTTTACATGAAAGTTTTTGCTAATTAATTTATCACAGGGATTTACACAGAAAACTAAATCACTTTAAAACCTCTTCAATAAGTGCAATATCAAAACCACTTTGTATAGAGAAATCGGACAAAACCCTAAACTCAGAAGCCTCGACGTTGAAACAGGCATTGGGAGATTTCCTAACGTTGTGGAGGGAAAGAAATGGAAACGTGCCGCATAAGTTCCATTTTGAGCTACATCAAGTTCATAAGACAAAGGTTTTCTGAAAATTCTTGCACTTCGGAAGGGTTCAGCGGTTTACGAGATGGGATCTTCAATTGGGTTGTTGCCGCAGGAGGATAAGCCAATTTTATCAAAATTATTTTTAGATTGGTTTTTATTTTATGTTTAAGTAATAATTCTGGCAAATCATATAAAAGTAAAGTAACGTATGTAGTGTAGTGGCATCACACTACTTTCTCACTAAGGGGAGTAGGTTTGACTCCCCTTATGCCCATTGCGGATTTTTATTTTTCCAAACTTTTTTTGCATCACAATTAGTTTTAATGGATTATTAATAGTAAGAATCACATTTGATGGAATCTTCAAACGTGAAGATTAAATGTAATGAGTCGGAAATTTGAGAGACCAAATCCAGATAAATGGATAGTTGAGGGAGCAAAGTGATATTTACCCAAGAAACTATTAAAGATTTTATTAAAAGTTATAGTCCAAATACGTTTCGAGAATATATATTATGAGAAGTGGTGCTTTTGATGTATACGTAGTATTTGTTTTTAATATTCATATGCCTTTATGTTAAAATATAATTTACAAAAGTAAAACTAACAAAAATCTTGAAGGACAAACTCAGAATTCTGCTATTTGTTAGTGTTTTTCAGTTGAAAATATGTATTTTCAATTTTATATAAATTTTCGTGTGAAATGATAATGTGTTTGAATTAGTTAATAAAATTATATTTGATTCTACCGGGGTTTCAATAGCACCACAAAATGTCGAGGGATCTTTACGAAAGTCCCAAGATTGTTAGGGGAGACTAACCTGCAGAGAGGGGTTAGCACTCCGATGCTTAAGTCAGTAATGTTCGACTTAAATAAAATAAAGAACACTTGAAAAAGATGGGAATAATGGTAAGGGAATGAGATACGTGAGAGTTTGTGTGAGAATATGCTGGAAAAAAACAAAAGAGATTTTCGTGTGCAAAAGTTGGAGTAAATGTTACTTGAAAAGTGCCAAGTCGGGAGAGAATAAATCTGAATTGAAGTTGCCCAGTGACTGTACAGTGTGCTCCTTTTATAACCAGTGTTGAACCCAATTTTGGAAAAGATTTATTAAGTGCCATATACCGTTGAAAAGCCTGAAGAGTCAGCTTCCTAACCCAACAAACCACGCACGAATCGGAGTTGAATTGATGAAGATATATACATTTAAGTTGACCTTGCCACATCTGCCAGATTTTTCGGGAAGGCAGTTACTAGCTGAGAAACATCCAGATTCTGGCCAATCACTTGAATCTGGATGAGATCTTTTAACATGACGTGAATTTAGGTGTTGGATAGCTGTGTGACATGAATCCGAGCTGTTTCATGATTAAGCTTGTTGTACGAGCCCTTTTCGTGGGACTGCCAGATTAGTGTTTACAACTGGGCTTTATGCATAAAAAATATTACCGTTTGGGCTTGGTGGCCTTGGCCTGCTGGGTTGCCCGGCCTAGAGGCCTACTCTTAGCTCTTGGGCTGACTTGGTGGATTTGAGGGGCATCATCACTCCCCCCTACTCTAGTAGTGTGAGACTTGCTGTCGGACTGGTAGAGTAGAAATAAGTAGTCCTACAAAGGTTAACACAAGAGCAATATACCTGACTGTACCAGCAGGAAATACCTTGCTGCTCTGTAGGCTTCCTGTTGAAGTTGCCCATGTAGCACCATGCGGATTTTGAATTGACTTTGAACTTATTTGTAGAGAAGATTTAGCAGGATAATCATTGTTATTAAAAGAAAGAAAAGGGGATTTCTACCGTGCGTGTCTGTTTACGCGTTCTGTAATTGGGGCGTGCCCGCCAAGCGAGGAGGAGAGAGGTTGAGCCATGCGCGGATGGTACTCTTCGTCTGTCTGGGTATAAAACCCCTTTCTTGGGGAAGTTACCTTCTCCATCACTTTGCCTTCGTCTGAGTAAGTTTCTCCCCCTTTCTTTGCGAATTTTTCTCTCTTTGTCTGCAAGAAATTCTTCTGAGATTGGTTTTTCCTCTCGCAGGTTTCGAGATTTCCTAGAGCTTTTCTCTAATTCCCTGCTTCCCCCTTCTTTAACACTAGGTACGCCCTCCTACTTTCCTCTGTTCCGTAGTCATGTCCACAGGTAGCATAGATAGAGACGCCATAGAAGATGTTTTGATTGATCTGTTGGAGCCTTCTGACGAGGGTGGTGATAATACCACGCCTTCTGACTCTGCCTCACACCATAGATGTGAGAGTGAGGAGGAGGGAAATAGCAAAGAGGAGGGGAACAGGAAATGGACGGAGGACCTTCTGGTTTCGACCAGGACCACCGCTTTTTCGCATCTATAGGTCTAGGCTGACTGAAATGGAGTTAGTAGGGGTCAAGGATAATAACGGGATACCTGGTGATTACGTGATCCAGGCCCCTACTCCTGAAGCTCGTCCCCATCTTCCTCTTGCTGGTTTACTGTGTTTCTACCTTGCCCAGTTGGAGGCAGGCCTTCGATTTCTTATCCCCCCTTTTTTCTGCGAGGTGGCCACTCTGTTTAATATTCCTCTGAACCAACTAGTTCGCAAGTCCTTTAGTCTGCTGTCTGGTTTTTACATCCTAGTGAGAAATTTAGGAGAAGTCCCTTCTGCTGCCTAATTCCATTCGTTTTTTATGCTGAAGAGAGCTGGTCCTGGTCTTTTTTACTTCACTTCCCAAAGGGAAGCTCAATTTTTGTCCACCGAATCCTCTGTGAAGGAGTGAAAACGGGACTATTTTTTTTATCTCCTCTCCGCAGCCCTGGAGGTTTCCTCAGGTGTGGGTTGTGAACCCCCTCCTGACGAGTTAAAACACTCAGCCCGAAATAGGCCTGCTGCTTTCCAAGCATTGCTTGAACACTTGAATGCCTCCTCCTTCGATCCCCGCAAGATTGTACACCCTGCTATTCTTCACCAATTTGGCGTGAGCCCTACGGTGGCAAGCATGGATCCTGCTACTGGTATTATGCTTTTTGTGGCCCGTATATATTTTTTGTTGCTTGTTTGCTGCAAGAAAGGATTAGAAAGAGGCATACTGGTATACGTGTTTGTGTTTACCTGTTGTGTGCAAGAAACATGTTTCATAAGCTGCTGCAAGACAAGGCAGAGCCGACTCCAAGCGCTGGCTAATTTGCAAGGCAAGCCCTGATCAAGAGTCCTCCTTCCACTCCTGCAAGCTCGGCCTCCACTGGAGGCCCCTAAGGAAAACGCTCTGCTGAGGCTATCCCAACTCCTACCAAGAAAGCTAATGGCCAGCATGGTCCTCTGGCACCACCTGCTCCTCGCCCAGTTACACGAGCAGGGATTCCTTGCCTTGCTGATTAAAGGGCAGCACAAAGAATGCTCTCCCCTTAGTGGACCTTGCAGGACGACTATTCCCTGCTGCTGGATGAGGGGGAGCCTAGTTGGGCTGCTGAATTCCTGGGAATCAGGCCACCTCAGGACAAGACGTATGCAGACAACCTGCTCTGAGCTCAGGCCCTGGGTCTCTTTGCTACTCACCTTAGTAGGGTAAGTACTTGTGCCAAACAAGTTAATGTGTGATAATTAATTGAACCAGACAGATGTAACCTGATTGTTTTGTTCTTGATGTGCAGGCCTGTGTGCTGGGGGGCAGCTTGTTCAGCTGGCTGGAGCAGGGAGGTCCTTTGTTTGAGTGTTCCCTTAAGCAGGTGGAAGAGCTGGAGGAGGCTAACTGCAGGTTGAGGGAGGCGGTTCAAAGAGGGATGAGGCTTGCCAGGAGGATGCTGCCAGCCTGCGCCATTTGGGGGAGGAGGTTACTTCCTTGCATGTCCGTTTGGAGCAGGCGGCCCTGCAAGCTGAGAAGGAAAGGAAGGAGCCGATCCGCCGATACCCCAAGACCGAGGAAGCCCGAGATTTGCTGGAGGGTATTTGGCGGAGTCGCCTGGTTTAGTACACCAAGTCCCCAGAGTTCCAGAGAGTGCTGGCATATAAGGCTATGAAGTACTACTACCACGGCTTCCAGTCCTGCACTCAACAATTTGCTGCAGCTGGCTATCCTCTAGCTAGTGCTGATGCCTCATTCTTGGATCAGAATGCAGGACTGGCTACAGCCCCAAACCCGGATGATGATGAACTTGCCCCAATGCCAGAGGTCCCTGCTGCTGAAGATGACCCCATGCCCTGGACCTCACTGGACAGGTGGCGAGAGATGCAGTGCCCTTGAGATTAGGCCTCCTACTGCCGCTAGTGAAGGAAGTGCACCTCTCCCAGCTGGTAATCGAATCTGTCCCCCCATTGGATGAACAATTAACAAATTTTCTTTTTTCTGCTGAACATTTGGTACCTCCTGCGCAAGGTTTTGCAAGTGCCCGGGTGTGGGCTTTGAATATTTTTCTATAGGCCCTTTAATGCCAAGAATTCTGATCTTCTCCTCCTTGCTTTTATGAATATTTTTGCATTCCGGCCTAAGTTGTTTGCTTACTCCATGCCTACTGCTATATTTCTGGTCCTTTGCATGTTAGTGCATTGACTTGCTGGGAATGTCCCGACTTATTAGCTGGCATGAACTTAGTGTACCCAAAAAATAAAATGTCCTCCTGCATGTAAGTAATGAAAGGAGGAGGCTTTCCAAGCCTTATAGTAAAGAATGAGATTTATTCATACTATTCGTTGTAAGCACAAGGTTTTGACATACATCAAATTGTTAGAAGAGATGTTTCACATCAGAAATACATGTAAGTGCAAGAGTGATATAACCTGTTAGGAAGTTCCCAACTTAGGCAGTAAAACACCTGTTGTAGCAAGGTAGCAGGCCTGAATGCTGGCTCATGGCCTATTTTGCGCGTGATCCCCCTGCTGATGGGGTAAGTTGTTAACAGCTTTCTGTTGTCAGCAAGGCGGGTGCTAGTCTGGCTTGGTAGCTTTATCCAGCATGAGCAGAACAAGGCTTGCTGCAAGGGGCAGTAAACAAGTGCTAGAAACAACAAGTAGAGGGATAATCCGAGTAGTAAGTAAGTATATGCATGCTGTTATGTATGAGCTATCAGGGCTCAAAGACAATAAAGGTGCGCCAATAGGGCGGCTTATCAGGGCTCAAAGCCAGTAAAGGTGCGCCAACAGGGCGGCTTTATCAGGGCTCGAATCCAGTAAGAATACGCCAGCAGGGCGGTTTATCAGGGCTCGAAGCCAGTAAAGGTGCGCCAATAGGGCGGCTTATTAGGGCTCGAAGCCACTGAGGTAATTAACCTGTTTGACAAAACAGAGTATAGCAAAGGAGCGAGACTTGCTCTTTTATTTTACACAACAAGTGCTGATCAAGTAGGCAATAAAGTAGTAGGTATAGAGTAGGGTGTTCAAGAGTAAAACTTCCTGATGTTATATACGTTCCAAGGTCGGGAGAGCTTTCTGCCGTCAATATATTGCAGCTCGTAAGCTCCGAATTTGACAATTTGGCTCACTTTGTAAGTGGCCTCCCAGTTGGGAGCCAGTTTTCCTACTGGTTTCAAGGCACTGACCCGTCTCAGCACGAGGTCTCCCACCTGGAATTCTCTCCTCTTCACCCTTCTGTTATAGGCATTGGTCACCTTTTGTTTGTATCTTTCTATGTGTTTCGAGCATCTTCTCGAATTTCATCAACGAGGTCTAGGTTGGTGCGTAGCAGGGCCTCATTGCTTTCCTGCTCGAAGTGCTATATCCGGAAGGATTCCAAACCTGCTTCAGCAGGGATTACGGCCTCTGAGCCGTACACCAAGTTGAAAGGAGTCTCTCCAATAGTGGATTTGGGAGTGGTCCTGTAAGACCATAACACGCTGGGCAGGGCATCCACCCACTGCCCTCCTGCTTGTTCTAGCCTGGTCTTAATACCTTGCACCAAGATCCTGTTTGTAACTTCCACCTATCCGTTAGCTTGGGGGTAGGCTATGGAAGTGAAGCGCTGCTGGATGCCCAGGTCAACACACCAGGTCTGAATTCTCCAGCCCTAAAACTGGCGACCATTATCAGAAATAAGAACGCGGGATAAGCCATACCTGCATATAATGCTTTTCCATAGGAATTTAATCACTTCATCCTCTGTGATCTTGGCAAGTGGTTATGCTTCCACCGACTTGCTTAAATCGTCCATTGCCACCAGCAGGAATTTGCGTTATCCTTGTGCGGTTGGGAAAGGACCTACTATATCCATCCCCCACTAGGAGAATGGGCAAGGTGCTGAAAGGGCTTTGAATGGCTCAGTGGGCACGTGGATGAGTGGGGCGTGCTTTTGGCACTGCTCACACATTCTTACCCAGTTGATTGCATCCTTTTTTTAGAGTGGGCCAGAAATATCCGGTTGTCAAAACTTTTTCTGCAAAGGCCATGCCACCTATATGGGACCCACATGCTCCTTCGTGAATCTCCCGAAGCACGGTTCTGCCTTCCTCAGCGGATATGCATCGAAAGTAAGGCTGGGAGAAGCTTCGTTTGTAAAGGAATCCTCCCAGCAGGGTGAACCTAGCTGCCTGGCTTCTCAAGCGGGCTGCTTCGAATTCATCGGTAGGGAGAATTCCTTCCTATAGGCAATCGAGGAGGGGTTTCCTCCAATCTGTGCTAATCTACAAGATACGTCCGTTAGTATCAGGAGTAACCTTAGCAAGGGTCCTTACTGTAATAGTGCGGGTGTTGTAGTCGGCCAGAGAGCTAGCCAGTCGGGCAAGATAATCGGCTTTGGTGGTTTCGGTGCGGGGGATCTGATGAAGCTGGAAGCTTTTCAACTTTCTCTTGAGGTCACTTATTTCCTGGAGGTATCCCTTCATGTGGTCCTCCTTGATATCGTAAGTGCCTCCTACCTGGTTGGTTACCAGCTGGGAATCGGAGTAGGCGATTATGTTCGTTGCTCCCGCATCCAGTGCCATCTCGATACCTGCTACGAGGGCTTCATACTCGGCCTTATTGTTCGAGGTTTTGAAGTCAAACCTTAGGGCGAATTCTAGCTTATCTCCTTCCGGGCTAGTCAGCACGATACCTGCTCCGCTGCCCATGCAGGTGGAAGAGCCATCCACATGGAGTAGCCATGTTTTTTCCTCTTCTTCACTCAACGTTGTTTCGGTCATGAAATCAATAAGGGCCTGGGCTTTGATAGCCATTCTAGGTTGATAGGAAATATCATACTCGTTGAGCTCAAAAAGCCATTTGATCATGCTGCCAGATGTCTCAGCTTTTCCTAGTGTAGTGCGCAGGGGTTGTTAGTGTGCACAGTTATGGAATAAGGTAGAGAGTAAGGAAGTAACTTTCTAGCAGTGGTTACCAGGGTAAATGCCAGTTTTTCTACCTCCGGGTAGCACTGTTCAGCGCCATGTAGTACCTTACTAACGTAGTATATAGGATTTTGTACTCCGTCCTCCTCTTTGATGAGCATAGAGCTCATAGCGTGCTGCCCTGCAACAAGGTGTGAGTATAATGTCTCCCCTGGTGAGAGCTTAGTGAGTAGAGGTAGCTTGGCAAGGTACGCCTTTAGATCCAGGAAGGCTTGCTGACAAGATTCGTCCCATGCAAAGTTTTTTGCCTTCCTAAGAGCTTTGAAGAAAGGAAGGTTGCGCTCACCAGAGCGGATATGAACCTGCTGAGGGAAGCAATGCGGCCAGCAAGTTTCTGTACTTCATTGAGGTTGGCGGGAGGTTTCATATCTTGAATTGCTCGTATTTTATCTGGATTGACCTCAATGCCCTTCTCTGTCACTATGTAACCGAGGAATTGGCCACTTCGAACACCGAATGTGCATTTGGCTAGGTTCAAGTTCATGTGATATTTCCTAAGAATGCTAAAGTTTTCAGCAAGATCTGTGATGTGTTGATCAGCCTGCAGGCTTTTCACTGGCATGTCGTCCACGTACATCTCCATATTGCGTCCGAGCTACTCTCGAAACATGCGGTCCACCAAGCGCTGGTACGTGGCACCTGCATTTTTTAGCCCAAAGGGCATGACAATATAACAATATGTTCCCCCTGACGTGATGAAGCTTACACGCTTCTGGTCATTGGGGTTACGCATAATCTGGTGGTAACCATGCGAGGCATATATTAGACTCAACAGTTCATGACCAGAGGTGGAATCCACCAGCTGGTCTATACGAGGTAAGGGATAGAAATCCTTAGGACATGCTTTATTCACGTCACGAAAAGTGACGCACATGGGCCATTTATTACCTGGTATGGGGACCAGCACCATATTAGATAACCATTGGGGGGAATTGAATCTCCTTGATGTGCCTCGCATCAAGGAGCTTGCTTACCTCCTCCTGGATGATTTCATCCTTTTCAGGACCGAAATGTCTTTTCTTTTGCTTCACAGGGGGGAAAGTTGGATCCAAGTTCAGGTTGTGTACCACAATGTTGGGGTCAATACCCACTAGTTACCGGGTTGTCCAGGCGAATACATCTACATTCTCCTACAAGAAAGTGGTTAGCTGTCCTGCCACCTCAAGGCTTAGCTGGGATCCGATCCTAGTGGTTTTTTTAGGCTCTCCAAGTACTAGCTGAATGCTCAGCAGCTCTTTGGCGGGCTGGACTTAGGAATTTCGTTTCCTTGCTATCGTGCTGCATAGGTCGTTTCCCCTCCTCCCTGCTAGGCGGGGGAAGATCTATCCCCATGTCTTTCTTGCTACCTCCTTTCATGGACTCGACATAGCATTTTCAAGCAGTATACTGGTCACCGGTGACTTCTCCTATTCCTCATTCGGTAGGGAATTTTAGTTTCATGTGATAGGTGGAGACAACAGCTTGGAAGGCGTTCAGAGCACGACGCCCTAAAATGACGTTATAAGTTGAGGGCATGTCAACTATGAGAAAGCGGATGATTTTGGTCCTTCGGTTGGGCTCTACCCCTAAGGATAGGGGGAGCAGGATCTGCCCCAGGGGATGCATAACCTCCCCTGCAAAGACATATAGTGAAGTGTCTACCGGCTCCAGTGGGATATCACCGAGCTCCATCTACCAGTAGACCTTGTAGAAGAGGATATCTGCAGAACTTCCAGAAACCACAAAAATGCATTGGACAGTGTAGTTAGTAAAAGTAGCAGAAATAACAAGTGCATCATTATGAGGTAAATAAACTCCCTGTATGTCAGCAGGTCTAAAATGGATCATAGGATCCCGTGCTGGTGATTTATAGTCAAGCTCCATCATAGCTCTAGCCATGCGGGCGTGGGCACGCCGGGCTCTGCTGGAGTCCCCATCTGTAGGTTCTCCTGCAATCATGTGAATCACTCCCTTGGTAGGGGTGTTCTTCGGGCTCTGTTCCTCAGCGGGGAACGTTTCCCTCATGTGTTCCCTTCTGAGAGGGTCGACAACCTGCTCTTCGTTGCTGCGAGAGTTGCGATGACGGGAGCGCTCTTTTTTGTGTTTGCGACGTCGATCTTTTTTCGATGTAATCCTTCAGGTAGCCAGCTTGGATAAGCCGCTCTATTTCTTGTCTTAGCTGACGGCACCTGTTGGTGTTGTGTCCATATTCCCTGTGGTACCTGCAGAAATACTTAGATTTGGGCAGTTGAGGGCCCTCCTTAGAGCCTTTTGGGCCACTGCAAGGCGGGATGGTGATCTATGGCCAGCAACATCCTTGCTGGGCTGGTAATTAGCGGGGTGAAGTGCTAATTCCTCGGGTCAAGGGGGTTAAACCGCCCAAAGGGCTCTTCCTTGCCCCGCCGAACTGCGGAGGACTCCCCTTCTTTCTTTCGGTCCTTACTATCCCCCTTTCTAACCAGTCGGTCATCCTCCAAGTTCATGTACTTCTCTACGTATGCTAGCACTTCCTGAGAGCTAGCTGCAGGTTTCTTGGCCAACGATTCGAAGAGTGGTCCCACACGGATGCCCTGGGTGAGTGCACTGATCAGCACCTCCTAGTGGGCTGTAGGGACCTCCAGGACATCATTGTTGAAACCCTGTATGTAGGCTCTTAGCGTCTTTTTTTCCTCCTGCTTGACTCCGGAAAGGCTGATAGTCGACTTCCGGTATTTCTTGCTGCTAGAAAACTGATGTAGGAAAAGGTAGCTGAGTTCTGCAAAAGATCTAACTGATCCAACTGGAAGCTGGTCGAACTATTGTTGAGCAGAATCAGTTAGTGTAGTAAGAAAAACACGACATTTAATGCCATCATTATACCTGTGCATCAGGGCTGCACTTTCAAACTTACGCATATGCTCAGCTGGGTAAGTGGTGCCATTGTAGGCAGGTAGATGGGAAGGTGCTCGAAAGTGAGTAGGGAGCTCTTCCACCATGATGTCTTCGCTGAAAGGAATGCCGCGAGCTGGCAAAGTGTCTTTGGTTACCTATTGGCGAAGCTCGACCATCTCCTTCCTAAGGGCTTGCCAGATTTCAGGAGGCTGAAAGGGGACTATTTCCTTGTTGGCGGAGCCAGTAGGGAGAGATCTGTCTTGCTGTTGTCCGGCAAGACCCTGTTCATCTATCGATTGACTGCCTGGAGTTCTCCTTGCTCCCGCTGGAAGAGAGACCTGCGCGCTGGCTTGGGAGTTGCGGTAAGCCGAGTAAATGGTTTCCAATATGAACTGGCGGAGGTGCTAGTACAGGAGTAGATCCAGGATGGCAGGGATAGCAACGAGATTGGATACCGGGGCTGGAGGGTCCCTGCTTGGGGCATCAACCGTACCAGCTGGAGCAGGGAAGATGAAGGGAAGACGACAACCAGCATGGGGAGGGGTCCGGTTGGAGCGGGACAGTTGACGATTGGAACTGGGAGACCATCAGCTGGAGCAGGGTCACTAATTGGAGCAGGAGCAGGGTCACTAATTGGAGCAGGAGCGCTGGTGGCGCTCCTCATCTGTTCAGAAGGTAGGATGGCGGATCCTACGATAGCAGGGAGAGAACTTCTCCCGAGTGAGATCCCATGGTTATTAGAATCAGCCTTTCTCACGCCAAAGCTCAAGTGTTCCTATAGACGACGCCAATGATGCGTACTGGGGTCCAGCAGCACCACAAAATATCGAGGGGTCTTTCACGAAAGTCCAAGATTGTAGCGAAGACTAACCTGTAGAGAGGGATTAGCACTCCGAGGCTTAAGTCAGTAATGTTCGACTTAAATAAAATAAAGAACACTTGAAGAAGATGAGAATAATGGTAAGGGAAGGGAATGAGATACGTGAGAGTTTGTCTGAGATTATGCTGGAAGAAAAAACAGAGAGATTTTCATGTGTAAAAGCTGGAGTAAATGTTACTTGAAAAGTGCCAAGTTGGGAGAGAATGAATCCGAAGTTAAAGTTGTCCAGTGACTGCACAGTGTGCTCCTTTTATAGCCAGTGTTGGACTGTATTTCGGAGAAGATTTGTTAAGTGCCATATACCGTTGGAAGGCCTGAAGAGTCAGCTTTCTAACCCAATAAACCACGTACGAATCTGAGTTGAACTGGTGAAGATATATCCGTTTAAGTTGACCTTGCACATCTGTTAGATTTTTCGGGAAGGCAGTTACTAGATGAGAAACATCGGATTCTGGCCAATCTACTGGGAATCTGGATGAGATCTTTTAACATGACGTGGCTTTAGATATTGGATAGCTGTGTGACATGGAATCCGAGATGTTTAATGAGTAAGCTTGTTCTACGAGTCTTTTCCGTGGGCCTGGCAGAGTAGTGTTTACAACTGGGCTTTATGCATAAAAAACCTTACTGTTTGGGCTTGGTGCCCTGGCCTGCTGGGCTGCTCGGTCTGGAGGCCTACTCGTAGCTCTTGGGCTGACCTGGTGGATTTGAGGGGCATTAAATATTAAAAATGAAAATATGGTGTGAATCAATATATTTTCAAAGAGAATATATAAGCAAATATATTTTTCACATTAATTAGTGTTTCAAAAATTGAAGATTAGAAATGAAAACACAAACAAGTCGGCGATTCTTTATGCTCAAAATCTTGATTCAAGTAGTCATTTATTTGGGACCTTCCAAGGAGTAGGAAGTACCATTCTACTCTTATTGGGGGATTCCATCCACAAACACAAGTTTATGGCTAATTGATATTGCTGATCACCATTTAGCTGTTACATTTAATTTTCTTGTTGGTGGTCATATGTATAGAACTAATTTTGAAATTAGACACAACATCAAGAATCTTTTAGATGCACATATTCTTGGGAGGACGATTGGGACGTGGGCATAAGGGTCTTTATGATACAATTAATAATTCGCTTCATTTTTCATTAGGTCTTGCTCTGGCTTCTTTAGGGGTTATTACCTCCTTGGTAGCTTCAACACATGTACTCTTTACCTGCTTATGCATTCATAGTGATGTGAACCTCTTCTGGATTCCATACCTTGGGGCTTATGTTCATAATGATGTCATGCTTGCTTTTGGTACTTTGAGAAAAGCAATTTTTTGATCGACACATATTTGCTCAATGGATACAATCGGCTTATGATAAAACTTCATATGGGTTTCGATGTACTTTTATCTTCAACGAACGGCCCAACATTCAATGCGAGTTGAAGCATCTGGTTGCCCGATCGGTTAAATATTGTTAATGAAATACTAAATCATTATTCTTAACAATAGGTCCTGGAGACTTTTTGGTTTATCATGATATTGCTTTTTGGTTCGCCAGATCGATATTTTAGTTAGTAATGATTTTGTTGAGGATTAAAGCAAAAATATATGAAAACTATGCAAGAATAAGTAGGCTAAATGGAATGGTAAATAAAAGTTGAGCGGAAATGCTGTGAAAATGAGAAAATGGACAGGGAGCAGGTTAGTAAGCAAGTGAACTGATTAAGTTTGATTCAAGTAGTTTAAGTAAAGTTACCTCCTCTAATCTACCTAAACTCTATTTAGAAGAGTTGGATGAGAGAATTTAGAAATGGGTTTGAGCATGTCTCATATCCCGGATTCTAAGAAAATTCTAGTTTCATGGATTGAGTTGATCTAGTTGTACGTCATGTCATTCACGTCCACATGAGTAGGAGACGGACCTACCATTTCTAAGGAAATAGCCTATTTAGGTGGAAATTTGCTACTTGTTGGAGCTAAGCTAGCCTTATCTCAAATTTCAGGCTAATATGTCGACTGAGGTAGAAAGCGTGCTGGTGTCAGTTAAGATGGTTGGGCGACGAATGAACTATAAGTGGACTTGGACTAGTCCTAGTTTTATCAGTGGCCAGCTGAAAAGAGGCATTATTTTGTTATTTGGGATTTGTACATCTTTAATCTACTAGTTTTGTCTTAATTAACTTTGGAACATTCGGTGAATTGAATTGGATAACTGCATTGGGCCTCGAAGAATTGATACCTTAGGTGTCAAAGTAAACACATATGATATTAAAAAGTTTAATGAGTAAGGTATTGTCTCATTTCACGACTTTATAAGAAATTCAATTAAACAATGTTGGTTTTCTTTGGTAGGTATTTATTATTATTTTAACTTTTTAAAAAAATTATTCCTACATGATTATGTTTATCTCTTTCTTATTTATTTATAACCTTTCTGTTTCTAAATTTGACATGATTAGCTCATTTTCTATTACTTTCTAATTGTAAATTTTATTCCCTAAATATCTTGTTGGAAAATTAAGCATATATGTGAAGCACATTAACAATATTGCACACAATTAGGTCCGGTCGTTACCTTAATATTACGGTATGTCAATCACAACGAAATTAGTTTGTGACACCAGATCTTTGTGGCTCGCCTACAAGCATTCTATGGCCTTTTGGATCTTGCAAGCACGTCCTACGAAATCGTGGATCTTCATGCACGCTCCTTTCACGGCCTTGTCACGAGTGCCCTCTTCTCGCTCGAAGCAAATTGCTACCAGAGCTATCCACAAAAATAGACACGCCTTAAACCCTCGAAGACCTTTGGTGATCCTCCAAGAGAGAAGAGAGAGTATTTTTAACGAGAGGCTTTGGGAGAATGTAACGTCGGAATAAAATTGTGTTTCTGATTCCATAGAGGCACCCTATTTATAGGTGTGCACGAGAGGAGTCCAACCCTAATACAAATTATAGGGGACTACAGACTCTTCACACAAGAAGAGTCCTCCCTAACCAGAAGTTTGGAAAGACATAAAACTCTCAAAATATGTATCTTATATTAACATCTCCCAGTCATACATATTTGACATAGCCTCCTCATTCGAATTTCTCATCTCTGATCCTGTCTTTCATACAGGAATAAGGCATGCGACAAGCGAGAAGAACAAAATGTGAGGAGAGTTATATTAAGTCATCACCAAAATTAACATAACTCTTTCACTCCAAAAACCTCGCTATGTACCCCAAACCTTGTGGTCGCACTTAATCAAGCATCTCTAGATCCCTCAATAAATAGGCATGCTTAACTCACTCAAGTTAGCTACAAGGCCATTAGAAAGCTCTATAACAAGAGTTTTGAGAACCTATGCTATCAAAGCAGGAGCTCGACATTCCTGATATGAAGTGAAAGTGGAGTGAAAGCCGGCGAAGAGGGTTTCTCTGTAGAGGAGGGAATAAACATTTATTCCCTCTAGGAAAATAAGATTGAATCGGAAATGTATCTATGTTCATGTTAGTTGGACATTTTCCAACATAAGTCGCCCAGGGCTATGAACAATGGAACACAAGTGCGTTACCAACTTAGTTATTTCAGCTCTCATATCAATTAGCTTGGTCTTGACAATTTTCCTAGACATGCTCCGACTGGCCGAATAACACTTGGCCATTGGATGAATGCTAAAGTAGCATCATCAAACTTCCACCTCATGACATGGTCTAGAGTTCCAAAGGGTACAAGAAATAATATGGGCTCACGCAGTGACGAAGTAGGGACCCATTCAGTCACTCCTCATAAAAGGTCAGCTTAAAACACATGTAGTATGAATACATGTTATGATGGAGCTCCCACTCAACTTGGGCATGTCATGCTTTCAACATCATATGAACCTAAGTCCAATCGCTATCCAAGCGCCTAACTTGCGCACTACCAGACAGTCACTCTCCTTAATGCCCTCCAGTAGTTCGCACGTTCAGCTCAAAAATAGGCCTTTTATGAAGTTCGGACATACTTCATAATCGATCAAATATGTGATTCATCTTAGCTTTCTAGCCAAGGCGACTATTCATTATACATTGTCCTTCCTACTTCTCAAGTGCGAAGGTGATCATTCACATGACTCACTAGTGCGAAATGATCTTTCAAGTCTCATCTGCTCGCTATCGCAGCGCCAGGGCGATTACCCGTGTGAGAGGGACAATCAGGGCCTAGTGACATTTATAATTCAGTTACAATCTTATGTTCTCAGAAGCCATAAGAATCAAGTTCTACATGATCCTTTATCACTAAATGCCTCATCAATACAAGGCTTGGTAAAAAGGGATGAGTGCTCATACCGCTCGTAGAATATGTTGGAGAACAATTGATTATGCGCATGTCTCATCAATAATATCTGGCATCTGTATACTAGGTCCTCTAACAATACTTAGCGCCCAAAAGTATACAGAGTTTCGCTATGTGCATCACATATGCATCATGACAGATAGTTTTTAGTCTGATTTAGATTACTTTTCATAACTCACTTTGTTGCATCACGATATGTGCATCAAAGATCACTTCGATATCTACTAACCATTCTAATTATTGAGCACAGGGCTAGTTGTGCACACATATTGCGCATCAAACATTCTACAGCGCCAACGAACACATCATTTCTTTTCTTCTTTCAATTTGAGGCATCTCCCTTAACTAAGAACACTGTGGTTATGGAGTATCAATTAGGATAGTATGATACGTATACAACTTTAGTATCTGAACACTAAGTATGCATCATACTTGCTCTTGTCCATGCGAAAGACTGCCACTCTATTTGGTGATATCTCCACATCACTTTCTAGCCATCAAACTTATTTGCCCACATCTGATGAGAGCTAATTCTCTCACAATTTGACATATCTGGTGGTCATCTCGATCATCGTTAAGCCTATCAAATGATAGCTCGATGGAATCGATATTATCACATACTGGACAATAATTCAGTTATAAATAGAGCCTGCAACACCAAACGTGCGCTTGCCCCACAACTTGAATTAACTAGAAGATCCACATGATCATCATGTCCACTACGTAATTGGATATGTCAACTATCAGCAACTAGGAGCACCTAGGTGAAAGTGGCGATAGTGGCTATGGCGAGTTCAAACAAAATCTCACCATCAAGGAAATATCTCAAAACTACACCCCTCCGTGGGTATATATTTCGGCGTCAGTTGACCATTTTACTTGTATAAACTATCTACTTTGCACTTGACCTTTTAGAAACTACATGTTTCAAAATGATCATGCACGTAGATAGAAGATCAACCTTGTTCTTAGTCATTAGGCTTATCAATTCCCTATAAGCACTTGTCCACTAGAAGTGTTACGTGAAGTCAATTCTTGATCATCAATATCCATCAAATGCTTGTGGAGGATACCTATTTAGTCTCATATAGACGATGGGGAACATTATCAATGTTCACTCCTTATTTGTGGAATTTGAGAATCCTATCTCTAGTCAGACACTCCACTGACTTTGAGTCACTTCGATTATCTCTTGCAACTAAAGATGAATAAAATATCATCATTGCAGAGAAATGAGCGCCTCTCTTAAGAATCTTTCACTTCTCATAGTTAAATTCTATTGACTCACGGATCTCAAAAAGGTTCTTTCTAAAGGAATCTATATTGCGCGACTAATTTCTCCATGACCCATTTGTTTCATATCTTGCTAATTCAGTAGGTACATGCCATATGCTTCCTACCATATTAACAAGAGTTGGAGAATTTCGTAGAGGCACTTTTTTCATGTTGTAGGCTGCATTCGAAAATTGCATCTACCCAAGTGAAATGCAAAATGGTCTTGCGCCATTTAAGTTCTAGACATTTCTAGAATGTTAGATTCTTTTCCTTTTGCAAGCTCATGTAGCTGCCAAGAGATTAGAATCATGATTCATTTGCAGTTTTATATTCCTCAGTATTTGTCCAACATAATCAGACATGGTACTTTCACTCCTTATCAGTACATGGAACCATAATGTTCACATCTTTTTAATTCTCTACTTTGTCAAAAAATCACTGAGAATAGCGCTTTTCAACTAGGAGAAAGGTCACCGATCATAGCGTGAGAAATACTATTGCATCATTTCATGCCTTGTACTCATAAGTCCCATTCATTTGTTGGAGAAGTTTTAATGGTTTGATAACCCTTCTTATTTTTCCAGCGAACTCTTTTTGCTAAGAAAATTTCCAATCAAGAGTAAACTTTTAGCGAGTGAACAAGTGGCCTCTTCTAGCTAACATAATCTTCCTCGAGGAGGTTGATTTTTAGCGAGTGAACTAGGTGGTTTTTTTAGCTAACATGGTCAATCTTAAGGAAGAATAACCTTTAGCGAATGAACCAAGTGGCCTCTCTAGCTAACTAAATCTTCCTCGGGGAGGTCGACTTTAGCAAGTTAAACAAAATAGTTTGTTCTAGCTACATGGTCATTTCAAATTCCTTATGCAGCATAACAAGAAGAAGAAATGTAAATGACAGTAAAAAACAATGAATCTAAGATGTATAAGCACACACACACAAAATGTCTTAAGAGTGCTCTTAACACGATTAGACTATATCGGATTTGTGAACCCCCCTACATAACTACACGGTATTATCATTAAGTATACATCCCTCTACGTATAACTATCTTCTATAGAGATCACCATTTAAATGAATAAAATCAATCCTATTAAAATGTAACACGGATAACTAGTACTTTTTGGCACAACTTTTAGAGTAGCTTCATTGCTTTTTGTACGACTCTTGAAGAGTAAACTCATATCAATAAATGAGCGTGGGGTGGCACTTCAAATGCCTCCTCTTGTATGCTATGCCCACGATATTTTTATACTAGCGGCACAATGTCCATAATAGTCATTTTGCTCAATCTCAAATTATATGTGCTAGGTCTTGCCAATATCTACCATCCATTAAGGAGAGAATTGGACACCCTAGCAAAGTTCATCAGAGAGCATTTATTTAGTTAAACTTCATCTCAGTTCAATTACGAGTGGAGTAACTAATTTCCCATAGCACTATGACAATTATTGGTGTCACTTGCTTTGAAAAAGTGATACAAATTATCACCCTCGCGGATCAAAATTTTCAGTCTTTGCATTGATTGTGCTACTCTTTGTTTCATCCAACAACACTTTAGTTGGTTCAACATGAGCAACAAGTGCATCTCTTTTTGTGTTTCAATCGATAAAAAAACTCAAAACTCAGTTTGTGTGATTTTGGTTGAACTTCACATAAATATCCATAAGTCAACTCAATAGAAACTTAAGGATGCGTTAAACTCATATTCAAGAATAGAGCTTGAGAACTCTCCAATGAGATTCTTTAAGTTTGCAACTTAACCAATAAAAGCGCACATATTTTCTTGATCCACCACCTGATCGTCAGCGTCTTAAGTCGCGATAATATTAGACCCAATTATCCATCTCAACATTTAACAGACTAAAAAAAAATGGTGAGTTAATCTAAGATCTCTAGGTGTGTGCAAAAAATATAGTACTGATATTCTCATTCTAGATCAAGTAAATTATTTATTATATTTTTTATACCAGCAGAATCGAAAATTTTGCCACACGGCTAGTATTATCATCTCCCCATTGAGTAAAAAGTCATAAATAAACTATTTACTGATCATGAATAAAATAACTCCATGTCCATAAAACCTCTACGTGCATGCCATATGCGATATGAATAAAATAAAATAATAAATAGACCCCGCAATGGGCTACACTAACATTTGGTGCATCATGTTGAGATAATTAGCGAAACATATCCCCACAAAAAAAAAATAAAAACATGGCCTCCAAAAATCGGCCTAAAAAATATATTTTTAAAAAATGTAATTACATTGATATAACGCCTACTACATTATGCTAAAAAAAATTACATTCAAAGCCTACTACATCAATCTAAAAAAAATGGGGATTACCGCATTAATTACCACCATGTCAAAATTATCTCCACAAATAATAAATACATACTCACATAATACTTGAGCACCCAAATGTTAATGTCCATATTTCATAGCACAAAATCATATTGCACATATTCAATAAAATTGCAATAAAAATATATTTTATGCAATTTCTAGGCATGCATTTCATATAATAGGAGCACTTATTAGCATAGTTTGAATCACAAAAAATATGCTAGCATAAATTGCAATCACAAAAAATATTGCATAAATTTGCAATAAAAAAAATATTGCAATTAAAATAATCATGTTTAGGAATTGCAATCACATAATATATAATAAATAAATAATCAAAATAACATAAATTGCAAACACAAATATTGCAATAATCAATAATCGACATGGCATAATTGCAATCACAAATGCAATAATATCAACATGGCATAAATTGCAATCACAAATGCAATAATAAATAATCAACATGTCGTTAAATTGTAATCACAAAATATTGCAATAAATAAAATACACATTATTTTCTAAGTCATGCTCCAATTTTCTACAACACAAAAAAGGAGAAAATATAAATATTTAGGCTTAGAAAATATAAAATAATCTTTTCAACAACCGAAAAGGTCGCCCCATCAAATATAAATTTTTTAAAAAAAATATATTTTTATTGAAAAATGAATTTTTAAAAAAAAAATGGAAAAAATTGCAGCCAAACAAAGCCTTAGCCACGAGACAGCCATAAGCTAGCCTTGAAAAAACAAGCTCGGCTCAGCTCAGCTCACAAGCCAACCAAATGCATTAAACTCTACACCTAGTTGGCGCCAAGTCAACACCTAGTTGGTGCCAGTTGGTGCCTAGTCAGCCATCACGGACCCGCACTCAATTGGCGCAACATCAGCAACCAGTCAGCACGTCTCCCACGCCGGCGATGCCATTTCCGGCGACTCCGCTTGCCAATTTCCGACGACACTCTATTTTCCAGCGAAAACCTCAAAAATTCATATCTAATTCATTTAAATCCATTTTCAATGATTCAAATACCATTTCGAACCTCTTTTCGTGCTCCAAAATATAGCATAAAATAATTTTAATGAAAAATACATAATCAGGTTTGATTTTCTGCTCAAAGAAAATAAATTTGAAACCTAGGGTTTGATTTTTCTCACAAAACCCATCCGATTTTCACCAAATTTTAAACACATGATCTCCACAAGTAGATCTACATATGGTGAAAAAATCAACGAAAAAACTCATGCTTTCATGGTAAACATAAATTTTAAAATAAAACAAGCATACAAAAAACTTTTTCAATTAATTAGTTAAATCAAGTGAGACTAAGTCGTAGTGGCTCTGATACCACTGTTGGAAATTAAGTATATATGTGAAGCACATTAAAACATATTACACATAATTAGGTCCGGTCGTTACCTTAATATTACGGCATGTCAATACGCAGCGAATTAATTGTGACACCTGGATCTTTGTGGCTCGCCTACAAGTTTCCTATGGCCTTGTGGATCTTGCAAGCACGTTCTATGAACTCGTGGATCTGCAAGCACGTCCTATGAACTTGTGGATCTTCATGCACGTCCCTTTCACGGCCTTGTCACGAGTGCCCTCTTCTCGCTCGAAGTAGATTGCTACCAGAGCTATCCACCAAAATAGACACACCTTAAACCCTCGGAGACTTTTAGTGATCCTCGGGAGAGTGTACGTCGGAATAAAATTGTGTTTCTGATTCCATAGTAGCATCCTATTTATAGGTGCGCACGAGAGGAGTCCAACCCTAATACAAGTTATAGGGGACTACAGACTTTTCACACAAGAGGAGTCCTCCCTAACCAGAAGTTTGGGAGACATAAAACTCTCAAAATATGTATGTATATTTAACATATTTATTGACTCACTTAAATGAAAATATAATTATAGAATTGAACTTTAGTCTATAATTGACATATTAGTATATTTTGAAATTTACTATTTGTATACTTTTTAATATTTATATGCTATTTTTTTTTAAGAAATCTTGCTTATCTTTGTAATGCTAATTATACTACATTATTTTTTTCGTTTTGGGATTTTTATCAATACCTTTTTAATTCTATTTTCAAACTTCGTTGTTCTTATAACTAATTGTTAGTTATTTTAAAAATATGTTGTCTAAATTGAACAAATTCTTGGTATCAAAATAACTCTATTTTGCATCTGGAAATCTTATATTCATTGAGGCATAAAATAGCTTAGATGGCTACAATAATTCACCAAAAACTCGCACTAAAGTGATGTATTTAGAAAATGATTGCTATTAAGGATGGCAATCCGGCCGGGTCAATCTGTGCCTCGTCCCAAATCCGTCCCAGCTGGGGGGTTTGGTACTTTTTTTAGCGGGTTCAAGGCGGATTTGAGTGCATTAAATTAGTACCCGACTAGGTCTAGGGTGGATTACGAATTTTTGGACCGGACTGGACCAGCCTCGAACACCGCTTCATTTTATTTATTATTTTTCATTATATGTATTTACTAATATATTGTTAATAGAAAATTATTGTATTATATGCAAATTCTTAAACAAATTTGGATATATCTAACTCTTATAAAAAAATACAAAAACAAAAAATGATTCATTTTAAATAACAAACTTTGCTGAATTACTAAATTTACAATGATATTTAGTATTATTAATAGAAAAATTAGTTGATGTATTATTTGTATTAATCTATAATCATTTTAGATAAGAAAAAACTATGTTAATTTAAATTGATATTACTTCTTGAGAAATTAAAAGTTAGATGAATGTACTAATTATATTATATAAGTCGTTGTATATAAAAAGCTATGTTAAAATACCTAATTTAAACATGATATTACTTATTGAAGTAATACAAAGTTACTTGAATGTTTTGTTTTTATTATATAAAAGTACAAACTTACTCAGTGTATACTTTGTCTTATACAATTAATTTTAGATTTAAAACTATGTTAAGTAGTTAAATTTAAATTGATCTTACTTATTAAAAAATAAAATATTACTTGAATGTATATTTGTATTATAATATTTATTATGGATTGTAAGATGATATTACTTATAGCAAAAATTAAAAAATTAGATGAATGTTTTCTTTGTATTATATAATTCATTGTAAATCGTAAGATAATATTACTTATTGCAAAATAAAAAGTTAGATGAATAGTATTCTTATATTATTAATTCATTTTAGATCGAAAACTATGTTAAATTATCTACATCTAAAAGTATATTATTTTTAGAAAAAAATATTTAAAAAAAATATTTACATCTAAATAATATTATTTTTTAATTGCATAATTTGACATACTTATATAATAAGATAATGAAATTAAAATCAAATCAAAAAATATATATTTTTTAATTTCATCTTTAATTTCACCAATTACTCGATTAATTCATCCATTAAGTTTTTTTTTAATTTAATATGTTAACTAATTGATTAATTCATTAAGCTATTTCTTAATTTAATTGGACTAATTAATAGATATTTAGATTTAATTCATTGAATATTTGATTAAGTTATTAGCTAATCAACTACAAGAATGCAGTGTCGGTTGGAATTATGACATTAGCTCTTTTAAAAGGATTAATAGCAAAAAAATAAAATAAAATCGCGTTTTCATAAAATTGCAAAAAAAGACCTTATGCGTTAATTTTATGTACAAATAAACCTTTTGTTATTGAAATAAGAACTCACATGTCCTTTCAGTTCGTTTAGACAAAAGCTAACGACGTCAATATTGAGCTCAAACTTGCTCGTTTTACCTTTTAGGGTTAACTCAACCAACCCCCTTTCACTTCAATTTTGACCACAGAGAAAGAGACAGAGAGAGACTGAGGAAAAAATCAGAAGAGAGAAAATAGAAGCTAGGGAGTGAAATTGAAGGGAGCAGGGAGTAGGGCAGGACCACAAGTAGAGGTCCCTCATTTTCGAAAACTTGAGGTAGGTCTCCTTGGCTCTTGTCCCCCTTTCCCCTTTGTCGCTAATTATATAATTCATGGTCCCAGACCCCCTATTTTATGTATTCAATGTCCGAGATCCCCACCTTATTTATGGATTTATGTCGTTGTTTATGTTTTCTTATAAATTCTTATATATTCACTGTCCCAGTTCCCTATCCACTTTATTGTAAGCTATTTTTTTAGTGAGTTGTTAATGCTTTTACTGTCCCAAATCCCCTATTCCCTTTACTGTAAGCTATATTTTTTGGTGAATTGTTAATGCATTTACTGGCCAGATATCCTAGTTCCTTTATCTGTTTGTATGTGTCTGTAAATTTTGGGTAATTGCGTACTGGAACTGTTAATCAATCCATTGTCCAGATTTCCCCTTCCCCCCTTTTTTTTATTTTATAATTGTTACTCAGTAGGGATAGTATTTAATAATATTGAGATTGTTCTATGTTTTGCAATATGGTGTTGGGCGTTATGTAGATTTTTATGTTTGTGCGTATTAGAATTTCTTGAAAGCAAAATACCTTGATTAAACTTCAAAAGATAACAATTAAAAAGTACAATTTTAATACAACAACAACCAATAAAAGAAACACCACTACAAATAATCTTTTTTATGAATCTTTGATTTGTGTGACACCCCCTACGACACTATACTTGATCATTACTAATCATTATACTCTTCGTAATTATAAGTTGTCTTAGAAGAATTTTCATTTTAAAGTAATAAGATAAATCCTATTTTTATCGATATAATATAAATCTATAAATATATCTTAAATAACGATAGGTATTATCAAAAGTTATATTTACTAGGCACTGATATACTTATGTATAAAACTCCAAAAGATGAAAGTTTCGGGCTGTTATAGAATCTAAAACGCAAACCCGACAAAAGACTAGATGTTTAATAATCATATAGTCAGAACCTCAGTTTCAGATGTTACTGGCGATTCCACCTATTAAGATCCATGGAACGACTTCAAATTTGATGTAGCTAGTCACCGTGATCTATCTCCTGAAAAATATTGGCAAGGGATGAGTGCCTACTCAATAAGCATAGCTAATCAGCCTATATACACACCCATAAAATACATGTCGTAAACAAACCAACAAGTATTCGAGATACAATCACCACACAAAATTACAAAGTAATCAATACCAACAATATGCATCAATCTACAGTACAATCTTAGAATTTACAGTTTATACTCTTGGGCCCTGCTTACTCTAAATGGAGTACATCAGTCAATAGTTCTGCCGGCTATCATCATCTCCATCCATATCATATCATATATAGTATAGGATACCCATCGAATGTGATAGTCCCCACACTATCTGAGTGTGTAGCAGTATCAACACAGAACATCAAACAAACATGGCATCCCCACACACCACCCAGTGTGTAGCTATCATCACAGGATATTCCCTGCTACCCAGAATACCCCGGTACCTTACGCGCCATGGTACCTAGCTTATATTCATTTTTTTCATATCACATCGTCAGTCACATCGTCATCAATCACATCATCGCAAACCATTTGACTATGTTCCCCAACTAGATTACTCATCTCTTTATCACAATTCACGATATATACTCAAAATTGACTTCTTCATTCAACTCCTTGCAACAATAAAATATAATATACGACAATCATCTAGATGTTTAATAATCATATAGTCAGAACCTCAGTTTCAGATTACGGCTGATCCACCTATTAAGATCCATGGAACGACTTCAAAATTTGATGTAGCTAGTCACCGTGATCTATCTCCTGAAAAATATTGGCAAGGGATGAGCTGCCTACTCAATAAGCATAGCTAATCAGCCTATATACACACCCATAAATACATGTCGTAACACAAACCAACAAGTATTC
Organism: Sesamum alatum; assembly: GCA_034509735.1. NCBI lineage: Eukaryota > Viridiplantae > Streptophyta > Magnoliopsida > Lamiales > Pedaliaceae > Sesamum > Sesamum alatum. The sequence continues at coordinate 12,610,755 of JACGWO010000012.1, forward strand.
GAGATACAATCACCACAAAATTACAAAGTAATCAATACCACAATATGCATCAATCTACAGTACAATCTTAGAATTTACAGTTTATACTCTTGGGCCCTGCTTACTCTAAATGGAGTACATCAGTCAATAGTTCTGCCGGCTATCATCATCTCCATCCATATCATATCATATATAGTATAGGATACCCATCGAATGTGATATCCCCACACTATCTGAGTGTGTAGCAGTATCAACACAGAACATCACAACAAACATGGCATCCCCACACCACCCCAGTGTGTAGCTATCATCACAGGATATTCCCTGCTACCCAGAATACCCCGGTACCTTACGCGCCATGGTACCTAGCTTATATTCATTTTTTTCATATCACATCGTCAGTCACATCGTCATCAATCACATCATCGCAAACCATTGACTATGTTCCCAACTAGATTACTCATCTCTTTATCACAATTCAACGATATACTCAAAATTGACTTCTTCATTCAACTCCTTGCAACAATAAAATATAATATACGACAATCATCTGTCAATATTTATATTACATAAATAATCACAAATAAACACGTAACGACAACTTCACAGAAATAACCAAATAATCCGAATAAGTATCTATGATATACTAGCCAGGTTTACAATAAAGAAGTACACTCATATATACCTATATATAGATCTAATTAACTATACTTACCTCGATCCCAAAATGATTATGCTAGTAGAAGGAGCTGATCAATCCTCTACTTTACCCCCGTGTCCTATAATAGGTTACATGTATAGTCAATATATATTGAAATATCGTAAATTACGAATGCAATTACTAAATATATGCGTATATTTTATACCAATATTTTAATATTTCATTTATATCGAAATTCTAATCTTCGTTCATCCCTCGTCTAAACAATTAGACATTATAATATTTCTCGATATATATCTAATTTATCTATGAACTCATAAGAATTTATTTTTATCAAACCTCTAATATTTTTATTACTATCGTTCTCTATAACATCCCTAAATGAAATTATTACAAAAAATTTCATATTTCTCTCTAATAAATACAATATTTCTCAAATATAATTTCCTAATATTTCTCAAGCACAATTTTCTAATATTCCTATTAATTTCTGTCAATTCTTCACTATTATAATAATTATGTAAACAATATATATACAATTGTATTTGGTTAATAAACTCAATTAAATTTGAGTAGATCCATTTTATTAACGGTTAAATCTAATAGATTAAATAAACTCTAATTTATTGGCACTAATGTCATCGATCCAATTAAATTTTTATCCGATCACTAATTTGTATAACTATTCGAATTCATTAAATTTTTTGATTAAATAGTAAATTGGATAATACAAATCATATTTAATAAATACACTAATTAAATAATATTAATATAATAATTAATTAATAATTTATAATAAATTTTCATACCTGTTCCGAATTACTGAAGAATCACAATTTAACCCCAAATGTCAAGTATTGCTTTGAGTGAAAGCATAATAATTAATATTAAAGTATTGATTTGTGTATTTAACTTTGAAAATGGTAGATGACAAGTGCACAACCTCAGCCAACCTAATTTCAGTTTGATATTATCGCATATATATATATTTTTTTTGGTCACCTTTGTATGAAAATTATAGTTTAGCCCCTTAACTTCTAAATATATATAATTTGACCACAAATTTTTATAAAGCTCCAATTTAGTCCCTTCAAGTTTTAATATATTCATAATTTCAACTATAACTAATAATTAAATTAGGTTTTTATTAATAATTACTAATAGTCTCTCGATTATGAATAAATTCTATGGACGTCACATTTTCTCCCCTCCTAATAAAAATTTCGTCCTCAAATTTGACTAACTTACCCGTTTCAAAAAAATAAATCGGGGTACTTTTCTCTCATATGCTCTCAACCTCCCAAGTGGCCTTTCTTGGAGAATGATGACTCCATCTCACTTTTTTACCATAGATATATCCTTATTTCTCAATTTTCTTACGCTTTTGTCTAAAATCTCCATGGGCTCTTCCACATACGTCAATTCCTCGGAAATCTCTTTTTCTGGTTCACGGATAACATGGCTAGGATCCGATCGATATCGTCGTAGCATCGAAACATGAAACACATCATGTATCTGTGACCACTCTGCTGGCAGCGCTAGTCGATACGCTAGTGGTTTGATTCTTTTAATAATTTCATACGGTCCAATATACCTCGGACTTAACTTTCCTTGCTTGCCGAATCTCAAGATACCCTTCCATGGAGATACTTCAGGATGACCTTCTCACCAATTTCATACTCCATCTCCTTTGATGCTTGTCAACATAACTTTTCTGACGATCTTGGGCTGCTAAAACTTCTTCACTGCTTGTACCTTCTCCATTGTCTGTTGTACCAATTGCGGACCTTCTAATTGTCGTAATCCCTCAATAATACCGAACATACTGGACTCCGGCATCTTTTTCCATATAAAGCTTCATATGGGGCCATACTGAAGCTAGAATGAAAACTATTTGTTATATGGAAACTCCATCAAAAGGTAAGTGATCATCTAAATTGCCCTTAAACTCCATTGCACATGCCTCATCATAATCTTTCTGAGTCTGAATCGTTCTTTCGGACTGTCCATTTGTCTGAGGATGATGAAGGACAAGTGGATCTGTCCGGGAGCGCGAGCGGAAGCGAGAATGCAAAGAAATTGCGTAAATTTAAATCGCATAAATAAATGTAATCCCAAGGGGTGTCCCCTTGGGTGCTCAACCGGGCGTTCGATGTAGGATGTATCAATATTAAAACATATATTGTACATAAAGCATAGAGGAAATGAAAAACTACGAAAGTGTAATTAACCGTTACCTTTGTAGATTTTCACGTGTGCGTGGCTACTTGCTTTGTTCCTTCTTCGGAATGTCCACTAAGTTCAAACGTATGAACTCTTCGACGGTGATCCACACACACCGGAAGAAACCTTCATTTTCCTTGCTAGAAGAAAATGGGTTTAGAAGGACACTAGTAAGAGGAGAAGAGAGGGCCGAAAGTTGGAGAAAGGAGAGAGGTCGATTTTGGTGTTCTTATTTTCTTAGAAAAGATGAATTATGAATCTCATACATAGGTGTTAGTATATACTCATATATATACATAATTAATGTGATTATTGGAATGCGTCTAGGTTCATCCAAGGATGTCTAGATACATCCCAATCAATCACCATTAATTCTTCAATCAAGCCTACCAACTTTTGAGGTATGATCAAATCATACCAAAAGGGAAGGGCTTGATTAGAGTTGATTTGTCTCTTACCAAAAGAGACAAGTCAACTACACCTAGCATTCAACATGGCTGAATTTTGCTCCTCCAAGGTAGCATTTTCGGCCATGCTTATTTAGGGAAGAAGTCCAACTTCTTCCTATTCCGAATTAGGAATTAATTCTCCTCTCGGGTCAAAACTTAACGGATCGGGTTTTACCGTAATCTAATTACGACGAATCCAAAATTAAATTCAATTTAATCTAATATCCTCTTAAATAATTCCCGTTGATCTTTTAATCCATCAAAAGATCCAACATCTCACATTTCCTTATTTAATCGATAAATCCCATTTAAAGATTAAACGAGGGCCCGATACCGTATCGGCCCATCCATCCAATGGACAATCCCTTAAGTAATCCAATTACTTATTCATCTTTCGAAATTGACACCAAGTCAATCTCTCAACCTTCTTGGTGATTTGTGTGTGACCCTTTAGGTTCACCCTCAGCTAGACTTGGGCCCGTGTCCCACAAGGGCTCGTTACCATGGGTGGCCGTCCAGAAACGGTTCATGGCACTAGAGACTAGGTGAATATTGGCGTGAACATTTAGGCGCCAATTCCGCATGGGTACGGTCCTTCCGTCTACCGTCTCCCGGCCATAGTCTAGGGTATGGAATTGGGTGTTGGTTCCCATCCTTGATTATGCATCTATGCTTAATACTCGAGACTATGCATGCATCATTGCGTTGACACAGGAAACCGTTCCCTGTTCGACCAACCACTGTGGCCATAGCTTTAAACAACATGAATGTGTCTCCGAGTGCATAGGAGATACCTCTCTCACATACTGACAGGGGACGGATTCTCTTCTTGAAACCCACCGTCCTCACTACACATTCTGACTGCACTGGACAAGGCTTATAATGATCATCTTACAGAATGATCACCTCTCGCCAGATCTAAGATACAACCATCCTGTGCACGTGACTGCCATGGTTTGGCAAGTCTGAGGACTACTCTCGTACTATCAGAACCGGAGAAATCCAATCATACCGACCAAGCCTACAGGGCTTCCATATGATGATCCCCGCAAGTTAGTCTAGTCGGCCCGACTCCAGTCGACCAACCCATCAAGATCGTGTAGGCGTCCCACGCCTGTCGTCGCTGAAACACGGCACTCATCCAATGAACATGACTCTTGATGCAAGTCTCTATAGGACTCTCGATGCCCTGTCTCGAGGTCCTCGAGTTGGAATGTTTCAGACCCAACTCTTAATCAGTTGGTTTCATGACCACTATCCAATGCGTGGCCCAACTGTATGAGTTGTTAATCGTGGTCTGTGGGCTTTGTTTGCGATATAAGTAAAACACCGTTTTAGCACATGTAAAATGAGCACAACAAAGAAGGTAACATTGGTGACGAAATACTCATTTTATTCATCACATAATATTACATTACATCAAGTTGTTCAAATAGGTTACAAAAACGCCAAATCTATTGGCTTTCTGGTCACCTATTCTAACAGATGATATGCGGTACTGAAATGCAATTTTTGTGCCCAACGCCCTTTGTAAGCTTTCCCAAAAACGTGAGGTGGATCGAGGATCTCTATCTAACACAATAGATATAGGCACACCATATAGTCTCACAATTTCGAAAATGTACAACTCAGCTAACTTGTCTAAGGAATCACCTTGTCGTACAGGCAAGAAATGAGTTGATTTCGTCAGTCTGTCCACAATTACCCAAATAACATCATGCTTTCTGAGCGTACGGGGCAACCCTACAACAAAATCTATAGTGATCTTCTCCCACTTCCACTTCGGTATAGATAAAGGTTGAAGTTTACCTGCTGGCGCCTAATGTTCTGCCTTTGCCTGCTGACAAGTCATACATTTAGCCACAAATTCTACACATCTTTCTTCATTGTCTGCCACTAGTAATGCGGTCTTACGTCTCGATACATCTTTACGGTACCAGGATATATTGCATATGGTGCATTGTGAGCTTCCCACAAAATCTCTTCCCGTATTCTATGCACATCAGGTACACAAACTCGTCCTCCATTCACTATCACTTCATCGGCCCTTACTAAAAAAAATTGTTTTCTCCTTATGTCATCCTCTTCAAGCATCCATAATATGAAAGGATCTCGAGTCTGCGCTTCTCTAATTGTATCCACCAGATTCTGCCTAAGCTGCAAGGTTGCTAACAAACCTGCTACCTGATCAACCTCTAACTCTATATTCATAGATCTCATCTCTAATAGCAATGTCAAATTGTGACTCCCCAAATTGGCCAAAGTGCTTGAACTCTTTCTACTAAATGAATCCGCTACCACATTCGGCTTCCCGGATGATAATCAATGGTGCAATCATAATCCTTTAACAATTCTATTCATCTTCTTTGTCTCAAATTCAACTCCTGCGTTAAAATATATTTGAAACTCTTATGGTCGGTAAAGATTTGAAATCTTTCTCCATACAAATAATGTCTCCCTAACTTCAATGTATGCACAATTGCTGCTAACTCCAAGTCATGTGTGGGATAATTTAACTCGTGAGTCCTCAACTGACGAGATGCGTAGGCAAATTACCTTTCCGTTTTGCATCAATACACATCCTAAACCCTGTTTTGATGCATCTGTGTATACAACGTATCCACCGCTACCAAACGGTAAAAACCAAAAATCGGACTTGAGGTCAATATTCTCTTTAGCTCATCAAAACTTCGTTGACATTGTTCAATCTAATGGAATGCTGCCCCTTTCCTCAATAACTTAGTCAAAGGACCCGCAATTATGGAAAAACCCTCAACAAATCTCATATAATATCCAGCTAATCCCAAGAAACTTCGAACTTCAGTTGTATATTTCTGTACTCTCCATTCCATAATAGCCTTTAGTTTTGCAGGGTCAGGCATAACCCCGTCACCCTATATCACATGCCTTAAGGAAACCACCTGATTTTCCCAGAATTCACATTTGCTTAACTTAGCATATAACTCTTTGTCCTTCAAAATCTGCAACACTATTCTCAGATGTTGTTTATGCTACTTTCTATTCCTCGAATACACCAAGATGTCATCTATAAAGACTATCACAAACTGTACTAGGTATTCTTGGAATGTATGATTCATTAATGCCATGAACGCTGCTGGTGCATTTGTTAACCCAAATGGCATCACCAAGAATTCATAATGACTATAACGAGTACGAAAAGCTGTTTTCGGTATATCCTTCTCTGCTATCCTCAACTGCCAATACCTAGACCTCAAATCAATCTTTAAAAGTGTTGTAGCCCCCTTTAACTGGTCTAGCAGGTCACCAATCCTCAGTAATGGATATTTATTCTTCACTGTCACCCTATTCAATTGGCCGTAATTGATGCACATCCTCATACTACCGTCCTTCTTTTTCACAAATAACACTGGTGCTCCCCATGGTGAAGTACTTGGTCTGATAAATCCTTTCTCCAACAATTCTCTTATTTGCTTTTTAAGCTCTTGCAATTCTACTGGGGCCATTCTATACGGTGTAATAGAAATCGGGGTAACTCCTGGGAGAGATTCTATAGTAAAATCCACTTTCCTATGTGGTGGCAAACTTGGTAGGTCATCAGGAAAGACTTTAGGAAAGTCTCTCACAACAGGGATTTCTTCTAATGTGGGACTAATCTTTTCGGTATCTATCACATAGGCTAAATATGCCACACATCCTTGTAACATCAATTATCTCGCCTCTATAGCTGATATCACACAAGCTGGTACTACTTGTCGGTCCCCCACAAATACTACTTTTGGCTTGCCAAAAGATGCAATCATCACTTTTTTCTTATAACAGTCAACCACTGCCTTATGTTGCGTTAACCAATCCATCCCCAAGATTACATCAAACTCCTTCAGATCCATCACTATCAAATCTACAGGTATATTTATGTCACCAATCCCCACTAAACTCCCCTTCTAACACTATTCACTATCACACCTCCTCCCACAGGCAAATGAACCATCAAATTATATCCCAAAGGGTTGTTCTCACCAAGTATTTTAGATGCAAGTTCTGATGATATGTATGAATGCGCAGAGCCAGGATCAATTAAAATATAAGCCTCAATATCAAATAATAAGATCGTACCCAAAATCACGTCATTCGAGGCTGGAGCTTCCTCTCTAGTCATGTTATATATTCTTGCTTGAGTCTGTCCCTGAGCTACTTGTGCTCCGGCCCAAGTCGTACTCCCACCAATGGTATGGCCACCATCTCTGTTACTAGTACCTCTGCCCCTACTTTTGCCTCTGCCCCTCTCAGCTCCTTGGCCACTACTTCCGATACTGCTTTGACTCAGTATTTCACTGGCTGCACTTCCACCTATATCTATAATCTGACTAGGACAGTCCTTAGATATGTGTTCTCTACCCTCACAATTATAACAAGTACGGGCTATAGCATCTTGTCTGCAACATGGTCCCAAATAGTCGCCTTCCACAAGTAGACTAACCCCCTGCCATAACTCTGTGCAGTTTCCCAACCTGATCCAGTAGAGGGAAAACTAGATGAACTGCATTCTGCTGATCCCCTGTTGAAGCCCACTGATCCCCCAAATCTCGATCTACTACTTCCTCGAAAAACAGAGCCATCACGTGCAAAATTTCCACCTCCTGCTGAAAATGAACGGCGGTTCCCCTCTTGGTCAACCTACTGGACTCCCCTGTCGTATATGTTAACTTTCTCTTCTCTTCTCCCTTCTTCTTATCTTCAGTCACTGCCTCTTCCATCCGAACTGCTGACTCATGGCTAATGCAGCAAAATGAATCTCATACTCAACCACTGTCTGATCATCTCCTTGTACAAGATTCAGAAATTCCATCTTCTTCTTGTCTTGGAACATCTTAGGTCTGTATTTATCATCAAACTCTTTCTGAAATTCGACCCAAGTTATCTCTCGTGGCTCATATGCTCTCTTTATCGACCTCCACCAAATCAGTGCATTCCCCGTGAATAAGGATAGAACATACTTAAGTCAATTTCTGGCTGTAAGTTCATCACACTTCGGTCTTTTCACACCATTTCTCAGTAACCTCTGGGTCTAGGGTACCTTCAAATTCTATATCTCACATCTTTCTAATCCTCTCATAATTACGGTCAACCGTAGGAACCGCTTGTGCTGGCACTGGGGCTGGTACATGTGCCTGCGCAAGAAATTGTGCTTGAGCTTGGGCTTGGGCCTGGGCTTGCAAAGCCATCTTAAGGATCTGTGCATACTCTGGTGGTAACCCTACCGCTGGAGCACCATTAGGAGGAATTGAGCATCAACACCAACACCCTCTCGACCTACTCCAACTCTACCTGCACTTGCAGGTGCAACGGAGCCCTCTTCGGAATCCACTGACTCTTTTCTACTAGCTACTAGGTTAGAACGTTCACCTTGAGAAGCCATCCTACATTAAGCAATTCAATCATTAGACACACCCCATAGTCAACTTATCACCATACAAACGTAAACCTGGCTCTGATACCACTCAATGTGACACTCCCTACGGAATTATACTTGATCATTACTAATCATTTACTCTTCGTAATTATAAGTTGTCTTATAAGATTTTTTAATTTTAAACTAATAAGATAAATACTATTTTTATCGATATAATATAAATCTATAAATATATCTTAAACAATTAGGTATCATCAAAAGTTTATATTTACTAGCCACCGATATAATTATGTACAAAACTCCAAAAAGATGAAAATTTCAGGCTGTTACAGAATCTACACCGCAAACCCGATAAAAGACCAGAAGTTTAATAATCATATAGTCAGAACTCTCGGCTTCAGATGTCACGGCTGACCCACCTATTAAGATCCATGGCACGACTTCAAATTTGATGTAAGTAGTCACCGTGATCTATCTCCTGAGAAATATTGTCAAGGGATGAGTTGTCTACCCAATAAGCATAGCTAACCAGCCTAAATACACACCCACGAATACATGTCGTAACACAAACCAACAATTTTTCGAGATACAATCACCACAAAATTACAAAGTAATGAATACCACAATCATGCATCAATCTACAGTACAATCTCAGAATTCATAGTTTATACTCTTGGGCCCTGCTTACTCTAATTGGAGTACATCAGTCAATGGTTCTGCCGGCTGTCAACATCTCCATCCATATCATATCATATACAGCATAGGACACCCGTCGAATGTGATATCCCCACACTATCTGAGTGTGTAGCAATATCAGCACAAAATATCACAATGAACATGGCATCCCCAAACCACCCCAGTGTGTAACTATCAACACAGGATATTCCCTATTACCCGGAATACCCTGATACCCTACGTGTTATGATACCTAGCTTATATTCATTTTTCTCATACCACATCGTCATTAATCACATCATCGCAAAATATCGACTATGTTCCCAACTAGGTAAGTCATCTCTTTATCACAATTCAACGATATACTCAAAATTAACTTCATTCAACTCCTTGCAACAATAAAATATAATATAAGACAATCATCTGTCAATATTTATATTATATAAATAATCATAAATAAACACGCAACTACAACTTTAGAGAATAACCACATAATCCAAATAAGTATCTATGATATACTAGCTAGGTTTACAACAAACAAGTACACTCATATATACCTATATATAGATCCAATTAACTATTCTTACCTCGACCAAAAACGATTATGCTAGTAGAAGTGAAAGCCTGGGATAGGCGTGTGGATCGTCCCGGGAGGAGCGCGAATGCGGAAGCGAGGTATAAAATAAATTGCAAGAATTAAAAACATGCTATAAACAAGAATTAAACGTAAACGTTGAAGGGGTGTTCCCTTGAACCTCCGAGGCATTCGGTGTATCTCATGAACAAAACAAAAAACGTAAAATCATGGAGGGCGTAGGGATGTAAAGAACGAAACAACAAAACGAAAAACCACCCGGTTGTCATTTTGTCTTCGAGCCGTTACGTGCGTTGTTCCCCGTTTTGCTCCAAGACCTCGTATTGAGACCCTCTAAATCATACACACAATCCGACCACGTATGTTGATCCTCGTGCTAGCGAAAAATCAAGTGTATGTTATTTAGAGAGGACGGATCGACCAAGCGTTATAAATTAACGTGATCAACCCTCCTTAGGTTCAATTGTATGAAACAAAGGAACCAAAAATATTTTCTTGGGATGAGGGGAGAGTGGCCGAGAGAGGGAGAGATGAATGTGTGTGTGTGTGTATGTGTTAAATTTTCATCATCTCTTGTAAAGTATAGACCTAGGTATATATATAGAGGAGAAATCCCATTCCTCTCAAACTCCAACTTTTGAAAAACTATTTTGATTTGGTCAAACCAATCCTAGCCATCCATCCCTCCTTTTAATCTCAACCATTCATTTATTTGTGGAATATTTAAATCTTATTTAAATAATCCTTAGGGCAATAAATAAATAAAATTAATAATAATATTTATTTTAAGCACGTGCATTTAATTCCAAAAAATCCAATTTATTATTTTAGTTAAATTCCTTTTCATCCAATTTAAAAGAATTAACATCCCAAGAAAAGAGATCCGATTAAATCTAATTTAAACGTCCTATATCTCCAAATATTTAATTCTAAATTAAATATGTTATGTGTCCGGATTGTGTGCGACCTTTAGGTTCACCTTTAGCTAGACTTGGTCGAATTCCTAGAATCCGTCCGTTACCATGGGTGGCCGTCTAGCAACGGTCTATGGCACTAGAGACTAGGTGAATATGTGTGGGGGTGAACATTTAGGCTCTATAGTACATTTATCCTTCCGCCTACGGTCTCACCACTTAGGGTCTAGGGCACGGAAACATCGGTACCCATCTTGGACCTAAGTGTTGGCTTGTCCTACACTAAATGTCGCAGGGAATCCCTCCCTTCTGTTCAGTTACACTGGCCATAGATTCAAGGACAAGACTCAAAGCGTAGTGAGACGCTACTGTCAGCGTTGTGACAGAAGATAGATCCTTTCTTGGAATATATTGTCACGCTGCACATCATGACTGCACTAGATATGGCCTATGACTACTTAGTAACTAAAACTTGGTAATCTCTCACCATACCTAAGATACAGACACGCTGTACAGGTAAACTCAGCAATTCCTCAAGTCCAAGGACTAACCTGTACTGTTGGAACCTGGAACTCAAGTCATACCTATCTGACCTACTCAAGGTCCTCCGTAAGACGAATCCCGCGAGTCACCTCAGTCATCTGCTCCCTAGCCAACTGACCCACTAACACTGTATAGACGACCCTCGTCACCCGTTGATGAAACATGACAGCAGATGCTTAGTTCAAGCCTCAAGTGGATTCTCGATACCCATTTCTCGAGATTCCTTGACTTGGAGATTTTCAGACTGATTCGGCGAAACTGATTTCATGAACCTACCTCCAAGCGCAGTTCCAGTTCCCGAAATGTGATCTCAGTCTGTGGACTTTGTTTGTGCAGTGAACAGTTATAAAGCAGTAAAGTGAACACAAACAAAGTATAAGCCAGATGAACATCACTTTCTCATTCATCAAAGTTTATTAAAACTTCTGAAATTGTTCAGACATAGGTTACATTTCGCCTATTAAAATTGGCTTCATGGTCACCTACTCTAACAAGAAGGAGCTGATCAATCCTCTACTTTACCTCATGTCCTATAATAGGTTATAATATGTACAATCAATATATATTGAAAATATCATAAATTACGAATGAAATTACTAAAAATATGCGTATATTTTATACCAATCTTTTAATATTTCATTTATATTGAAATTCAAACCTCCGTACATCCCTCATCTAAACAATTAGACATTATAAGCTTTCTCGATATATATCTAATTTATCTATGAACTCATAAGAATTTATTTTATCAAACCCCTCATATTTTTATAACTATCGTTCTCTATAACATTTTTAAATGAAATTATTAAAAAAATCTCATATTCCTTTCTAATAAATACAATATTTCTGAAATATAATTTCTCAATATTTCTCAAGCATAATTTTCTACTATTCCTATTAATATCTGTGAATTCTTTACTATTATAATAATTATTTAAATAATACTATATACACTTATGTATTTGATTAATAAACTCGATTAATTTGAGTAAATCTATTTTAATAACGGCAAAATCTAATAGATTAAATAAACTCTAATTTATTGGCACTAATGTCACCAATCCAATTAAATTTTTACCCGATCACTAATTGGTATAACTACTCTAATTCATTAAATTTTCCGATTAAATAGTAAATCGGATAATACGGATTATATTTAATAAATACACTAATTAAATAATATTAATATAGTAATTAATTTATTATTTTAATAAAATTTTCATACCTGTTGCGAATTACCGAAGAATCACAATTTAACCCCAAATGTCAAGTATTGCTTTGTGTGAAAGCAAAATAATTAATATTAAAGTATTGATTTGTGTATTTAACTTTGGAAATGGTAGATGACACATGCTCAACCTCAGCCAACCTAATCTCAATTTGATGTTATCCCATATTTTATTATTATTTTTTTTTGCTTACCTTTGTATGAAATTATAGTTTAGCCCCTTAACTTCTAAATATATATAATTTGACCATAAATATCTTATAAAGCTCCAATTTAGTCCTTTCAAGTTTTAATATATTTATAATTTCAACCTATAACTTATAATTAATTTAGATTTTATTAATAATTACTAATTAATCTCTCGATTATGCATAAAATTCTATGGACGTCACAATTTGCCTCCAATTGTTTTATTTTTTTATGTTAAATCATGGCAAATAGAGATAAATTCTGTTTAATTTTCTTCAAGTTTTGCCTTGTTCGATTCGACCTCTTCTTCACTTTCTGGTATTTCGAAAGACATAGTATTAAAATCTTTGCCGGAGACACTAACAGGTTCCAACCAACAGAAAAAATTACACTGATTTGTTCTGCGGTTGTAGAACAATTTTCCTTTAGTCTGTTTTGTTGAACCGACAACCTGGATGACCGCAATTCTTTGGCAATAAAATTTAGGGTTCTTGTATCTCAAATCAAGGATCTCATTTCTCTTTTTTTATGTCGGTTTAGAAGTAAACATTCTAAATCAAATAGCAAAGAAAAGAGAAAAACAAAAAAGGGGGAACCATTTAATAATAATGTATTAATAAAATAATTTAATAAAATTTATCAAAAAATTACAAACTCATTACCTATTTTAGAAGACCTTGGTTTTGAAAATATCTGTTGTTGCAAAATGTTGGAAGCAAGAGTATTAGACGATCTTATATATTAAAGACATGGGCAAAATTGTCAATTATTACTCAAAATTTATGTATTAGACGATCTTATATATTAAAGGCATGGGCAAAATGTTGGAAGCAAGAGTATTAGACGATTTATTTGTGAATTGATTTCAGTAGTGTTGAATTTATTGATAATTTATGAAAAAAAAGGAAAATTAAAAAAATAAAAATATATTGATAAATCTAATATTTATAGTAAATGATATAGTAAGTTTTTGTTCATTCAAAACACAACTTTATATTTTTTATAATTATTTATTATAATCTTCATATATAAATAATTAATCTATTTCGTCTTACTTTTGTGATGTCGATATAAGTAAATTTGTGTTGAATATGTATCTAATCTACTTTATTGTTTTTGCTTTAATCTAAAATTTATTTAGTCTTTTTTAATTATCTTGTATTACTATCAAATATTATCCAAAAATATTAAGAAGAAAAAAAAGGAGAAAAAATTTATTGGGTCTAGATCTTACCCGAACCCAAGACACTGGGTCCAAAACAATGGCATTGGGTCTAGAAACCCATTGGGTTTTGAGGGGAATGGGTAGGGTATACATTTTATTTAATAGTATGGGTCTCTATCAGGCATAAGTCTGGGTAGGGTCTTACCCTACCCATTGACAACCCTAGTTCATAGGGAAAATATAAATTTAGTCTTGTTAGTATAGGGGTTGATAATTTTGGTTCTTTTGAAATTAATTTTGACAATTCTGTCCTACAATTAAAAAATTGACAATTTGAGAATAATTCTGACTTGAAATTTTATAAATGGATCGAAAAACGTGATGGTGATATGCATGTGAATTTTGGGATTTTGGGCTAATTTACGAATTTTCGATCAGAATTATCCTCTAATTGCCATTTCTTTTTAATTGCAGAACCAAATTGTTAAGATTGATTTCAACAGAGCTACAAATGTCACCACCTATGCTTATAGGATTAAAATTGTAGTTTTCCTATTTTTCTTTTTTTTTTTTTTTATGATAGATACCAAATGGAAGTCCAAACAAAATGGCCAATAATTTGTCCTAAATTAAAGTTTATATCAAAATTGGCTTTATAACTTTATGAGATGGATGAATCTCGAATGAAATACGAAATTATTTCTTTATCTAATTGACTAATTGGACTAAGACATGTTTAAATATGACTGATTAGGAAAATGATCCATCAAATGGTGTTCAAACCCAGTAGGAGTGACCTCTAAATCCAAAAAAAAAAAAAAAAGCAAATGTCAATGATTTATTAACTTAAAATCACATTTTTTGGTTAAGAACATTATTTTTTGATAAATAAGCGATGAGATTATGTATTAAAAAACCAAAACCACACTGCTCAATCCTTAGAACTAAAAAACAAAACAAAACTAACAGATTAAACACAAAAAACAATCTACTATAAAAATGACAAAACACGAAGGACTCGAACTATAGCCTTGCAACCCTTGCCGAACACCTGAGTGAACACCCTGGTAGCTCTCAAGCAGAATCAATGCTCTCCTCCAGGCATCTCATAAATCTCGGTGTTACGCATCCATAACTCGCTTACAACATCATTGCCAAATGACCCAACATATCATAAAGAATCTGTTTCTCTCATCTTCCCAAAACTGTTGGATGATATGCAAAACCCACTCAACAGCTTCATAAACCATTGTGAGACAAGCCTCCATGGAGTTAGTGATAATACCCACAATTGTCTTCTTATAGGGCAATCCAAAAAAACATGCCATACCGTCTCTATCTATGCACCACATGAACAACAGCATGTATCCACACCCTGCTTTCGCTGAGCAAGTTTATCCAACATAGGAACCATGATTAAAAGTTGTAGTATTGGCGATAGTACCGGTTCTACCTCGACCGCTGTGTATTGGGATATTATCGGGCGATATAAAACAAATATGTTATACAATGCTTAAAAAATTCCCAAAAAATTAGTAAAATTCCAAAAATGATAAAGCACCATAAATTACTATATAATATTATAAACTAAAAGTTTTATAATATCAAGCATCGTTAAATTAATAACAAAAATGCTTAAGATATACAAGCATAATCAAAAGAAAGTGGATCGCCAGTGGAGCTCAAAATGGTCGACATCATCATCACTCCTCCTATAGTAATCATGCGAAGTGGGCGAATAATTATGACCAAAAGGCATGGTGTAAGAACCAGCATTGATAACACCTACAGGGTGAGAAGATATTCCATAAGGAAAGTACATTACTGGTTGAGATGGTAATCCATAAGGGACTTGTGGAAATACACCTTGATATGGTATATTGTAAGGAGCTTGAGGAAGTGGCTGAGGTGGCATTACATGCTCCATCTGGATGTGATAGCCAAAACCTTTATAGTGAAAGAAAATCCGGTGGATCGTCCCGGGAATTGCGCGAATGCGGAAGCGCGGTAAAAATTAAACATATTAAATTTACAAAATAAAAGGCATGCTTTTAATTTAAAGAACACGCTCAAGGGGTGTGCCCTTGAGGTTCCGGGGCGTTCGGTGTATCTCATGATCATAAAATAAATAAATAAATCATGGAGGCCATAGAGTTAAAAAAATAAAGAGGGACGAAAATCTTAAACGAGACCTACTCGTTGTCGTTTTCGTCTTCAACTGCTACTCGCTTGTTCCCCGTTTTGCACCAAGACCTCGTTCTTGAGATCCTCCAAATCGTGACACACAATCCACCCACGTATCTTGCACGTCGTGCTAGCAACGAACAAGTATTATTTTTGGAGTGGACGAATCAATAACTCGTTATCAATTAACGGTATTGGTTCGTCTAAGTTCTTGATGTTCCAAGAACAAAAAGAACTAAAGAAAAAAAATATTTTCTTGCTAGAGAAAGAGAGAGGGGCGGACGAGAGGTAGGAGAGGGGAGAGTGTGTGTTGTGTGTGTTTTTCAAGAATCATCAATCTCTCAAATGTTGGAAGCTAGAGGTTTATATAGAGGAAGAGTTTAATCCTCTTTAAACTCAAACTCTAAGTAACCTAATTTGACTAGGATTTTGACCTAGTCAAAGTCCTAGTCAAGCTAGTGTTTGACCTAGTCAAACGAATCCTAGCCTTCCATCTCCCCTTTCCATCTCAACCGTTGATTTTAATTTAATGGAATATTTTAAATCCTATTAAATATTCCAAAAGGCTAAAAGAATAAATATAATATAATAAATAAATATTTTAATTTATTCTAAGCCCATTAAATCAACCCTTTTAATAAATCCTATTTATTAATTTAATTCCCTTTATTAAATAGAAGGAATTAATTTCTCCAAGAAAATATAGGACCCGATTAAATCTAATTTAATCATTCCTTTACTCCAATATTTAATTCCAAATTAAATACTAAGTGTGTGTGGATAGTGTGTGACTCTTTAGGTTCACCATTCAGCTAGACTTGGTCGGATTTCTAGAATCCGTCCGTTACCATGGGTGGCCATCTAGCAACGGTCCATGGCACTAGAGACTAGGTGAAATATTCGGGGATGAACATTTAGGCTCTAACAGTACACTTGTCCTTCTGTCTTCGGTCTCATCACTTAGGGTCTGGGGCACGGAAAATGCAGGTACCCATTTTGGACCTAAGTGTCGGTCTGTCCTCACTAAACGCCGCAAGGGAAACCTTTTCCCTTCTGTTCAGTCACTGTGGCCACAGATTTCAGGGACAAGACACAGAGCATATATGAGACTCAACTGTCAACACCTTTTGACAGGAGACAGATCCTTTCTTGGAAACTACTGTCACTTTGTGCACCCGAGCTGCACTAGACATGGCTTATGACTACTCAAGAGTATTTTGGCAATCTCTCACCATATCTAAGATACAGACCTGACGCACAGGTAAACTCAGCAGTTCCTCAAGTCAAAGGACTTGGCCTGTACCGTTGGAACCGGGAATATGCGTCATATCTTGCTGACCATACTCAAGGTCCTCCGTAAGATGGTTCCCGCGAGTCACCTCAGTCAGCTGCTTCCTAGCACGCTGACCCACTAACACTGCTTAGACGACCTTCGTCACCCGTCGATGAAATACGACAGCAGATGCTTAGTGCAAGTCTCAAAGGGAATCCCGATACCCATTTTCGGGATTCCTTGACTTGGAGATTTCCGGACTGATTCGGTGAGACTGATTTCATGGACCTACCTCCAAGCGTAGTCCCAGTCCCCGAAATCGTTTCTCAGTCCGTGGGCTTTGTTTGCGTAGTGAACAGAAACGTAAATGCAGATAAGTGAACGTAAACAAAGTATTGCCATATGAATTTTCACTTCTTTATTCATAAATGTTTTTATCAAATACCAAAGAATTGTCTAGACATAGGTTACATCTTCCTGCCAAAATTGGCTTACATGGTCACCTATTCTAACAATCTCCCACTTGACCTTTAAAGCCAATTGCCCATATGCTTAATCCCCATCTTCTCAAGATGTTGCGTATGAGCGCTCTGCGACATAGGCTTTGTCAGCGGGTCTGCTGTGTTGTCTGCCGAGTTGACTCGGTCCATCCGGACGTCACCTCTTCCTACCATTTCTCTAAGAAGATGGTAGCGTCAAAGAATGTGTTTGAAACGGTGATGAGATCTCGGTTCCTTTGCTTGCGCTATAGCGCCGTTGTTATCACAGAAGATGACAACGGGCTCGGCGATGCTAGGCACCACACCCAACTCTTGGATGTAGTTTCTCATCCAAACCGCTTCCTTAGCAGCTTCTGAAGCTCCTATGTATTCAACCTCTGTGGTGGAGTGAGCAATGGTTGCTTGCTTGGAACTTTTCCAAGCTACTACTCCTCCATTGAGTTTGAATACGTACCCCGATTGAGACTTGGCATCATCGTCATCAGACTGGAAGCTAGCGTCGCTAAAGCATTCCAGAATTAGTTCTCCATTGCCATAGACTAGGAACATTTCCTTAGTCCTTCTTAGGTACTTAAGGATGCCCTTAACAACATTCCAATGTGCCTCTCCTGCGCAGGACTGATATCTGCTTGTTACGCTCAAAGCGAATGCAATGTCAGGCCTAGTGCAGTGGACCGCATATTGTATGCCACCTACGGCGGAGGCATAGGGGATGACCTTCATCCTTTCAAGTTCCTCATCAGTCTGTGGGGACTGTTTCTTGGATAACTTGATCCCATGCCTCATGGGAAGGAATCCTCGTTTGGAGTTGTCCATTCGATATTTCTTTAGGACTTTCTCCATATATGAGTTTTGGGTGAGTCCTAACATCCTTTTAGATCTTTCCCTGACAATCTGGATGCCTAGGATGTAGGAGGCTTCACCCAAGTCCTTCATGGAAAAACTGGGTTGACAACCATGCTTTTTTGTTTCCTAACATTCTGACGTCATTACCAATGAGCAGAATGTCATCCACATAAAGCACTAGGAACACTATTGAGCTCCCACTGACCTTCTTGTATACACAAGGGTCGAATTCGTTTTTGATGAAGTCATAACCCCGTATTACTTCATCAAATCGAATGTTCCAACTTCGGGAGGCGACAGACTTTCTGTTCTTCTCCAGTGATCGTGAAACCCTGCGGCTGATCCATATAGATCTCTTTTTCAACGAAACCGTTGAGGAAGGCTGTTTTCACGTCCATCTGCCATATCTCATAGTCATACCATGCTGCTATGGCGAGCAGAATCCGAATGGATTTAGCCATGGCTACTGGCGAGTAGGTATCCTCAAAATCGACCCCGGGTCGTTGAGTGTATCCCTTAGTTACAAGCCTAGCCTTAAAGGTTGTGACTTCTCCATCAATGCCAAGTTTGCGCTTGTAGACCCACTTACAACCCACTGGCTTAACACCTTTTGGTGGATCTACAAGACTCCAAACTTGGTTCTCGCTCATGGAGTCCATTTCGGCTTTCATGGCCTCAAGCCATTTCCCGGAGTCGATGTCAGACATCGCTTCTCCATAAGTCTTAGGATCGTTATCCAAAAGATCGATCGCACCTAGAAAGCCATATCTCATTGGAGGTCTGGACTCTCTAGTGGACCTACGGAGAACGGGAACGTCAGTGGTGACTGTGGGCGCTGACTGTATCGGAGCCGGTGGTTCAGGAACCGGGGCTTGTTGTTCCTGAGGCTGTCCTTCATGCCTAGCATGTTGGACTTCTCGAGGTTGGTCAGCCCTTCGGCTGTCTATCCTGAATCCTCTAAGTGAGGGTTCCGCGGCTTCTTCTGATGGCTGGATTCCATCACTTGATTCCTCAAGGATCAGCCCATCAGGTTGGATATCCTCCGGGAAGCCTTGCTCCAAGAATACTGCATTTCTTGAAACAAACACCTTTTGTTCCAAGGGTTCATAAAAGTAATAACCCGCAGTTTCTTTAGGGTATGCAACGAACCTGCATAAGCTAGACCTAGATTCTAACTTATCTCCCACTAACCTCTTGACGTATGCGGGGCTACCCCACACTTTCAAGTAGTTGTAGGATGCAGGCTTGCCGTGCCATATCTCATATGGCGTTTGGGTCAATGTGCTAGTAGGTGCCAAATTCAATAATTTGGCCGCCGTTTCTAGTGCATAGCCCCAAAACGATAAGGGCAATTTGGTAAAACTTATCATGGACCGAACCATGTCCAACAGGGTTCGATTCCTCCTTTCAGAGTCACCATTTAACTGCGGTGTTCCTGGAGGTGTCCATTCTGATATTATACCATGTTCTTTTAGATAATCTAGGAACTCCGTAGTAAGGTATTCACCGCCTCGGTCCGACCGAAGGATTTTAATTTTGCAGTTGGTTTGGTTCTCCACTTCAAGTCTGAATTCTTTAAACCTCTCAAGAGCTTCAGACTTGTACCTCATCAGGTAAACATAACCATACCGTGAATGATCATCGGTGAAGGTTATGAAGTAGGAGAACCCACCTCGGGCCTGCATCCTTAGTGGTCCACATACGTCTGTATGGACCAAGTCCAACAGACCTGTGGCAAGCCTGCATTGTCCTACAAAGGGCCTCTTGGTCATTTTCCCTCTTAGACAGGACTCACAAGTTGGTAGATCGCTCAAGTCCCCAACCTCTAGGTTCTTTGAGTCTACCAACCTTTTCATCCTATCTTGGGATATGTGACCTAGCCTAGCGTGCCACAGACGTGCGTTCCCGTTATTATCTAATTTTCGTTTGTGTTGTGCATTGGGGACGAAATTCGTTTGTTGCAAGATATAGAGTCCGTTATGTAATGTACCAAGTAGATGAGCAATTCCACACCTCATCAAATAAAAGCAATTTTTATTGATTCTAAACTCATAACCACTATTGTCCAACAATGGAATGGAAATGATGTTTTTAATCATACTGGGTACAAAATAAACTTGTTCTAAATCTATGCTAATATTATCACTAATCACTAGAGTGGCGGATCCTACTGCTTCTGCCGAGATGGCCTTGCCATTCCCAAGCTTCAGGATCATGTCCCCGCTACCCAGTTTTCTGCTTCTTTTCAACACCTGCAAGTCATTGCAAATGTGAGCTCCACAGCCGGTATCTAATACCCAAGAGGCAGAACTAGTGACCATATTAACCTCAATCACATATATACCTTGGTTCGAGAAGAGTTTGGGGCACTCTCTCTTCTAATGCCCTTTCTCACGGCAGTTGATACATATGTCATATGCCTTTGACTGTTGCTTGGAGACAACCTTTCCCTTTCCTTTGCCTTTCCCCTCTTTGGCAATGGGAACACTCTTAGTGTTCGTAGCTGCTTTGACGGCCTTTCCCTTCCCTTTCTTCTTCTTCCAACGTCCGGCACCCTTGCCTTTCGTATTAGAAGTCGAAGTACCTCCAAACAATACCGAAGGCGTGGACTTCTTAGTCGTTGCCTCGTATTGCACCAACATATTGATCAACTCATGAATGCCCTTCTCAAGTGCGTTCATGTTGTAGTTGACGATAAATTGGTCAAAGGAGGGTGGGAGTGACTGAAGGATCACATCTATGTACGTTTCATTATCGAGACCTGCCTTTAGGTCCTCGAGCTTTTCCACCAGGGTAAGCATTTTAACCCCGTGCTCTTGTACAGAGGATCCTTCTGTCATTTTAGTTCCAAAGAACGCCTTGGTCGCGACATACCTAGTATGCCGGTCCGGGACTGCATAGCAATCCTTTAGGCGAGCCATAATGGGAGGGACATCGTCTAGCCTTTCATACTGCTTCTGAATCTCATTAGTCATCGAAGCAAGTATGATGCTACGAACCTTCCGGTTATCCTTATGCCAAGTCTCGAACGTCTCACGTTCTTCTGGCGTGGATCCTTCCGGTAAGGTCCTAGGGAGAGGCTCGTCCATGACGTAGCCTTGGTTCTCGTAATCTAGGACTATCCTGAGATTGCGCAACCAGTCGTTGTAGTTTATTCCATTGAATTTGTTTGTCTCAAGAATGGTGGAAAGTGGGTTCTTAGACATTTTAAAATCTACATTTTTTGAAAACAGCGCGCGATCAGCAGAAAATAAAAGACGGTGGTTTGATAAAATAATTAAATGCATGGACTTTAGTCATTTAACCCTCCCACTATTTATACGAAAACACGGTACTCTCAAACGTGATTTTCGGGAAATCCTTTCCAAGTGGCCTTGGGATCCACAGCGATTTTTCCCGTACCCCGCTTTTACGATTCACATGGAAAAGATCCTGTGGGAGGTATTCCATACCATTCTCGTACCACGAGATTCCCAAGATTATTGCCTCACCCTTTCACCTGATCCCGAGGACTCCAAGCGAATTATGTTAATTGGGCGTTAGACCCAACCCAATCGACCGAGCCACGGACCCACTGGTACCCCCACGACTCGTGAGACAGGTAGCAGCAGCCCGCTTTTCGTTCATGACATAATGCAGCTTCCTTTAAGTACAATAACGTGCCACGACTCGTGAGACCATGCTATTGACCTAAAGCAGCTTCCTCACTATGCCATGGATTGGAAGGCATGGACAAACTCCTAGAGTTCATGTCCACTTTGTCTAGGGTCTAATATTTTGACATTGGTCCAACCAATGTGAAAGTAAGTAATGACCGAGATCTCAAATAAATGTCTACACATACATCCATAATGCGTAAATAAACCATTCATAGCAGTTATATGATAAATAAACAATCCATTCATCCATCATCATAACCACATGCAAAATTAAAGCCTAGCACGCCCCTGTTGGATGATCACGAGCCCGTATCCTATGCGACCCACTGAGTCCGCAGTGGATCTATGGTCAATCTAGGGTTGGTCCTATACTATTACATTAATAGTAACCCAATCATCATGCTGATGGGCCATGGTCTCTTTTCCTCTTTCTTCACTTCATGGAAAACACCAAGGGGCCTCCCGTCTGGGCTCTCCATGTGGTCCTTCCTTCTTCTCCACCAATTACAAAAAAGGAAACCTCACTCTTAGTCTACTCTCATTACATATTAAAAATAGAAACCCCAGCGAAAACCCGGGGGGAGTACATAAGGAGGGAGGTAGAATGCCTTATTATTCCAAGGCAACTAGAAAGAGAGAAGGAGAAAGCAGTAAAAGAGGCACACAGGCCCAACAGAAAATAAACCATACATCCGGTCTTAGGGCTCGCGATCATCCATTTCCATCCAACACACATAATCACATGATCCAATCACATAATTACATAATACCAACAACATATGATTTCTAATCATAAATATCCAAAATAATTAATGAATATGTGCACAACGTGTGAAAAAAAAACACAAATATTGGCAATAATATTTTCTTGTTTTAGGAAAACCTTTCCTCATTATTTTAAGTAAAATAACCCCGGGATTTCGAATCCAATTTATTTTACTCCTAAAATAATGTCTTTAGAAAAATAGGCATAATTGCACCAAAAACGATTTTTCAGAAATAATTCAAAATTAAAACTGAAAATAATTAAAAAATAAAAGAAAAATACTGCTAGGGTTTTGAAACCCTAGCAGCAACAGGCGGCGGCGGCTCGCCGGCACGCGCGCAGGCCCCTTGCCTGCGTGCGCGCGCGCCTGGCCGGCAGCGCGCTGCGCGGCCTGGCAAGCAGGCAGGCTGTCGCGCGCGTAGGCTCCCCTGCCTTGCGCGCGCGCTGGCCTGCTGGCTGCCGGCCGTGCCGTGCGTAGTGCGCGCGCAGACGCGCACTGGCCATGCCTGCCGGGCGCGCGCGCGCAGACTCCTTCGTCTGCGTGCGCGCGCGCCTGGCGGCGCCGCCCAGGGCCCGTCCCCGCGCGGACTCGCAGGCGCGCGGCCTTGCGCGCGCGCGCGCGCAGACACCCTTGTCTGCGTGCGCGCGCCTGAAGGCGCTGCCCTGCGCGTGCGCCTGCGCGCAGCCTTCCTGGCTGCGCGCTACCCCCACGCGGCCGGCTGGGCGGGCGCGCGCAGGCCTCCCTTGCCAGCGCGCGTCTGCCCTGCCGACAGCGTGCGGCTGCGCGCGGCCAGCCCTCCCGGCTGGCCGGCTGCGTCGTTTCTCGTTTTCCGTTCAATTTTCCACCCCGTTTCCCAAGAAAAACAGAAAATCACCAACATTCATAAATTCACACGAATCAAAAGCAATAAAATCGACATGCTTAAAATCAAGAACTATCAAGATTTAATAAAAACATGCCAATTACACGTTTCATGCTTATAACGCACATAAACCCTAGGCCTATACACCGAACCAGGCTCTGATACCACTGAAAGAAAATCCGGGAATTGCGCGAATGCGGAAGCGCGGTAAAAATTAAAAATATTAAATTTACAAAATAAAAGGCATGCTTTTAATTTAAAGAACACGCTCAAGGGGTGTGCCCTTGAGGTTCCCGGGCGTTCGGTGTATCTCATGATCATAAAATAAATAAATAAATCATGGAGGCCATAGAGTTAAAAAATAAAGATGGACGAAAATCTTAAACGAGACCTACCCGTTGTCGTTTTCGTCTTCAACTGCTACTCGCTTGTTCCCCGTTTTGCACCAAGACCTCGTTCTTGAGATCCTCCAAATCGTGACACACGATCCACCTACGTATCTTGCACGTCGTGCTAGCAACGAACAAGTATTATTTTTGGAGTGGACGAATCAATAACTCGTTATCAATTAACGGTATTGGTTCGTCTAAGTTCTTGATGTTCCAAGAACAAAAAGAACTAAAGAAAAAAAAATATTTTCTTGCTAGAGAAAGAGAGAGGGGCGGACGAGAGGTAGGAGAGGGGAGAGTGTGTGTTGTGTGTGTTTTTCAAGAATCATCAATCTCTCAAATGTTGGAAGGTAGAGGTTTATATAGAGGAAGAGTTTAATCCTCTTTGAACTCAAACTCTAAGTAACCTAATTTGACTAGGATTTTGACCTAGTCAAAGTCCTAGTCAAGCTAGTGTTTGACCTAGTCAAACGAATCCTAGCCTTCCATCTCCCTTTTTCATCTCAACCGTTGATTTTAATTTAATGGAATATTTTAAATCCTATTAAATATTCCAAAAGGCTAAAAGAATAAATATAATATAATAAATAAATATTATAATTTATTCTAAGCCCATTAAATCAACCCTTTTAATAAATCCTATTTATTAATTTAATTCCCTTTATTAAATAGAAGGAATTAATTTCTCCAAAAAAATATAGGACCCGATTAAATCTAATTTAATCATTCCTTTACTCCAATATTTAATTCTAAATTAAATACTAAGTGTGTGTGGATAGTGTGTGACTCTTTAGGTTCACCATTCAGCTAGACTTGGTCGGATTCCCAGAATCCGTCCGTTACCATGGTGGCCATCTAGCAACGGTCCATGGCACTAGAGACTAGGTGAAATATTCGGGGATGAACATTTAGGCTCTAACAGTACACTTGTCCTTCTGTCTTCGGTCTCATCACTTAGGGTCTAGGGCACGGAAAATGCAGGTACCCATTTTGGACCTAAGTGTCGGTCTGTCCTCACTAAACGCCGCAAGGGAAACCTTTTCCCTTCTGTTCAGTCACTGTGGCCACAGATTTCAGGGACAAGACACAGAGCATATATGAGACTCAACTGTCAACACCTTTTGACAGGAGACAGATCCTTTCTTGGAAACTACTGTCACTTTGTGCACCCGAGCTGCACTAGACATGGCTTATGACTACTCAAAAGTATTTTGGCAATCTCTCACCATATCTAAGATACAGACCTGACGCACAGGTAAACTCAGCAGTTCCTCAAGTCAAAGGACTTGGCCTGTACCGTTGGAACCGGGAATATGCGTCATACCTTGCTGACCATACTCAAGGTCCTCCGTAAGACGGTTCTCGCGAGTCACCTCAGTCAGCTGCTTCCTAGCACGCTGACCCACTAACACTGCTTAGACGACCTTCGTCACCCGTCGATGAAATACGACAGCAGATGCTTAGTGCAAGTCTCAAAGGGAATCCCGGTACCCATTTTCGGGATTCCTTGACTTGGAGATTTCCGGACTGATTCGGTGAGACTGATTTCATGGACCTACCTCCAAGCGTAGTCCCAGTCCCCGAAATCGTTTCTCAGTCCGTGGGCTTTGTTTGCGTAGTGAACAGAAACGTAAATGCAGATAAGTGAACGTAAACAAAGTATTGCCATATGAATTTTCACTTCTTTATTCATAAATGTTTTTTATCAAATACCAAAGAATTGTCTAAACATAGGTTACATATTCCTGCCTAAATTGGCTTACATGGTCACCTATTCTAACATATTGTACATACCAGTACCACTACTATGAGAGGATTCTATACTTGAATGTTGATTACTCTCATTGAGGCTATCTGTAGTGCTTCTATGATTTCTTCTTTTAGCATAAGATCTCCCACTATGTGTACTTGTTGATGACCCCTGATGTCCTTGCATTTGGTGAGGTCTATGTTCATCAATTTCCAAATTCTGCAGAGTATTGGAGGTCAGGCTGCCTTCTACCATGTCTTTGCGATTGAGAATCATCGTATTCACTTGTGAAATCCGTCAGATTAGCTAGGAACCTACATTGATTCTCAATTCTGGGGCGGTACCCCTATTCTATGTCTTGAGCTGCATAGTAATTTTCATCTCCCTCAGCCCATGTCATGCCATGACTTTGTTGGGTTTCTTTGTGCCGTTTCCATCTCCATCATTCTCGTGGTCGTCGTCGTCATCATCATCATCATCATTTCGTCATCGTCATCGTCGTCGTCATCATCACTATCATCCTGATTTCTTGAGTAGGGTACAACATGTTTATCCTTTCCTGATGATGAAACTTGTGAACTTTTGCCCTTAAACGTGACTTATTTTGCCCTTTCTTTTGATGAATCATGTTTACCTTTCCCTTTAGATGATCGTTGAATAAACCAACGAGACAGAGGAAGAAAGCATCATCATCTTCATCATTTGGTACTTTGTCCCTACGTCTTTCTTCATTACATTGGTTGTCTTCATCTAACCAATCTAAATCATCTTCGGGTGCCAATACCTCTCCTATCTCCTATGTCTACTCATCCAAGATATCGTCATGAAAGATATGAGTAAGATTAATTGGACTATAATAGTCATCCTGTTCCCTTTGGTGTATCAAATTTCTGACTCTTAATCACATATTATAATGGGCATACACCAACTTATGCAACTTTTGGGTGGCCACACAGTTACGCAGTTTAGTATGAACCAATGACCAAGTACTCTAATTTAGTTCACACCTAGATGGTACACATGTTTTACTCAAAACCTTAACTGCTATCTTCCGAGGGTTGGGTGCTTCATCACCATAATTATACCACCATTTAGCAAAAATAAAAATTATATTTAGATGTCACGTGAAATGCATTGTACATACATAGTACTCAAGAACGTAGATACTGCTTGTCTTGCAAGTGGATATTTTTCTAATTTATCAACAAACGTCCTTCTACAATTAATAGAAGTATGGACATTTTATAAAAGGAATATTATCAATATATGCTAAGATATATAACACTTGATACCTCGTTCATTACATTAGCTTGAACAATTAAGTCCGGCTCGAGTCTTTTAATCACTTCTTTGACTCTTCATCTAACCCCGTCGTTTCAAACACACAAGGGTTTGAGTATTGAAGAAATAACCTAAAAGACAAAAACCAAATAAATTTAAAATAAGATTTTACTCATATCAGGAAAAATAACAAATGATACATAAAGGTTACCTGCTGCATGCAAATGCCTGTGTAGTTGCCAATACCATTTGTCATCAATAATCTCCCAATATTTCTCTCATTTTATAACACTTGAATTTATGATCATATTTGCTCTATACGTTGCTTCATATATGATACACAATGTGCGCTTTTTATCCTAGTCCACGACCTTCAACACTCTCACTAAAGGCTGCATAACTACACAACATTCTCTTGCTTTTTTCTGCATCAACATTTTTCTAGCAGCTCTAAAAGAGCTCCATTATCTGTGATAACTTACACCACATTTGGTTCTCCAATCTCCTCAACTACTCTATCCATAAGACCAAAGATGAAATTTATATTTTTTCTTTTATTTGCACAATCCACAAATGAATGATAATCATGTTTTGATCACAATAAATCATGAAATCGATGATTGGGTGCCTTATTTTACTACTCCAACCATCACATATTGTGCAACCAAAATCAGTCATTTAACTTTCAGAGTGTTAATGTATTTTTCGAGTTCCTCAATCTCTTCATTCAAATAAATCCCACCAATTTGATACCCAGGTGGTCCTTTAACTCAAAGTCCCACCTTGGCGATGGTATCAATCATTGATTGCATATAAGGTCCACTATCTGGTAAAGCATTGAAAATAAAGAACTTTGATTTTAGTAAACGGGTAGTGTTTGGCCTACCCCCACCTCCCTAGGCGGTTTTCCAAAATAAAAAAAAAGATACTTTGACACAACTTTGTCTACTTTCTTCATTCCTTTTTTGGATAACATGCCTTTTACAGTCTTCTTACGTGAGGGAATCATGTGTGGGTCAAAGTCAGTGGAAGGAATTTCAACACCTGATTTTACTCCAATTTTTTTTTTCAAATTCCACGTTTTGATCCAGAAGTTGACCCTTTTGAAGACAAGCCATAGTATCATGCACGTTTAAAATAAACTTAAATTAAGAGTGAACAATATATCAATATATATTAATATTTTTAAACAAAATACCTCCCAATTGTTAATAACTGCACCCCTACTAGGAGTCCTTACGGTTTCACTACATGTCTCATGTAACGACTTTATGCCATAAATTGCTTCACTTGCTTTCATCCAACGCTGACATTCCATGCTCATCTATGTCATCATCATCATCTGATCAATACTATTAGCATGGATAGTTGGTTCTTCACCGTACAAGCTATCTCCTCTTACAACATTCATTATAGCTTCTTTTCTTTGTAAGGACGTTGCCCTTGCTTTATTCCCTCATCAAGAGTTTTTGTACCATCTTTCTAATCTCCGGTGGAACTCGTGAACATGCTTATACATTTCTAGAGAAATGTGAAATGTGTTATTTAGGACGAGTAATCCGACCATATACAACTGTTCCATAATAGTTACATTTACATTTCTTTCGATCTCCTCCAACAGGAGTTGTATGCTCCCAACCATCATCCAATTTTGGGGCAACATGCAATAATAATGAAAACATTGTTAGTAACAATTTAGATAAACCAAACCTTATAAAACTTTTAATGAATAATTTAATATATTTAACGAAATATACATAATATTTGAGAAGAAATATTTAGTTAAAGAATAGTGAAGAAGAGGCGAGAAAAAGTCTTACTTGGACATCAAGCGTTTCTACTCTTCAACAAACCTTACTTTTCTTATACTTTTCTATTCTTCAAACCTTCCACTTTCATATAATTTTGGTTGAGGGAGATGATGCCTTGGACTTAATTTATAAACTTGAAAATATTTCAATCATTGATGAGCATGGGTAGCACAATGTTTTCACAAAAGTGCTACAAAAATGTAGAAAGTGAGTCTTTTTATCTCATTTCTTTACTTTCATTATTGATTGAAAAGTCGTCCTGAACGACTCCTCCGCTTGGGCTTCTGAAATTTCATGATTCTCCCTTCTGCAAATGTGTTGTAAATTGCAGAAAATGTGCCACATGGTATTATTATTTTGGTGAAAATCTGCAGCCAATGTTTTTTAGTTTTTTGTTTTTACCCATCCATTACTTTGTCTATAGGCATTTAGGTATTTCTTAGTCATAAAGAGGCAAAAACTATCAAACTCTGCTTGAATCTTTTCTCATACTTGATCTAAGAGGAAGTCATAGAAGAGCAAAACAAACAAACGAATATACCTTACTTCTTCAACACCTGAGTTGTTAGAGGATAATAACAAGAGATATATCACTTGATAAAAAAACAGAAAAAACTAATCTTAATGTAGGGGAATACCAAATTATCTAGTCCATTTATATTCTTTTCTAGTTATTGTTCGGTTTGATTTACATTAATGCAACAAATGAGCCAGATAAAGGGTTCTGACCAAATTTCATTTATGTCATAATATTGCCGATCTCATCGGATATTTCGGCGATAGTATGATTGTATCGATGATAATATCAGATGACATCGGATAATATCGACGATACGTCAACGATACATCGATGATACGAAGTAATTTCAGATAACATAGGGTATCGTCCGATTTTCTCAGATCGGCAAGGGTCGATCTGGATATGTATCGGTGGATTTCATCAGATATCAATCGATACTTTGAACCATGGTAGGAACGACACCTGTCATAGCCAAAACATAAACACACGCACTCGAGGAGGAACCTTTGCACCCCATAAAACTGACCACGACGATCCTTTATTCTGCCCCCAACTGTGAGCCCGAATCTGAACAAGAAGCCAAAGCATGCTCCCTCATGGCTATTGTTTGCTTATATGCACTTTTCACCGTAAAATGACTCTTTTTATGAATCTCCAGCTCCACTCCTCCCCTCCTACCACCCCCTTCCCAACCCCCCGCACACAGCCTTCTGCCAACAACCCATGAGCGGAAAGAATACTCCACCATGTCCAAGATGGCTTAGTCCGGCCTCAAGGACGCCTCCCATAAACTCACATGCTGAAAATATTTCACCCACAAGACCCTACTAAGAAGAGGATTAGGTCGAGTTAGTATACGTCATCCCTGTTTAGTCAAAAGTGCCAAATTAAATTCCCTCAAACTAAAAAACCCTAAACCACCTTTAGTCGAAGGCCGACCCAACTTAGCCCAAGCGACCCAATAAACTCTTGTCTCCCTCCTATTATGCCACCAAAATTCCGATAAGTCGATTCTAGCTGATGCAACAAGTAATTAGGAAGTTGAAAACATGACATTGTACAAGACAATTC
Source organism: Sesamum alatum (assembly GCA_034509735.1). NCBI lineage: Eukaryota > Viridiplantae > Streptophyta > Magnoliopsida > Lamiales > Pedaliaceae > Sesamum > Sesamum alatum. Next base: position 12,641,681 of record JACGWO010000012.1, read on the forward strand.
TAACAAAAAAAAATACATGTGTTGTGCGCATGACATAATAATTTGGGGATTTTAAGCCAAATTATGAATTTTTGGCTAGAATTATCCGCAAATTGCCAATTTATTTATTTTTAATTATACAATCAAATCGCCAAAATTAATTTCAACATGGCTAAAATTGCAAGTTTTCCTTTAATTCATGCATGAATATTTGTGAGTTCCAACATAAAATCCAATGCTTGTGATTAAGATGATGCATGGGTGAATCTATTATGTTTTTGAAGACTTATCGAGGTCACCAAAGACCACAACATGGGAGTTGATTGGATAGGATAAGGCTTTTTTTCTAGATTGATTATCAACCTATCATATGAAGCGAATACATAGCTATCAAGATGAGAATTGATTAGATTCTACACCCTATAAATCTTGACAGGAAGATTGAATAGCGAAAGGACCATATTTGTATATTAACTTAGAAAAGGTTCACACTGATTTACCTATTTTCTTGTGCGGTGAATAGTACTAGACGACTACCCAGAGAACCAGATACCGTAAAATTAATTTAATTTAAGAAAGTGACTGAAATACACCTCTTTTACATGCCATAATTAGTGCACGAAACAAAACAAATTAGATTGGAGAAATTAAGAATGAAAGGGGAGAGTGGCGTGAAAGCGACGTAGAGATGCATGCATGCAACAATTACTAACTACTTCTTCAAGTTGTTTTCCTCGAATATGTTGGATGATGATGATTTACAGAGAATTTTAGAGGTCGTTCCCATGAGAATTGATCATAACATAAACAATAAGTTCATGAGATTTGTACGAAATGGAGTCAAGACAATGTTATCTCTGATGGCCCCCATAAAGGCTCCTAGTCTTGATGGTATGCCTCCATTATTTTACAAAAAACTTTGGCATATTTTGGCTCAAATGTTACTCGTGTTTTTTCTTTTCACAATAGTTGGATTTTTGCTCCCACACTTTATCACACCCTGACACCCACATTGTACTTATTTTTTAATATCACCAACTAGAATTGTTCTCTCAGTTTCAACCAATTAGTTTATACAATATTGTGGTGTACAAAATCGCTTCTAAAAATATTTATTAAGTGTCTCAAACTATTTCTTGATAGAATAATTTCTCCATCTCAATTAGTGTTTGTGCCTGGTAGATTGATTTTCAATAATATATTGATTGCCTCAAAGATCAATCATTTGCATCAGGAATAAGAAGAAAGTGACAAAAAGTGCTATGGCGCTGAAGTTACACATGTACAAAGCCTATGATAAGGTAGAATGGAAGTTCCTTGAGTTTACTTTACTTAGATTAGGCTTCCACCCTGAGCTTGTTTCTATAATTATGGTGTACGTTACTACTGTCTCTTTATCATTTATTGTGGATGGAATTGAATTTGGCCATCTAACGCACCATAGAAGAATCTGACATGGAGACTCTTTATCTCCATATTTGTTTCTATTTTGTGCAGAGGTACTTAGTTTTCTAGATTGAGAGTGAGGAGTAGCACGAGAGATTTGATGGAATATCAATGCCGCATTGCACCCAGAGTATCGCACTTGTTATTTGTATATGATACCGTCCTCTTTAGCCGGCATTAGAGACAATGGCAGGGAATATGCTAAACATGTACGTCAATTTGTTGCGGTGTCTGGTCAATAGATTATTCCAACCAAATCATCTTTCAGTCAGTACAAATGCGGCACCCGAGGTAAGACAGGGAATATCCACTATATTCGGCTAATGATGCATAAGATTTTTCTTACATACTCTTAAGTTCTGATATGTTTTTTGTTTTGGTGAAAATTTGCGGTAGTCTGTGTTTTGTGAATGATCTTTTAGCATGTCAGAGGTTAGTTGGTCAAAGTCTAAAATGGTTTAGACTTTTCCTTAATTTATGAGAAGTTGTCTCCTTAATATTTTTGCAATGACTTTATACAAGTCTTTTGTAGAAGAGATAGAACTATGAATGCAAGTTGCAGGACAAGTTCTTCAAGTTTCTTTGCTCTTTCCTATCTAATTATCAACTACAAAATTCTTTATGATTATGACGCTTTTAATGTTTCCGATGCTTCAAGACTAAATGACATCAAAGCCAATTTCTTGAGGGACCTGTGAATGAGTTTTTTCGTTTCTTAAGTGTGTGTGAGGGAGAAGAAAGATGGCCTCCAGCAACTCTGTAGGGATAGGACCTCCAGTTTTTACTAGAGAAACTATCATATATGGGCAATTATAATGAATGCATACTTAAGGGCTCAAAGCATATAGGATGTGGTAGAAAATGATGTTGATCACATACTTTTAGAGATAATCTAACCTTGGCTCAAATGAAGAAACGACAAGATGATCTAGCAAAATAACTTAAAACTCTTACTTGTCTGCATTCAGCTCTGTCAGATGAAGATGATAGTGGCTTGTGAGACACCAAAAGAAGCCTAGGACAAGTTGAAAAATGAATTTTGAAGGCAATCAAAGAGTGAAGATGGTCAAACTCTTGACAATAAAAGGGAGCTTGAAATATTAAGAATGAAAGATGGTGAAACTGTCAAAGAATATTCCTCAAAGCTCCTTGATACAGTCAACAAAATCAGGTTGCTATGGGAAGATTTTAGTGACGCAAAAGTAGGTGAAAAAATGTAATCAGTATTCAGTCTGCCAGCCAGTTTGAAGGTAAAAGCTCCGCCATAGAAAAGTCATGTGATTTAAAGTCCTTGACTATTATTGAACTAATTAGTAAAGCTGCAAACTCAAGAACAGAGATCGAGAATGAGGGAAGAAGATTCATTGGAAGGAGCTTTTCTAACTTTTTAAGTGAAAAATAAAGGAAAAGCACCTGCAAAATAAAGAAAGAAAGTGATAAAAGTAGTAAGAACAAGGTTGTTGCGAGTTTAAAGAAGCTGGGAAAACAAGTCAAGTTTCCCTCTTGCAAGTCCTTTATAAGAAATAATCACTTGGAAAAGGACTATTGGTACAAAGGAAAATGTCCTATTCAATGGAACTTCTGCAAAAAGATGGGGCATATTCATAAAGCTTGCAGACTGAAGTAGAAGCAAGCTAATGATCAATCTCAACAACATGCCAATGTTGGAGATGAGTAGGAAGATGCAACCGATAGGTTGTTCATGGTTTGAAATTTTAAAGTGAATTGGAGTGATCAAATGTAGTTTCTTGATGGTGGATGTACAAACCACATGTCTAAGGATGAAATATTGTTTCCCAGCTCGAACAAGTCTGCAAAAACTAAAGTTAGACTTGGAGATGGCATATTTGTACAAGGTGAATGCATGTATGTATACTAAATAAGGTACAAATTGTATTTCAGACGTCTTTTTTCGTGCCTTGTCATCTCGAAATCTTTTAAATGTTTCACAAATGCTAAACAAAGGATGCTCTATGTATTTTTAACATAAATTGTGGTATACTTATGATCCTAATGATAAGTAGCTGGTCAATATACCCATGATAGACAGAAATTTTCCTTTGAAATTGAACAAGGCTTGTGAAAATGTTAATTGTGTTGGTAATGATGACTCTCTAATTTGGGATAGAAGATATGGTCATTTTCATTTGGCAGCACTTAGAATATGTCAGTTAAAGGTTTTACAAGAGATCTACCAGAAATAGGTACTGAAATTATGTATGTCGAGCCGCTAGACTTTGTGAAATGCATAGTGATGTGGCTTACAACTCAATTAGTACCCCATTGCATGATGTTTGTCTACTTTGGCTATGTATGAGCTTTATAGTTTTGTCCTAAAAAAGGCACATCGCTGGGAGAGGAGGCCTTGAGCTCTATAAGCCGCTCAAGCTCCTCATCTGTAACCAATGTGGAATGCTTGCCCACATCATCAGCCCCCCAAATGAGGGGCTTTGGGATAGACACATGATATTTTTGCCATAGATGGCGCCAAATGATGTGATGTGACTCGATCAGCACTCCCTTGCGCGAGGTGCTCATCTTAGGGAGAGGAGGCCTTAGGGCTTATAAGGTGCTCAAGTTCCTTGTCTGCAACCAATGTGAGACGCTTGCCTATATCATCACATAGATTGTCGTTTCCAACTATGTCCAAACTAGAATTGGTCCATTCTGATATGAGGACCTATGAGCATCAAGTCTTTGAGCAAAAACAAATACTTTGTACACTTTATTCATGATTTTATGAGGATGACATGGGTTTATTTCTAAGTTGCAAAGGACAAGTGTTTTCTATTTTCAAGAAGTATAAGGTTATTGTAGCACCCTCTAACGGCACTACGACTATATCTTCCCTAAATATCACACTTAATGTAAACCCTAGTTATATGTATAATTAGGCACATAATGTAGTCCCTGTTGAGTATATATACACATAGTCTATTCATCACAACAAGAATATTTAATATCTCATCCGCAAGATCATATATACATATATATCAAGTATGTCAAAAATGGGACTATTATAATTAGTTCACATGCTATTCTCGGCTTTAATTCAAAAATGAGACTTCTATTTCTATTTACAAGGAAGACAAAACTGCATACTGGCCCGACCTGACTGCGATGCAAAATGTGGACCTAGCTGTCGTGAGTAGGCACAGCAAAATCTACACCTGAAATTATTAGCAGAGGGATGAGCCTGCAACTCAATAAGTAGATAACCGGTACCACTATACACGCACCTCAATTATATCAACAAGACAAGAACAAGCAATGTATATAAAATATAATCAATTTAATCAAGCACATTTCATTTCTTTACTCCACGTAGTCATCCATAACACGACAACCAATCAAACTTGTCTTTTCCTAGTTGGCTTACCAGAAAGGTGATATAGTGTTTTTCTCCACCAACTCAACCTCACTATTCATTCATATATATACATGAATCCCCTTGGCATGCCAACACATGCTTATCAATCTCATTTCGCATCAGAGCTCTTTTTATTTCGCATCATAGCTCTTTTTATTTCGCATCATAGCTCTTTTCACATCGCATCATAGCTCTTTCATATCGCATCATAGCTCTTTTCATTTAATTTTGCCACATAGGCTATTCAACAACTTCAAGGGGTATTCATATTATAATTACATTTAATTTCCATTACTCCCTCGATTCCACATATCACTGTTCTTGTAAGCCAACTAGCCGCATAAAACCACATAGCAGCATATTTCACGATATAGTCATCCAAAGTAATCATTAAACGCTCGTACAATTCAAAATGTATTCGTCAAGCACGACTCATAGGCTCACATAAAAGTAATATCGCCAAGAAATGAAACATATATAGAAAATACTAATTATTTACGTACACACTAATAGAAATGAAGAACATATATATAAGTAGCACTAATTATTTACTTACCTCGATCTTATACAGATTTAGTTAGCTGATATGAAGTCGTACGATCATCTACTTTATCCCCGTGTCCTATCATAAGGTACAATACGTATAATTAATATCTAGAATGTCAATTCCTAAATAAAATATTAAATAGTATTTAATATATATATATATATATATTTCACCAATCTCTCAATATTTCATTAAACCCTTCATCCTATTATAATTACCATTCATAATAACAATTCTTGGATTATATTTATCTCAAAATATACTTATCTTTACTAAATATAACATTTTCAAATATATTCTATAATATTTCTCAAATAAAATTTTCAACCCGATTAAACTAAGCCAATCAATTATAGAAATTATTAAATCTAGTAAATTAAGCAGTTTAAGCCATTAATTATAACACCCCTAATTCAATTGAGATATTTAACCAGGCACTAATTATAAATACTCAAATTCATAAAATTTTTCGGTTAAACACTAAATTGAGTAGTATAAATAATATTTAATAAATGCACTTATTAAATAATATAATTATATAAATTATAACTAATTAAAATAAAAATATTACTTACCTTTTCGTCGAAGGTGTGTGTATGTGTGAAATATGTATTGTGTGTGTTTAATGTGTTGTGTGTGTGTTTTAGGTGTGTGTGTGTGTGATTAAATGATGGGGGTGGGCGGCCCATCATTATCCCACCCCTCTTTTTCCTTTTTTTTTTTTAATTTTTTTTATAACATTTTCAAAATACCCATTACGTCCTTTCTAATTTCTTAATTAATATAATTCGCTCCCAAATATTATATAAAGCTCCAATTCACTCCGTTCAAGTTTTAATATGATCACAATTTAATCTATAATATATCTACTAATTAACTAAATTTTCTTAAATAATTACCAATTAACCCCATAATTATGATTAAAAATTTATGAGCGTCACAATTCTCCCCTCCTAATAAAAATTTCGTCCTCGAAATTTAATTAACGTACCAGTTGAGGGAATAAATATGGATACTCCTCTCTCATACTCTCCTCAACCTCCCAAGTGGCTTCTCTGGGAGAGTGATGACTCCATTTTACCTTCACCATAGGTATTTCTTTATTCCTCAACTTTTCTATATTCCGTTCCAAAATTTCTATCGGTTCTTCTATGTACGTTAACCCCTCTAATATTTCTATCTCTGGTTCCCGCAAAATATGACTAGGATCAGATCGATATCGACGTAACATGGACACATGGAACACATCATGTATCTGAGACAACTCTACTGGTAATGCTAATCGATAAGCTAGTGGTCCGACTCGCTCGATAATTTCATACGGCCCAATATATCTCGGACTTAACTTTCCTTGCTTACCGAATCTTAAGATTCCCCTTCATGGTGATACTTTCAGAAAAACTTTTTCTCCCACCTCATATTCCATCTCCCGGCGATGTTTGTCAACATAACTTTTCTGCCGATCTTGAGCTGCCTTCAAACACTTTTTGACTGTTTGTATCTTATCCACCGTTTCTTGGACTAATTCGGGCCCCTCAAGTTGTCTTAATCCCTCAACGTCCCAACAGATTGGACTTCGGCATTTTCTTCCATACAAAGCTTCATACGGAGCCATGCCAATACTAGAATGAAAACTATTATTATATGCAAATTCTATCAGTGGTAAATGATCATCCCAGTTCCCTCTGAACTCAATAACGCAAGCTCTCATCATATCTTCTAACGTCTGAATGGTCCTTTCTGATTGTCCATCTGTCTGAGGATGAAATACCGTACTGAAGTGCAAGCTTGTACCTAATGCCCTTTGCAAGCTTCCCCAAAAATGAGACGTAAACTGAGGATCTCTGTCGGAAACTATAGAAGTAGGAATCCCATGTAATCTCACAATTTCCGAAACATACAACTCAGCCAACTTATCCAAAGAATCATTTTGTCTTACTGGCAAAAAGTGAGCCGATTTAGTCAATCTATCCACGATTACCCAAATAGCATCATGTTTCCTGAATGTACGTGGTAACCCAATGACAAATTCCATAGTAATCTTTTCCCATTTCCATTCAGGTATAGATAAAGGATGAAGCTTACCGGCTGGTGCTTGGTGTTCTGCCTTAACTTGCTGACAAGTTAAACATTTAGCCACAAACTCTGCAACATCTTTCTTCATGGTTGGCCACCAATAATAGGGTCTCAGGTCTCGATACATCTTGGTACTGCCAGGATGCATCGCATACGGTGCATAGTGCGCCTCGTGCATAATCTCCATTCTCAATTCCTCTACATTCGGCACACACATACGCTTCCCATTTAATAACATACTATCTTCTTGTATTACAAATTGATCGTTCTTTCCTTCTTGCACCTTGGCTTTCATTTTCTGCAAGTACGGATCATTATTCTGTGCATTCTTAACTTTGTCCCTAAGGGAGGGCTTCACTTGAAGAGTGGCAAGTAAAAGATCATCACCAACGCTAAAACTCACATTCATTGCCCTGAGGGCAGCTAAATACTCCACATTATAGCAAATCATACCTGCTAATTGGTCCACCGTCTTTCTACTCAAAGCATCTGCAACTACATTTGCCTTTCCGGGGTGATAATCAATAGTACAGTCATAGTCCTTCAATAACTCGATCCATCTTCTTTGCCTCAAATTCAACTCTTTTTGCGTTGGAATATATTTTAAACTTTTATGATCTGTAAATATCTGAAACGTCTCTCCATACAGATAATGCCTCCAGATTTTCAATGCATGTACAATCGCTGCCAATTCCAGATCATGGGTCGGATAGTTCAATTCGTGCGGCCTCAACTGCCTCGAAGCATAAGCTATAACCCTTCCATGTTGCATCAAAACACATCCGAGTCCTTGCCGTGAAGCATCAGTATATACCACATATCCTCCATGAAAGAAATCGGTGGATCGGCCCGGGAGATGAGCGCGTATAGCGGAAGCGCGGAATAGTGCGTAATAAAATTACAAAGCATAATTAAATCGAATTTAAATCATGCATAATATACATAAACGAATCAAGGGGTGTGCCCTTGATTCTCCCGGGCGTTCGGTGTATCTCATGTTCAATAAAACACAACATGGAGGCCATAGAATTGAAACCGGAAAAACGAAATTAAAGAACCTACCCGGTTGTAGTTTTGTCTTCGTTTCGGCTACACGCATTGTTCCCCGTTTTGCACCAAGATCTCAAATAAGAGACCCTCTAAATCATCTCACTCGCTCCACCGGAAAGCAAACAACCCTTGTGCTAGCAAGAAATAATTTGGGGAGAAGAGACATCGGTACACGCTATCAATTAACGCAACCGGCGTCTCTTATGTTCTTAACTTGAATAAATCAAGAAGAACAAAGTAATATTCTTGGAGAGTGAAAAATAGGGGTGGACGAATTTGAGAGAGAATTTGAGAGATGAGAGTTGTAGAGAATACTAGGTGTAAGTGTGTGTTTTTTTAAGTATTTATAGAAGATGGAATTCCTATTCCTTCTCAAACTCTTCCAAAGAGACACACTTTGACTAGGATTTTGACCTAGTCAAATCCTAGTCAAATTAGGCTTTGATTAAGTCAAATTAATCATGGCCCTTCATCTCATCATTCTCTAGATCAAATCTTGTCCATCCATTTTGATGGGCTTTATGGAATGGGCCTATTTAATTCTAAATTAAATATTCCCATGGACTTTATATTAAAATCCTATTTAATATACTAATCCCATTAATTAATTAATGGAATGGACTTTATTTAATTCCAAATTAAATAGTCCATGGACTTTATATTAAATCCTATTTAATACCAAGCCCATTAATTAATTCCATAGAATGGGATTATTTAATTCTAAATTAAATAGTCCCATGGACTTTATATTAAATCCTATTTAATATACTAAGCCCATTAATTAATTAATGGAATGGACTTTATTTAATTCCAAATTAAATAGTCCATGGACTTATATTAAATCCTATTTAATACCAAGCCCATTAATTAATTAATTCACCCTTTTAATCTAATTAAAAGGAAAGCCCATGCTTTGTAAAATTCATAAATCTAATTTATGAACTCAAGCCCGATTATTCCAAATAATACATCGAGGCTTGTATCTCCAAGAAGTATAATTTAATTCCATTAAATTAAACCTTCTCCCGGAATTAATTCCAAATTAATTCCCTTTCATTTGGTGTAGCGGGTGTGACTCTTTAGGTTCACCTTTCAGCTAGACTTGGACCTACTTTTCGTTATTTCATAACTAAAGTAGTCCGTTACCATGGGTGGCCATCTAGCAACGGTCCATGGCACTAGAGACTAGGTGAATTTATGGTGTGAACATTTAGGCTCCGAGTTATACGCAGGTGCGGTCCTACCGACGCTCGATACGTACGGGTACGGTCCTACTGTCGCCTGTCTCCCGGCCTTTAGTCTAGGGGTCGGTTCCCATCGTTGACTAGGCAACTATGCATAATGCTCGAGATAGGTTTAACTCGACGTAGGAAATCCTTTCCCACTACATCAAGTGCTATGGCCATAGACTTTGTGAGTCTAAACCATCTCCGAGCGCATAGGAGATCTTGCTGTCATATCCTTTGACAGGGGACAGATCCTATCTTGGAATTGACCGTTCTTACATACTCCGACTGCACTGGACGAGGCTTATGATGACCATGTAATATATATCGGTCAAATTTCACCAGATCCAAGATACAACCTTAGTATGTAGGGGACTGCCGTGATCCTCAAGTCCGAGGACTAATCCCGTACTATCGGAACCGGGAATACGAGTCATACCGACCAAGCCCGAGTAGCTTCTATATGACGATTCCCGCGAGTCACCTCAGTCGGCCGCTCCCCAGCAGGCCGACCCACTAACACTGCTTAGACGATCCTCGTCACCCGTCGATGAAACACGACAGCAGATGCTTAGTGCAAGTCTCAAATGGATTCTCGATGCCCTGTCTCGAGATTCCTTTGACTTGGAGTATTTCAGACTGATTCGGCGAAACTGATTTCATGAACCTACCTCCAAGCGTAGTTCCAATTTCCTGAAATGTTATTTCAGTCTGTGGACGTTTGTTGCGACATCGTAACGATGCAAGCAGTAAGTACAACAAACTCATGCCTATGAATCCTTACTACATTCATTAACATAATATTACTTGTTCACAGATTGACGAATGGTTCTCAGAACAGCCAATACCATTGACTTTCTGGTCACCTACTCTAACACTCCATTCCCAGATGGCAATGCAAGAATAGGTGTTGAGGTAAGTCTTTTCTTCAACTCTTCAAAACTCTTATCACACATGTCATTCCAATTGAATGGTGCATTCTTCTTTAACAGATTCGTCAGGGGTCTCGCAATCACAGAGAAATCTTTCACAATTCTTCTATAATACCCAGCCAATCCTAGAAAACTGTGAACTTCCGATGCATTTTTAGGGGGCTCCCAATCTAAAATAGCCTTAACTTTTGCCGAATCAGGTTGTACCCCTTGCTTCGAAACAACATGACCTAAGAAAGCAATCTCTTCCATCCAAAATTCACATTTGCTAAATTTAGCATACAGTTGTTTTTTCTCTCAAAATTTGTAAAACTGTCCTTAAATGTTGTTCATGTTCCCCGTGACTACTAGAGTATATCAGAATATCATCAATAAACACAATCACAAATTGATCAAGGAATGGCTGTAAGGTTTTGTTCATCAACGACATGAAAGCGGCAGGGGCATTTGTTAACCCAAATGGCATAACAACAAATTCGTAATGGCCATACCTGGTTCGAAAAGTTGTCTTTGGAATAGATCCTTCTTCAATCCGCAGTTGCCAATAACCTGATCTCAAATCAATTTTAGAAAACACTGTTGCACCCTTCAGTTGGTCAAGTAAATCGTCTATCCGTGGCAAAGGATACTTGTTCTTAATTGTGATTCGATTCAATTGCCTATAATCAACACATAATCTCATACTCCCATCCTTCTTCTTTACGAATAATACTGGTCCTCCCCAAGGCGAAATACTTGATCGTATAAACCCCTTATCGAGTAATTCTTCTAATTGCTTCTTTAATTCTTTCAGTTCAAGTGGAGCCATTCTATATGGTGCAATCGAAATAGGTGCTGCCCTAGGAATAGTTTCTATTTCAAAATCCACTTCTCGATGAGGTGGTAACCCAGGTAATTCTTCCGGAAAAACATCAGGAAATTCCCTAACTACTGGAACATCTGACACACCCGGACTGACCTTCGTAGTATCACGTACACTAGCTAGATATGCTTCACACCCTTCCTTAATTAAATTAAAAGCAGTCATAGCAGAAATTAAACAGTTAGGTATAACTTTTCTCTCTCCCACTATAACCGTCTTTATTTGCCCATCGATTTCTACAACCACCTCTTTTGTTTGACAGTCCACCAAAGCATGATTACTAGATAACCAATCCATCCCTAGGATAACATCAAACTCCCTAAGGTTTATCACAACCAAATCTGCATATAGTGTGACACTATCCACTACTATTGGACAAGATTTCACAACGGTATTAACAAATATAACCCCACCAGCAGGCATAGATACACATAAGTCATGCCCCAACTGTTCAATACTAGCATGCACATGTGATGCAAAATCATGTGATATAAATGAACAAGTAGATCCTGGATCAATTAACACATGCGCACCAGAATTGTAAATAGAAAAGGAACCAGTAATAACCTCAGGTGCAGTAGGAGCTTGTTCCCTGGTAATGGCATACACCCTTGCTTGTGGCTGAGATTGACTACTCTGTCCAGTCGATGTTGTAGAAATAGTCCCGCTACCTCGACCACCTCTTCCTCGACCCCTACTTATACTAGCCCGTTGCACATTTTCCCCCACACTACTTGGTCCTGAAATCTGGGATCCACTGGCGTCAACTCTCCACGTAGGACAATCCCTGACAATATGCCCCGGTTGGTGACAACGATAGCACACGATTGGCTGAACTCCCCAACATTCACCGGTGTGTTTCCTACCGCAATTCGTGCACGAGGGAATAGACCTTCCACTAAATGATCTGGTTGGACCCTGTCTTCCCCCAAATCCGACTGAGGTAGACCCGCCTCTACTTGACGACACTGATGGAGACCTATTAGTTTGACTCATTCCTCGGCCCCTGTACCCACCTCTCTGAAAACCAGAACTCCTAAAAGAAACTGCACCACTTGGTCCGCCTGTAAAGTTAGGATTACCTGTCCACTTCTTCCGTTTAGATTCAGCGGAATTCCTTTCTATGGATGTCTCTTTAGCTCTCAATGCTGCTTCCAAAAGTGCACTGTAACTCGGAGGTTTGAGTGCTATCTTCTCTCGTATCTCAAGCCTCAGGCCTCTTTCAAATCGATCTCGCCTCAATTCATCAGTACTTACCTCTTCTGGAGCATATTTTGACAACCTCACAAATTGCAGCTCATACTCAGCGACAGACAAATCATTTTGCTTTAACTCAAGAAATTCAACTTTCTTACGGTTTCTGTAGACCGGTGGAGTGTATTTCTCAGCAAATTCTCTCAAGAAGTCATTCCATGTTAAAGTGATTGATCGATTCCTACTCCTTGGAACAGTTTCCCACCAATCCAACGCATCTTTCTCCAATAAAGACACCGCATACCTCAATTTTTGTTCAGAAGTGCATTCAATTCGATCTAGAACTCTTTCCGTATTTCTCAACCATTCTTCTGCTTCTGCAGGATCAGTTGTACCAGCAAATACCTTCGCACCCTGTCTTCTAACTATCTCATAGTTTTTATCAATGACTAAATCTTGTGGTTGGGGTTGGGGTTGTGGTTGTGGAGCTATCTTCTGCATAAACTCTATGAATTGTTGCATAAAAGGATTTACTTCTGGTTGGGGGACGTTTCTATTCTGGGCTTCTAACCCCTGATGTTCAGATGCATGATCATGACCCTTTACAGACTCTAATGACTCAGTTGGGCCAGCAGCATTTTCACCTGACGCTTCCATCCTATATGAAATGCATATGTATAATTAAACTCAAAATATATATGTTAAGTATAATACCACATATTATCAATTAACCCCAGAGAATCTAATCCCTGCTCTGATACCACCAAATGTAGCACCCTCTAACGGCACTACGACTATATCTTCCCTAAATATCACACTTAATGTAAACCCTAGTTATATGTATAATTAGGCACATAATGTAGTCCCTGTTGAGTATATATACACATAGTCTCATCATCACAACAAGAATATTTAATATCTCATCCGCAAGATCATATATACATATATATCAAGTACGTCAAAAATAGGACTATTATAATTAGTTCACATGCTATTCTCGGCTTTAATTCAAAATGAGACTTCTATTTCTATTTACAAGGAGGAGAAACTGCATACTGGCCCGACCTGACTGCGATGCAAAATGTGGACCTAGCTGTCGTGAGTAGGCACAGCAAAATCTACACCTGAAATTATTAGCAGAGGGATGAGCCTGCAACTCAATAAGTAAATAACCGGTACCACTATACACGCACCTCAATTATATCAACAAGACAAGAACAAGCAATGTATATAAAAGATAATCAATTTAATCAAGCACATTTCATTTCTTTACTCCACGTAGTCATCCATAACACGACAACCAATCAAACTTGTCTTTTCCTAGTTGGCTTACCAGAAATGTGATATAGTGTTTTTTCTCCACCAACTCAACCTCACTATTCATTCATATATATACATGAATCCCCTTGGCATGCACACATGCTTATCGATCTCATTTCGCATCAAAGCTCTTTTTATTTCGCATCATAGCTCTTTTTATTTCGCATCATAGCTCTTTTCACATCGCATCATAGCTCTTTTCATTTAATTTTGCCACATAGGCTATTCAACAACTTCAAGGGTATTCATATTATAATTACATTTAATTTCCATTACTCCCTCGATTCCACATATCACTGTTCTTGTAAGCCAACTAGCCGCATAAAACCACATAGCAGCATATTTCACGATATAGTCATCCAAAGTAATCATTAAACGCTCGTACAATTCAAAATATATTAGTCAAGCACGACTCATAGGCTCACATAAAAGTAATATCGCCAAGAAATGAAACATATATAAAAAATACTAATTATTTACGTACACACTAATAGAAATGAAGAACATATATATAAGTAGCACTAATTATTTACTTACCTCGATCTTATACGGATTTAGTTAGCTGATATGAAGTCGTACGATCATCTACTTTATCCCTGTGTCCTATCATAAGGTACAATACGTATAATTAATATCTAGAATGTCAATTCCTAAATAAAATATTAAATAGTATTTATATATATATATATATATTTCACCAATCTCTCAATATTTCATTAAACCCTTCATCCTATTATAATTACCATTCATAATAGCAATTCTTGGATTATATTTATCTCAAAATATACTTATCTTTACTAAATATAACATTTTCAAATATATTCTATAATATTTCTCAAATAAAATTTTCAACCCGATTAAACTAAGCCAATCAATTATAGAAATTATTAAATCTAGTAAATTAAGCAGTTTAAGCCATTAATTATAACACCCCTAATTCAATTGAGATATTTAACCAGGCACTAATTATAAATACTCAAATTCATAAAAATTTTCGGTTAAACACTAAATTGAGTAGTATAAATAATATTTAATAAATGCACTTATTAAATAATATAATTATATAAATTATAACTAATTAAAATAAAAAATATTACTTACCTTTTCGTTGAAGGTGTGTGTGTATGTGTGAAATATGTATTGTGTGTGTTTAATGTGTTGTGTGTGTGTTTTAGGTGTGTGTGTGGTTAAATGATGGGGGTGGGCGGCCCATCATTATCCCACCCCTCTTTTTCCTTTTTTTTTTTTTTTTAATTTTTTTATAACATTTTCAAAAACCCATTACGTCCTTTCTAATTTCTTAATTAATATAATTTGCTCCCAAATATTATATAAAGCTCCAATTCACTCCGTTCAAGTTTTAATATGATAACAATTTAATCTATAATATATCTACTAATTAACTAAATTTTTTTAAATAATTACCAATTAACGCCATAATTATGATTAAAAATTTATGGGCGTCACAGTTATGATGGAATCTCGGAGTGGTCGCATGCTATAGTGTTTGTTGAAAAATAACGACAAAGAGTATACTTCAATAAGTTAACAATTTCTGTGCAGATTTGAGTATAAATCATCAATTAACAGCCAGTTATTCTCCTCAGCAGAATGGTGTGTCCGAGAGAAATAATCGAATAGTTATTGAAATGGTAAGAAGCATGATGACGGATACAAAGCTACCTCTCAAGTTTTGGACAGAAGCTATTTTATACAACTACATATCTGCTGAATGCACTCCAACAAAAGCAGTGGAAGCAAAGACCCTAATTGAAGCTTGGGTGAAGTTAAGCCCACAGCAAAGCATCGGAAAACTTTTGGGTTAGTATGCTATATTCACATTCCGGATCCTTAGAAATCTATATAGGAACAGAAAACATAGATGCGAATTTTCTTGGTTATGCTTCAATGACAAAAGGATATAGAGTTTATAATCTGCAGACTAACAAAGTGATATTAGCATAATGTTGTACTAGACATTGGAATTGGGTGAATATGTTTGTATAGCTTAATGATATGTGCAGCAAATCAGCCTCTCTTCCTCTAGTGAAGACTTCTAAATATTTGCAACAAGATGATAAAGATGTAAAATTCAGAGGATTCCTCACTAGATTCTCCAGTCCTAAAAACCAAATCACTGTATGAGACTTATGAAAACTACTATGGAACCATCTACCTTTGAGGAAGTTTTAATGCATGACGATGAAGGAATACCATGAAAGAAGAGATGAGGATGATGAGAAAAAAAAAAAAAAACTTGATTGGTGTCAAATGGATCTTCCGAACTAAATTGAATCCATCTGGTTCTGTAAATAAGTACAAAGGTTGTTAAATGGCATTCACAGCTTTGTAGGAGTGGACTATGGAGATACCTTTACTTGCATTGAATGCTCAATTGAAGTGGGGATGTGTTTCATCTTCATTTGAAATAAGCTTTCCTTAATGGTGAGCTTAAAGAAAACCTATTTTTTGAATAACCAGAAAGTTTCAAGGCCTATGATAGAGGAGATGGAGTGTATTAGCTACATAAAGTATTGTATGGGCTTAACCAAGCGCCAAGAGTAAGGTGCAACAATATAGACAGCTATCTTGTTCGATGTGGTTTTGTCCTAAGTGAAAATGAAGCAACCTTATATGTTAAAGCAAAGAAAGATGGGAAGTTCCTTATCATCTATATGGGTAAACATAACTTTTCATCCCTCAAGTATGCCACTTATCCACTTTTGGTCCCTCATGTATCCTCATCATATTTTGTCGCTCAAGTTTAAAGATTCCATCTTTTTTTGTCCTTTTGGTAAATGTTCCGTTAAAACTAACAAATTTCTTAAAAAAACACAAATGGGGTGGGGAAAGGAGTTGAACCTGCATTTTGGCTATAACAGAACAATAGCCTCATCACTCAACCAAGTCTATTTCTTGGTTCTTTGGTCACACAAATATTACTTACTAATCAAAACTTCTCTTTTGTAGCATGTATTGGCCCCAAATCTGCCACAACAATCGAATTTTTTTCTCCCAAACCCTACCAGCGGCGCAACAGTATGTGAAGACCCAATCCAGTAGCCTGACGAGCGACGACGGAGCAACAGCGACGATGACTAAGGGGAGAACCACGGTGAGTTTTGCTAAAATTTCTCCAAGTATGAAATTATTGAGAATTGTGTGAAGTTATTGAGAAATCGCTGAGAATTGTTCAAAAATTGCTGAAATTATTGAGAAATTGTTGAGAATTATTGTGAAATTACTGTTGAATATGAAAATTATTATTGAATATGAAATTTCTGAATCTAAGATTGTCTTATTTGTTGTTGTCTATACAAGTGTATTCAAACCTTGAAGAGTTTGATCCTAAAATTGATTTCTCATATTTGGATGAGGGTACAAACACAGAGGGGTTGGTGTTAGAATAGGTGACCATGTAGCCAATCTTGGCGGGAAAAATGTAACCTATGTCTAGACAATTTCAGTGTTTTGATAAAACTATTAATGAATAAAGAAGTGAAATTCATTCTGGCATTACTTTGTTTGCGTTCACTTTACTGCTTTATCTATCTGTTCACTATGCAAACAAAGCCCATGGACTGAAAGCCCATTTCGGGGACTGGGACTACGCTTGGAGGTAGGTCCATAAAATCAG
Source organism: Sesamum alatum (assembly GCA_034509735.1). Classification (NCBI taxonomy): domain Eukaryota; kingdom Viridiplantae; phylum Streptophyta; class Magnoliopsida; order Lamiales; family Pedaliaceae; genus Sesamum; species Sesamum alatum. The sequence continues at coordinate 12,659,320 of JACGWO010000012.1, forward strand.
TCCCGCCGAATCAGTCCGGAAAACTCCAAGTCAAGGAATCTCGAAAATGGGTACCGGTATTCCCTTTGAGACTTGCACTAAGCATCTGCTGTCGTATTTCATCGACGGGTGACGAAGGTCGTCTAAGCAGTGTTAGTGGGTTAGCCTACTGGGGAGTAGCTGACTGAGGTGACTCGCGGGAACCGTCTTACGGAGGACCTTGAGTAGGGTCAGCCAAGTATGACGTGTATTCCCGGTTCCAACGGTACAGAACAAGTCCTTTGACTTGAGGAACTGCTGAGTATACCTGTGTATCAGGTCTGTATCTTAGATATGGTGAGAGATTGCCAAGAAGCACTTGAGTAGTCATAAGCCATGTCTAGTGCAGCTCTGGTGTACAAAGTGACAGTAGTTTCCAAGAAAGGATCTGTCTCCTTTCAAAAGGCATTGACAGTTGAGTCTTACGTATGCTCTGTGTCTTGTCCCTAAAATCTGTGGCCACAGTAACTGAACAAAAGGGAAGACTTCCCTTGCGGCGTTTAGTAGGGACAGACCGACACTTAGGTCCAAAATGGGTACCTGCATTTTCCGTGCCCTACACCCTAAGTGGTGAGACCGTAGACAGAAGGACAAGTTGAAAGAAATTGTGGATCGTCCTGGGAAAAGCGCGAATGCGGAAGCGCGGTATAATTAAAATTAAATATGGAATTTAAACATGCTTTTAAATAAAAACACGTTTCAAAGGGTGTGCCTTTGAAATTTCCCGGGCGTTCGGTGTATCTCATGAACGAATACCACAAAATAAATCATGGAGGCCATAGGGTTGGAAATTAAAGAGAGGTCGAAAAATTAAAACGAGACCTACCCGTTGTCGTTTTCGTCTTCAACGGCTACAAGCGTTGTTCCCCGTTTTGCACCAAGATCTCGTCTTTGAGACCCTCTAAATCGTGACACACGATCCACCCACGTATCTTGCACGTCGTGCTAGCAACGAACAAGTTTATGTTTTTGGAGTGGATGAATCAATAACACATTATTGATTAATGGTATTGATTCATCAAGTTCTTAATGTTCCAAGAACAAAAAGAACCAAGAAAATATTTCTTGCAGAGGGAGAGAGAATCGGACGAGAAAGAGGGAGAGAGAAACCATGTGTGTGTGTTGTAGTGTGTGTGTTGGAGTTTCATCATCCTTCAACTTGTAGGATGCTAGGGGTTTATATAGAAGAGGAGTCTAATCCTCTTTAAACTCCTCTTTCAAGAACTCTATTTTGACTAGGATTTTGACCTAGTCAAAGTCCTAGTCAAAGTAGTGTTTTGACCTAGTCAAAACAATCCTAGCCATCCATCTCTCCCATTCATCTCACCGTTGATTTAATTTAATTTAATGGAATATTTAAAACCTATTTGAATATTTCCAAGAGGCTAAAATAAATATAAATATTATTTAAGCCCATTAAATAAATCACTTTGATAAATCTAATTTATCAATTTAATTCCTTATATCTACTAGAGGAATTATTTCTCCAAGAAAAAATAAAGGACCCGATTAAATCCAATTTAATCATTCCTTCACTCCAATATTTAATACCTAATTAAATATCTAAATGTGTGTGGATAGTGTGTGACTCTTTAGGTTCACCTTTCAGCTAGACTTGGTCGGATTCCTAGAATCCTTCCGTTACCATGGGTGGCCATCTAGCAACGGTCCATGGCACTAGAGACTAGGTGAAATATTCAGGGATGAACATTTAGGCTCTAACAGTACACTTGTCCTTCTGTCTTCGGTCTCATCACTTAGAGTCTAGGGCACGGATAATGCAGGTACCCATTTTGGACCTAAGTGTCGGTCTGTCCTCACTAAACGCCGCAAGGGAATCCTTCCCTTCTGTTCAGTTACTGTGGCCACATATTTTAGGGACAAGACACAGAGCATACATGAGACTCAACTGTCAATACCTATTGGCAGGAGACAGATCCTTTCTTGGAAACTACTGTCACTTTGTACACCAGAACTGTACTAGACATGGCTTATGACTACCAAAGAGAATTCTGGCAATCTCTCACCATATCTAAGATACAGCCCTAACGTACAGGCAAACTGAGCAATTCCTCAAGTCAAAGGACTTGGCCTGTACCGTTGGAACCGGGAATACACGTCATACCTTGCTGACCATACTCAAGGTCCTCCGTAAGACGGTTCCCGCGAGTCACCTCAGTCAGCTGCGTCCTAGCATGCTAACCCACTAACACTGCTTAGACGACCCTCGTCACCCGTCGATGAAACACGACAGCAGGTGCTTAGTGCAAGTCTCAAATGGAATTCCGGTACCCATTTTCGGGATTCCTTGACTTGGAGATTTCCGGACTGATTCGGGAAGACTGATTCCATGGACCTACCTCCAAGCGTAGTCCCAGTCCCCGAAATTGATTCTCAGTCCGTGGGCTTTGTTTGCGTAGTGAACAGATATGGAAAACAAATATAAGTGAACACAAACAAAGTGATGCCAAATGAAATTCACTTCTTTATTCATTAATGATTTATCAAACACCTGAAATTGTCTAGACATAGGTTACATATTCCTGCCAAAATTGGCTTACATGGTCACCTATTCTAACAATCTCCCACTTGACCTTTAAAGCCAATCACCCATATGCCTAATCCCCATCTTCTCAAGATGTTGCGTATGAGCACTCTGCGACATAGGCTTTGTCAGCGGGTCTGCTGTGTTGTCTACTGAGTTGACTCGGTCCATCCGAACGTCACCTCTTCCTACCATTTCTCTAAGAAGATGGTAGCGTCTAAGAATGTGTTTGGAACGGTGATGAGATCTCGGTTCCTTTGCTTGCGCTATTGCACCGTTGTTATCACAGAAGATGACAACAGGCTCGGCGATGCTAGGCACCACACCCAACTCTTGGATGTAGTTTCTCATCCAAACCGCTTCCTTAGCAGCTTCTGAAGCTGCTATGTATTCAGCCTCTGTGGTGGAGTCAGCAGTGGTTGCTTGCTTGGAACTTTTCCAAGCCACTACTCCTCCGTTGAGTTTGAATACATACCCCGATTGAGACTTGGCATCATCGTCATCAGACTGGAAGCTAGCGTCGCTAAAGCCTTCCAGAATTAGTTCTCCATTGCCATAGACTAGGAACATTTCCTTAGTCCTCCTTAGGTACTTAAGGATGCCCTTAACGGCATTCCAATGTGCCTCTCCTGCACAGGACTGATATCTGCTAGTCACGCTTAAAGCGTATGCAATGTCAGGCCTGGTGCAGTGGACCGCATATTGGATGCTGCCTACGGCAGAAGCATAGGGGATGACTTTCATCTTTTCAAGTTCCTCATCAGTCTGCGGGGACTGTTTCGTGGATAACTTGATCCCATGCCTCATTGGAAGGAATCCTCGTTTGGAGTTGTCCATTCGATATCTCTTTAGGACTTTCTCCATATACGAGTTTTGGGTGAGCCCTAACATCCTTCTAGATCTGTCCCTGACAATCTAGATGCCTAGGATGTAGGACGCTTCACCCAAGTCCTTCATGGAAAACTTGGTTGACAGCCATGCTTTCGTGTTTCCTAACATTCTGACGTCATTTTCAATTAGCAGAATGTCATCCACGTAAAGCACTAGGAACACTATGGAGCTCCCACTGACCTTCTTGTATACACAAAGGTCGGATTCGTTTTTGATGAAGTCATAACCCCGTATTACTTCATCAAATCGAATGTTCCAACTTCGGGAGGCTTGTTTGAGGCCATAGATGGACTTTTGGAGACGACAGACCTTCTGTTCTTCTCCAGTGACCGTGAAACCCTCCGGCTGATCCATATAGATCTCTTCTTCAACGAAACCGTTGAGGAAGGCCATTTTCACGTCCATCTGCCATATTTCATACCATGCTGCTATGGCAAGCAGGATCCGAATGGACTTAGCCATGGCTACTGGCGAGTAGGTATCCTCAAAATCGACCCCGGGTCGTTGAGTGTATCCCTTAGCTACAAGCCTAGCCTTAAAGGTTGTGACTTCTCCATCAACGCCGAGTTTGCGCTTGTAGACCCACTTACAGCCCACTGGCTTAACACCTTTCGGTGGATCTACAAGTCTCCAAACTTGGTTCTCGCTCATGGAGTCCATTTCGTTCTTCATGGCCTCAAGCCATTTCCCGGAGTCGATGTCAGACATCGCTTCCCCGTATGTCTTAGGATCGTTATCCAGAAGATCGGTCGCACCTAGAAACCCATATCTCACTGGAGGTCTGGATTCTCTAGTGGACCTACGGAGGACGGGAACGTCAGTGATGACTGTGGGCGCTGACTGTATCGGAGCCGGTGGTTCAGGGGCCAGGGCTGGCCTCTCTTGAGGTTGTCCTTCATGCCTAGCATGTTGGACTTCTCTAGGTTGGTCAGCCCTCCGTGCGTTAATCCTAAATCCTCTTGGTGAGGTTTCCGCGGCTATTTCTGATGGCTGAGTTCCATCACTTGATTCCTCAAGGATCAGCTCATCAGGTTGGATATCCTCCGGGAAGCCTTGCTCCAAGAATACTGCATTCCTTGAAACAAATACCTTTTGTTCCAAAGGGTCATAAAAGTAATAACCCGCAGTTTCTCTAGGGTATCCAACGAACCTGCATAGGCTAGACCTGGATTCTAGCTTATCTCCCACTAACCTCTTGACGTATGCGGGGCTACCCCACACTTTCAAGTAGTTGTAGGACGCAGGCTTGCCGTGCCATATCTCATATGGCGTTTGGGTCAATGCACTGGTAGGCGCCAAATTCAACAACTTGGCTGCCGTTTCTAATGCATAACCCCAAAACGATAAGGGCAATTTGGTAAAACTCATCATGGACCGAACCATGTCCAACAGGGTTCGGTTCCTCCTTTCAGAGATGCCGTGTAACTGTGGTGTTCCGGGAGGTGTCCATTCTGATATTATACCATGTTCTTTTAGATAATCAAGGAATTCGGCACTAAGGTATTCACCACCTCGGTCTGACCGTAGGACTTTAATTTTGCAGTTGGTCTGGTTCTCCACTTCAAGTCTGAATTCTTTAAACCTCTCAAGAGCTTCAGACTTGTACCTCATTAGGTAAACATAACCATACCGTGAATGATCATCGGTGAAGGTTATGAAGTAGGAGAACCCACCTCGAGCCTGCGTCCTTAGTGGTCCACATACGTCTGTATGGACCAAGTCCAACAGACCCGTGGCAAGCCTGCTTTGACCTACAAAGGGCTTCTTGGTCATTTTCCCTCTTAGACAAGATTCACAAGTTGGTAGATCGCTCAAGTCCCCAACCTCTAGGTTCTTTGAGTCTACCAACCTTTTCATCCTATCTTGGGATATGTGACCTAGCCTAGCGTGCCACAGACGTGCGTTCCCGTTATTATCTAATTTCCGTTTGTGTTGAGTGTTAAGAATGAAATTCGTTTGTTGCAAGATATAGAGCCCGTTGTGCAATGTACCAAGTAGATGAGCAATTCCACACCTCATCAAATAAAAGCAATTTTTATTGATTCTGAACTCATAACCACTATTGTCCAACAATGGAATGGAAATGATGTTCTTAATCATACTAGGTACAAAATAAACCTGCTCTAATTCTATGCTAATGGTATCACTAATCACTAAAGTGGCGGATCCTACTGCTTCTGCCGAGATGGCCTTGCCATTTCCAAGCTTCAGGATCATGTCCCCGCTACTTAGTTTTCTGCTTCTTTTCAACACCTGCAAATCATTGCAAATGTGAGCTCCACAGCCGGTATCCAATACCCAAGAGGCAGAATTAGTGACCATATTAACCTCAATCACATATATACCTTGGTTTGAGAAGAGTTTGGGGCACTCTCTCTTCCAATGCCCTTTCTCATGGCAGTTGATACATATGTCATATGCCTTTGACTGTTGCTTGGAGACAACCTTTCCCTTTCCTTTGCCTTTCCCCTCTTTGGCAATGGGAACACTCTGAGTGTTCGTAGCTGCTATGACGGCTTTTCCCTTCCCCTTCTTCTTTTTCCAACGTCCGGCACCCTTGCCTTTCGTCTTGGAAGTTGAAGCACCTCCAAACAATACCAAAGGCGTGGACTTCTTAGTCGTTGCCTCGTATTGCACCAACATATTGATCAACTCATGAATGCCCTTCTCAAGTGCATTCATGTTATAGTTGACGATAAATTGGTCGAAGGAGGGTGGGAGTGACTGAAGGATCACATCTATGTACGTTTCGTTATCGAGACCTGCCTTTAGGTCCTCGAGCTTTTCCACTAGGGTAAGCATTTTAACCCCATGCTCTTGTACAGAGGATCCTTCTGTCATTTTAGTTCCAAAGAACGCCTTGGTCGCGACATACCTAGTATGCCGGTCCGGGACTGCATAGCAATCCTTAAGGCGAGCCATAATGGAAGGGACATCGTCTAGCCTTTCATATTGCTTCTGAATCTCATTGGTCATCGAAGCAAGTATGATGCTACGGACCTTCCGGTTATCCTTATGCCAAGTCTCGAACGTCTCACGTTCTTCTGGCGTGGATCCTTCCGGCAAGGTCCTAGGGAGAGGCTCGTCCATGACGTAGCCTTGGTTCTCGTAATCTAGGACTATCCTAAGATTGCGCAACCAGTCGTTGTAATTTGTTCCATTGAATTTGTTTGTCTCAAGAATGGTTGATAGTGAGTTCTTAGACATTTTAAATCTACATTTAGAAAACAACGCGCGATCAGCAGAAAATAAAGACGGTGGTTTGATGAAATAATTAAATGCTTGGTCTTTAGTCATTTAATCCTCCCACTATTTATACGAAAACACGGTACTCTCAAACGTGATTTTCGGGAAATCCTTTCCTAGTGGGCTTGGGATCCACAGCGATTTTTCCCATACCCCGCTTTTACGATTCGCATGGAAAAGATCCTGTGGCAGGTATTCCATACCATTCTCGTTCCACGAGATTCCCAAGATTATTGCCTCACCCTTTCGCATGATCCCGAGGACTCCAAGCGAATCATGCTAATTGGGCGTTAGACCCGACCCAATCGACCGAGCCACAGACCCACTGGTACCCCCACGACTCGTGAGACAGGTAACAGCAGCCCATTTTTCATTCATGACATAGTGCAGCTTCTTTTAAGTACAATAACGTGCCACGACTCGTGAGACCACGCTATTGACCTAAAACAGCTTCCTCACTGTGCCATGGATTGGAAGGCATGGACAAACTCCTAGAGTTCATGTCCACTTTATCTAGGGTCTAATATTTCAACATTGGTCCAACCAATGTGAGAGTAGTGAATGACCGAGATCTCATAATATATATGCATACATCCATCCATAATGCATAAATAAAATCCATCCATAGCAGTTATATGATAAATAAAAGCCATTCATCCATCATAATAACCACATGCAAAATTAAAGCCTAGCACGCCCCTGTTGGATGATCACGAGCCCAAATCCTATGCGACCCACTGAGCCCGCAGTGGATCTATGGTCAATCTAGGGTCGGTCCTATACTATTACAATAATAGTAACCCAATCATCATGCTGATGGGCCTTGGTCTCTTTTCTCTTTCTTCACTTCATGGAAAACTCCAAAGGACCTCCGGTCTGGGCTCTCCATGTGGTCCTTCCTTCTTCTCCACCAATTACAAAAAGAAACCTCACTCCTAGTCTACTCTCATTACATATTAAAAAATAGAAACCCCAGCGAAAACCCGGGGGAGTACATAAGGAGGGAGGTAGAAAGCCTTATTATTCCAAGGCACTAAAAAGAGAGAAGGAGAAAGCAGTTAAAGAGGCACACAGGCCCAACAGAAAATTAAACCATACATTCGGTCTAGGGCTCGTGATCATCCATTTCCATCCAACACACGTAATTACATGATCCAATCACATAATCATAATATTCCAACAACACATGATTTCCAATCATATTAATCCAAGATGAAAATAAATGAACATGTGCGCAACGTGTGAAAATAAAAAAATATAAATATTGGTAATATTAATCTTTTTTTTTTTTCGTTTTAGGAAAACCTTTCCTCATTATCTTAAGTAAAATAACCCCGGGATTCCAAATCCAATTTATTTTACTCCTAAAATAATGTCTTTAGGAACTTAGGAAAAATTGAACCCAAAAAACGATTTTTCAGAATTAATTCAAAATTAAAACTGAAAATTAATTTAAAATAAAATAACACTAGGGTTTTCAAAACCCTAGCTTCACAGCCACCGGCCGCCGCCTGCGGCAGCCAGCCGGCCGGCCGCCCGCGCAGGCGCTGCCTGGCCTGGCGCGCGCGCGCAGGCCCCTGCCTGCTTGCGCGCGCGCCTGACCGGCAGCGCACTGCACGGCCTGGCGCATCGGCAGGCCGACGCGCGCGCAGGCTCCTCTTCCTTGCGCGCGCTGGCTTGCTGGCCGCCGGCCGTGTGCCTGCGCTGTGCGCAGAGCGCGCACGCAGACGCGCACTGGGCGTGCCTGCCGGGCGCGCGCGCGCAGACGCCTTCGTCTGCGTGCGCGCGCACCTGGCGGCGCGCCTGGTGTCCGTCCGCGCGCGGGCTCCCCGCCCGTCAGCCTTGCGCGCGCGCGCATGGGCGTGCTTGCCGGGCGCGCGCGCGCAGACTCCTTTGTCTACCCGCGCGCGCGCCTGGAGGCGCTTCCATGCGCGCTGCCCCTGCGCGGCCGGCAGTGCGCGCGCGCGCAGGCTTCCCATGCCTGCGCGCGTCCGCCCTACCGGCAGTGCTCGGCTGCGGGCGTCCAGCCTTCCCGGCTGGCCGGCTGTGGCGTTTTTCTCTCGTTTTTCAGATTAATTTCCCATTCCGTTTCCCAAGAAAAACAAAAAAACACCAACATTCATAAATTCACACGAATTAAAAGCAATAAAATAACATGCTTTAATAATCAAGAAATTCAAGATTCAATTAAAACATGCTAAATCACGTTTCATGCTTAAAACGCACATAAACCCTAGGCCTATACACCGAACCGGGCTCTGATACCACTGAAAGAAATTGTGGATCGTCCCGGGAAAAGCGCGAATGCGGAAGCGCGGTATAATTAAAATTAAATATGGAATTTAAACATGCTTTTAAATAAAAACACGTTTCAAAGGGTGTGCCTTTGAAATTTCCCGGGCGTTCGGTGTATCTCATGAACGAATAACACAAAATAAATCATGGAGGCCATAGGGTTGGAAATTAAAGAGAGGACGAAAAATTAAAACGAGACCTACCCGTTGTCGTTTTCGTCTTCAACGGCTACAAGCGTTGTTCCCCGTTTTGCACCAAGATCTCGTCTTTGAGACCCTCTAAATCGTGACACACGATCCACCCACGTATCTTGCACGTCGTGCTAGCAACGAACAAGTTTATGTTTTTGGAGTGGATGAATCAATAACACATTATTGATTAATGGTATTGATTCATCAAGTTCTTAATGTTCCAAGAACAAAAAGAACCAAGAAAATATTTCTTGGAGAGGGAGAGAGAATCGGACGAGAAAGAGGGAGAGAGAAACCGTGTGTGTGTGTTGTAGTGTGTGTGTTGGAGTTTCATCATCCTTCAACTTGTAGGATGCTAGGGGTTTATATAGAAGAGGAGTCTAATCCTCTTTAAACTCCTCTTTCAAGAACTCTATTTTGACTAGGATTTTGACCTAGTCAAAGTCCTAGTCAAAGTAGTGTTTTGACCTAGTCAAAACAATCCTAGCCATCCATCTCTCCCATTCATCTCACCGTTGATTTAATTTAATTTAATGGAATATTTAAAACCTATTTGAATATTTCCAAGAGGCTAAAATAAATATAAATATTATTTAAGCCCATTAAATAAATCCCTTTGATAAATCTAATTTATCAATTTTAATTCCTTATATCTACTAGAAGGAATTATTTCTCCAAGAAAAAATAAAGGACCCGATTAAATCCAATTTAATCATTCCTTCACTCCAATATTTAATACCTAATTAAATATCTAAATGTGTGTGGATAGTGTGTGACTTTTTAGGTTCACCTTTCAGCTAGACTTGGTCGGATTCCTAGAATCCTTCCGTTACCATGGGTGGCCATCTAGCAACGGTCCATGGCACTAGAGACTAGGTGAAATATTCAGGGATGAACATTTAGGCTCTAACAGTACACTTGTCCTTCTATCTTCGGTCTCATCACTTAGAGTCTAGGGCACGGATAATGCAGGTACCCATTTTGGACCTAAGTGTCGGTCTGTCCTCACTAAACGCCGCAAGGGAATCCTTCCCTTCTGTTCAGTTACTGTGGCCACATATTTTAGGGACAAGACACAGAGCATACATGAGACTCAACTGTCAATACCTATTGGCAGGAGACAGATCCTTTCTTGGAAACTACTGTCACTTTGTACACCAGAACTGTACTAGACATGGCTTATGACTACCAAAGAGAATTCTGGCAATCTCTCACCATATCTAAGATACAGCCCTAACGTACAGGCAAACTGAGCAATTCCTCAAGTCAAAGGACTTGACCTGTACCGTTGGAACCGGGAATACACGTCATACCTTGCTGACCATACTCAAGGTCCTCCGTAAGACGGTTCCCGCGAGTCACCTCAGTCAGCTGCGTCCTAGCATGCTAACCCACTAACACTGCTTAGACGACCCTCGTCACCCGTCGATGAAACACGACAGCAGGTGCTTAGTGCAAGTCTCAAATGGAATCCCGGTACCCCATTTTCGGGATTCCTTGACTTGGAGATTTCCGGACTGATTTGGAAAGACTGATTCCATGGACCTACCTCCAAGCGTAGTCCCAGTCCCCGAAATTGATTCTCAGTCCGTGGGCTTTGTTTGCGTAGTGAACAGATATGGAAAACAAATATAAGTGAACACAAACAAAGTGATGCCAAATGAAATTCACTTCTTTATTCATTAATGATTTATCAAACACCTGAAATTGTCTAGACATAGGTTACATATTCCTGCCAAAATTGGCTTACATGGTCACCTATTCTAACACAAGTGTACTGTTAGAGCTAAATGTTCATCCTCGAAATTTCACCTAGTCTCTAGTGTCATGGACCGTTGCTAGATGGCCACCCATTGTAACGGACGGATTCTAGGAATCCGATCAAGTCTAGCTGAAAGGTGAACCAAAAGAGTCACACACAATCTACACACATCAAGTATTTAATTTAGAATTAAATATTGGAGAAAAAAGAATGATTAAATTGGAGTTAATCGGGACCTTTATTTTCTTAGGAGAATTAATTCCTTCTATTTGATAAAAGGAATTAATCTAATAAATTGGATTTATTAGAGGATTAATTTAATAGGCCTAGAAATAAATATTTATAATTTATTATATTTATTTGGCCTTTGGAATATTTAATAGGATTTAAATATTCCATTAAATTAAATTAATGGTTGAGATTGAAAGGGAGAGATGGATGGCTAGGAATAATTTGACTAGGTCAAATACTACTTTGACTAGGACTTTGACTAGGTCAAAATCCTAGTCAAAATAGACCTCTTTAGAGTTGGAGTTTAAAGAGGATTAAACTCCTCCTCTATATATAGTCCTAGTCTTTCACTATTTGAAGAGTGATGAAATTCCAACACACACACACAAATTCGGCTCTCTCCCTCTCCCCTCTCGTCCGCCCTCTCTCTCTCCTCAAACAAGAAAACACTTCTTGATTCTTTTGTTCTTGGAACATTAGATCAAAAAGGAGAATTAATACCGTTAATTAATAACGTGTTATTAATTCATCCTCTCCAATATTATACTTGTTCGTTCGCTAGCACGACGTGCAAGATACGTGGGTGGATTGCGTGTTACTGTTTGGAGAGTCTCAAGAACGAGACTTGGAGCAAATCGGGGAACAACGCGAGTAGCAGTTAGAAGACGAAAACAACAATCGGTAGGTTCCGATTTAATTTTTCTTTTCTTTTATTTTTCAATCCTATGGCCTCCATGATTTGTTTATGCTTTTAATTTCATGAGATACACCGAACATCCGGGAAAGTTCAAGGGCACACCCCTTGAACGTGTTTATTTATCTTATCAAAGCATGTTTAATTTTCGTATTTTAATTTTATACCGTGCTTCTGCATTCGCGTTATTTTTCCCGGGACGATCCACAATCTTTCAGTTGGAGGAGTTAAACTATCATATTTCAGTAGAATCAATACTTGATTCTTCTGATAATGAAGAATTTAATGTAGTGATTATGATATGGAGGGGGATGATAGACTATTTGAAAAAACTTGTTGATCCAAATGTTTAATGTAGTGGGTGTAGGAAGAAAATCAATAGATAATTCTGATATACAAGAGATATGTGAAGCTGAACATGAATAAGAGTCGAATGATAGTGAGGAATTTGAGAGTCAGATGGGTTCTGATTAAGAGTTGAATGAAAGTTATTCAAAATACAATCGTAAAACAGACAACAAGAATCATGATTTGAAACTAGGACGGTTCCAAAGATGAATCTAAATTTGCCATTGAGTCACATTTCATGAGGAGCAAAAACACACCATCAAGGCCCAAAAATCTACAAATAAGTCTTTACTTGTGTTATGTGAAAGATGTTTTCTTTTTTTATTACTTTATGATGATTCTATAACTTATGTATTTGGTGATTTTCAGGTAAAACGAAGAGATGTAATTCAAAATGTTGGAGTGAACATGGGAGGAACATCAAATACTATTTCAACAATTAAGTAAACTTGAATCGTGCAATGACAATTTAGTTTTTTATTATTGTAATTCTAATTCAAAATGAAAGTACTTAGGATTTTGGTACTTTATGCAGGTCACATAAAGGGAAGTATGAATTTCATCACTCTGCCAAATCTTAAAGTTGCAGTCAAAAGTCAATCAAAGACAAATACACATGAAAGGCCAAGTGGAAGTGGAAATAAGGACAAGAAAAAAGACAAGCAATAAATATTCTTATTGTTATGGAACAAGTTTGAATTATGTTTTAAATGATGTTTAGAATATTTTGAAGACTTTTTATGTATTTGATGACATGACTTATGTAGTTGTTTATGACTTTTATGTCTTTCTTTATGTATTTTTATGACTTTTAGGACATTGTTTGGTGTTTGTGTTATTTTGATCGGTCATATTTTAATTTTTTGTTATCAGGTATATAGGAATTTGATATGGTTATTAGAATGATTGATTTTGAGATTTTTCAACATGGTTTTTAGATACTTTTTAATATTTTTCTATTTCACTGTTTTACTAAATACTATTTCATTTAGTAAAATAACCAAGAAATAGATTTGATTGAGTGGTGAGGCCATGGTTCTATTATAGCCAGGATGCGGATTTGACTCCTTGCTAGCCCATTTGCATTTTTTTTAAGAAATTCGTTAGTTTTAACGGAACATTTTACAGAAGGACAAAAAATAATGGAATTTTTAAACTTGAGGGATCAAAAGTAGATAAGTGACATACTTGAGGAACCAAAAGTAGATAAGTGACATATTTGAGGAGCCAAAGGTGATGTTTACCCTCATCTCTATTTATGTAGATATGTTACTTGCAGGATATGACAATAAGATTATCAAGGAATTTAAGGAAGAAACGGAGAGAATGTTTGAGATGTCTTATCTAGGGCCCATAACTTATTTTCTAGGAATAGAGATCAATTTATGTGATGATGGCATTTTTATCTCTCAGAAAAAATATGCCTTGAAAATATTAACAAAAATCAAAATTGAAGAGCAAACTAGTTTCAACTCCTTTGATACATAATGAAAAGCTTTCCAGAAGTGAGAAAGGTGACGATACAGATGCGAGCTTATGTAAAAGTCTTATAGCAACAAGACTAGATTTGAAGTATGTTGCTGGTGTTCTTTCAAGGTTTATGTGGTCACTAGGCCAAGTTCACATAGAAGCTGCTAAATGTATATTGAGATATGTCAAAGGTACTTATGATTATGGAATTTGGTATACTCAAAGTGAAGATGGAAAGTTGGTTAGGTATGCAGACAGTGCTTTCTCATGGTTGTCCAAGAAGCAAGAGTTGGAGCTCAACCAACAACAGAGGCAAAATATATAGCCATTGTTTTTGCTGAAAATTAAGTTATTTGGCTTTTCAAAGTGCTGAATAGATTTACATCTACCTCATGCCTCTACTACTGTCATTTATAATAAATATGCTATTTGTATGGCTAAAATCTTTTTCATAATGAGAAAACCTAGCACATGAATGTTACATTTCATTCTATAAGGGAAGTTGAACGACACGAAGAAGTAGAGCTCGTTCATTGCAATAGTAATGTTCAAGTTGCCAATATTCTGACCAAGTCTTTATCTAAAGGGAGATCTAAGTTTAGGAGCAAAATTATGAGTCTAAAGGGAAAAATCTTAAGGATGAGTAATTATGTATAAGATTTTTCATAAATACTACTAAGGTCTAATATCTTTTTTTTTTTTTTTTTTTGTTTAGTGAAAATTAGTGGTAGTCCTATTTTGTGAATGATTTTTCAGCATTGATATGTGTAAAATAGTTGGCCCATGTACGAACCCATCCACTAGAGGCGGGCCCAGGAAGAAGAAACCCAACAACCCTTAGCCCAGGCTAGGAAAGGCGATGCCTGGCCCGCCCGAGATCAAGCCAGGCCCTCCACGGAAGAGGAGGCGAAGCCCAGGCAGACCGAAAAGGCCCAGGAGGAAGGGATTTGCAGGCAGCCCACCTACAGTCCAAGAGGCTGCCTGGCCCAGCCCAGGCTGGGAGACGTCTGGAGGACAGACTCTCGGTGGAGAATGCAAAGACTTGATCCACCCAAACTCGATCAAATTTGATAAGCCCCCCCCCCCCCTGGAGATAGGGCAGGCTACTCAACCAACTCCCCCGTTCCTAGAAACTTAAGGCGGGAAGGACTCCAGGGAGACCTTGGCCGATCCCCTAAGAGTCCTACCCCCTTTCGAACTCTCCTCCCTCTCGGGCACTCTCCTTCCGTCGGCTGGCAGGGGAATGTCTCCCTACTTTTTGACTCCTCGAATCTCTGGCTAAATCACACTTAGCATATTTTTATCTTCTGAATTCTTGTCAAATTTTGCTTACATTTAAATTATTTATTCCAAAATTTTTTATCGACTTGAGCTTTGGAGTGCTAACGTTTTTTTTTTTGCAGGTTCCTTGTCCAAACTTGCAAAATCCAGGCCCACGACATTCTAGTCCAGGAAGAAAACTGTGATTGAGCACTTTTTACTCACATCAATTGGCGCCGTCTGTGGGAACATTGAGCTTAAGACGTGAGATCAATGGACACCACCAACGCTAGCTTGGACAAACATAAGGGAACAGACATCGCCATCAAACCCCAGGAACTACAAGTGGTAGCTGGAGCACCCTTGGCATCCACAACACGCACCAAGGCAGGACCACCGAGCCCCCCCGACCCCCTATCGGATTTGTCTCCGGATGGCATTTCTTCGAAAAGTTCCTCTGACAGAGTGTCCCCTAGCTTGATGACAACGCTCCAGCGGATGACTACAACTGCCATTTGGGAGGACACGGTGTTAGAATAGGTGACCATGTAGCCAATCTTGGCAGGAAAATTGTAACCTATGTCTGAACAATTTCAAGGATTTGATAAATTATTAATGAATAAGAAGTGAAATTCATTTGGCATTTACTTTTTTTGTGTTCACTTTATCTTCTTTATACATATCTGTTCACTACGTAAACAAAGCCCACAGACTGAAGACGTATTTCAGGGACTGGGACTACGCTTGGAGGTAGGTCCATGAAATCAGTCCCGCCGAATCGGTCCGAAAATATCCAAGTCAAGGAATCTCGAAAATGGGTACCAAGATTCCCCTTGAGACTTGCACTAAGTATCTATTGTCGTATTTCATCGACGGGTGATGAAGGTCGTTTGAGCAGTGTTAGTGGGTTAGCCTGCTAGGGAGCAGCTGACTGAGGTGACTCGCGGGAACCGTCTTATTGAGGACCTTGAGTAGGGTCGGTTAGGTATGACGTCTGTTCCCGGTTCCAACGGTACAGGTCAAGTCCTTTGACTTGAGGAACTGCTGAGTTTACCTGGACCTAGGTCAAGTCTAGGTGAAGGTGAACCTAAAGAGTCACATACAATCCGCACACATAAAGTATTTAACTTAGAATTAAATATTTGAAGAAATGGAAGGATTAAATTAGATTTAATCGGGTCCTTAATTTTCTTGGAAAGAATTAATTCCTTTTATTAGAAAAAAGGGATTTATCTAATAAATTAGATTTATTAGAAAAATTAATTTAATGGGCCTAGAATAAATATTTATATTTATTATATTTATTTATTGCCCTTGAAATATTTAAATAGGTTTTAAATATTCCATTAAATTAAATTAATGGTTGAGATTAAAAGGGAGATATGGATGGCTAGGATTAATTTGACTAGGTCAAACTACTACTTTGACTAGGACATTCACTAGGTCAAAATCCTAGTCAAATTAGTCTTCTAGAGTTAGAGTTTGCAGAGGATTAAACTCCTCCTCTATATATACTCCTAGCCCTTCACCTTTAGAAGGATGATGATTCCTCACACACACACACACACAATTCATGTATTATACGTATTATGCATGTTTAACTTTACGTAATTTAAATTTATACCGCGTTTTCGCATTTGCGCTATTCCCGGGACGATCCACACGCCTAACCAAGGCTTTCAGTAGTATCAGAGACTGGTTCGGTGTATAGGCCTAGGATTTTGTGTGCGTTTTAAGCATAAAAACGTGTTTGGCATGTTTTAATTATTTCTTGATACCTTTATCATTAAAGCATGTCGTTTTTCTTGCCTTCAATTTGTATGATTCTTGGTATGTTTGTATTTTCTGTTTTTCTTGGGAAACGGGGGGCAAAAATCGAACGAAACGGAGAAACGCAGCACGCGGCCAACAGGTGGCTGACTGCGTGCGGCTGTGCGCCCAGGCCAGGTGGACGCACGCAGGCAGAGGAGCCTGCACGCGGCCGCCTACGCCAGGCGTGCAGTCAGGCCTACCGGGTGGCAGGCGCAGGCGGGTGGCCGGGGGCGCGCGCATGCGGGCAGGGAAGCTCGCGCGCGCACGCCAGGCCAGTGCGCTCGGGCGCCTGCGCGCCCGGACGCACAGCCAGAGATGCCGCGTGCGAGCGCGCGGGGGCACGGTGGGCGCGCCTAATGCGCGTGCGCGCACGCGACTGCGTGCTGGAAGGGCCGCATGCGCGCACGCAGACGATGGTGTCTCCGCGCGCGCGCCCGGCAGGCGCGCAAGATGCGCGTGCGCACGCGGGCGCCTGCGCAGGGCAGGCGGCGCACACAGGCAAGCAGAGGCCTGCGCGTGCGCGCCCGGCTGACTGCTGCCGGTGGCGGCAGCCGGTTGACGGTGATGTTTTTCTCGTTATTTTCAATTTTCTAATTTCTGAATTAATTCTGAAAATTCGTTTTGTTTAATTTTGCTTATTTTCTAAGAATATTATTTTGGGAGGTTAAGTTTATTGGATTTGGAATCCCGGGGATAACTTACCTACAAATAATGGGGAAGGGTCTTCCTAAACGGGAAAAATTAATTCCAACGGTGGTACCATATTTTTCATACGTAGCACATTTATTTATCATGGATTGATGTGATTGATAATCATGAAATGTTAGCATATATTTATGTGATTGGATCATGTGATTATGTGCGTTGAATGAAAATTGATGATCGCGAGCCCTAGACCGAATGTATGGTTTAATTTTATGTTGGGCCTGTGTGCTTCTTTCTGTTTTCTCCTTCTCCCCTTCTAGTTCCCTTGGAATAATAAGGCATTCTTTCTCCCTCCTTATGTACTCCCCCCGAGTTTTCCCTGGGGTTTCTTTTTACATATGTAATGAGAGTAGAATAAGAGTGAGGATTTATTTTTTATGTATTTGGTGGAGAAGAAGGAAGGTCCACATGGAGAGCCCAGAATGGAGGATCCAAGGTGTTTCCATGAAGAGATGAAAGAGAAAAGAGAACAAGGCCCATCAGAATGATGATTGGGTTACTATTAATGTAATAGTGTAGGACCAACCCTAGATTGACTATAGATCCACTGGGGGCTCAGTGGGTTGCATAGGATTCGGGCTCGTGATCATCCAACAGGGGCGTGCTAAGCTTTAATTTTGCATGTGGTTGTTATGATGGATGAATGGTTTTTATTTATCATATAACTGCTATGGGATGTAATTTATTTATTTACGCTTTGTGGATGAATGTGTTTATATTTGCATATGAGATCTCGGTCATTTACAACTCTCACATTGGTTGGACCAATGTCCAAATATTAGACCCTAGACAAAATGGACATGGACTCTAGGAGTTTGTCCATGCCTTCCAGTCCATGGCATAGTGAGGAAGATAATTTAGGTCGATAGCATGGTCTCACGAGTCGTGGCACGTCTATCGTACTTAAAAGAAGCTGCACTATGTCACGAACGAAAAATAGACCACTATTGCCTATCTCACGAGTCGTGGAGGTAGCAGCAGGTCTATGATTCGGTTGATTGGGTCGGGTCTAACACCCGATTAGCATGATTCGCTTGGAGTCCTCGGGATCATGTGAAAGGGTAAGGCAATAATCTTGGAAATCTCGTGGAACGAGAATGGTATGACATACCTCCCACAGGATTCTTCCCATGCGAATCGTAAAAGCGGGGTATGGGAAAATTCGTTGTGGATCCCAAGCCCATTAGGAAAAGGTTTCCCGAAAATAACGTTTGAAAGTATCGTGTTTTCGTATAAATAGTGGGAGCATTAAATGACTAAAGACCAAGCATTTAATTATTTATCAAACTTCCGCCTTTTAAATTCTGTTGATCGTGAACTTTGTTTTTTAAATGTAGATTTAAAATGTATAAGAACCCTTTATCAACCATACTTGAGACCAACAAATTCAATGGAACAAATTACAACGACTGGTTGCGCAATTTCAGGATAGTCCTAGATTATGAGAACCAAGGCTACGTCATGGACGAGCCTCTCCCTAGGACCTTACCGGAAGGATCCACGCCAGAAGAACGTGAGACGTTCGAGACTTGGCATAAGGATAACCGGAAGGTCAGTAGCGTCATACTTGCTTCAATGACGAATGAGATTCAGAAGTAATATGAAAGGCTAGACGATGTCCCTTCCATTATGGCTCGCCTTAATGATTGCTATGCAGTCCCGAACCGGCATACTAGGTATGTCGCGACTAAGGAGTTCTTTGGAACCAAAATGACAGAAGGATCCTCTGTACAAGAGCACGGGGTTAAAATGCTTACCCTGGTGGAAAAGCTCGAGGACCTGAAGGCAGGCCTCGATAATGAGACATAAATAGATGTGATCCTTCAGTCACTTCCACTCTCATTCGACCAATTTATTGTTAACTATAACATGAACGCACTTGAGAAGGGCATTCATGAGTTGATCTATATGTTGGTACAATACAAGGCAACGGCCAAAAAGTCCACGCCTTCGGTACTGTTTGGAGGTGCTTCAACTTCCAAGACGAAAGGCAAGGGTGCCGGATGTTGGAAAAGGAAGAAAGGGAAGGGAAAAGCCTTCAAAGCAGCTACGAACACTAAGAGTGTTCCCATTGCCAAAGAGGGAAAGGCAAAGGAAAGGAAAAGGTTGTCTCCAAGCAACAGTCGAGGGCATACGACATATGTATCAATTGTCGTAAAAAAGGGCATTGGAAGAGAGAGTGCCCCAAAATCCTCTCGAACCAAGGTATATTTGTGATTGAGGTCAATATGGTTACTAACTCTGCCTCTTGGGTATTAGATACCGATTTTGGAGCTCACATTTGCAATGATTTGCAGGTGCTGAAAAGAAGCAGAAAACTGGGTAGCAGGGATATGATCCTGAAGTTTGGGAATGGCAAGGCCATCTCGGCAGAAGCAGTAGGATCCGCCACTCTAGTAGTTAGTGATCGTATTAGTATAGAGTCAGAGCAAGTTTATTATGTACCTAGTATGATTAAAAACATCATTTCCATTCCATTGTTAGACAATAGTGGTTATGAGTTTATGATCAATAAAAAAAAAATTATTTGATGAGATGTGGAATTGCTCATCTACTTGGTACACTTAATAATGGGCTCTATATCTTGCAACAAACGGACTTCGTTGTTAACGCTCAACACAAACGTAAAATAGATAATAACGGGAACGCACGACTGTGGCACGCTAGGCTAGGTCACATATCCCAAGACGGGATGAAAAGATTAGTAGACTCAAAGAACCTAGAGGTAGGGGACTTGAGTGAGCTGCCAACTTGTGAATCCTGTCTAAGAGGGAAAATGACCAAAAAGCCCTTTGTAGGACAAAGCAGGCTTGCCACAAGTCTGTTGGACTTGGTCCATACAGATGTATGTGGACCACTAAGGACGCAGGCTCGAGGTGGGTTCTCCTACTTCATAACCTTCACCGATGATCATTCACGGTATGGTTATGTATACCTGATGAGGTACAAGTCTGAATCTCTTGAGAGGTTTAAAGAATTCAGACTTGAAGTTGAGAACCAAACCAACTGCAAAATTAAAGTCCTACGGTCAGACCGAGACAGAGAATACCTTAGTACTGAGTTCCTTAATTATCTAAAAGAAAATGGTATAATATCTGAATGGCCACCTCCCGGGACACCGCAGTTGAATGGTGTCTCTAAAAGGAGGAATCGAACCCTGTTGGACATGGTTCAATCCATGATGAGTTTTACCAAATTGCCCTTATCCTTTTGGAGCTACGCATTGGAAACAACGGCCAAGTTGTTAAATTTGGTGCCAACCAGCGTATTGACCCAAACACCATATGAAATATGGCACGGCAAGCCTGCATCCTACAACTACTTGAAAGTGTGGGATAGCCCCGCATACGTCAAGAGGTTATGGGAGATAAGCTAGAATCTAGGTCTAGCTTATGCAGGTTCGTTGGATACCCTAAAGAAACTGCGGGTTATTACTTTTATGACCCCCTGGAACAACCGACATTTGTTTCAAGAAATGCAGTATTCTTGGAACAAGGCTTACCAGAGGATATCCAACCTGATGAACTGATCCTTGAGGAATCAAGTGATGGAAATCAGTCATCAGAGGTAGTCACGGATTCCTCACTTAGAGGATTCAGGATAGATACCCGAAGGACTGACCAACCTCGAGAAGTCCAGCATGCTAGGCATGAAGGACAGCCTTAGGAAAGGCCAGCCCCGGTACCTGAACCGCCAACTCCTATACAGTCAGCGCCCACAGTCACCACTGACGTTCCCGTTCTCCGTGGGTCAACTAGAGAGTCTAGACCTCCAGTGAGATATGGCTTTCTAAATACGACCGGTCTACTGGATAACGATCCTAAGACATACGGAGAAGCGATGTCTGACATCGACTCCGGGAAATGGCTTGAGGCCTTGAAAACCGAAATGGACTCCATGAGCGAGAACCAAGTCTGGAGACTTGTAGACCCACCGAAAGGTGTTAAGCCAGTTGGTTGTAAGTGGGTCTATAAGTGCAAACTTGGCGTTGATGGAGAAGTCACAACTTTTAAGGCTAGGCTGGTAGCTAAAGGGTACACTCAACGACCCGGGGTCGATTTTGAGGACACCTACTCTCCAGTAGCCATGGCTAAATCCATTATGATCCTGTTCCCCATAGCAGCATGGTATGACTATGAGATATAGCAGATGGACGTGAAAACGGCCTTCCTCAATGGTTTCGTTGAGGAAGAGATCTATATGGATCAGCCGGAGGGTTTCACAGTCACTGGAAAAGAACAGAAGGTCTGTCGTCTCTAGAACTCCATCTATGGCCTCAAACAAGCATCCCGAAGCTGGAACATTCGCTTTGATGAAGTAATACGGGGTTATGACTTCATCAAAAATGAATCCGACCCTTGTATATACAAGAAGGTCAGTGGGAGCTCTATAGTGTTCCTAGTGCTTTATGTGGATGACATTCTACTCATAGGAAATGATGTTAGAATGTTAGGTGACACAAAAGCATGGTTATCAACCCAGTTTTCCATGAAGGATTTGGGTGAAGCCTCCTACATCCTAGGCATCCAGATTGTCATGGATAGATCTAAAAGGATGTTAGGGCTCACCCAAAACTCGTATATGGAGAAAGTCCTGAAAAGATTTCGAATAGACAACTCCAAACGAGGATTCCATCCCATGAGGCATGGGATCAAGTTATCCAAGAAACAGTCCCCGCAGACTGATGAGGAACTTGAAAGGATGAAATCATCCCCTATGCTTCTGCCGTAGGTAGCATCCAATATGCGGTTCACTGCACCAGACCTAACATTGCTTACGCTTTGAGTGTAACAAGCAAATATCAATATTGTGGAGGAGAGGCACATTGGAATGCTGTTAAGGGCATCCTTAAGTACCTGAGGAGGACTAAGGAAATGTTCTTCGTCTATGGCAATGGAGAACTGATCCTGGAAGGTTTTAGCGACACTAGCTTCCAGTCTGGTGATGATGATGCCAAGTCTCAATCGGGTTATGTATTCAGGCTCAATGGAGGAGTAGTGGCTTGGAAAAGTTCCAAGCAAGCAACCATTGTTGATTCAACCAATGAGGCCGAATACATAGCAGCTTCAGAAGCTGCCAAGGAAGCGGTTTGGATGAGAAACTACATCCAAGCGTTGGGTGTGGTGCCTAGAGTCGCCGAGCCCGTTCTCATCTTTTGTGATAACAACGGAGCAATAGCACAAGCAAAGGAACCAAGATCTCATCACCGTTCCAAACACATTCTTAGACGCTACCATCTTCTAAGAGAAATGGTAGGAAGAGGTAACGTTCGGATGGATCGAGTCAACTCAGCAGACAACACAGCAGATCCACTGACAAAGCCTATGTCGCAGAGCGCTCATACACAACATCTTGAGAAGATGAGGATTAGACATATGGGCGATTGGCTTTAAAGTCAAGTGGGAGATTGTTAGAATAGGTGACCATGTAGCCAATCTTGGCAGGCAAATTGTAACCTATGTCTGAACAATTTCAAGGATTTGATAAATTATTAATGAATAAGAACTGAAAGTCATTTGACATTTACTTTGTTTGTGTTCACTTTATCTGCTTTATACATATCTGTTCACTACGCAAACAAAGCCCACGGACTGAAGATGTATTTCGGGGACTGGGACTACGCTTGAGGTAGGTCCATGAAATCAGTCCCGCCGAATCAGTCCGGAAATCTCCAAGTCAAGGAATCTCGAAAATGGGTATCGAGATTCCCCTGGAGACTTGCACTAAGCATCTGCTGTCGTATTTCATCGACGGGTGATGAAGGTCGTCTAAGCAGTGTTAGTGGGTTAGCCTGCTAGGGAGCAGCTGACTGAGGTGACTCGTGAGAACCGTCTTACGGAGGACCTTGAGTAGGGTCGGTTAGGTATGACGTGTGTTCCCGGTTCCAACGGTACAGGTCAAGTCCTTTGACTTGAGGAACTGCTGAGTTTACCTGGACCGTTGCTAGATGGCCACCCATGGTAGCGGGCGGATTCTAGGAATCCGACCAAGTCTAGGTGAAGGTGAACCTAAAGAGTCACACGCAATCTGCACACATAAAATATTTAATTTAGAATTAAATATTTGAAGAAATGGAATCATTAAATTGGATTTAATCAGGTCCTTAATTTTCTTGGAAAGAATTAATTCCTTTTATTAGATAAAAGGGATTTAGCTAATAAATTAGATTTATTAGAAAAATTAATTTAATGGGCCTAGAATAAATATTTATATTTATTATATTTATTTATTGCCCTTGAAATTTTTAAATAGGTTTTAAATATTCCATTAAATTAAATTAATGGTTGAGATTAAAAGGGAGAGATGGATGGCTAGGATTAATTTGACTAGGTCAAATTACTACTTTGACTAGGACTTTGACTAGGTCAAAATCCTAGTCAAATTAGTCTTCTAGAGTTGGAGTTTGAAGAGGATTAAACTCCTCCTCTATATATACTCCTAGCCCTTCACCTTTAGAAGGATGATGAGTCCTCACACACGCACACACACAATTCACGTGTGCTCTCTCTCCCTCTCTCGTCCGCCTCTCTCCTCTCTCTCTCTCTCCAAGAAATTACTTCTTGTTCTTTTGTGTTAACAATTGAATAAAAAAGAGGATTAATCCCATTAAATAATAACGTGTGATTGATCCATCCTCTCCAAAATACTTGTTCGTTCGCTAGCACGAAGTACAAGATACGTGGGCGGATTGCGTGTCACGATTTAGAGGATCTCACATACGAGGTCTTGGAGCAAATCGGGGAACAACGCGAGTACCGGTTAGAAGAGAAAAACGACGAACCGGTAGGTCTCTATTTACGTTTTCGTCCTCTTTTATTTTACAAATCCTATGGCCTCCATGATTGCATGTATGTTCTTAATTCATGAGATACACCATACAACCGGGAACTTCAAGGGCACACCCCTTGAACGTGTTTTGATTTTATACATATTATACATGTTTAAATTTACGTAATTTAAATTTATATCGCGCTTCCGCATTCGTGCTATTCCCAGGACGATCCACACGCCTACCCAAGGCTTTTCACACGGCAGCCGCCAACCCTGCTCCCCTGGCGGCTGCGGCCCCAGGGGCTTCCCTGGAGGCCCGCCTAGCAGTAGAAGGGCCAACGGAAGGGGAGGAAATCCCTTAAGGGAGAAGACTCCCCACGGTGTCGAAGTAGGAAGTTGTCCCTGCCCCTCCGGCTCGGGCAGAAGCTCCTCCTTGTTGGGAGGCTCAATTGGAATCGCTGCAGAAGAGCATACAGGACGTCAAATATAGGGTAATGGGAGTCCCTTTGGAGACTGAAGGGGGCATTCCCTTCAGTGAGGGGATCATGGCTGACGAACTCCCTCCCAACTACAGGACTCCTGCCATCGCGTAATATGATGGTACCACAGACCCCCAGGAGCACCTGTCCCTGTTTGAGAATGCCGTCCTGCTCCAGCGTTACACCATGGGATCAAGAGTCGAGTGTTCGTCACCACTTTAGCTAGAGCGGTCCAGCATTGGTTTAGCCAACTACCTGTTGGGTCAGTGCGGAGTTTCCCGGAGCTCCGATCATTGTTCCTACACCAATTTGCTAGCAGTAGAAAGCATTGCAAGGCCCCATTGAGCCCCTTTACGGTTTGCCAGAAGGATCCCGAATCACGTAGGGATTACCTTCACCGATTCAATACGGCGGCCCTGGAGGCCCCTGCGGCCACCCAGGATGTCAAAGCTAGCGCTCTCTCACAAGGGCTTCTAGATGGGGACTTCTTCAAGTCCTTGGCTAAAAAGCCAACCCTTGACTTCGACAACCTTTTAGCTAAGGCGGCCAAGTACATCAACATGGAGGAGACCCAAGCCTCCAAGAAAGAAGGACGAGGCGAGAAGAGGAAGGATGCTCGAGAATAAGGTTCCTCCAAGAAGCCTCGGGCAGAAGGGCAGCACAAGAAGGCTCCCTTTCAGAGGGGACCGCCCGTTTACATTCCTCTTAACACCCCTATTACTCAGGCCCTCATGGCCGTGGAAGGAAATGATTACTAAATCGACCCCGAGGAGCTAGGGAAGGGCCAACCCAACCCAAATCGAATAAATTCTGTCGCTTTCATAATGATTATGGACATACAACGGAGGAATGTTGACACTTAAAGTACAAAATTGAATGATTGGTCCAGAATGGATACTTGCAGGAGTTCGTGTGCTACAAGAAAAGCCAAGGCACAGGCCTGTATCAGAAGAAGGATCAACACCAGGGAAAATCCCCTGTAGAATCTAGCCCTGATCCACCCAGGGCAGAAGGTCGTAACTCTATCCCCTTGGTCTCGAGGGGAGATTCGAATCCCTATTGGAAGGGAGTGATACGGATGATATCAGGAGGACCCATGGGAGGAGACTCCCACAGGTTTCGAAAAAACCTGGCCAGGAAAGCTAGACGCCTTCCCCCGGAGGAAATATTGGATGTAGATGCAATGGAAGGGGCGTCAATCATACAGTTTGGGCCCAGCGAGAAAAGGGGGATTTTGCTCCCCCATAACGATGCATTGGTGATCACGACCACTGGGCCAATTATGAAGTAAACTGAGTCTTCATAGACTCAGGGAGCTCAGCTGACATCCTATTCGGGGAGGCATACGATCAAATGCAACTAGGAGGAGCCCCCCTAGAAAAGGTGGATACCTCCCTGTATGAATTCGCGGGGGAAGTGGTCCATCCTGGAGGGGTGATCTCCCTCCCACTGTTGGAATAGGTGACCATGTAAGCCAATTTTGGCAGGAATATGTAACCTATGTCTAGACAATTTCAGGTGTTTGATGAAACATATATGAATAAAGAAGTGAAAAGTTCATATGGCAATACTTTGTTTACGTTCACTTATATCTGCTTTTATATATCTGTTCACTACGCAAACAAAGCCCACGGACTGAGAATCGATTTCGGGGATTGGGACTACGCTTGGAGGTAGGTCCATGAAATCAGTCTTACCGAATCAGTCCGGAAATCCCCAAGTCAAGGAATCCCGAAAATCGGTACCAGGATTCCCTTTGAGACTTGCACTAAGCATCTGCTGTCGTATTTCATCGACGGGTGACGAAGGTCGTCTAAGCAGTGTTAGTGGGTCAGCATGCTAGGAAGCAGCTGACTGAGGTGACTCGCGGGAACCGTCTTACGGAGGACCTTGAGTATGGTCTGCAAGGTATGACGTATTCCCGGTTCCAACGGTACAGGTCAAGTCCTTTGACTTGAGGAACTGCTGAGTTTACCTGTGCATTAGGTCTGTATCTTAGATATGGTGAGAGATTGCCAAAATACTCTTGAGTAGTCATAAGCCATGTCTAGTGCAGCTCGGGTGTACAGAGTGACAGTAGTTTCCAAGAAAGGATATGTCTCCTGTCAAAAGGTATTGACAGTTGAGTCTCATGTATGCTCTGTGTCTTGTCCCTAAAATCTGTGGCCAGAGTAACTGAACAGAAGGGAAGGTTTCCCTTTCGGCGTTTAGTAAGGACAGAAGGATACTTAGGTCCAAAATGGGTACCTGCATTTTCCGTGCCCTAGACTCTAAGTGATGAGACCGAAGACAGAAGGATAAGTGTACTGTTAGGGCCTAAATGTTCATCCCCGATTATTTCACCTAGTCTCTAGTGCCATGGACCGTTGCTAGATGGCCATCCATGGTAACGAGCGGATTCTAAGAATCCGACCAAGTCTAGCTGAAAGGTGAACCTAAAGAGTCACACACTATCCACACACACTTAAGTATTTAATTTGGAATTAAATATTGGAGTAAAGGAATGATTAAATTAGATTTAATCAGGTCCTATATTTTCTTGGAGAAATTAATTCCTTCTATTTGATAAAGGGAATTAAATTAATAAATTAGATTTATTAAGGGAATTGATTTAATGGGCCTAGAATAAATATTAATATTTATTCTTTATATTTATTTGGCCTTTTGTAATATTTAATGGAATTTAAATATTCCATTAAATTAAAATCAACGGTTGAGATGGAAAGGGGAGATGGAAGGCTAGGATTGGTTTGACTAGGTCAAACACTAGTTTGACTAGGACTTTGACTAGGTCAAAATCCTAGTCAAATTAGAATTCTTAGATTTGGAGTTTAAAGAGGATTAAACTCCTCCTCTATATAAACCTCTAGCTTCTAACAATTGAAGGATGATGAAATTCCAACACACACACACAACACACACAATTTTCGGCTCCCCTCTCCCATCTCTCTCGTCCGCCCTCTCTCTCCACTCTCTCCAAGAAATTATTTTCTGGTTCTCTTGTTCTTGGAACATTAGAACTTAGATGAATCAATACCGTTAATTGATAACGTGTCGTTGATTCATCCACTCCAAAATATACACTTGTTCGTTGCTAGCACGACGTACAAGATACGTGGGTGGATCGTGTGTCATGATTTGGAGGGTCTCAAGAACGAGATCTCGGTGCAAAATGGAGAACAACGCATGTAGCCATTGAAGACGAAAACGACAACGGGTAGTCCTATTGAGACTTGCGTCAAGAGTCGTGTTCATTGGATGAGTGTCGTATTTCATCGGCGACAGGCGTGGGACGCCTACACGATCTTGATGGGTTGGTCGACTGGGGTCGAACCGACTGGACTGACTCGCGGGGATCATCATATGGAAGCCTTGGAGGCTTGGTCGGTATGATTGGTTTTCCCCGGTTCCGATAGTACGGGAGTAATCCTCAGACTTGAGGGATCATGGCAGTCGCGTGCACAGGACGGCTGTATCTTGGATCTGGCGAGAGGTAATCATTCTGTAAGATGATTATCATAAGCCTTGTCCAGTGCAGTCAGAATATGTAGCGAGGACGGTGGATTCCAAGAAGAGGATCCGTCCCCTGTCAGTATGTGACAGAGGTATCTCCTATGCACTCGGAGACACGTTCATGCTGTTTGAAGCTGTGGCCACAGTGGTTGGTCAAACAGGGAATGGTTCCCTGTGTCGACGCAATGAAGCATACGTGGTCTCGAGTATTAAGCATAGATGCCTAGTCAAGGATGGGAACCGACGCCCAATTCCATACCCTAGACTAAGGCCGGGAGACGGTAGACGGAAGGATCGTACCCGTACGGAATCGGCGCCTAAATGTTCACGCCAATTCACCTAGTCTCTAGTGCCATGGACCGTTGCTAGACGGGCACCCATGGTAACGGGCCGTTGTGGGACACGGGCCCAAGTCTAGCTGAGGGTGAACCTAAAGGGTCACACACAAATCACCGAGGAGGTTGAGAGATCGACTTGGAGTCAATCTCGAAGGATAAAATGAGTAATTGGATTACTTAAGGGAAAGTCCATTGGATGGACGGGCCGATATTGTATCGGGCTTTCATTTAATCGGTAAATTGGATTTTCGATTAAATATGAAAAGTTGAGATGTTGAGACGTTGGATCTTTTAATTGGATTAAAAGATCAACGGGAATAATTTAAGTGGACATTAAATTGGATTTAATACTGGGTTCGTCGTAATTGGATTACGATAAAACCCGGTCCGTTAAATTATACCCGAAAGGAGAAATGATTCCTAATTTGGAATGGGAAGAAGTTGGACTTCTTTCCTTAATCAAACATGGCCGACACACTCCCATGGAGGAAGCAAAATCAGCCATGTTTCATGCTAGGTGGTATGTTGACTTATCTCTTTTGGAAAGAGACAAATCAACTCCAATCAAGCTCTTCCCTGTTGGTATGATTTGATCATACCATAAATTTTGGTAGGCTTGATTGAAGAATTGATGGTGATTGATTGGAATGAATCTAGACATCCTTCGATGAACCTAGACACATTCCAATAATCACATTAATTATGTATATATATTAGAATATACAACATCAAGCATAAGTGATTCATTATTCATCTTTTTCTAGGAAAAAGAGAAGACAAAAATTCTCTCCTCTCTCTCAATTTTCGTGCTCTCTCCCTCTCTTGCACTTGTGTTCTTCACTTGATTTTGAATCAAGAAGAAAAACAAAGTAAGTTTAAGAGAACATTAATTCATAGTGTTCTTCTCTTAAACCGATTCCTTCCTAAACCCGTTCTTTTCTAGCAAGAAGAACGTGTGTTTCTTCCGGTGTGGTGTGGATCACCTTCGGAGAATCCATACGTTTGGATTTCGTGAGCATTCCGAAGAAGGAACAACGCTAGTAGCCGGGAGCATACGCTAAACAATCAAAGGTAACGGTTTATTACGCTTTGATTGATTTCATTTATATATCTATGCCCTATGTGTTTAAATATATGTTTTCAATATTTACACATCCTACATCGAACGCCCGGTTGAGCACCCAAGGGTACACCCCTTGGAATTCGCGTATTTTGAATTTGATTTAAATTTACGCACTTTTCTCGCTTCCTCGCTTCCGCTCGCGCTCCCGGGCGGATCCGCTTGTCCTTCAAGTGGTATCAGAGCCCGGTTCGATGTAAGGGGCATAGATCTATGTGTTTGGCATGATCTACTTGCTTTTAAATTGCTTTATTGGCATGTTAGATCATATAAATATATGAATAATATGATGATTCAATTGTTTGGATTTAATGGACTTTTGGCATGCTTTATTTTGTTAGATTGGATCTAAAATTGTATGCTTATTTTCAGAAAAATATTACTGTTATTGTGCTGAAACAGTTTTGAAAAACAAAAAAAAAAAATTGGGATCGGTCGGCAGCAGCCGCGCGCAGGCGGGCTGGGCTTCGGCCAGCGCGCGGGCGGCCGGCCAGCACAACGGCTGGGCCGTTTTGTGCCGTTTTTTCGACTTTTTCTGGAAAATTCGATTTTCTGTATTTTCTGCACAATATTCTGAGAATATATTAATTTTGCATTTTTGATTTTTGAATAATTGGATTATTCCTTAGATTAAATTTACTTAATTAATTTGGGATTAATACATGCTTTGGATGCATTGTGTAAAATGTCTATTAAATTTGAAATTTGAATTTTGCATATTATTTATATGTTTATGCTTTTGTGATGTTGGACATCACTTGGGTATTTGGAATATCCATTGGTTATTTATGCATGATTATTTGGAATAATTATGTTATGTGAGTTGATGGAATCAACATGGGATGATCACAAGAGCCCTAGACCTTATGTATGGATGAATGTATGATCATTTATTTTCTGTTGGGTGGGGCCTGCGTGCCTCTTGTTTTTGGGACTATCATCTCCCGTATTTTCAGCCTCATGATGTTAAGGCTTATTTTCTTTATTACCGATGTATTACTTTTAGTTGTAATGAGAGTAGATAGGACTGGTGAGGTTTAAATTTTAACAAGCAATTGGAGTCGGAAACCCCAAGGAGGAGCATCAAGGCGTGAAACAAGAAGCACTTCAAGGCCCATTGGAATGACAATGGGTTTATTATTATTGTAATAGTTTAGGACCACCCTAGACAGACCATAGACTCACTACGGGCTCAATGGGTTGCATAGGTTGGGCTTGTGATCATCCTAACAGGGGTATGCTATGTTTTATGCATGCGGCGTTTTTTTTATTTATCGCTTTAAATATTGGATATTTATGCATGCTAAAACACCATAATGTGATGAGGTCTCGGTCACACTTAAACTCTCATTTGGTTGGACCAAATTAAATAATAGGCCCAGAACGGACTTGGATCAAAATGGTATTTTGGTCTGTCCGAGCCTTCCATCCACAGCAATGTGGTGAGGAAGCTACCACTACCCAAGTGTGGTCTCACGAGTCGTGGCACAGTTGGACTAGGGGAAAGCTGCACTATTGTTGTGAACAAAAAGACTGCGCTCGCTGTTTTCCTGTCTCACGAGTCGTGGGGGGCGACAGTTTGAGGCATGATTTGGTTGATGGGTCGGGCCCAACACTGAGTAACATGGTTCGCTTGGAGTCCTCGGGACCATGTGAATAGGTGAGGCAAAATATCTTGGGAATCTCATTGGATGAGAATGATATTGGATATCTCCCACGAGGTCTTCTTCATGTGAATCGTAAAAGCGGGGCATGGAGATTACGCTTGTGGATCCCAAGCCCACTAGGAAATGGTTTCCCGAAACTCCGCTTGAGACTGGTGGACTTTCGTATAAATAGTGAGAGGGTTAAAGACTAAAAGACCAAGTCTTCAACTTGAACAATAATATTACCATCATCTGCTAATTTCTGCTTTACATTTTCATTAATGTAGATATGTCTAAGAACCCGTTAACCATGATTCTTGAGACTAACAAATTCAACGGAACGAACTACTCGGACTGGCTGAGAAACCTGACGATTGTCCTCGGTTTCGAGAACCAAGGCTACGTCTTGGACGAGCCGCCACCGAGCGACTTACCGGAGGGGTCCACGCCTGAAGGACGTTTGACGTTCGAGAAATGGCATGAGGACAACCGGAAAGTACGCAGTATCATACTGGCTTCGATGTCTAACGACATCCAGAAGCAGTATGAGAGGCTGGACAACGTCTCCGCCATAATGCTCCGCATGAACGAGGTTTATGCGGTTCCGGATAGGCATATTAGATATGCCGCCACAAAAGCATTCTTTGGCACCAAGCTCGCTGAAGGAGCGTCTGTACAGAGTCATGGGGTCAAGATGCTCTCCCTAGTGGAGAAACTCGAGGACCTTAAAGCTGGGCTTAACAATGACACGTACATTGACGTGATCCTCCAGTCGCTTCCTCCATCCTATAACCCGTTTGTTGTAAACTACAACATGAACGGACTTGAGAAGTCTATTCATGAGTTGATCAACATGCTGGTCCAATACGAGGCAACGACCCACAAGTCGGCGCCGGCGGTATTGATAGGAGAGGCTTCAACCTCCAAGGCGAATGGCAAGAGGGCCGGACGTTGGAAGAGGAAGAAGGGCAAAGAGAAGACGGTTGCGGCCCCTGCTCGCGCTCCGGGCGTCCCTGTTGCTCCGATTGGACCAAGCAAAGGGAAAGGGAAGGCCCGTGGTTCTCAGCGGTCCAAGGCAAATGATGTCTGCATACATTGCCAAGGGAAAGGGCATTGGAAGAGGGAGTGCCGACAACTCCTCTCCAACCCAGGTGTGTTTGTGGTTGAAGTTAATATGATTACAAATTCTGCTTCATGGGTATTAGATACCGGGTGTGGTGCTCACATCTGCAATGATTTGCAGGCACTGCAAAGAAGCAGAAGGCTAACCAAGGATGAGATGATCCTGAGGCTAGGCGATGGCAAGGCCGTTGCTGCGGAGGCCGTAGGATCACTAGAGTTAGCCATTAGTAGTCATGTTAGGATTGTACTGAACGACTGTTTCTATGTACCTAACATGATTAAAAACATTGTTTCCATCCCGGTCCTTGATAAGGAGGGATATGAATTTACCATCAATAAAAACAATTTTTTCATTATCAAAGATGGTATTTCTCATTTTCTTGGTACATTGGTCAACGGTCTGTACATACTTCAACAGTCTAATTGGATTATGACTGTAGAACACAAACGAAAACGTGATTATCATAATAACGCACAGATATGGCATGCGAGGTTAGGTCATATCTCTAAAGATAGGATAAGAAGGTTAGTGGACTCAAAGAGTCTAGAAATAGACGATTTGGACAACCTACCGACCTGCGAATCCTGTCTAAAGGGAAAGATGACCAAGAAACCCTTTGTTGGACAAAGTACGCTAGCCAGTGGTCTGTTGGATTTGATCCATACAGATGTCTGTGGTCCACTAAATACTCAGGCTAGAGGTGGGTACTCGTACTTCATAACCTTTACCGATGATCACTCACGGTATGGTTATGTTTACCTGATGAGGTACAAGTCTGAAGCCTTTGGAAGGTTTAAGGAATACAGACTTGAAGTAGAGAACCAAACCGGTCGAAAGATCAAAGCCCTTCGGTCGGACCAAGGTGGAGAGTATTTGAGTGGTGAGTTCACTGATTATCTAAAAGAGAATGGGATTCTCTCTCAGTGGATCCCTCCTGGAACACCGCAGCTTAATGGTGTGTCTGAAAGGAGGAATCGGACCTTGTTGAACATGGTCCGATCCATGATGAATTTTACCGAACTACCCCTTTCCTTCTGGGGATACGCTCTTGAGACGGCGGCCAAAGTTTTGAACTTGGCGCCATCTAAAAAGGTATCCCAGACGCCATATGAGATATGGCATGGCAAGCCTGCCTCCTACAAATACTTGAAAGTGTGGGGTTGCCCCGCATATGTCAAGAGACTAGTGGGAGATAAACTGAACTCGAGGTCTAGTTTATGCAGGTTCATCGGCTATCCAAAAGAAACTGCGGGGTATTATTTCTATGATCCCTCCGAGCAAAAGGTTTTTGTCTCGCGAAACGTAGTGTTCTTGGAAAAAGGTCTTCCATCGGATAGTCGACGCGATGAGGTACTCCTTGAGGAATCAAGTGAGGTACCCCATGAGGCGGCAGT
This sequence comes from Sesamum alatum, assembly GCA_034509735.1. Taxonomy (NCBI): domain Eukaryota; kingdom Viridiplantae; phylum Streptophyta; class Magnoliopsida; order Lamiales; family Pedaliaceae; genus Sesamum; species Sesamum alatum. The sequence goes on from JACGWO010000012.1 coordinate 12,693,172, forward strand.
GACATCTGAGCCAGTAGTTCCCACTGATATTGTTCCAGTCCTCCGTAGGTCGGCCAGAGTATCCCATGCACCTGATAGGTATGGATTTCTGGGCCTGACCGGTCAGTTGGATAATGATCCAAAGACATACGGAGAAGCGATGTCGGACATCGATTCGGACAAGTGGCTTGAGGCCATGAAATCCGAGATGGACTCGATGGGTACAAACAACTTTTGGACCCTAGTAGGTCCACCCAAAGGGGTTAAATCCGTAGGGTGTAAATGGGTCTACAACCGTAAGCTTGGAGCTGACGGGGAGGTTACAACCTTCAAAGCCAGGCTTGTGGCGAAAGGTTACACTCAACGACCCGGGGTCGATTTTGAGGAAACCTACTCGCCCGTAGCAATGGCCAAGTCCCTTCAGATACTGCTTTCCATAGCAGCATGGTATGACTATGAAATATGGCAGATGGACGTGAAAACGGCTTTCCTCAACGGTTTCGTAGAGGAAGAGATCTATATGGATCAGCCGGAGGGTTTCACAACTGTTGGAGAAGAGCAGAAGGTCTGCCGTCTCCAAAGGTCCATCTATGGCCTCAAACAAGCTTCCCGAAGCTGGAACATACGTTTTGATGAAGTCATACGGGGATATGATTTCATCAAGAACGAGTCCGATCCTTGTGTATACAAGAAGATCAGTGGGAGCTCAGTTGCGTTTCTGGTGCTTTACGTGGATGACATCTTGCTCATTGGGAATGATGTTAAGATGTTAGGTACCACTAAAGCTTGGTTGTCAACGCAATTCTCCATGAAGGATATGGGCGAGGCATCCTACATCCTTAGCATCAAGATCTACAGGGATAGATCTAAAAGGATGTTAGGGATGGTCCAGTCCTCGTACATTGAGAAAGTCTTGAAGAGATTCAAGATGGAGAACTCAAAACGAGGATTCCTTCCTATGAGGCATAGAATTAAGTTATCCAAGAAGCAGTCTCCTAAGACTGATGAGGAGCTTAAACAGATGTTGGACATCCCCTATGCTTCAGCCGTAGGCAGCATACAGTATGTTGTTCAGTGCACTAGGCCTGATGTGGCTTTCGCTTTGAGCGTAACTAGCCGATATCAGTCGTGTGTCGGGGAGGCACACTGGAGTGCAGTCAAGACTATCCTGAAGTACCTGAAAAGGACTAAGGACATGTTCTTGATCTACGGCAGTGGAGAGTTGATACTGGAAGGCTATAGCGACGCTAGCTTCCAGTCGGATGACGATGATGCAAAGTCTCAGTATGGTTTTTGTATTTAGACTAAATGGTGGCGTGGTTACTTGGAAGGGTTCCAAGCAAGCTACCACGGCGGACTCCACCATAGAGTTTTGAATACATAGCGGCTTTGGAAGCTGCTAAGGAGTGGTTTGGTTGATAAGCTACATCCAAGGGTTGGATGTAGTACCTAGCATTGCTAAGCCTGTAATTATCTTTTATGATAACAATGGGGCGATAGCGCTAGCAAAGGAACCGATATCTCATCACGATCCAAGCATATTCTTAGACGCTACCATCTACTTAGAGAGATGGATAGCAGGACTGACGTTCGGTTGGACCGAGTCAGCTCCGCAGAAAACATAGCAGATCCACTTGCTAAGCCCATGTCGCAAGTTGCCCATACTCACCATCTGAATAAGGGGTTCGAGGTCAATGGGTGATTGGCTTTAGGTCAAGTGGGAGATTGTTGGAACAGGTGACCAGAAAGCCAATAAGTTTGGCAATTTGTAACCTATCCGACAACTTGATGTGAATGTAATATTATTAAGTGATGAATAAGATGAGTGTTCGTCACCAATGGTACCTTCTTTGTTGCGCTCATCTTACATTTGTTAAAATGGTGTTTAACTTATATCGCAACAAAGCCCATAGACCATGGATAACAACTCGTGCAGTTGGGCCACGCATTGGATGGTGGTCGTGAAACCAACTGATTAAGAGTTGGGTCTGAAACGTTCCAAGTCGAGGACCTCGAGACAGGGTATCGAGAGTCCTATTGAGACTTGCGTCAAGAGTCGTGTTTATTGGATGAGTGCCGTGTTTCATCGGCGACAGGCGTGGGACGCCTACACGATCTTGATGGGTTGGTCGACTGGGGTCGAGCCGACTGGACTGACTCGCGGGGATCATCATATGGAAGCATTGGAGGCTTGGTCCGTATGATTGGTTTTCCCCGGTTCCGATAGTACGGGAGTAATCCTCAGACTTGAGGGATCATGGCAGTCGCGTGCACAGGACGGCTGTATCTTGGATCTGGCGAGAGGTAATCATTCTGTAAGATGATTATCATAAGCCTTGTCTAGTGCAGTCAGAATGTGTAGCGAGGACGGTGGATTCCAAGAAGAGGATCCGTCCCCTGTCAGTATGTGACAGAGGTATCTCCTATGCACTCGGAGACACGTTCATGCTGTTTGAAGCTGTGGCCATAATGGTTGGTCGAACAGGGAATGGTTCCCTGTGTCGACGCAATGAAGCATACGTGGTCTCAAGTATTAAGCATAGATGCCTAGTCAAGGATGGGAACCGACGCCCAATTCCATACCCTAGACTAAGGCCGGGAGACGGTAGACGGAAGGATCGTACCCGTACAGAATCGGCGCCTAAATGTTCACGCCAATTCACCTAGTCTCTAGTGCCATGGACCGTTGCTAGACGGCCACCCATGGTAACGGGCCCTTGTGGGACACGGGCCCAAGTCTAGCTGAGGGTGAACCTAAAGGGTCACACACAAATCACCGAGGAGGTTGAGAGATCGACTTGGAGTCAATCTCGAAGGATAAAATGAGTAATTGGATTACTTAAGGGAAAATCCATTGGATGGACGGGCCGATATTGTATCGGGCTTTCATTTAATCGGTAAATTGGATTTTCGATCAAATATGGAAAGTTGAGATGTTGAGACGTTGGATCTTTTAATTGGATTAAAAGATCAACGGGAATAATTTAAGTGGACATTAAATTGGATTTAATATTGGGTTCGTCGTAATTGGATTATTATAAAACCCGATCCGTTAAATTATACCCGAGAGGATAAATAATTCCTAATTTGGAATGGGAAGAAGTTGGACTTCTTTCCTTAATCAAACATGGCCGACACGCTCCCTTGGAGGAAGCAAAATCAGCCATGTTTCATGCTAGATGGTATGTTGACTTATCTCTGTTGGAAAGAAACAAATCAACTCTAATCAAGCTCTTCCCTTTTGGTATGATTTGATCATACCATAAATTTTGGTAGGCTTGATTGAAGAATTGATGGTGATGGATTGGAATGAATCTAGACATACTTGGATGAACCTAGACACATTCCAATAATCACATTAATTATGTATATATATTAGAATATACAACATCAAGCATAAGTGATTCATTATTCATCTTTTTCTAGGAAAAAGAGAAGACAAAAATCCTCTCCTCTCTCTCAATTTTCGTGCTCTCTCCCTCTCTTACACTTGTGTTCTTCACTTGATTTTGAATCAAGAAGAAGAACAAAGTAAGTTTAAGAGAACACTAATTCATAGTGTTCTTCTCTTAAACCGATTCCTTCCTAAACCCGTTCTTTTCTAGCAAGAAGAACGTGTGTTTCTTCCGGTGTGGTGTGGATCACCTTTGGAGAACCCATACGTTTGGATTTCGTGAGCATTCCGAAGAAGGAACAACGCTAGTAGCCGGGAGCATACGCTAAACAATCAAAGGTAACGGTTTATTATGCTTTGATTGATTTCATTTATATATCTATGCCCTATGTGTTTAAATATATGTTTTCAATATTTACACATCCTACATCGAAAGCCCGGTTGAGCACCCAAAGGTACACCCCTTGGAATTCGCGTATTTTGAATTTGATTTAAATTTACGCACTTTTCTCGCTTCCTCGCTTCCGCTCGCGCTCCCGGGGGGATCCGCTTGTCCTTCAGGCAGGCCACTGCCGGCGGCGGCTGGTAGGGTTTTAAAACCCTAGTAGTGTTTTTTTTTATTTTTTAAATTATTTTCAGTTTTAATTTTGAATTAATTCTGAAAAATCGTTTTTTGGGTTCAATTATGCCTAATTTTCTAAAGACATTATTTTCGGAGTAAAATAAATTGGATTTGGAATCCCGGGGTTATTTTACTTAAAATAATGAGGAAAGGTTTTCCTAATCTGAGAAAATATTATTACGAATATTTGTGTTTTTATTTTTCACACGTTATGCACATATTCATTTATATTTATGATTGGAAATCATGTGTTGTTGGTATATTGTAATTATATGATTAGATCATGTGATTATGTGTGTTGGATGGAAATTGATGATCACGAGCTTTGGACCGAATGTATGGTTTATTTTCTGTTGGGCCTGTGTGCCTCTTTTACTGCTTTCTCCTTCTCTCTTTCTAGTTGCCTTGGAATAATAAGGCATTCTACCTCCCTCCTTATGTACTCCCCCGGGTTTTCGCCGGGGTTTGTTTTTTTTAATATGTAATGAGAGTAGACTAGGAGTGAGGTTTCTATTTTTGTAATTGGTGGAGAAGAATGAAGGACCACATGGAGAGCCCAGACGGGAGGTCCCTTAGAGTTTTCCATGAAGTGAAGAAAGAGAAAAGAGACCAAAGCCCATCAGCATGATGATTGGGTTTACTATTAATGTAATAGTATAGGACCAACCCTAGATTGACCATAGATCCACTGCGGGCTCAGTGGGTCGCATAGGATTTGGGCTCGTGATCATCCAACAGGGGCTTGCTAGGCTTTAATTTTGCATGTGGTTATTATGATGGATGAATGGGCTTTTATTTATCATATAACTGCAATGGATGGTTTAATTTACGCATTATGGATGTATGTGTGAATGTTTATTTATTTGAGATCTCGGTCATTTACTACTCTCACATTGGTTGGACTAATCTCAAAATATTAGACCCTAGACAAAATAGACGTGAACTCTAGGAGTTTGTCCATGCCTTCCAATCCATGGCATAGTGAGGAAGCTGCTTTAGGTCAATAGCGTGGTCTCACGAGTCGTGGCACGTTATTGTACTTAAAGGAAGCTGCACTATATCATGAATGAAAAATGGATACCAGTGGGTCTGTGGCTCGGTCGATTGGGTTGGGTCTAACGCCCAATTAACATGATTCGCTTGGAGTCCTCGGGATCATGTGAAAGGGTGAGGCAATAATCTTGGGAATCTCGTGGAACGAGAATGGTATGGAATACCTCCCACAGGATCTTTTCCATGCGAATCGTAAAAGTGGGGTATAGGAAAAATCGTTGTGGATCCCAAGCCCACTAGGAAAGCATTTCCCGAAAATCACGTTTGAGAGTACCGTGTTTTCGTATAAATAGTGGGAGGATTAAATGACTAAAGTCCATGCATTTAATTATTTTATCAAACCACCATCTTTTATTTTTCTGTTGATCGCGCGCTGTTTTCTAAAATGTAGATTTTAAAATGTCTAAGAACCCACTTTCCACCATTCTTGAGACAAACAAATTCAATGGAACAAATTACAAAGACTGGTTGCGCAATCTCAGGATCGTCCTAGATTACGAGAACCAAGGCTACGTCATGGACGAGCCTCTCCCTAGGACCTTGCCGGAAGGATCCACGCCAGAAGAACGTGAGACGTTCGAGACTTGGCATAAGGATAACCGGAAGGTCCGTAGCGTCATACTTGCTTCGATGACCAATGAGATTCAGAAGTAATATGAAAGGCTAGACGATGTCCCTTCCATTATGGCTCGCCTTAAGGATAGCTATGCAGTCCCGGACCAGCATACTAGGTATGTCGCGACGAAGGCGTTCTTTGGAACTAAAATGACAGAAGGATCCTCTGTACAAGAGCACGGGGTTAAAATGCTTACCCTGGTGGAAAAAGCTCGAGGACCTAAAGGCAGGTCTCGATAATGAAACGTACATAGATGTGATCCTTCAGTCACTCCCGCCCTCCTTTGACCAATTTATCGTCAACTACAACATGAACGCACTTGAGAAGGGCATTCATGAGTTGATCAATATGTTGGTGCAATACGAGGCAACGACTAAGAAGTCCACGCCTTCGGTATTGTTTGGAGGTGCTTCAACTTCCAATACGAAAGGCAAAGGTGCCGGACGTTGGAAGAAGAAGAAAGGGAAGGGAAAGGCCGTCAAAGCAGCTACGAACACTAAGAGTGTTCCCATTGCCAAAGAGGGGAAAGGCAAAGGAAAGGGAAAGGTTGTCTCCAAGCAACAGTCGAAGGCATATGACACATGTATCAACTGCCGTGAGAAAGGGCATTGGAAGAGAGAGTGCCCCAAACTCTTCTCGAACCAAGGTATTTATGTGATTGAGGTTAATATGGTCACTAATTCTGCCTCTTGGGTATTAGATACCGCCTGTGGAGCTCACATTTGCAATAACTTGCAGGTGTTTGAAAAGAAGCAGAAAACTGGGTAGCGGGGACATGATCCTGAAGCTTGGGAATGGCAAGGCCATCTCGGCAGAAGCAGTAGGATCCGCCACTCTAGTGATTAGTGATAATATTAGCATAGATATAGACCAAGTTTATTTTGTACCTAGTATGATTAAAAACATCATTTTCATTCCATTGTTGGACAATAGTGGTTATGAGTTTAGAATCAATAAAAATTGCTTTTATTTGATGAGGTGTGGAATTGCTCATCTACTTGGTACATTGCATAACGAGCTCTATATCTTGCAACAAACGAATTTCGTTCTCAACACTCAACACAAACAAAAATTAGATAATAACGGGAACGCACGTCTGTGGCACGCTAGGCTAGGTCACATATCCCAAGACAGGATGAAGAGGTTGGTAGACTCAAAGAACCTAGAGGTTGGGGACTTGAGCGATCTACCAAACTTGTGAATCCTGTCTAAGAGGGAAAATGACCAAGAAGCCCTTTGTAGGACAAAGAAGGCTTGCCACAGGTCTGTTGGACTTGGTCCATACAGACGTATGTGGACTACTAAGGACGCAGGCCCGAGGTAGGTTCTCCTACTTCATAACCTTTACCGATGATCATTCACGGTATGGTTTTTGTTTACCTAATGAGGTACAAGTCTGAAGCTCTTGAGAGGTTTAAAGAATTCAGACTTGAAGTAGAGAACCAGACCAACTGCAAAATTAAAGTCCTACGGTCGGACCGAGGCGGTGAATACCTTAGTACGGAGTTCCTAGATTATCTAAAAGAACATGGTATAATATCATAATGGACACCTCCAGGAACACCACAGTTAAATGGTGTCTCTGAAAGGAGGAATCGAACCCTGTTGGACATGGTTCGGTCTATGATGAGTTTTACCAAATTGCCCTTATCCTTTTGGGGCTATGCACTAGAAACGGCAGCCAAATTGTTGAATTTAGCACCTACTAGTACATTGACCCAAACGCCATATGAAATATGGCACGGCAAGCCTGTGTCCTACAACTACTTGAAAGTGTGGGGTAGCCCCGCATACGTCAAGAGATTAGTGGGAGATAAGCTAGAATCCAGGTCTAGCTTATGCAGGTTCGTTGGATACCCTAAGGAAACTGCGGGTTATTACTTTTATGACCCCTTGGAACAAAAGGTGTTTGTTTCAAGAAATGCAGTATTCTTGGAGCAAGGGTTCCCGGAGGACATCCAACCTGATGAGCTGATCCTTGAGGAATCAAGCGATGGAATCCAGCCATCAGATACAGCCGCGGAACCCTCACTTAGAGGATTCAGGATAGACAGCCGAAGGGCTGACCAACCTCGAAAGGTCCAACATGCTAGGCATGAAGGACAACCTCAGGAACAGCCAGCCCTGGTTCCTGAACCACCGGCTCCGATACAGTCAGCGCCCACAGTCACCACTGACGTTCCCGTTCTCCGTAGGTCCACTAGAGAGTCCAGACCTCCAGTGAGATATGGCTTTCTAGGAGCGATCGATCTTTTGGATAATGATCCTAAGACATATGGAGAAGCGATGTCTGACATCGACTCCGGGAAATGGCTTGAGGCCATGAAAGCCGAAATGGACCCCATGAACGAGAACCAAGTCTGGAGTCTTGTAGATCCACCGAAAGGTGTTAAGCCAGTGGGCTGTAAGTGGGTCTACAAGCGCAAACTTGGCGTTGATGGAGAAGTCACAACCTTTAAGGCTAGGCTTGTAGCTAAGGGATACACTCAACGACCCGGGGTCGATTTTGAGGATACCTACTCGCCAGTAGCCATGGCTAAGTCTATTCGGATCCTGCTCGCCATAACAGCATGGTATTACTATGAGATCTGGCAGATGGACGTGAAAATGGCCTTCCTCAACGGTTTCGTTGAAGAAGAGATCTATATAGATCAGCCGGAGGGTTTCACGGTTACTGGAGAAGAACAGAAAATCTGTCGCCTCCAGAAGTCCATCTGTGGCCTCAAACAAGCCTCCCGAAGTTGGAACATTCGCTTTGACGAAGTAATACGGGGTTATGACTTCAGCAAAAACGAATCCGACCTTGTGTATACAAAAAAGTCAGTGGGAGCTCGATAGTGTTCCTAGTGCTTTACGTGGATAACATTCTACTCATTGGTAATGACGTTAGAATGTTAGGAAACACAAAAGTATGGTTGTCAACCCAATTTTCCATGAAGGACTTGGGTGAAGCCTCCTACATCCTAGGCATCCAGATTGTCAGGGACAAATCTAAAAAGATGTTAGGACTCACCCAAAAACTCGTATACGGAGAAAGTGCTAAAGAGATATCGAATGGATAACTCCAAAACGAGGATTCCTTCCCATGAGGCATGGGATCAAGTTGTCCAAGAAACAGTCCCCACAGACTGATGAGGAACTTGAAAGGATGAAAGTCATCCCCTATGCTTCTGCCGTAGGTAGCATCCAAGATGCGGTCCATTGCACTAGGCCTGACATTGCATACGCTTTGAGCGTAACAAGCAGATATCAGTCCTGCTCAGGAGAAGCACATTGGAATGCTGTTAAGGGCATCCTTAAGTACCTAAGGAGGACTAAGGAGATGTTCTTAGTCTATGGCAACGGAGAACTAATTCTGGAAGGCTTTAGCGACGCTAGCTTCCAGTCTGATGATGATGATGCCAAGTCTCAATCGGGCTACGTATTCAAACTCAATGGAGGAGTAGTAGCTTGGAAACGTTCCAAGCAAGCAACCATTGCTGACTCCACCACAAAGGCTAAATACCTAGCAGCTTCAGAAGCTGCTAAGGAAGCGGTTTGGATGAGAAACTACATCCAAGAGTTGGGTGTGGTGCCTAGCATCGCCGAGCCTGTTGTCATCTTCTGTGATAACAACGGTGCAATAGCGCAAGCAAAGGAACTGAGATCTCATCACCGTTCCAAACACATTCTTAGACGCTACCATCTTCTTAGAGAAATGGTAGGAAGAGGTGACGTCCGGATGGACCGAGTCAACTCAGCAGACAACACAGCAGACCCGCTGACAAAGCCTATGTCGCAGAGCGCTCATACGCAACATCTTGAGAAGATGGGGATTAGACATATGGGCAATTAGCTTTAAAGGTCAAGTGGGAGATTGTTAGAATAGGTGACCATGTAAGCCAATTTTGGCAGGAATATGTAACCTATGTCTAGACAATTTCAGGTGTTTGATAAAACATATATGAATAAAGAAGTGAAAAGTTCATATGGCAATACTTTGTTTACGTTCACTTATATCTGCTTTTACATATCTGTTCACTACGCAAACAAAGCCCACGGATTGAGAATCGATTTCGGGGATTGGGACTACACTTGGAGGTAGGTCCATGAAATCAGTCTTTCCAAATCAGTCCGGAAATCCCAAGTCAAGGAATCCCGAAAATGGGTACCGGGATTCCCTTTGAGACTTGCACTAAGAATCTGCTGTCGTATTTCATCGACGGGTGACGAAGGTCGTCTAAGCAGTGTTAGTGGGTCAGCATGCTAGGAAGCAGCTGACTGAGGTGACTCGCGGGAACCGTCTTACGGAGGACCTTGAGTATGGTCTGCAAGGTATGACGTATTCCTGGTTCTAACGGTACAGGTCAAGTCCTTTGACTTGAGGAACTGCTGAGTTTACCTGTGCATCAGGTCTGTATCTTAGATATGGTGAGAGATTGCCAAAAGACTCTTGAGTAGTCATAAGCCATGTCTAGTGCAGCTCGGGTGTACAGAGTGACAGTAATTTCCAAGAAATGATATGTCTCCTGTCAAAAGGTATTGACAGTTGAGTCTCATGTATGCTCTGTGTCTTGTCCCTAAAATCTGTGGCCACAGTAACTGAATAGAAGGGAAGGTTTCCCTTTCGGCGTTTAGTAAGGACAGACCGATACTTAGGTCCAAAATGGGTACCTGCATTTTCCGCGCTCTAGACTCTAAGTGATGAGACCGAAGACAGAAGGACAAGTGTACTGTTAGGGCCTAAATGTTCATCCCCGATTATTTCACGTAGTCTCTAGTGCCATGGACCATTGCTAGATGGCCACCCATGGTAACGGGCAGATTCTAGGAATCCGACCAAGTCTAGCTGAAAGGTGAACCTAAAGAGTCACACACTATCCACACACACTTAAGTATTTAATTTGGAATTAAATATTGGAGTAAAGGAATGATTAAATTAGATTTAATCGGGTCTTATATTTTCTTGGAGAAATTAATTCCTTCTATTTGATAAAGGGAATTAAATTAATAAATTGGATTTATTAAGGGAATTGATTTAATGGGCTTAGAATAAATATTAATATTTATTTGGCCTTTTGTAATATTTAATGGAATTTAAATATTCCATTAAATTAAAATCAACGGTTGAGATGGAAAGGGGAGATGGAAGGCTAGGATTGGTTTGACTAGGTCAAACACTAGTTTGACTAGGACTTTGACTAGGTCAAAATCCTAGTCAAATTAGAGTTCTTAGAGTTGGAGTTTTTTTTTTTTTTTTTTTTTTTTTTGGAAAAGCCGCCTGTGCCTAGGCGGGGGGTTTAGCGGACCCCTACCTGTTTATTACCAAAAAAATTCAATTTTTGTACAATGTTGAAAGCAGTAAACGAGGAGTACTTACTCCCTTTACAAGTCAGAATATATCCTATTGTAAAAGCAGTAAACAAGGAGTACTTACTCCCTTTACAATACAAAATCTATCCTAGCAAAGAAAAAAGATCCTAAACTTGCAACCAGTCGTCGTGCCAAACCTCCACTCCTGCCGTGCCCATCTCTCCTCTGTGCCTCCAGTACTTCTGTCCAAATACAGTCAACTCTTACCCTCTGCGAAGGTAGGGGGTGCCCAGTCTATCAAGTCTGACAATGCCGCGTAATACTCCCGTAATATCACCCTGATGCAACACCCTAGTCACCTGCAGGTCGGCGGCTTCCTTCACAAGATGATCAGCCGCCCCATTCGCCTCCCGAAAGATGTGTCGGACATCCGAGCCTAGCACCTGTTGGATCTGGATGATACGCATGAGCAAGTGCTGTATCTCCCATTTCCCTGAAGCCCGAGACTGTAAAAGCTGGATTACCGTCGTTGCATCCACCTCAACCACTAAGGGGGCCAGGCCATGCGCCAATGCAAGCTCCAAACCACGCCAGACTGCAGTAAGCTCTGCAATCACACTAGTAGTAGTGCCCAATGCATACTGATATGCGAGGCGCACCTGTCCGGCTGCGTCCCGAATAATGCCTGCCGCCCCTGCCCGCCCTGGGTTCCCAAGGGAGGACCCGTCTGAGTTAAGCTTGAACCAAGCCGGAGAGGGGGTACGCCAACGCACCACTCTGGGGACCTGAGGTCCTGTCGGCCTGAATATGAACCCCATAGCGAAAGCTCGGTGCAGATCACCCTTCCACTGTGTGCTCGTCATGACCCGTGCTGCATACAGTGTCCGAAGGTGGCGAAATATACACTGTGTGTTCTTAGAGTTGGAGTTTAAAGAGGATTAAATTCCTCCTCTATATAAAACCTCTAGCTTTCCAACAATTGAAGGATGATGAAATTCCAACACACACACACAACACACAATTTTCGGCTCCCCTCTCCCATCTCTCTCGTCCGCCCTCTCTCTCCACTCTCTCCAAGAAATTATTTTCTAGTTCTCTTGTTCTTGGAACATTAGAACTTAGATGAATCAATACCGTTAATTGATAACGTGTCGTTGATTCATTCACTCCAAAATATACACTTGTTCGTTGCTAGCACGACGTACAAGATACGTGGGTGGATCGTGTGTCACGATTTGGAGGGTCTCAAGAACGAGATCTCGGTGCAAAACGGGGAACAACGCGTGTAGCCGTTGAAGACGAAAACGACAACGGGTAGGTCTCGTTTAATATTTTCGTCCTCTTTAATTTTCTACCCTATGGCCTCCTTGATCTTTTATATGTTCTTTAATCATGAGATACACCAAACACCCGGGAATCTCAAGGGTGCACCCCTTGAGCGTGTTCTTTAATTCATTAAAGCATGCTTTAATTTTTTTGTATTTTATTTTATATCGCGTTTCCGCATTCGCGCAATTTCCTGGGACGATCCACGATTTCTTTCACCTACTATCCTTAGGACAAGGGTCACTCAGAAGGACTTGCCTAGTAAAATTTATGATAGTCGACACTCCTTCAGCATACAATATCATCCTAGGGAGGCCTACGTTGAACGCCTTCCAGGCAGTTATATCCACCTTCCATATGAAGATAAAATTCCCCGTACCCGGAGGAATATTCGAGGTCAGTGGAGATCAGCAGCAGTCCCGGAAGTGTTATGTGGATGCTATCTGCAAGGGTCAAAAGCGGGGGGCCATTGAATTGCCCCCGGAAGAGATGCGTAAAAGACAAGGCAAGGATCCCTCTAAAGGGAAGGATATAGTAGGATCCGGGACTCCTCCTGAGGAGCCCCCCGGAATGGAATAACCCTGCCAAAGTCCAACCTGCGGAAGAAACTATTGAGAGCTTACCCAGAAAAGCCAGGCAAGACCGCCCGTATAGGGTCCCAGCTGCAAGGACCCCTTAAGGAAAGCTTGGTATAATGCCTAAAGCGAAACGTGGGTGTATTCGCCTGGTCTCCTAGTGACCAGGAAGGAATAGATCCTAAAGTCATCATGCACCACCTCAACATTGATCCCGCCGTGAGGCCCGTCAACCAGAAGAAAGGCACTTCGGCCCAGAAAAGGATAAAATTATCCAAGCATAAATAGAAAGACTGGTGGAGGCCGGGCACATCCAGGAGATCCAGTTCCCAGAATGGTTATCAAATGTGGTCCTCGTTCCCAAACCTGGAGGAAAGTGGAGAGAGTGTGTGGACTTTCGGGATCTCAACAAAGCTTGCTGGAAAGATTTCCACCCTCTCCCGAGAATTGACCAGTTAGTGGACTCTACCTCAAGGTGCGAGCTCCTAAGTATGATGGATGCCTCACGGGGATATCATCAGATTATGTTGGCCTCGAAAGACTATAAGAGGGTCAGCTTCATCACCTCAGTAGGAGCTTTCTGCTACGTGGCCATACCCTTTGGACTAAAAAATGCGAGCACGACCTACCAATGTCTAGTATATAAGATATTCCGGCCTTAGCTGGGCCGTAATATGGAAGTATACGTGGATGACATGCTCGTCAAAAGCAGGAAAGCAGGGGACCATGTGGCGGATTTGGAGAAGACCATCGACGTCCTCTGAAAGTATCACCTAAAGCTCAACCCCGTTAAATGCGCCATTGGGGTGAGAGGAGGACGTTTCCTGGGATTCATGGTAACAGAAAGAGGGATAGAGGCCAACCCCCTCAAAGTCAAGGCAATCTTGGATATGAAGGCTCCCACCAATATTACCGAGGTACAACGCCTCACAAGGAGGATAGCCCCACTTAGCCGGTTCATAGCCAAGTCTGCGGAAAAAAGTTTTCCCTTCTTCAAGGGCTTAAGGACAGCTAAAGATTTCGAGTGGGGGCAAGAATGCAACTTGGCCTTCAATGAGCTCAAGAAGTACTTGGTTGGCCTCCCCCCTGCTAGTTAAACCTACGCCTGGAGATACCTTGTACGTTTACCTGGCAGCCACCCCTCTGGCAAGGAGCTCCGTCCTCCTGCAGGAGGAGGTTGGGCATCAAATGCCCATATACTACGTCAGCAAAGTCCTCAATAGAGCTGAGGGACGTGAACTTCATCAGGCATAATATGATCCACTTAGTTTAGCAGAATACCATCAGTTGCCACCAGTCATACCAAAGCAGAATTTGAGACCCATCACTTATTCTTCACTTGAAGCCATTCTGGATAGCAGCAAGACCCTTGATAATTGACTTCATATATGGGGATGGGGGAAGCATGCCCAGGAGCTGGTAATTTTACCTTATTACTTCTCATCTATCTACCCCGCAGCACTTCTACTCATAACTTATCCGACCTGCGATCCCATCCAAGTTTGCCGATGAGAGACACATTCTTATCTCTTGCTTTTTGAATTCCTAGGCCATCCTCTTCTTTTGGTTTTGTCATAGCTCCCCTTTTTTTTTAGTAGGTGAATACCCATAATTCTTTATCAAAACCTCAACGGAAGGATCTAGCAAGCTTGTCAACAGCCCCACATATTGAAGAAAGGAGCCAGCAGGTTTGCATTGAGTAGATCGGAATCGCAGTTACTGTGGATTGCACTAACGTGGCCCTTCCCGCCAGGTTTAAGAGCTTCGATTTCCAGGTTTTTATCCCTCGCTGCTTGCGCCTTATCAATAATATAACTCTATGTGGCCTTAGAAAGTATGCCATGAACAAGCGCCCAGGTATTTGCCTAGATTATCTGTCAAACCTAGCTCTAGAAAATGGTACGCAATCGCTCCCTCCTTCTTCTTGAAGTAAGAGGCTACTAAGGCCGATAAGGTTTACGCAGCTCTACTATACCACAGTAACAAAAGTTGCCCAGGGAGCCTCATTTTATTCTACTTTTTGAAAAAAGGATCTTAGTGCCTTTTTTCTTTGAAGAGTTATGAAGTGGAATATTGGTATCCTGCTTCAACTAGCGAAGCGAAAGAATTTGCCTCTATTTCAAGTTCCAAAAGAGAGGACTTGGCCGTCGATTCGGTTAGGCTCGGGTAAGGCCCTTTGATCCGGTAGGATCGGAATCAATTCCTTAATCCTAAAAATAAGGTCGGAAAAAAAGGTATTTATGGAGGCCTCTGTGATATGCCTTCGTCATCACAAGTCTACTTTTGTCCACTATGCATCCCTCTTTCTCGGGCTTAAAAACGAGCACAACCCCATAGAAAAAATAGCGTTTGCCCTGGTGATCACTACCCATAGGCTGCGCCCTTACTTCCTATCCTACCCGGCAGGGGTTCGCACCAACCATCCTCTCAAGCAAACCCTGGGATAACCAGATACTTCGGGACGACTGATCAAGTGGGCCATAGAGCTAAGCGAATACGACATATCATATCTACCTCGTACAGCCATCAAAGCTCAGGCTTTGGCGGATTTTATGTCAAAAAAAGCCTCTCCCCCCCCCCCCTCTATACGGAGGCATGGCTGTTCCATGTGGACGGATCTTCCTCAGCCTAGGAGAGCGGGTCCAGAATAGTCCTGACCTCCCCCAAAGGGGAAAGACTTAGAATTTGCAATTATGTTTGGGTTTAACGCCTCTAACAACGAGGCGGAGTACGAAGCCCTTACCCTGGGCATGAGAATGGCATGGGAGGCAGGGGCCAGACGCCTGATAGCCTATTCTGACTCCCAGCTCATCGTCAAATAGACAAAGGCATTTGTGAAGCCAAGGAGGAAAGCATGGAGCAATACCTCCAGACGGTTGCAGACTGGAAGGCCAAATTCGAAGACTTCCGGATCGTCCAAATCCCAAGAGAAGAAAACAACAAGGCTGATTACTTGTCTAAATTAGGCAGCACTACAAAAGACTGTCGGACACAGCAGATTACCATACGACACCTGGCAAAGCCCAGAGCCTCTCTAGAGGTTCAGGCTATACTCCCAGCGGGG
Source organism: Sesamum alatum (assembly GCA_034509735.1). Lineage (NCBI taxonomy): Eukaryota > Viridiplantae > Streptophyta > Magnoliopsida > Lamiales > Pedaliaceae > Sesamum > Sesamum alatum. The sequence goes on from JACGWO010000012.1 coordinate 12,709,093, forward strand.
ACTAAAGGCAGCCAGTTGCAGACTGGCTCAGAGAAGGCCGCCTCCCTCCGATAAGCGGGAAGCCGCACGCCTAAAAAAGCGGGCCGTACGTTTCCTCCTCATGGGCAGTACGCTCTACAAGAAGACATTTACTCATCCTTTGTTAAAATTTCTATCTAAGGAAGAAGGGGCTGCACGTCCTTAAGGAAATCCACAGTGGATGCTACGGATCCCATATGGGTGCTCTGGCCCTAACCAGCAAAAACCCTCCGGTCCTGATACTTCTGGCCCACAATCAAGCAAGATGCCAAGACCTTGGTAAGGCATTGCGAAAGGTGTCAGAAGCAAGCCTCCTTACTATATCAACCAACGGAACCACTAACCACCATGTTAGCTCCTTGCCCTTTCGCTTAGTGGGGAATGGACATCGGATAGAGAAAGTTCTTACTAGTCGTCATTGACTACTTCACCAAATGGGTGGAAGCGGAGCCTCTTTCGCGCATTACAAAGGGAGAGGTCCAGAAATTCCTCTGGAAGAACATCATCTGCCGTTTCGGACTCCCTCGAGAAATAATCTCAGATAATGGAAGGCAATTCCAGGGGAGCGAAATCCAAGAATGGTGTCGGGGATTGCATATTAAACAATATTTACCTCCGTCGCACATCACCAGGCCAATGGGCAAGTAGAGGTTACTAATCGTACCCTCCTGCAAGGAATCAAGAAGAGACTCGAAAAAGCGGGGGGCAATTGGGTAGAAGAGCTCACAAGCATCCTCTGGGCCTATCGTACCTCCCCTAGAAATTCCACAGGGGAAAGCTCATTTTTCCTTGTATATGGAATGGAGGCAGTAATACCCATCGAGGTGGGCATGCCTTCCGATCGAATAATTTGTTACGATGAAGACAGCAATAGCAACTTTCTCAAAGAAAGCCTTGATTTCATAGAAGAATTGCGTGAGCGAGCATTCCTATGTATGCAACGATATAAAAGTTTAATGCTCAATGCATATAACAAAGGAGTAAGACCCCGCGAGCTACAAGTGGGAGACCTGGTACTCCGAAAGGTGGAAGCCTCGAAGCTAGTAGGAAGTTGGACCCCACATGGGAAGGACCCTACAAAGTTAGGGGAATATTGGGCAATGGAGCCTACGAACTGGAAGATGCAGAGGGGCGTCCTTTGCCTCGCCCTTGGAATATACACAACTTAAGAAAATTCTTCCTTTGAGAACTGTTGCCCTGCATGGGGCGCTCCCCCCACAAAATAGATGACTGCCCCCACGCCAGACCGCATAGAATAAGCTTTTTCTGGGAAAAGCCCTCCCGCTGGGCAGTAAACTCCTTCCAAGCATTGACAAACAAAGTGGGAACCTCCCACCAAAGGATGACTCCTACAGGGGCCTCTTGTCCCTAACGGGGAAATACTGGCAAATCTTGCCTTTCAAACAGGCATTCTCAAAGTTTTAAAGCCCTATCTCCCAAATAGGCATTTCCAAAAATCCTAAAGCCCTGTCTTCCAAACAGGCATTCTCAAGGTTTTAAAGCCCTGTCTTCCAAACAGGCACCCTTCAAATCCCTGTTTCACCATGGGCATCCTCAAACAGCGGAAAAGCCTTGCTTTCCCACAGGCACTACCTAAAGAAAATAACTGGCCTGCTCTAGGCAGGCCCTACATTTCGCCAAGAAAATAAGCCCTGTTCCCAAAACAGGCACTATCCTCTAGTAAGCCATGCTCGCACAACAGGCCTACCTAGCATTCCTCTTCAGAAAACGAAATACAAGGCTCATACCTCGCCCAACAGGTAACTATAATAAACCATATTTTTTCTAAGCACTGCCATATGATCGCAAGTCCAAAAGGGTACAACCCCTCAACAATGGCGCAAGAAACGCGCAAGGGGACCTTGAACCCAACACACAAAATAAGGGCGGCAAGCCCTTAATAACACAAGCAGTCAAGATATACAGGCAAAAGATATTGACATTAAAAACCCCTCTGGCCAAACTGGCCCTAGGGGGAGGAAAGCATCATCCAAAGCAAAAGAAAAAAGAAAAAACAAAGGAAGCAAGTAGAAATTGTTTCATCCCCAAACACAGGGGGTACAGAGCTAAACGAAATTGTTTTTTTTTTCAAAGAGAGGGGGTACGCATCATTCATTTCACTACAGGCAGGGTCTTGCCAACTTCTTCCTCAGGCTCAGGCTCGATGGAGGGTGGATCAGCTTCAGTCGGGCCTGTAGGGGGGGGGCAATGTGGCCTCAGAAGGCTCTGCCTCGGGATGAAGGGACAAGCGGATCCGCCCGGGAGCGCAAGCGAAAGCGTGAGACAATTAAAATTGCATAAATTAAAGCAATGATCACAAATTCCCAAGGGGTGTACCCTTGGGTGCTCAACCGGGCGTTCAATGTAGGATGTAACAATATTATAAACATATATTGTACATAGAGCATAGAAATGAAAATCAAACTACGAAAGCATAAACCGAAATTACCTTTGTAGTTTTATCACTTGCACAGCTACGAGCGTTGTTCCTCTCCGAATAATGCTCACGAAGTTAAAACATATGAACTCTCTAGAGTAGTCCACACCACACCGGAAGAGATACACATTTTCTTTGCTAGAAAAAACGAATCTAGAGGATTCGGTTTAAGAAACAAGAACACTATTAAATTAGTGTCTTTTCTTAAACTTGCTTTATTCTTCCAAATGATCCAAGATCAATTGAAGAACAAAAGGGAATGGTAGAGAAAGAGGGGGGGGGGGCGAAAATTGTGAGGAGTAGTGAAGTGTGTTTTTCTTCTTTTTCCTAGAAAAAGATGAAAATGAATTCTCTTGCATTGATGATTGTATATACTCATATATATACAAAATTAATATGATCATTGAAATATGTCTAGGTTCATCCACAAGAGGCGGGCCCAGGATCTATAAGAACCCATCCACAAGGTGGGCCCAGGAAGAAGAAACCCAACAATCCTTAACCCAGGCTGGGATTAAGCCAGGCCCTCCATCGAAGAGGAGGCGAAGCCCAAGCGGACCGACAAGGCCCAGGAGCAAGGGATTTGCAAGCAGCCCACCTATAGTGCAGGAGGCAGAAGCCCACAGGAAAGCCTGGCCCAGCCCAGGCTGGGAGACATCTGGAGGATGGACTCTCGGTGGAGAGTTTAAAGACTCGATTCACCCAAAGTCGATCAAATTGGATAAGCCCCCTCCCCCCCCCCCCCCCCCCCAATCCTGGAGATAGGGCAGGCTACTCAACCAACTCCCCCGTTTTTTAGGAAGTTAAGGCGGGAAGGACTCCAGGGAGGCCTCGATCGATCCCCCAAGAGTCCTACCCCCTTTAGAACTCTCCTCCCTCAAGGGCGCTCTCCTTATAAATACCAGCTTCCGTCGGCTGGCAGGGGAACGTCTCCCTACTTTTTGACTCCTCGAATCTCTGGCTAAATAACACTTAGCACATTTTTATGTTCTTAATTCTTGTCAAATTTTGCTTACATTAATGCTATTTATTTTGAAATTGTTTACTGACTTGAGCGTTGGAATGCTAACATTTTTTTTTTGCAAGTTCCCTGTCCAAACTTGCAAGATCCAAGCCCATTACGTTCTAGTCCAGGAAACTGTGATTGAGCAGAAGTTGATTCCTTGATATTTTTGTAGTGACTTTATATAAGTCTTTTGTAGAAGAAAACAAAACTAAGAATAAAAAGTTGTAGCAGTTCTTCTTCAAGTTTCTATGTTCTTAGCTCTTTCTTCTCTAATTATCAACTGCTTCAAAACTAACATGTCTTGTTTAATATTTGGCAAAAACCTCCCCTCTTGTATTTTTAAATCAAAGATCCTATTAAGATGTTAATTGAGCACTAAAAGTACCCCAATTTATATGCAGAAAAGCAATAAAAATATGTCTTTTTATTCTTAAAAATCATAATGTTTAATTAAAAATAGTCCAATTTTTTTTAAATGCACAATTTTCGAAATAAAGTTAGAGACTGTGCTAAATTAAAGAAATAGTCATCTTTAATAATATAAGATATATTCATTTTTTGAACAAAATTAAAAGCGGATTCGTTAAATTTCATTTTTTTATATAAACTATATAATGTGTTTTATATATTTTTGAAGTTAATAATCTAATTTTGATATTACATTCTCTTTAAATAATGTACTATTTTAAATGGTGCATTTATTCAATATGTATAATCTGAAATGTTTATTTTAATAAATAAGACATAGAATTTATTTATTTAATTTAGATTTGGAAAATTGTGCACTTCAAGAAACAGGTTTATTCAATTATGATATTTTTCATATTAAAATTAACATATAATTTGAAGTTATCGAGGATGCCAAAATTTAATTTACTCCCTTTTTATTTTTTAAACTACTCATATAAAAAAAAAAACTTAAGTTTTTATAAGTAGTTCGCATAAATAGAGGCTAATCTTAATCAAATTACTTAATATGGTACAAATTAAATTATTAGCCTCTCATTTGTTTTCAAGTTATACACAGGCAAACAACAGATTGAACATAGGGCCAACCTAGAAAAGGAGGCGTACAAGTGCATTGAATCTTTTTCAGTCTAAGAGAGCGGTGGCTTACCTTCAAAAGAAGGGCAATGCATATTGTTGTGTATGATTGAAAATATTTTTTAAAGGTTGAATTTTGAAATTCTCACTTTTTATTATATTTTGAATAATGAAATATAAACTATTCCTTGAAAATAATATACATTATCTATATATATTAGAATTTTTTTTTTTTGAGTTGAAAGCGATGAATTTTTATTAATTGAAATAAAGCAATTATAATCAGTTCTATCAGTATCAATATTGGACAAAGACAAATACAACAATCATATCGACAATATCATAAAAACTAACATCTTGCTATTACAGTGTTGAAATTAATTGACCCATGACCCATTCGGGTAGGCCCCACTCACGGGCCCATGTTCCCACCACTAAGGAAGACTCAATCATGACTTACCAGCCCAATCTACTGAAGCCCATACCATTGCCCCTGTCCAGCCCATGACCCGGCTTGGCCCACCCGCTACTTTAAATGGCTTGCCCTAAGTGCCATCTTCAGTTTGTGCCCCTTCCCCTTGCTTCATTTCCGTCGCCTACTCTATTCACTCCCTCTCTCTCCCTTTCAAATGGCTCTTTGATTCCAACCCCTTTTTTCCTTTTTCGATGGTTTCGAAACCATGGATCACCCCCATCCTCCACCTCTGAATCCTCACCAGTGTGTCATATAAAAGGGCCTTCTCCCTTTCTGTATGAAACAACACATACAGTGAGCAAATTACCTCTTCTCCCCCTTCTTCGTCTCTTCTGAATCCTATACACTTCGTGTGACAGTTGTGGTGTGATAGTCCTAAGTGGACGAGGGTCTTTGTGGTGGTTGAGTAACCGGTGATGGGAGCCGGCTTTGTAGGTAGCCGTGAGTTCCCCTCCTCGGATCTTGGCTCCCTGAGCCTTATATATTGGTTATAGGATTTTTTCTGCTTTTCTCCTTTGTATTCAAGTTGTAATTTGTAGTTTATCTTCAAGTTTGGTTTGTAATAGTAATTAGGGTTTCCTGTTTCCACTGGTGGATCTCAACACAAAAGTGGTATTAGAGCCAGTTTAATCGGTTCTGGACCCGTCGTCTCCACGGTAAAATCTGATCCTTATCCTCATTACAGCTTTGTGCGATTCCTATCTACTGTGTGTTATCTCTGCTTGGTGCTAAAATCCTTCATTGTTTCATATCTGTCTGATATACTTTCTGGTGCATACTTGGTGTTACTGGTTCGGCTCAGTGCTACCTTTTAAAATCCTGCTAAGTGCTTCCACTATTATCTTTGTGATATTTCTGTTCTGGTTATTATCTTTGTGATATATTTATTACGTCTATTTCTTTGTGAGATATTGGTTCTATTTAGTTCTTTGTGATATACCTGTTCTTTTCATCCTAAGCCCGAGACCAAACCCCTCCACTTATTTCTCACTTGGCCGGGTCCTCGAGACCGTCGGGTATCTGGTTGAGAGTAAGATGAGGAACCCCCTCTATTTAATACTTCTGTTGCATTTGTTGCTACTGTTTTTGCAATCATATCATGGCTAGATACAATTTGCTCCCCTTGGATGGCAAAACTGATTTTACTATCTGGCAACAAAAAAATGAAAGGCATTTTGATTCAGCAAAAGGTTTTCAAAGCTATAAATGATAAATATGCTGAAAATGTCACTGAGGAAAAAAAGCTTGAAAATGATGAATTTGCATATTCCTCTATCATTCTTAATTTATCTAATTCTACGACTAGAAAAGTGGGGAAGCAAGATTCTGCTAAAGAGTTATGGAATAGGTTAGAGGAACTTTACACTGAAACATCATTTCCTAGTAAGTTATTTCTGTTAGAAAACTTTTTTGGATACAAACTGGATTTGTCTAAGATTATTAAAGACAATATTGATAAATTCACTAAGTTAATACAGGACATAAAACTTACAGGGGATAAAAAGATAGATGATTATACTCCCATAGTGTTGCTCAATGCTATACCTGATTCCTATGGTGATGTCAAAGCTGCTATCAAATATGGTAGAGATAATGTGACTTTAGATATTGTCATAAATGGCCTTAAAAGCAAAGAAATGGACCTCAAGACTAATAAAACTAGTCAGTCACAGGGTGAGGTTAATCTTGTAAGAGGTAGGACTAAAAACAGAAACTCTGACTATAATTCAGGAGACATAGCAAAGGAAAGAATATGAGCAGAAGTAGGAGTAAATCCAGAAACAGGGATGATAAGAACAATGATGATAAAATCAAAAAAAGAAAATGTTATAACTGCGGTTTTAAAGGTCATTATATTAAGGACTGCAGAAAGCGGAGAAAAGATAATAAGGATAAAAACTATACTAATGAAAATGTTAATACTGTCACAGATGAAAATTCATGAGATGTGTTCATGGTGTGTGATGTGAATAATGTTCAGAGTCTAAATATGCATGAGTGGTTAATTGACTCTGGTTGCTCTTTTCACATGAGTCCTTTTAAAGAGATTTATTCAAAATTTGAGTCTAGTAATTTTGGTTTTATTTCTATGGAAAATGAAAACGTTGTGAGGTTTTGGGTCTTGATGACATTACTTTATCTTTCGAAAATGGGTATAAGTTAACCTTTAAAAACATCAGATTTGTTCCTGACTTGAGTCACAATTTGATTTCGTGTGCTGTGCTCGAAGAGGAAGGTCTAGAGGGCAGATGGGGAAAAGGTGTTATGAAAATTATGAAGGGATCTCTAACTGTCTTTAAGGCTGAAAGAAAACGTAACATGTATGTTTGCAATGTTAAGTATGATACTTTTTTTGCCACTGTTATTGAAAGTGACATAACATTTTTGTGGCATAAAAGGAGGGGACACATTAGTCAAAAAGGCCTTGAGCTTCTTAAATCTGAGGGTGTTCTCTCTGATAAAATTGAGAAATTAAAATTTTGTGAGGAATACATCATGGGTAAACAACATAAGGTACAATTTCCTGTCTAACCTTACCCAAGCCCCCCATCATCATCTTTCATTTTAGACTATGTGCATGCAGACGTTTGGGGTCCTTCAAATACCCCAACTCATGGAGGAAATAGATATTTTTTATCTATCATTGACACTTTTTCCAGAAAGGTTTTCGTTTTTCTTATGAAACAAAAATCTGAGGTTTTCAAAAATTTTCAAAAATAGAAAGTCCTGGTTGAAAACCAAACCGGAAAAACTCTAAAAGCTTTACGCACTGATAATGGTTTGGAGTTTTGCAACCAAAGTTTTTCTGAGTTATGTGAAAAATACGGCATTAAAAGGCACAAAACTAATCCTTATACACCTCAGCAAAACGGAGTTGCTAAACGAATGAATAGAACCATTTTGGAAAAGGTAAGATGCATGATTGACAGTTCTAGTATGCCAAAAACTTTCTGGGCAGAAGCAGTCTTAACCATTGTTCATCTGATAAAAAGATCTCCCTCTGTTCCCCTATGTGGTAAGGACCCTGAAACTATGTGGTAAGCATGACTATTGAAAGAATTCCACGATTTTCTTAAATCAAAGTGCTTATATTCTTTCTATGTTAGAGAAGTTTTCCATGTTAGAATCAAAAGTGAATTCTGTTCCCTTATCATCCCATTTTCAACTAAGGACCAATGCCCCAAATCTAAAAAAGATAGGGAGAAAATGGAAAAGGTTCCATACTCGAATGCGATCGGCTCAATCATGTTCCTAATGGTTTGTTCCAGGCCTGATATATCGGATGCCATCAGTAGATACATGTCAAATGCAGGTCCCCCCTCTCCCACCCCCTCCCCCCCCCCCTCCGGGAAGCCCTAAAATGGTTGTTAAGATCTCTAAAAGGCTTAGTAAAAAATGGGATTAAGTTCACTAAATTCCCTGACGGAGTAAAACTAGTTGGTATGTTGATTCTAACTATGCTAATGATAAAGATAGTCGGAAGTCCACAACTTCATACATTCTTACCTTATGTGGTTCTTGCATTAGTTGGAAATCACAACTCCAACAAATTGTTGCCTTATCAACTACAAAAGTTGAATACATTGCCGCTACAGAAGCGTTTAAAGAAGCTTTATGGTTGGGAGGTCTCATTAAAAAATCATTATTTTCTCTGATAGTCAGTCTGCAATACAACTTTGTAAAAATCCTGTTTTCCATGATAGAACCAAACATATTGACGTTAGGTATCATTTCATTAGAGATATAGTTGGTAAGGAACTCATACATCTTGATAAAATTGAATCTAAGTCTAACCCAGCTGATATGGGAACTAAATGCTTGAGTGTTGAAAATTTTACCAACTGCCTTGATATTTTAAATTTGAGATAAACTGTTTTTTGTCACCATCTTTTTCTGTTTTGCAGGTACCCAGAATAAAAGGCTATGATGATAGCCAAGATCCGCCCTTAGTATCAGTCACCCTCACGGGTCCTGGCCCAAGGTAGAGTGTGTTGGAATTAATTGGCCCATGACCAATTCGGGTAGGCCCAACTCACGGGCCCATATTCCCACCACTAAGGACACGGGCCCATATTCCCACCACTAAGGAAGGCTCAATCACCACTTACCGGCCCAATCTGCTGAAGCCCATACCATTGCCCCTGTCCAGCCCATTACCCGACTTGGCCCACCAGCTACTTTAAATGGCTTGCCCTAAGTGCCATCTTCAGTTTGTGCCCCTTCCCCTTGCTTCATTTCCGCCGCCTACTCTGTTCACTCCCTCTCAAATGGCTCTTTGGATTCGAACCCCTTTTTCCCTTTTTCGATGGTTTCAAAACCAGGGATCACCCCCATCCTCCACCTTTGAATTCTCACCAGTGTGTCATATAAAAGGGCCTTCTCCCTTTCTGTATGGCACAACACATACAGTGAGCATATTACCTCTTCTCCCCCTTCTTCGTCTCTTCTGAATCCTATACACTTCGTGTGATGAGGACCTTTGTGGTGGTTGAGTAACCGGTGATGGGAGCCGGCTTTGTGGGTAGCCGTGAGTTTCCTTCCTCAGATCTTGGCTCCCTGAGCCTTAGATATTGGTTATAGGATTTTTGTTTTTTTTTTTTTTCTCCTTTGTATTCAAGTTGTAATTTGTAGTTTATCTGCAAGTTTGGTTTGTAATAGTAATTAGGGTTTCCCGTTTCCACTGGTGGATCTCAACCCAACATACAGTAACAAGTAAACCTACTATACAGTAGAAACAAATCATCCCACGCTGTGAATTCAAACCCATGACCTTTAGGATCATGGGGCCTCAACTTCGCCAATTGAGCTAAACCTCATTGGCATCCATATATATTAGATTAGAAAGGGTTACATACATTCTCCACCCTTAAACTATCACTCAAATCCCAGATACGCCCTTAAAAGTATAAAAAGACCCCAGTCATTTTCATCCATTAATGTAGTCGTTTAAAAAAACTGAGAGTGTTGACCGGTGTGAGGTGGGACTTGCCAATATAAATTTTAAACATGGCTGAAATTGAAAGCCTTTTTGTTGTACCTATTTGTTTATTGTTTCCGGTAATAATCCATCGAATTTCATCAAATTTTAGAAATATTCTGAAACATTAATGTCTTCTTTTTGTTGGCAAAAATTGCAATGTCTTGTGGTAGCAGTTTCAGTTCAAGAAATTCTTACTTTTCATACTGTCGATCACAAATTTATTTGAGTGATTGTTGTTTTGTAAAATGTGAATGTAGAAAGACTCCCGCAATTCAAACGGCTTGGACGGGAAATAACCTCGGAAGGTAATTTGCAGGTTGTGCAAACTGAAATGTAAGTACATTTTTCATTGCTTTCTAGACTAAATATTGTATGTCGTTTTAACTAGTGAATTTTAATTTCAGAAATCAAATCGATATAATTTTTCGGGAAAGGATATAGAAATCAAATGTGCGCTGTACTGGAGGAATAACTCTACTTACAAATGAGATTAACAGCTCGTGGAGTTACACTTTAGTAAGGTCAAAATTACGTCTGGTGAATATAGTATAAGTGAACAAGTAGAAAACACATTATGTTTTGGACCTTGAATGGATAATTAGAGGGTTGAAACCTGACTATGCAGCAGATTTTCGTCCATTAAGAAGGGAATCGTCCTGGTCAATTTCTTTGCGGGATGCTTCCCAGAGTCGTTGCTCGATTTCCAATATCCGCAGCTCCATTAAACCTTGCTCGACTGCAGTGTAAAATAGTATTCTCTGTTAGTATTGAAGCAGATTGGTCAAGAATTGATTATGATATCGGCATGTCACATGGTCATTCTACCATTCCTTTGGTCTACGACAAAAGGAAACCCGCTACATTCGAAATAGAGGATGTGGTTATGCAAGAGCAATATATCTAAAAAGAAATCATAATCATAGTATTGATCTTTCAGTAATGACGGATTGAATGCAACTCAAAAGTCCGTATCTTGTCTAGAATAATATGGCATAGTGATCACCATCCAATTGTGGTGGGTGGAACACAAGCGAACTTACCATCAATGGCGTCGTGCGAGGTCGGTGATTGCCCGCTGCGGCTGATCCAGAATTTCAGTCTCTTATTGGCTATTTCCTCCTCGATACCATAAGCTTTAGCTCTTCTCCAAAAGTATGTAAGCCATGCCTATGATATGCAATTGTAATAATTCGAGATCACACAATGAAATTCAGTCAGCATAGGATATGATATCATATATGAAAAAAAATTAAAATATCGTCACTTTTCAGAAGCCACACTGATGTTAAAATTTCAAATATGTTTCCTATTTGGTCATCACTTGAAGTGGGATCTTATAACTATCGCACTTTCCAACAGAATATAGTAATTTATTAATTTTCTAAGTAGTACCATGCTTAACTTCTGATAATTACTAACACGAATGGGGAGAGACTACAATAAATGTGCTGATAGATAATAATAGTACTTGAAACACAAGGAATTGATGTGAACAGACAAACCTCCTTGAAGAGGACATCCTCAGACTCCTCTGGGCTGAGTTCTGGGAAACAAACAAAAACAAAGAGAACATTTATGCTTTTCTTTTCCTGAGAGGTTGATTAATGGAACCACAAATCATCGGCAAATTAAGTAAGAAAAGGTCCAGACAAAAAGACCGTTTTTTAATATTCTAAGCTAAATGAGAAAACTTGCAAGCATGATAAACTTAAAATAGGCATAGTCCAAAGCAACAGGGACTAGCTCAGTCGTAGTAAAAATTTCTTAAATTCTAATCTCAGATTTTCATGAGTTCTAAATCGATATATGTACTGGTTTAATTTAAACCTAATCAACTTTTTTCAAATATATATTTTACAAATTTGTATCAACAAAGAGTGCCCATATTCAAGAACTAATCATATTTTATCAAATTGATTAAAAACCTTAAGCAAATTAAGTGAATAAAAGATTATAATGAATCATAAATTAAGTCAAAAAGGACAAAGTAGACAATTCAACTATAGATAGGCTACAAAACATGGTAACTAGTAAAATTAACAATGACAGAGCGATTAAGAAAGAGACACTAAAAATCTAATCTCAAAATTATATATGATACATGTAGGAAAAGTACCAGTAAGGTAATGTGAATTGTGAATGACCTAAAAGGCTTTAAGAGTTATGGAGTTGGCATTTGACAAGAAGTAGAAAGAATATATATAGTGAAAAGGATCTATATCATGCTTCCACTAGGACGCAACTGTGGACAGAGTTACTTTTTAGGCAATTCTGTCTCAGAGAAATGCTATCCTGTTCACTATTAAATTCAAATAAACATCAAGTGGCTCAAAACTTGTAGATTTCACAAAATAATGATGTTGATGGTATAACGAAGTGCTAAGTTGTATGTTAGATAAGAACAAATGCCAGGGGATGTGGATCTAATTCCCAAAAACCTCAAGAGGTCGATATTAGGACAAGACCTCATGGGAGGTTTATGTTATTGTCCTCAAGGGTAATTTGGTCAAAAAAGGTCAATCCCTAGATTAATCAACATGAGGGCAAATTTCGATTTTCTTGTTGATCTCATCATTTTCAATCAAAAACCTAACCAATTGACCTATTTGTTAGACCATGACAAATGTCAGGGGCAGTCATGTACCTATCCAACAGAAGTATATTCATACCAAATGCAGGTCTCTATAATTATCCCTAACTGTCCCATTATTATAAATTGCAGAGAACTTCAAATTGTTAGGCTAAGAGCCTAAGACCAAACGAAAATACAGAATAAGGGACCATCAGGGCTTACCAAATGCTTCCATATACTTGGGATCAATCGGTGACTTGAAATCTGCCAAAGCATACAGGTTTAGAAAATGAAAAGAAAAAAAAACTAAAACAAAAATAAATAAACTTAGGTTTTTACTATAACCAGCTAGTAAAGTGTATGCGCGTTGCGAATATTGCGAATGTCTTTTTTTATTTTTCATATCTTTGTTTTCATTCACAAATTCCAACAAATGAAGATATTTGAAATCTTGTGGCAAATATTATAAACAACATTGATAAGTATAATATGCAAATCTTTCTAGTTATTGAGATTAATATAATTCTTGTGAATGTCCTTTAAGAACATATTATGCTTATGATAAATGAGTAAATTACATAACTTTGTTAAAAATATAATTATTATTTATGTAGATGTATAATTATCTTAATTATTCAATATTATTGATGGTACTTTGCTTCTTCTTCATTCTTAGCACATATATTTATGCACAGAAACATACTACCTATATTTACACAAGTTTGTTTGACATTTATATTTATAATTTGTTCTTGATTTTACTTGTCAATTTTATCTTTAATAGCTAATTCTTTAATTAATAATCCTTTAGGGTGTGTTTGGATTTATTGATTTGGATTTGAGGGAAGTATTTGGAGAAAGGATTTCAAATGACTCCATTTGAAAAGAATTTAAAATCCATCCATTTTCATCAAAACATAGTTCAAAATTGGAATGGAAGGACTTGAAATCCTTTGAATTTGAAATTACCCAAACAAATTCAAAGGATTCATTATTAAGGATTTGAAATTCCTTCAATCCAAATGCAACCTTATATTTTTCAGATATATTCATTATGTTTTTGTGATTGTTACATGAAAATTGAGAATTTCAAAATTTTCATTAATAGTCTTAAGAGAACAAATCCTATAATATGTATATAAACATGTTATTAAGTTCTTGTAAGATTATACCTAGTTTCTAAAATCACCTACCTAACTTATATAGATGCGCATTATTATAATATTTCAAAATTAATAAAAAAATGAAGAATTCATATATTTTATCTGTTAATATTTAAATGTTATTAACATATCTTGATGAAATAATTCAAACTATTCACATAAAATATAAATATATTAAAAGTATGTATATTTTTTGTATTATACTTAGCTAAATTTAAATGATGAGTTAGATTGGTTTGTAACTAAAACATGAAAAAAAAAAAAAGAACCATTCATATAAAATGAAATACACTAAGAAGTATTATGTGAAAAGACAGAAATTTGAATTGCCCGTTTGCTTTTATTTAAGACTTCATATTCTCATTTTATATTCTAATAAAAATTCGAATTTCATTTTTTATTATCATTTTTACATAAATACATTTAATCTTACTTTTATTATCTCCAACATCTAACAAATAGATTTAATATGAAGTAGGTAGGGTTCCCTGTATTCTCTATACACTCAATTGAGAATATTAATCTAAACGCAATTTATAAAGAAGCACATCCTATTCATGATGAAGATAAACATACAAATATATTTTTTCTTTATATTTTCGATATATTAATCCACATTTTTATTTCTATGCAGAGAAGTAGACAAGTAAATATTTTTGCTGCTTCTTCTACATAAAGTATAACATCAATTGTGAATCTTTATTGCAGATTGACTAACAGCGTGTTTGGCTAAGCTTATTTTAGACATCTTATAAGCTCTTGTATCTTTTAACATCTTTTCAAAGTTTAAAAATGTTGAATCTTATTTTAGAAATAAGCTTCGATAAATAAAAATTCAATTTAATCCCTCAAAGTTTACTATATTCAAATTGTAATTATATTTTATCAATCATGCAACTTTAGGCTTTTCAGTACTTGTTGGTCCCTCAAGTTCCATACATTTACAATTGTACCAAATTAGCCCAAATATACTTTTTATGAATAATGATAATTCTAAAATAAGAAATATATGGGGATAAATTTAAGAATATATCAAATAGGTGATGTTAACATTATTTAATGAAGATAGTACTCATTATCCAATCTTATAGATAAAGGGTGTTACACTGACAGCGTGTGTCGTCAGAGATGGGAAACTGGACAGTAAAGATGCTTTGAAATAGATTAGTTTTGTTGAAGAAATAAAATTAGAAGATTGAAATAGACATGCAACATCATTCTAGCAAATTGTGGCTGAAAAGTGAAAACTATAAATAAAGAACCTGTCATTGATGTCCTAGTTGAGTTTGGACGTCTTTGTTGAGCAAACGCAAGCACAATAGATTCCTCAACCTAAAGGATAATAAAGAAGAACAATTAATTTATCATATTAATCACCCAAATTGAGATGTGGCTACGAGCATGCAACTACAAGAAGCTTCACTCCAAACTTAAAGCATGATTTACATTTGAAAGGAAAAGGACAAATATTCCTTTAAGCAACCACATTTAATAAAACATACTCCTTCTGTCCCAAGTCGACCATTGTGATTCCCATTTTACTCAGGATGGAATTCACAGAAGTTTCAAAAACTGAAAACTTTGACCATCTCTCATTTTCTGGTGAAGAATTAGGTGCATTATATGATCAAGCGAGTGAGAAGGTACTTTTGCAGAACGATCTCAATTTCAGGAAGTAGTCTTATTTTGGGGTGTTCAAGAATAATAGCAATAAATTGGCACCCAGAGTGTAAATATTTATAAGAAATTAACAAGCCCCCAGTAAGCATAAACTCTTTTAAGTGTTTGCTCATCTTTGAATGGAAAACCTTCGAGGAAGCTAGTTCTTTTAGGCCTATTTCAACCGTTTGCATGCTTCCAACGTTTCCTTCTCCAGAGAGATCAGTAAACAAATAAACGCAATGAATTGGGACCCAGAGAATTAAAAATCTATAAAGAAATCAAACAAGTTCCCAATAAGTGTTAACACATCTTTGAAAAGAAAACCTTCAAGGAGGCTAGTTCTTTTAAGCCCATTTCAACTGTTAGCATACTCTCAATGTTTCCTTCTCCAGTGAGATCATTGAAGTCCTCAATAAGTTTACTCCTTTGTGGATTGTTGTCACCTGCACAAGGTCAGAGATGAAGACAATCAATGTACAAGATAAAGCATGAAAAGCATTCAGCTTCAATTGCTTTTAGAGCCTAGAAGTCGATATCAGCAACAGAGAACTAGCCTTTCTCCCAGCATTCTTCTTTAGCCTTCTGTCCAGCAGATAGAACAACTTCTAGAGGAAGAGGTGCCAAAGATGACCAATATTCATGCTTTGACAGAGCAATATCCGCACAGATGCCTGGAGGGCCAAAACCATCGTGATGAGGGATGAAAAGACGAAGAATATAATAGAAAAACGTTTTAGTTTTATTCATTTTGGATTAAATAACTAAAGGCACGGCGTAGAAGATTGAGGAACTATATCAGACCCCAGCCCTGATAAATAATACTTCCTCCTTGTTTGATTTGCAGTCCCATTGAGTCGGCACCAAATTTGAGGTGGGAGTTGAGAAAGTGCATATCAAGTGTAACTTCAGTTTTTATACCGCGAAGTACTAGCTAAGAAAGTTCATCAATTCATGTACTTCAAGGATGGATGCTTTTGGAATGTATCTTTTAGGAAAAAGGGCAATTTTTCCCACATAGAACTCAATACGGGAATCCTCAGTCCTGCACAGGGTACATTTAAGTCTAGCAGGTGCAGTGACAATACTTCTTGCGTCATATATCGAAGAAAAGATGAAAATGATACCAACAAAACCACAAAGAGAAGATGAAATAATGTTCAAATCACATTTTGGGGGGTTATCCTAAGTTAAAATCGGCAAACATTTTAGGTCCAAATTTCAGGTTTGCTATTTGCTTGTGATAGGCATGGGAACAGCGGGACTTCAAGCCAATAGAACTGGGTTAAACATTTGAAAATTAACTTAAATGAAACCCAGAACGGTAAAGAAAGTTTCTTATCCTTGTTATATGTTACTTTTCTTACTTTGATCATCCGTGCTTTAACATAAAACAAAGTGTTTTCCACACCAAAGCGATAAACACATTTTGGATATATTGATTACCAAGTTGAGCAGCTAAGCCCCAGTATCTCGCAAGCCAGCACCTCTTAAGAACAACTTCTTCCTGCACATATAAACTTTTCAGAACAGCAACTGTAGGTATTATTAGCAGCAATCCAAAAGCTATTCGTTGGTGCTATTAATACAACAGTTGCCACCCACCATTTCATGTTGGGTTAACACCAGTCTTTGTGTCATAAATCGAAGAGCTTTAACTTCAGATTCAGTTGCACGAAGTTGTTCAACAACAGTTGCAGCCTCCTTTTTTGCGATCTTATTCAATCAAAATGTCACATTGTTAAAAGCAATATGTTGGACAAGTACGTGTAAATACATCTCAGTGGATGTTGCTCACCTTAACATCAGATTGCAATGATGACATTTCCACATCTACCCCATCTTTTGCTTGCTTGGCCTCCTTCAGTGCAGCCTATTACCAATTCCATGTTTCCTCTCTATCATTCTCTGATCTTAAGTATCTCAATGATTCTAGAATAGAAGATGAAGTGCCACTTCACGAAGTCGAAGTCCAGTGAAGACCAACAAAAACAAAAATTACCTCTCTTTGACGCAATGCGGCTTCCTTCCTAAAAGTTATTAATAATACTCAGATTTGGTAAGAAGGCGGCAGAATGAATGTCTTTATTCCTTTTATGTACCTGCTTAAAAGTTTAGCTTCCAAAGAAACTCCTTCTCCAAGAGCAGCAACCTGAAGTGATAAGATGTCAAGGAACTCGTTAGCAAACCCACTTCCTGGTACAGATGTTGAACTTGTTCTGAAGAGTAAATAGAAGGACATAAATTTGGAAAAAGAAGGAAAAATTCTGTTGACTTTGTCTCAAACAAAATATAACATATTAACACGCAGAGCAAATTTTTGGATGAGCAGCAGTAGCTTAGTGAAGCCAATGCGCAGGAGTAATTAAGATTTGAAACTCAGGATGTGAGAATACGTTGCAGGTATGCAGAAAGGTTCATTCATTGATGCATGGAAACATTAAAACTATATACTCATACAATACGAAAACCTATGCCACATTAAATGCAATATGCTAAACTTAAAGGTTCCCTGTCTTCTTTTCTATTTAGGTTCTCCTGGAAATGGGCAGCTAGAGAATTTTGCATTTAACATATACTAAAGAACAACACAAATAATAACGACAAGCTTAAATGAGATCTACAGTCCAAATGGAATACATCTGCTACCAATTAAATATCATTGTACTGCTCCGGAGTGATGCTCTACCGCAGCTAGAAATATATTGCACCTAAAGACAAGTGGAACCTTAATTATGCTGAAAGTTATATTACGTTCCTTAGTTGAGAAAATAACTGTTGATAAAGTACACATGTCATTCACCATTGCCCGATCATTTTATAAGCAAAATTCTTATAGATGATTAAGGGATTTCATTTCCGCTTGAAATCATTGCCCGCAGATTTGTTCAATTTGTATAACTAAGTTGAACACGGCGTCCTTGCCTCAGGCATCTCCTTGACCTGGGGTTTGAAGCCTTCTAAGTTTGGACCAAGAGTATCTTTATTCCAGAAAAGCAGAGAATTTTGTAGGATCATAATTACTCCAAAATGATGAAATAACACTTCGCAATTTAAACACAAGGAGCTTGTAAGTGATAAAAATTCCATTTCATGATTGAAATATGTAATATGTTCATTTAGTAGGTGATTAACATATATTATGTGAATTAGTGAAAAGTTTGTGGGTGTGAAGTGGGTAAAGCAAACAGAGAGAGAGAGAGAGAGCATATCAGACACACTAAATGACATAAAAAGAATAAATGGCAAACAACTTTTGGGTGTTATTCATTAGAAGACACTGGAGAATATGTACTCGAAGATAGGCAAAAAGAACGACAGTGGATCACCTGTTTCTCCAGTTCCTTGACTCTTGCTTCGGCTGCTTCACAACTCTCCTCTGCAAGTCGGAGCTGTGGGATCAGATTCAGACACCATAAAGTAAGTAGAGATTTGCAGGTCATGCAGTAGAATGACGAGCAAAGCAAGGGGTAAAAAGAAAGACACCTTTTCGAGAATATTCTCATTTTCTTCTTGTAGCATATCTAGCTGTCAAAGTAAATAGACATTAGCTTGAGAAGAGACGAGCAAACATTACCCTTCCGCTCTAGAGAACAGAAAAGAAATCACTTCAACAGCATAACATATAAATGACATACTTCATCGCGAAGTGCAGAAGAAGCACGCCCCTCTCCCGCATCTTTTAAATTTAACTGTCCTAAATCTGGTGAAAACCTGCAGTTCCCATTGATACCTTGTCATTTCATGAAAATAACATATGCAGATCGCAATTATATACTGAGCCATTACATAAGAAAATTATGCAAGCACTGGAAAGTACTTAGATGCAGAGGTAACCCTCAAGTTAAATTCACACAATGCTGTAGGCCAAGTATATTGCTGAGGTAAATTACTACTTCAACTGCATGCAAAACTACTAGCACTTAAGAGCAAAGCTAAATGAACTAAATTATTCAAAAGAAAATACTCTCCAAATTTGATTTTGGGATCTTGGAAAGATTTAATCAGTCAAGGATAGATTTTAAAGTACTTCTTTTCTCTTTGCCGGTTGCTAGGAGGATCAATAGGTGGAATAGGCGCAGGAGTTTTCAACGAAGTCCTACTAGGAGGTGCAGAGGGAGTTGTTCTAATAGACAACGACGGCCTTCCGGTTGAAGTCGAGCGTGCTGGTAGGACTCCATCCAATAAGTTGCGAGTGACCTAATAAGATATGTACCAGACAATAGAAGGAAAAAGAAATATCAATCAGGCTTCAAATTATGAATCCTCCACAAAAGAATTCACCTCCCAGAACAAACTAACATGAAATTTCACAAATCTCATTAAAAGTTCAGTTTCCACAATATCTTTCGAAATGGCGGTCGCGCAGACATATACTCACTATACCACATTCTGACAATTCACAAAACATCAAATGACAAGAATACATATATTGATCCTTGAGATTGAGCTCCCAAACCACAGCCAACATTATTAGTACGAAATTTACTTCAGTCCACAGCTACACACACAATGCACGACTGAAGAACAACACTTCTAACTCTATCTCAAATTAAATCCACAAATTAAACCCCCAGTTACATCACACCGAACCAGGACAAGTTAAAATTACCGCATCAGAAGAAGATCTACTGATCTTAGGCGACGGAACCACAGGATTAACCCCGCTACTGCCATTATTAGCGCCATTACTCTTGACAGGAGGCCTGGCGAGAGACAGTGGAAGCGGAGGATTGAATCGGAGCCCTAAATCTCCATCATTGTCTCCGTTACCAACCTCGTCGTCATCGTCGTCATTGTCGGCGGCGGCCTGTGAAGCCATGACTTGAGCCAGCCGCTGAGCTGCGGCTTTAGCCGCATAATTCTGAGTGCGCTTGATGCTCGACATGCCAGTCACGGACGACGACCGCACATGACTCCCACGCGCCGGCGACCCGCCGCCCGACTCACTGCTCCACTGGCGCACTCTCTCCATCTCTTTCCGTAAATTACCTTAAATCCAACGGGTTAAACCGAAAAATGTGAGTTGAAGAAAGAGGAGAGACTGTTGTTTGTGGTATGTGCCTAGATCTTCGACTGAAAAATGGCCATGTTTTTCGGAATTATACAGAAATTTGCAGATAAATCTGTAGTATTATAGTATATAATGGCTCCTAGTTGAAGATATACATTTATGTACGTGATTGATGCATTAAAAGATGATCATTAAACATCACTGAACTACTAATTGATGAGCTTCTTGTTGTGTTTTGTTTTTCTCTTGACTTGTTCATCCATTCTTTCAATTTTATTTTACTTTCTTCCAACTCAGAGAAAGAATTTGCCAAGCAAAAGCCACACACTTCGTGCATGTTTAGTATTTTCGACGTGATTATGATGTGATAGAGTAATAAATAATATTGTTTGGGATAAATAGTTATAGGTTAATACAATATTTTGTTTACTTAGGTCTTCTTTACTTGCAATGATTAGCCATGATATCATGGCCTAATCCTTGCTAGAGATGCCAATTTCAACTCGGACCCGAGAAACCCGCCCCGACCCCACCCCGATTTTATTATATATTTCTAATATATATTATAAATAAAAAATTATAATATTATATATAAATCCAAATAAGTTTTGAATGTACCCCACTCTATATAAGAAATAAATAAAAATAAAAATTTAATTGATAAGAAATTTAATTATTATTTTAAATTTTAGATTAAAAAATATATAGTCTATATTAAGTTATTTAAATCTAAATGATATTATTTATTAAAAAATAAAATATTAGTTTAATGTATTCTTTATATAATATAATTCACTGTAAATTGTAAAATAATATTACTTGAAGAGAAGATTAATAATTTAGATAAACATACTATTTGTCTTATACAATTCATTTTAGATATATATTATATTATATAATGACATTAAAAAGTTTAATTAATAATTACGATATCTTAAAATCCAGCCACCCGATTCATACTAAATTTTAATATATATAAGTATGTGTCCATTAGATTATATTAGACGGTACGATTTAAAATCACATGGTCTGATTCAACGATACACCGTCTTAAATGATTACTCTTTTGTTACGAGTACGATATCTCAACATCTGTATACCCAATAAGTCTAAAACTTTACCAAATGTATTTTTCTGTAAGTTTGATCATATCTAACGGTTTGATCTGAATTTTAACGGTCCGATTAACCTATGTTGTTCAACAATATAAGATGATAGTTACATCAATGTAATACTAACATTTATAAATATCCAAATTTATTGCATATTGTAAACATATATCAATCTCAACTATAAATATTTTTATGTATTTCAATTGCATTATTGTAGAAAATGGAAATTTTCTACAATATTAAATTGTTCAATATGATTTTTTTTAATTTTATAGTATATTTAACTAATTATATTACTACTAAACTAATTAATAGTTTATATTTATAATATTAAAAACTAAATTTACTTTAACTAATATATATATACTTTATTAAAATTAATATTAAAATCTAAATTTATCTATAACTAATATATTTACTTTATTAAAATTAATATTAAAAACTTAATATATTTAGTTTAATATTATTTATCTTTCTTTCTCTTTCTTATTACCCACCCATCTTTTTTTCTCTTCTTTCTTCACCATTTTTTTTCTCCCCCAATTCTCTAAACCCTAGCCCGAAACCAATTGATTTTTCTTCTTCTTCCACCGCCGGCATTTCCTTCTCCCACCGCTATGTGGATTTCAAACTTCTTATTTTTTATGTTCTTGTGAATTTTGGTACTGATGGAGTACGTTTTATTATGATGGATTTTTTATTTTTATTTGTTTGTAATAATTTAAGAATGTTATGCATGAAAGCATGTTTTAATTTTTTGTGTTTAAGAAATAAAAAAATGAACACAATAACATATTGATAATTCGGAACGGGGCCGGGCGGTGAAGGACAAGCGGATCCGCCCGGGAGCGCGAGCGGAAGCGAGGAAGCGAGAAAATAGCGTAAATTTAAATCTAATTTAAATAAACTACGAATTCCAAGGGTTGTGCCCTTGGGTGCTCAACCGGGCGTTCGATGTAGGATGTGTAAATATTGAAAATGAATATTAAACACATAGGGCATAGATAAATATATATAATCAATCAAAGCGTAATAAACCGTTACCTTTGATTGTTTAGCGTATGCTCCAGGCTACTTGCGTTGTTCCTTCTCCGGAATGCTCACGAAATCCAAACGTATGGAGTCTCCAAAGGTGATCCACACCACACCGGAAGAAACACACGTTCTTCTTGCTAGAAAAGAACGGGTTTAAGAAGGAATCGGTTTAAGAGAAGAACACTATGAATTAGTGTTCTCTTAAACTTACTTTGTTCTTCTTCTTGATTCAAAATCAAGTGAAGAACACAAGTGTAAGAGAGGGAGAGAGGGCCGAGAGAGGAGAGAGAGGAGAGGGACTTTGTCTTCTCTTTTTCCTAGAAAAAGATGAATAATGAATCACTTATGCTTGGTGTTGTATATTCTAATATATATACATAATTAATTTGATTATTGGAATGTGTCTAGGTTCATCCAAGGATGTCTAGATTCATTCCAATCAATCACCATCAATTCTTCAATCAAGCCTATCAAAATTTATGGTATGATCAAATCATACCAAAAGGGAAGAGCTTGATTGGAGTTGATTTGTCTCTTTCCAAAAGAGATAAGTCAACATACCACCTAGCATGAAACATGGCTGATTTTGCTTCCTCCAAGGGAGCATGTCGGCCATGTTTAATTAAGGGAAGAAGTCCAACTTCTTCCTATTCCAAAATAGGAATTATTTCTCCTCTCGGGTATAATTTAACGGACCGGGTTTTATCGTAATCCAATTACGACGAACCCAACATTAAATCCAATTTAATGTCCATTTAAATTATTCCCGTTGATCTTTTAATCCAACTAAAAGATCTAACGTCTCAACTTTTCATATTTAATTAAAAATCCAATTTACCGATTAAACTAAAGCTCGATACAATATCGGCCCGTCCATCCACTGGACTTTCCCTTAAGTAATCCAATTACTTATTTATCCTTTGAGATTAACTCCAAGTCGATCTCTCAACCTCCTCGGTGATTTGTGTGTGATCCTTTAGGTTCACCCTCAACTAGACTTGGGCCTGTGTCCCACAAGGGCCCGTTACCATGGGTGGCCGTCTAGCAACGGTCCATGGCACTAGAGACTAGGTGAATTGGCGTGAACATTTAGGCGCCGATTTCGTAGGGGTACGATCCTTCCGTCTACCGTCTCTTGGCCTTAGTCTAGGTATGGAATTGGGCGTCGGTTCCCATCCTTGACTGGGCATATATGCTTAATACTCGAGACCATGTATGCTTCATTGCGTCGACACAGGAAACCATTCCCCGTTCGACCAACCACTGTGGCCACAGCTTCAAACAGCATGAACGTGTCTCCGAGTGCATAGCAGATACCTCTGTCACATACTGACAGGAGACGGATCCTCTTCTTGGAATCCACCGTCCTCGCTACACATTCCGACTGCACTGGACAAGGCTTATGATAATCATCTTACAGAATGATTACCTCTCGCCAGATCCAAGATACAACCATCATGTGCACGCGACTGCCATGATCCCTCAAGTCTGAGGATTACTCCCGTACTATCGGAACCGGGGAAAACCAATCATACCGACCAAGCCTCCAAGGCTTCCATATGATGATCCCCGCGAGTCAATCCAGTCGGCTCGACCCCAGTCGACCAACCCATCAAGATCGTGTAGGCGTCCCACGCCTGT
Source organism: Sesamum alatum (assembly GCA_034509735.1). Taxonomy (NCBI): domain Eukaryota; kingdom Viridiplantae; phylum Streptophyta; class Magnoliopsida; order Lamiales; family Pedaliaceae; genus Sesamum; species Sesamum alatum. The sequence goes on from JACGWO010000012.1 coordinate 12,733,250, forward strand.
CGCCGATGAAACACGACACTCATCCAATGAACACGACTCTTGACGCAAGTTTCAATAGGACTCTCGATGCCTGTCTCGAGTTCCTCGACTTGGAACGTTTCAGACCCAACTCTTAATCAGTTGGTTTCATTACCACCATCCAATGCGTGGCCCAACTGCACGAGTTGTTATCCATGGTCTGTGGGCTTTGTTGCGATATAAGTTAAACACCGTTTTAACCAATATAAGATGAGCGCAACAAAGAAGGTACCATTGATGATGAACACTCATATTATTCATCACATAATAATATTACATTTACATCAAGTTGTCAGATAGGTTACAAATCGTCAAACCTATTGGCTTCTGGTCACCTATTCTAACAGGCGGGTCGGGGCGAGACGAGGTCGGGGTGGCGGGGCGGGGCGGGGTTTGGAGCGAGGCGGGGCAGGGTATGGGGCTGAATTTTTTTAACCGAGGCAGGTCTCGGGTCCGGGCGGACCCGTACCAGACCCGCCCGATTGCCATCTCTAATCCTTGCTAGCAATATGTTTACTTCTTTTTGGCCAAGCCCAACATTAGCACCCCAGGCCCGTCATTTGTCATGATAAATGGATGATCCAAATCAGTTTTTCACTCCAAAATTATTTTATCACCGTGACCCACCAACTCTTGATTAAAATTTGCTTTCCGCTTATGTCCTCAACTTTTGAATTTTCGTACCCACCTTGCCCTTGAAAGATGATTTTATTACAACCAAAAATATGGGGATGATGTGACCACTCATGCATGTTTTGTTGTGTACATAAATCAATACACTCAACATGTCATGTCAAAACTTTTTTACAAGGGCAAAGGGGTAAATTGTCATCAGTCTTACTATTACAACTACACAAAAGTCAACAACTATCATGATTTTATGCTACAAGTTAAAAACACAAGTAAACACATGCATGAACAATCACTTTTTTTTCTTATCACTACTTCAATAACAATTTAGTCAATCACAAATTAATCCACACCCTAAAAGTAAAGGAGGTCTTAGTATGATATGTTTTAGGATTGTAGGTTAATATAAATCGATTTTAGGGGAACATTGTAATTTTTTCTACACTTGAGGATATTGAAGTAACTATAATATGCAATAGAAGGGCTATATGGACCAATGCACTAATTATAACTTGACGCAATTTTCGGATGATTTGAATACCACCTCTTGAATCATGGATTTATCATTTATTATAAAGGGCCCATGATTCAAATCAAGGGCCCATACTTTTACAAGTAAATATAGATTTGGGAGTGATTCGGTTATAAATTAAACTTAATCATGGATAGTAAACATGCCCTTCTTGCATTAAATCCGAACTTTTAAGGCTATAATTGTTTGTGGTTTTATCCTGTGTGAAGAGTCTGTAATCCCCTACAGTTTGTATTAGGGTTGGACTTCTCTCTTGTACACCTATAAATAGGGTACTCCTATGGAATGACAAACACAATTACTATTCGACGTACACTCTCCCAAAGCCTCTCGCTAAATGCTCTCTCTGTTCTCTCTATGTGGAGCGAGAGAAGGGCGATCGTGACAAGGAAAAGAAGGGACGTGCTACGAGATACGTGGATTTGTAGGGCGTGCTTTGTAGATCCAAGAGAACGTAGGAAGCTTGTAGACAAGCCACAAAGATCCAGGTGTCACAAAGTTGATTCCGCTGCGAGTTGACATACCATAGCTTTGAGGTAATCATCGGAACCGATTATGTGCAATCTGTATTAATGTGCTTCACATATATGCTTTATTTTCCTACAGTGGTATCAGAGCCATTAGGGCTTGTACTCGCTTTATATTGCACAACATGTGCGTATTTAATTTTATGCTATGAACTATCTTATAAAGCATGAGATTATATATGTAATTAGCATGATATGATTTTACATATTGTACAAATTAGCATGTACAAACCCACTTGTTTCATGGCAAATTCGAACCCATTTTTTTTACACGAGATCCGTGGGTTCTTTTGTAGTTTTTTTCCTATCATATGTAGTTTTTTATGTGAAGATCATATGGTTAAATTTTAGTGGAAAATAGATGAATGGTTTATGAGGAAATCAAAACCCTAGTTCTTGAAAATCATTTTTCTTGGATAAAAAAACTGATCTGAATCTATTGTTTTTTCCTGAATATTTTGTGCTATATTGTTGGGCATGAAAAGAGGTTCGAAACGGTATATGATTCATCGAAAACGACTTTAAAATGAGTAAGATATGGATTTTTCTATTTTTCGCCGGATAAAGACCAGTCGCCGGAAAACGGCGCTGGAAAAACATCCGGCGCCGGAGTTCAAAAAAAATAAAATAAAAAAATATATGTATTAGCGCTGACTGAGTGCGATGACCGCGCGGCCGCTGCCGCGCGAGCCCGCGGCCAACGCGCTGACAGCGCGCCAGCAGGGTTGAGCCGGCTCGCGCTGAGTCGAGCCGAGCCGGCAGACTCTTTTTTTTGTTTTTTTTTTTGTATTATTGTATTTTTCCTCTTTTTTAGATTACAAAGAAAACTGAAATATTTTCTAAAGGAAATTTGACCTTTGTGAAATATTACCTTCATGTCATATTATTTTTCTAAGTGTAAGAGTCATCATTATATTTTTTTTGTTGGGTGATTGTGTATGCCTTAGAAGATAATTTTTATGCATTTCTTGGTAATTTCATACTATGCCTATGAGTGTTTATTGTTATATGGCATGTGAATTGAAATTCGGGTGCTCATGAATAACGTGTGTTCCTTTTAATTTTATGATTGAAATAATTTATGGAGATGATGATAATGCGGTATCCCCTTGTTTTTCTAGATTGATGTAGTAGGCCAAACATATGTATTATATTTTACGGGACATTTATTCTGGGGCCCATTTTGAGGCCATGTATTTTATTTTGGGGATATGTTTCGCTGATTATTACCATAGGCCATAAGATTATTTCAACATGAAGCACCGAAATTTTCGATCCCACTGAATTAAAGAAAGTAATAAATTTTTACTGGGATCTAGAATAAGATCATAGAACAGTACCTAATATAAATACGCATGTTATACAGCAATGGAGACCGATATAGATTTTTTCTAACCTCCATGGTAGTGCCAAATTAGATGGCCAAAACTATGCAATGTGGCATAGAAAAATTCAGTATTTTCTGCATCATAAAAAGATTCTTGAGCATCTCACAACTAGCATGCCTGAGCCAGTAGAGCCTGAAAATGGACAAACTGCCCAATATCGTCGCGAACTGGACGCGTACAATAAGTGGCGGGATCAAGATTTGAGTGCGCGCTTTACTATGCTAAGTTGCATGCACGATAATATGATCTGTGAATATGAGAAATATTCAACAGCTGAAGAGTTATGGGAAGTTTTGAAGGTCGCATATGGTAGCACTTTGGCTACAAGGCTAAGGGCTCTGACCCTTAAGTTCAATCAGTATTGCTTGACCCAAAACACTCGATGATCCAACATCTTGATGTGATGAATGATATGATTCAAGAACTCCAAAATATCGGTACTGAACTCAGTGATGAACAACAAGTTCTGGCAGTCCTTAGGTTGCTACCTGAGCAGACTTGGGTGCTAATGCACAATGGGCAAATAAAAACATTTGAAAGTGTCGCCAATCATTTGAAACTTGAGGCTGACCGTAGAGAAACTGAACGTGCTCAGCAGGCTGCCCTAGTCGCACATGCCGGTCAGCGTAAGCCCCATAAAGGCAAACGTTGGAATAAATCGGCTGGTGCAAGATAGAGCCAGCCCCAGAGCCAAAGCCAGAACTTGGCCCCACAAGGTGACAAGGCTATGAAGCGTCGCCGAGGAAAATGGGGTGGAAAGAAAAACACGGCAAAGGCCAAGTGCTATAACTGTCAAAAGATGGGTCACTTTGCTTGTGATTGCACTGAGCCAAAGAAGGTTAGTCCTAACCCCAGCTCTCCAAGTTCTTTTGTGTCCTCACAAGTTTTTTTGTGGCTAATTCTCTCATTGGTTGGATTGTAGATACAGGCGCAACAAAACACGTGATAAGGGATCGAGCTGGATTTGTAGATTACCATCGAGTACCAGCATGCAACCATTACATTGCTATGGGCAATGGCGCACAAGAGGAGGTCCTTGGAATCGGTTCATACCATCTCAAGCTCAGCACTGGGCGTGAGCTACTCCTTTGTGATGTGCAATATGCACCTAGCATTGAATGTAATCTACTTTCAGTTACAACATTGATGGAACATGGTTTTTCTTTTCTGTTTGAACAAATATGTTTGTCTATATATTTTGGTAAAGGCCTCTATAGCTTAGGATTTATGAATAATGGTTTTTTCATGCTAGAATTAGCAAATGAATGTGTTTCTTACATTGTTTCTTCTGTTGATAATATCTCTGTTAATTGGCATGCGAGATTGGGACACATAGGACAAGAAAGGATAACTAGGTTAGCTCGAGAAGGCCTATTAGGTTCTCTGGCTAAAGTCCACCTTCCTCCTTGTGAACCATGTTTGGCGGGAAAAGCCTGCCGAAAGCCTTTTGGGAAGGCTAAGAGGGCTACTCACTCCTTAGAGTTAGTCCACTCAGACATATGCGGGCTAATGAATGTGAGAGCACGTCACGGTGCATATTATTTTCTCACTTTTATTGATGATTATTCGCGCTATGGGTTAGTATATCTCCTATCTCACCGTTCGGAAGCGCTTGCTTGTTTTAAGCGATTCTTAGCAGAGGTTGAGAATCAACGAGATAGGAACCTGAAAGTTCTAAGAACTGACAGAGGGCGAGAATATCTTTATGATCAATTCAAGCAAATTTATGAGGAAAAAGGAATCATACGACAATTAACGATTCCACATACTCCACAACCAAATGGGGTTGCAGAGAGAAGGAATCGTACACTTCTGGAAATGGCCAGATCGATGATGGCGCAAGCAAATCTTCCAATATCATTTTGGGGAGATGCAATTTTGACTGTTGCCTACATCTTAAACCGTGTGCCCTCCAAATCTGTTCCTTCGACTCCCTATGAATTATGGCATGGCAGAAAGCCCAACTTAGAAGGCTTACGCCCATGGGGGTCGGCATAGTTTGTTCACAGTACCTCTCATAAGTATGGGAAATTGGGTCCTAGAGCCAGCAAACTTATCTTTATAAGATATTGTGAGCACTCCAATGGCTATGTGATGTACGGTGAACACCCTGATAGAGGAATGACATAATTGAGTCCCACGATGTAGATTTCCTTGAAGAGGATTTCCCGAGCATAAGTGAAGTCAAAGGGGATCTTGAACTATACGAGTTACGAGATCCTCAGGGCTGCGCATCTATCCCTGGCGAGGGTGAGACTCCACATTCTTACCCAGCACTCGACGGGGATAATGAAAACAACCCCAAATTAAGTGGGAGTTGATTGCTAGAGGAACATAACTCTCAAAATCCACAGATGCAAAGAAGCAAAAGAGGAGGAATACCCCGTCATCGATATTAGATCGAAGGGGAAACCTTTGTATGTGTTTCTGTAGATGTGGATGAACCAGCTACTTACGAAGAAGCTGTGACTTCACTGAATGCAAAAGACTGGATAGCTGCAATGGAAGAAGAGATATTTTCTATGGCTAAGAACAATGTTTACGAGCTAGTTGATCTTCCAGCTGGGCGTAAGACCATTGGGAACAAGTGGGTTCTAAAGGTCAAATGTAAGGCAGATGGAAGCATCGACAAATTGAAAGCTCGATTGGTGGCGAAGGGTTATACCCAACGAGAGGGTGTAGACTATGAAGAGACGTTCTCCACAGTGGTGAGATTTGTCTCTGTTCGCCTACTCCTAGCCATTGTCGCCTACCTAGATCTGGAACTGTTCCAGATGGATGTAAAGACAGCATTTCTCAATGGAGAACTGGATGAGGAGATCTACATGGATCAACCTGACAGTTTTCGGGAAATGGGATGTGAAGGCAAAGTGTGCCGCTTAAAACGTTCCATTTATGGCCTGAAACAATCATCCAGGCAGTGGTACTATCGATTTCATCGAGCTATCACCTCTATAGGCTTCACGATGGTTGAGGAGGACCACTGTGTGTATGTCAAAAGAAGTGGAAAGAAGTTTTTGATTCTTTCACTATACGTGGACGGCATTTTGATGGCAGGAAATGGCATGAAAATGATTGCGCCACTCAGAAGTGGCTATCCTCAACATTTGAGATGAAGGACATGGGAGAAGCTGAGTACATACTTGGTGTTAAGATACACCGTGATCGCTCTGGGAAACTTTTGAGCTTGTCTCAAGAGACTTATATCAAAAGGATCATAGAGCGATTTCGTATGCACAATGCCAATCCTGTCGACACACCCATGGACAAAAGTTATGTTCTTAGCAGAGAATTGTGCCCTAAGACAGAAGAAGAGAAGAAACACATTGCTAAGGTTCCATATGCTAGCGATGTAGGAAGTTTGATGTACGCTATGATGTGTACTCGACCAGACCTGTGCTTTGCAGTTGGAATGGTGAGCAGGTATCAAAGTAAATCCTGGACCCGACCACTGGGTAGCGGTCAAGAGGATACTCAGATATCTAAAAGGAACAAGTGATCTGGCTTTGACCTACCATGGGGGAAGTTTAAAGCTGGTTGGAAACAGTGATGCTGATGGATCAGGGGACAGAGATGAACGCAAATCCACATCAGGATATGCATTCTTGTTAGGAGGTGCTGCTATTACTTGGTGCAACAAGAAACAAACCTGCATCTCTTTGTCCACCATGGAAGCAGAATATGTGGCTTGTACATCAGCGGTCCAAGATGCTATCTGGCTGTGGAGATTCCTCAAAAGTCTGTGCATTTCGGCGCACGTTGATGATGCTATTGTAATCTATTATGATAACACAGCCGCCATAGCATATGCGAAGGACCCCAAGTACCATGGGAGGACTAAGCATATAGATACCAGATACCACTTCATTCGTGATAACATTGCGCAAAACCAAGTGGTTCTTAGGCATATTCCTACTACTGATATGATAGCAGATCCTTTTATTAAACCTTTGCGTAGAGACGCATTTCAAAGGCATGTTAGTAGTATGGGACTGCGTAGGATTTAAGTTTTGAGCCTGTAAGAACATTTTTATTATAAGAATATATGATTCTTGTTTCGTTAGAGTACTGTGTCTATATATATGTGTAAATGTCACTAGGCTTAGATTGACCCACTCACATGGGTGATCTCCCTGGCGCTATGATAGCGAGCAGGATGAGGCTTAGAAAGGATCACTTTGCATAAATCAGTCATGCGAATGATCGTCTTCACGCTTTAAGAGTGATGGAGGTCAAACATACAACCAAGGCCGCCTTAGCTAAAGAGCTAGGATGAGATCATGCGTGATCGACTATGAAGTATGTCCAAACTTCATAAAAGCCTGTTTACAGCCGAACGTGCGAACCGCTAGAAGATATCAAGAGGGTAACTGTCTGGTGATACGCAGGTTAGGCGCTTGGACAACGACTGAACTCAGGTTCATGTGATGTTAAGAGCAGTGACATGCCCAAGTTGAGTGGAGCTCCATCATAGCATGTAATCATACTACATGTGCGTTAAGACGACCTACTATGGGGAGTGACTGAATAGGTCCCTGCTTCATGACTGTGTGAGCCCAGACAATCCCTTGTACCCTTTGGGACTCAGGACCATATCATGAGGCGTAAGCTTGATTATGCTACTTTGGCATGCTTTCCAATGGCCACTAGTGATACGGTCTATCGGAGCATGTCTAGGAAAGCTGTCAAGGCCAAACTGATTGATGTGAGAGGCCGAGGAAGAACAAAGTTGGTGGTGCACTTATGTTCTATTGTTCATAGCCCGGCGACTTAGTCAGAATATGTCTGACTAGTCATGAACGTAGCAGTATATTTGAGAGGGTCAAGCATACTCTATTTGTTGAGGGATCTGGAGATGCTTGACCAAGTGTGTCCACAAGGTTTGAGGTACACAATGAGTTTCTTTGGAGTTGATGAGTTATGTTAGTATTGGTGATAACTTAATATAACTCTCCTCATGTTTTCTCTTTTCTCGCTTGGTCGCACGCCTTACTCCCTGTATGAAAGAGGGGATGGGAGATGAGATATTTTGGATTGGAGAGGCTATGTCAAATATGTATGAGTGGGAGATATTAAAAATCATTCATATTTCACAAGAGTTTGATGTCTCCTAAAACTCCTGGTTAGGGAGGACTCCTATTGCGTGAAGAGTTTGTAGTCCCCTACAGTTTGTATTAGGGTTGAGTACAAACACAATTACTATTCGAAGTACACTCTCCCAAAGCCTCTCGCTAAATGCTCTCTCTCTTTTCTCTCTTGGAGTATCACCAAAAGTCTCCGGGGGTTTAAGGCGTGTAAACTCTGGTGGATAGCTCTGGTAGTAATCTACGTGGAGCGAGAGAAGGGCGATCGTGACAAGGAAGAGAAGGAACGTGCTAGGAGATACGTGGATTTGTAGGGCGTGCTTTGCAGATCCAAGAGATCGTAGGAAGCTTACAGACGAGCCACAAATATCCGGGTGTCACAAAGTTGATTCCGCTGCGTGTTGACATACCATAGCATTGAGGTAATCATCGGAACCGATTATGTGCAATATGTGTTAATATGCTTCACATATATGCTTTATTTTCCTACATATCCCACCTCATCTTAATAAGAAAAGAAAAAAACAAAAAGAAAGAGAGAAATTGAATTTAGTTAAATAAGACTTTTTTTAAGCATGTGATTTAGCGTGTGATAAAAGTGTTATGATAGTAGTTGATTACTACAAACAAAAAATAATACTAGCAATAAAAACATAAGTGACGTTGTATTGTCACTAATTATTATGTCTATTAAGTGATAAGAAATTTTATTTTGTTACTGTTGGGCAAATGGCCCTAACATGTTATTTTGTAGTCAAAGCGAGCATGAGATAAGTTGTGCCCACGGCTTATCACATGACCACTTCTGTCTAGTGCATTTTTGATAATCCGTGATCACGGCTTATCAGAAATACATTTCTGTCCCACTACAGTCTTTCGGGTTTATCTTTATAGATTTGCATTTGAATCAATGGTTAGAGGTAAGTATCTTAAAATATTCGCTTCCGCACTCTATGATCTAACATGTATATGATGTGATTAATAAATAAATAAATAAATATATGTTAGACATAAATTTTTGCCAGCAAGTTTGTTGAAATGTTTAGATGAATTTATGTTTTGACCATTTGTTTCCTATAGCCTATTTAGTATGTTTATAGTTACTATAGATTTTCATGATTCTAATAGTGATAATATTTAAGTAAATGTTATCACAATGTATAATTAGTGATTAAAAAAAAGTTGTTTGATATGGAAATAAATTGAGGTCAAACCTCTATTTAATGAGACTTTACTTCCCATAATAAGAAGAGAAGGAATGAAGGAAGAAGAAAGGAATAATAAGGGACAAAAGGGCAAGAATCATGGAACATGGGCATAATCCAAGGAAAGACAGAGATATTCAAGGGATAGGGGCTATTGTGAAGGCCACGAGAAATTATATTTTTAACCCCGTACGATGTTTCCATGTATAGTATTTTATGAAGAAGCTAAGGTTAATTTCATAATGTTCCTTTACTTGCCTCATTTAGATCACTAGTATGTATACAACCTCCGATTTTCTCAATTAGGAGGTTGAAGAAAAAGATAAAAGAGAGAGATTACTTGTGAGCAATAGTTGTATTATTGCAACGTATCAAGGATTGTACCCAATTTGTTTATTAATCAAATAAAGCATATCTTATTTGATCTTTATATGATTTATATTGAGCAATATCAAATTGGTGCCATTTTTGGGAAGATATAATCCCAATACTGAGAATGCAAACCCGGTCAAAAGCTAGACATCTTGGAAAGAACGAAGAAACGAGACAAAGGGGCCACCATGGTAACGAAAGGGAATTTCCCGCGTTGGAAGATACGAACCTGAACCCTCTTCAAGATGAGAGGCAAGGGTAGGAGGAAGTAGAAAAGGAAGCGGATGGCCTACACCCTTTAGCACCTCGATCTCCTATGGTCCAAATGACACAAGAAGCGCTCTAGCAAATGATCGAAGATGTGTCCACCCACAAAAGGTTATTTCCTATTTATGGTTAATCGTGAAAGGGAGCATTCTACCCTATGTTCCCCTTGCCGAAGCTGAGGTACACCCTCCATCCCAGAGGATAATGAGCTAAGGGAGGATGGCCCCAGGGACATGTATATGGAAAAAGAGGGAAGCAGTCAAGCCTCTTCCCATCGTCCTACGAGGATGAAGAAAAGTCAGAGAGAGGAACTCGATATGAAGCTCGAGAGGGAGTTGCCGCCAATAGTCAGAGGGAGAACATTTCTCTCCTCCAAGGGGGCGCTAGTAACAGCCAGAGGGAGAATATTTATCGCCTTCAAAGTGTTGCACACAACCCCCTACACCACTAACGGTCGCGCCCATAAGGAGGAGCCCATTCTCAATGCCAATCTTGGCTAAAGCATTACCTCAGGGTATACGAATCCCCAACTTAGCCGAATACGATGGCATGGGTGCTCCAGAAGATCACTTGGACAAATTCCTAGCTAAAGCTGATTTGCTGGATTTAAGCAATGTTGGATATTGTAAAATCTTCAGTACCACGCTAGCTGGGAAAGTGATGGCATGGTTCAACCAATTACCCAAGCACACAATCGAGAATTTTGAACAGTTGTCACAATGATTCCTGCACCATTTTTCCATTAATAAGAGATATCCAAAAACAGCTTCCTACCTTTTCACAGTAGTACAATGCGAGTAGGAAGTTTGAGGGAATACGTGCAAAGAGTTTTAGAAGCAGTATTAGAAGTGCCTCATGTAAATCATGAGGTGTTGGCAAACATCCTTCAGCAAGGTTTGTGGAAGGGAAGATCCTGAGAACCAATTGTAGGAAAACCCCCAACAACCCTTGATGAACTCTTGAAGAGAGCTTAAAAATACATTCACATTGAGCAGGCGATGGAACCAAAAATGGAGTCAAGCAATAAAATGAAAGGTCGAGAGGGACAAAGAAAAGACCCACGGAGAAAAGGAATGCTAGAGGCACAAAGGCGCATGCCCCCGACATGATTCATGCGATACACCTTCCTCAAAATGCCGAGAGCATAAATCGTAACCCATCGCAGAACAACAGGAAATAGTCCAATGGACCAGAAAAATGGAAGATAACCTGAAAAGGCTAAAATCTAAAAAGTATTGTCGATTTCACAAAGATCGTCGACACAAGACTGAGGATTGTTGTCACCTCAAAAATGAAATTGAAAATTTGATACAAAGGGGGTACCTAAGAGAATATGTGGGAAACTACTCCCAATAGCAAGAACTAGCCCCTACCCTAAAAAGACCTGATGCCAGTTTTGAAAAGGCGGAAAGCTCCAAAAAGAAGGAAAAAAGAAAGGAAAACCTCCCAACGATAGGAATAATAGGTGTTGTCACAAGAGGACTAGCTGGAGGAGACTCGACTAGAGCTAGAAAGGCATTGATAAGAGTTGTCACCTCCACACAACTAGTTAACTTATGTGATGAAGGAGCCCACATGGGGGTCCCAGAAGAAAAAAATCACCTTTAGCTCAAAAGACTTAGAAAAAGGAATACCTCCACATACTGATGTCTTGGTGATTTCCGCTACAGTCTCCAACTTTTCTGGGTGAAAAAGATATTGGTGGATAGCGGAAACACGGAGGACATTCTTTTCCTCATGGCATTATAGCAAAGGGGGATTGAAGCTAACATGTTGCCAAAAGTAAATACCCCTTTGATCGGATTCAATGAAAACACCGTGGGACCACTAGGAGAAATTGCATTACCAATCTCCATAGGAACGCACCCACACTGAGCCAGAAGAATGTTAAAATTTTTAGTGGTAGATGCTCCATCATCATACAATATCATCCTGGGATGCTCGAGTCTAAATTCCTTTAGAGCAGTGGTATCAACTTACCACATGAAGATGAGCTCGGTATATCTCATGAAAAACACATAACATGGGCCATAGAATTTAAAGAGAATAAACAAGATGCAAGAAATTGTAAAGAAAACTTTACCCTTGTAGTTTCTTGTTTGGCTACACGTGTTGTTTCTCGACTTCACACCTCTAATACTCTAGTAGAGTACCTCCAAAGTAGTCCACGCAATTCTCCGGATTTCTACATTCTCCCGTGCTAGCAAGAAAATCATTTAGGGAGAAAAGATATCAACAATACGCTATGAATTAACATGATTGAAATCTTGTTTTTCTTCCTTGATCAAATCAAGAAGAACAAGAATATTTTTCTTGGAGAGAGATGGGAGTGCACGAGAGAGAGAGAGAGAGAGAGAGAGAGAGAGAGAGAGAGAGAGAGAGAGGAGCCGCCGGGTATGTGTGTTGTGTACCTTTGTGTATTTAAATGACTTAGTCATTTAATCTACACAAACCTCTTTCACAAGAGTCACAACCTACATAAACCCTAGAGAGGTTGACCTAGTCCAACCTCTCTTAGGTAGAATCTTGGCCCTTCATCTCTACTCTCTAAGATCAAATCTTGTCCACTCATTTGCTTGGACTTTTATGGATCGGCTTTATTTAAATCTAATTTAAATAATCCAAAGGTCCAATGCGCTTTATATTAAATCCAATTTAATATTTAAGCTCAACGAAATAATTATATCCTTTTAATCCAATTAAAAAGAAAGTCCAACCTCATATTCATAATTCAATTTATGAATTAAGCCCGATTAATCCAATTAATCTGCCAAGGCTAATATCTCCAAGAAAATAATTTAATCTAATTAAATTAATTCTTCTACCAGAATTAATTCCAAATTATTTTCTTTCACATCCAATGAATCTGTGTGACTCTTTAGGTTTACCCTCAACTAAACTTGGGCCAAAGTCCGATTATCCTATAACTAGAAGTAGCCCATTGCCATGAATGATTGTCTAGCAACGGTCTATGACACTAAAGACCAGGTGAAACATGGCGTAAACATTTAGGCTCCTGAATGTCTACGAGTATGGTCTTTCTATCTACTTTCTTGCGGCCATAGTCTAGGGTATGAAATTGAGCGTCGGTTCCTATCCTGGACTAGGCGGTTATACATAATACTCGAGACCCTCGTTTACCTATTGAAACATCACGGGGAACCCATCCCATTGATTCAGTCATTGTGGCCACAGATTCTAAGAGAAAATGAGTCTCAGAGTGTAAAAGAGACACTACTGTCATAAACGCTGATAGGAGACGAATTCTATCTTGGAACGCACCGTCCTCACTACACATTTTGATTGCACCAGATGAGGTTTATAACGACTGTTTCTTTGAACACGAATGTTGATCGCCAAACCTAAGCTACAACCATCATATGCATGTGATTGCATTGGTTCCTCAAGTCCGAGAACTAATTCCGTACTATCAGAGCCGGGAATACTAGTCATACCGACCAAGCTCCTATAGGCTTTCATATGATGATTCTCGTGAGTCACCTCAGTCAATCGTCTGCCTAACCAGCCAACCCAATAAGTCCCGTGGACGATCTACATCTCCTACTGATGAAACTCGGCTGCAATTCTTAGTGCAAGTCTCTCTCGAACCGTCGATGCCCTACCTCGAGGTCCTCGATTTGGAGTGTTTCAGATTGATCCACACGAGTTGGTTTCATGACTTCCAACCCTATGTAAAATCCAACTTCTTAGATTCTTAAGTCTGGTTTGTAATTAACAATTGTTAGTAAAAAGAAAATGAACACAACAAAAACGTATTCCATGGATTTGAATATCACTTTTATTCAAAACATAAATATTACATCGAAATTGTCAGAAAATGGATTACAAAGCCCAATCTATTTGGTTTTTTGGTCACTTATTCTAACAAGAAGGAGGCAAGAATAGAGGGAGACACTATGAAGAAAATCATAACAAAACTTTTCCACCGCCAGCCACTGCTGGAATAGCATGAACAACACTCAAAGAAGAGGAAAGTAGAGGAAGAAAGGTCGGTATCAACATAATAGTTAAAGTCAATCCAAATTATGGAAGAGAGTCCTGAGAAAATCCCTTCCATTGGAACCACAATGGAACCTAATTTGGAAAAAGGAGTTTGTTCGGTTCCTCTAGAATCACAGAAAAATCTTCGCTTGGAATGTCCGTGATTTGGTCGGAATAATCCCAGAGATGATGATTCATCGGTTAAATGTCAGCCCAACATGTTGATCGGTAAAGCAGAAGAGAAACTTCGGATAGGAAAGAAACTAAATCATAAGAGATGAAGTGGAGAAGTTGCTTGAAGTAGATTATATCCACTCGGTACAATATCCCGAATAATTGGCAAACGTGGCCTTAGTCCCAAACCTAATGCAAATGGAGGATGTGCAATGACTTCATGGATTTGAACCAGGCATGCCCAAAGGACTCATCCCCCTTACCAAGGATCGATGCACTAGTAGAACAACAGGCTGTGAAATGATGAGTTTTCTCGACGCATTCCAAGGATATAACTAGATCACACTAGTATCCGAGGACCAAGAGAAGACAAACTTCATAACTGAACACGACACCTTTTTCTATAAAGTGATGCCATTTGAACTAAAGAATGCAGGAGCAACATAGCAAAGGTTGGTTAATAAGATTTTTTGAGGTATGATAGGGCGAAACATGGAAGTTTATACAGATGACATGTTAGTAAAAGTTGTGACAGAAAGGACCACATCCAAGACCTTCCAGAATACTTCAAGATAATTGAAGACTTGGGAATGAAATTTAACCTTTCCAAGTGCATGTTTGGAGTCTAGGGAGAAATTTTTTTAGGCTACCTCGTTTTCCATTGAGGGATCGAGGCCAATCCTAAAAGGATAAAGGCCATTCAAGAAATGCGTCTGCCAACAATGAAGAAGGAGGTCTAGAGGTTAACTGGAAGAATGGCTGCATTGAATAGGTTCATCTCAAAAGGGACAAAACAAGGACTCCTATTCTTTAGGGTCTTGAGAAAAATAGACGATTTCTCCTCGAGTCAAGAGTGTCAAGAAGCATTTGACTATATTAAGGCATATTTGTGCACCCCGCCACTATTGACGAAACCAGAACATGGAGAACAACTATAGATGTACCTCGCAACATCAACAAAAGCAGTAAGTGTGGTGTTAGTAAGAGTCGAAGGAAAGGAACACAAGTCGGTTTACTATGTGAGCAAGACCTTACAAAGAGCGGAACCCAAATATCCTCCGATTGAGAAATTAACATTAGAGTTGGTCATGGCAGCTAGAAAGTTGAGGCCATATTTCCAATCGCATCAAGTGGTGTACTAACGAACCACCCCCTAAAACACATTCTAGCAGGCCCAAACGCATTAGGGAGAATGGTAAAATGGGCAGTGGAATTGAGCGTGCATAAATTGACTTCCAACCCTAGCCGGCCATCAAGGCACAAGTCCTGGCAGACTTTCTTTCGAAAATCATTGGAGGAGAAGCAGAAATAAAGATTCAGTATATGGAAGATATTTGTCGATAGATCATCTACTTCCACAAGAAGCGGCGTGAGAGTAATCATAGAGATCCTGGAAGCGGATAAAATGGAGTATGCCATCACATTAGAATTCCCAGCTTCAAATAATGAACCCGAGTATGAATCCATCTTATTAGGATGCAAGTTAATTCTCGTCGCAGGAGCAAGGAAGGTCCACGCTTTTGGCGATTCTCAGCTTATAGTTAACCAAGTGGGTGGGGAATATGAGGCCCGTCAAGAAAAGATGACCAAATACTTGGCACGACTGCAAGAAGAGAAAGATAAGTTTGAGGAATTTGTCTTGCAGTAGATTCCAAGAGAAGAGAACTCAACCACCGATTAGCTGGCTAAGATGACAAGCTCGATACATTTCCTAAAAGAGTGAAGTGTAACCTTGTTATCAACAGCATATCCATAAGTCGAAGAGAAAGATAGTAAGGTGGGAGGGGGAAAAAGAAGTACTTGTGGGAGAAAATGAGGTCCCGCACTGGAAGACTCCAATCGTTCAATATCTTAAAGAAGGGACCCTCCTGCAAGATCTGAAGAAAGCCAAGGCAATCAAAGTACAATCAACAAGATTCATTTTACTCGATGGAGAGTTATATAAACTTTCTTCACCCCTTCTAAAGTGTTTAGAACCTGAGAGAGCATAGTACCTGAGGGTGCACGAAGGTAGCTATGGCAATCATTCAGGAGCCCAATCCCTCATCAAGAAAGTTCTAAGACAGATATTATTGGCCAACTATATTGAAGGACGTCGTAGTTGGTATAAAAATGTTCCCCATGTCAGAGGCAGGCAAATCACTTGCATAACCCTGCTGCATTCATGAAAACCTTATAAAGTCCCTGCCCATTCGACATGTGGGGGATGGATATAGTAGGGAAATTGCCCCGATCGGTTGGACAAAACAAATACTTGATTATTTCAACAAATGGGTGGAAGCAGAGCCATTAGCGAAAATAACTGAGAAGGAGGTGATCAAGTTTATTTGGCAAAATGTCATTGTTGATTCTGCATCCCCTGAGCTATAATCACGGACAACGGAACACAATTCTAGGGGAGCAAGTTAAAGAACCGGCCAGAAGAATCGAAAATCAAGCAACTTTTTTATGTCAGTAAAAAAATCCTCAAGTAAATGGAAAGGTTGAGGTAACCAACAGAACTATCCTCCATCAACTAAAGACACGTCTGGGGGATGCCAAGGGAAATTGGATACATGAGCTCACCAGAGTCTTATGGGCGTAGCGCACCACCCCAAGGCAGGCAACACAAGAAACGCCGTTCAACCTAGTGTGTGGGACGGAAACAGTGCTCCCAGCCGAAATAGGAGAAGAAACTCGGAGAGTACATTCTTACAATGTGGAAGATAATTCATACGCCAGAAGGGGAGATTTGGATCTAATTGAAGAAATCAGATATAAGGCTGGAAGTAAAGTGCAGGCTTATAAACGATTGATGGTAAAAGCATATAATGATAGAGTACGCCTTCGAGGGTTCCAAGAGGGAGATTTGGTGCTACAAAAGACAGAAGCAATAGGACCCATAGGGAAGCTGGACGCCAAATGGAATGGTCTGTATAAAGTGATTTAAGTTGTGGGAACTTACAAATTAGTAATGGGAGATGGAAAACCATTCCCCTGCACTTGGAATGCAAAGAATTTGAAGAAATATTATGTATAATGTGATTATTTCAATGATAAAATCTCTTTGTTTCATTTTTATTCTCGCTCCATTATTCTCAATTATTGCAAATATATCCTAGACTAAACAATCTCGTTATGACTATGTCTAGCATGAAAAATTACATAGTAAAATCCAAATCAAAAGACTTGCAAAGACACGCTAGCCTAAGGTTCATGCCGACATACTACCTTGAGGGCGTTCCCCCCCGAGTAGAAGGCAAAAAACTATTGCACACGGGAGTTCAAAGTTTGGGAATTCCTTGCACAAAAAATTCTCTAAATAGGAATAATAGGTATAAATCATGGAAAGAACTAACAAAGCAAGAAATTATAATACTCAAAACATAAAAATAAGTGTTCATATCCCCAAAACATTCATAATAAAACAATAAGTTTGACATTAAATTTCAATAACTAAGCAGAAGATACGAAAATAATTTAAGGACGAAATAACTCAAGGCTCCACGTTTGCCCCGGCGGGAGCAACCTCCGACATAGGAATAGCTCCCAGGACGTCAACATCACCACTAAGAGGAGGAATAGCAATAGCTTTTACCTGCCTCATTGGATCCTCCTAAGCCAGCCACAGAGAGGGTCCAAAAACATGAAATCTTCGGAAAACGTCCACTAGAGCGAAGAGTAGCCCGACAGTCGTGAATAGTTTGATCATACAAATCCTCAGCCTTCGCAAGAATAGCTCGCTTGAAATCTCCAAAATTCTCAAATTCTTCTTAAAATCGGTCTTCACACACTCCAGATATATCTTCCCTGCATGGCACTTAAGAAACTTGGAGCTTGACGCCACCTCTTTATGCAAAACATCTCTAAGCTCCATTGCCTAAGCCAATGGAGTCCACCACTTCCCCATCCAAATGCTCTTTGGTCTTGTTCGCTTTAGCTCAGGCCAAAGAAAGTTGATTTCCTTCACTCCGATACTTTTCAAAATGTTTGTGAGCCACCTCTACTAAAGTATTAACCTACAAAGAATATGATGGGAGAAATTAGAAAAAACTATTAGAAAGAAACTTATGCAAATAAAATAAGAAGGAAAACATAACATTTACCCTTGAAGACTCCCCACAAAGCATGCTCACAAATCCATCATCGGAAAGGTCCATAAACTTAGACACATCAAAGTCGCTAACCACAGGGCGAAGTTTCTTCCGAGCTATTTGAACATCAGTCACATCCCAATAAGAGAACACTCCATTGTGATGGTTTGTCCCATAAGTGAAGTAGCCTTTCCCAAGTCCATGTTAGGAAAGATGAGACGAGGTATCGCTTGGACGCTTAGAACCACTTCCCATAGAATTTGGAAGCAGTGAGCGTCAACCTCCTGAAGTATCTCGCAACAGCTGGAGACTAAGACCCCGTTGCTCACTCTGATTCTTGCCACTGGGAGGAGGTCGGACTCGAGAAGAGTTTCCCGAGGGATTCTCACGTACAGCTTTGAAATGACGAACCACTTCCAAAGAAATTTTCTTTCCCTGTAAAGAATAAACAAATAGATAATCAAGACATAATTTATATCAAATAAGCATAAAACAACAAAGGAGAAGATAATACCATCAGCAAATAGGTGCAATATGTTAGACTTCATAAAACAATCCCACTTTGATAAAAGACATTTTGAGATCATGGCTAGGGGAAAAGGTGATAGGAGAATCCCCCAAGGGACACAAAAATCTCGAATGTAAAAGAACATCTATTTCCAAGGACCCCGAGACGAAGTACAACCATCAAGAAACTTACAACCATTCTGGGGGTAGAAGAAAAAATATGAATCATTTAAAACTTTTTTAATGGTAAAAAGAGTATGAAAACCTCTAGGGATGGATGAAGCTCTAAGTCCCATACGACGGAGGAAACCATGGTGAACATGAAAGAGTTGGGGGTAAGTTGACTTATACAAAGACCCCCATTCCTAACAACTTCCATTAATAAGGGGTGGGGAGGAAGCTAGAAACCCGAGGAGAAGTACGCAGAGTAGGCAGTAAAGAAACCTGGTGGAGGATGTTTAATCCTACCTCCTGAATAAGGAAAAATAAACTCGACAGAGGAGAGGAATTATGATTCTCTTCCAAGAAGCGAAGCTCCTCTATTGTAAAGACGCTATCACAGACATCCACGTCCATGATCCAACAACGAGGTTTGAGAATTGAAGAACATTTCCCCAAATCCTTCGGGACAACCAAGGGAACCATTGAACTAACAACCTTAGGAGAAGAGGAGGTGAACCCAAATGAAAACATCTAAGGAGTTGGCCGGACAATCGAGGAGATTACGAATTGCCTCAATGACTTCAAAAGCTAAAACTATCCTCATCGACATCTAAGATTATTGGATTCAAAGCTTGAGGATGACTAGACGGCTGACGACGCAACGACTCCTCGCCACGGAGTAAAGAATTTGGGCGAAGGGGATCTCCTTGACCATGCCGATTGAGGCGAGAGGACTCATCCTGGCTAGATTAGCCGAGGCCAAGGACGCCTGGCCAGCTTGGTCGAGGCCTGTGCCTCGACCAACATGTTGGCCGATGATACCTCAGCCAACCTGGTCGAGGTTGCCTTGGCCACCCCTTTGGCCAAGGCGATGCAGTCGGGTCCTCGAGGGAGAATTAATTCCTCCCTACCCGGAGACAAATTCGGATCGTTGAAGAAGACATGGATGCAAGAGATAAACAAGAAAAATAAGGAACAAAACAAAAACACGGAATTGAAAAGAGGACTTCTAATTTTTAAAGATGAAGTGTACCTTTTCAGTTCGACATTTGTAACTAGTAGGAGCCAACGACAACAAGGAAGAGCTGACATTAGAGAAGCCCAAGAATTATGCTAAGAAGAGAAGTAACGAAAGAATGCATGAATGCAACTGTATGCATTTATATACTTCCAACAAAGAACACCTTACCAAAAGATGAAGATTGCCAACCGAATCCCAATTATCTTATTTTCAATAATTGGGACTTGGAGGGACGGTTGATATGAAAAGAAAATGAGATCAAACCTCCATTTAATGAGACTCTACTTCTCATAATAAGAAGAGAAGAAATGAAGAAGAAAGGAATAATAAGGGAAATAAGGCAAGAATCATGGAATATGAGCATGATCCAAGGGAAGAAGGAGATATTCAAGGGATAAGGAGTGTAGACAAATTAATTTTGCACCAATTCAAATGACGACAAGTGGAAAATATATATTGTTTATCAATTATATTCTATTTTTCTATTTATATTTTGGAATTTACTAAATTAATTCTAAATATAAATAGTTAAATTAATTGATATTTTAATATATATTTCATCATCAAATCAACGGTCGACACGTGTCAAATTGAGGTGTTCCGGCCAATCAAATCAAGATAAATATTTCTCATATTATCTCTTTAAAAAAATACAAAAATTAAAGAGATAATATTGAAATTGACCAATCATGGCTTTCCAAATATTTAATGCATTTATTTATTTAAATTAAAATAAAAAGATAATACAAAATAAGTGTTCAAGTTCACCAGAACACTACCAATTTGACAACTATATAAAGGGGTCCTTGGAACTCATTCAAAACACACACACATACAAGCAAGAGAGCATTCAAGAAGTCCCGAAATCCTCTCAAGCACAAATCAAGGAAGATCCACGGCGTTCTAGGCAAGATTCAAGGTGTTCGTCATGGGAATCGTCCAAAATCAACGTCTAATTCGACAAGAAGTCTGAAGACCGGTGAATTAACGTTATCAAGACAGAAATCTATCTTGATGGAAGATCGAAGTCTCAAATCCACCACGAAATATTCAAATTCAAGAAGAATAGCTCCAAGTTCATAGCGTTTCATCTTGGAACAAGTCAACAACCCCCGAATTAACATTATTCCAAGTCAAAGTCAACGTCAAAGGAGATCAAACGTCAAAGTTTCACCTCCGAAATTGCCAAAATCAAAGACCACGTTCGTGAAGAGAACAATCATAGGTTTTCAAGTAGAGATTTTGCACCCACGAATATTCAATCAATTCAAGAAATTCATTTGTACTATTTTCTTGTTTCAATAAATTCAGGAACACAAAAATCTGTTTACAAATTTTGGCACGCCCAGTGGGACCGCTCTACATCTCATCTCTTCTCTTCAACAAAGCCTGAAGTATTTAAATGGACACTCAAGGAAAAGTTATGAGGACGGTGAATGCCAAACTCACCACATCGAAGTCTTCAAGTTCTAGTACCAATAGTCTCAATGTTACTACAAGGAGCATGTCGAAGAAACTCAAGGTATCTTCCCAGATGACTCATCCAATTGAGTCTGCTCAGAAGGACATATTCGTGCCTAACCACGCAAGCGAAGATAACGAAGATAAATCTCCTCCATCCTCTCCTCACTCCGAGTCTAGCTACTCCTTCGCAACGAATGTGGCCCCAGTCATGCTGACGAATGCCACCACCTTAGAAGAGCAAATTGCAAACCTGACAAGAGCTATCGAGGGGCACGCTAAGCATGTACAAGAGCAAGATGCCCAAATTGCCAGGTTGATCAACAAGCCGGACAACTTTGAGACAAGCCATACTCGAGGGAAATAAGTTGAGGCTCACGATGAAATAGAAATATCCACAAAGGAGAACTACACCGAGAAAAATGAACCTGCAAAAGGGCTCCAAGGCTCATCCAATGGATTGATCCCTGTGGACCAATTGAAAGAATTCATCTAAGGGACCATTAGGAGCAAGATTGAGGGAAGCTCAAGGTCATCCTTTACTTACTCTAAGCTCTACACTCCAAGAATTCACAGCTTAAAGATGCCAATGGGCTATCAACCGCCGAAGTTACAACAATTTGATGGCAAAGGCAATCTTAAGCAGCATGTCGCCCACTTCGTTGAAACGTGCAACAATGCTGGAACATACAGCGATCATCTAGTCAAACAGTTCGTCCGATCATTGAAAGGCAACGCATTTGATTGGTATACTGATTTGGAAGCCGGTTCAATTGATGGATGGGACCAACTAGAGCAAGAATTCTTGAATCGCTTCTATAGCACTCAGCGCACTGTCAGCATGATTGAGCTTACAAATTCTCGTCAGTGGAAGGACGAGCCAGTTATCGATTATATCAATAGGTGGAGGAATCTGAGCCTCAACTGCAAAGATCGATTATCTGAAGCTTTCGCCATCGAGATGTGCATTGAAGGGATGCATTGGGGTCTTCGGTATATTCTTCAAGGAATTCTACCTAGATCATTTGAAGATTTAGCCAGTCGAGCACATGATATGGAGTTGAGTATGGCAGCGAGTGGAGTAGAAGGGCCACCTGTCCAAGAGCCCCGTAGAACCAAGGAAAGGCAAGAAATCAAGAAAGGGGGCAAACTTTTTTTAAAACCTCCAAGCAAGGAAACAATGGCAGTGAATGTAGCACCACTCAAGCTTAGGAGCGCGACAAAAGACAGCATTACCCCGAAGCAAAATGCTCCTTACGAGAGACCGCAAAGAAAGCTAACTTTGAAAGAAATGCAAGCAAAGCAATATCCTTTCCTTGATTCTGATGTCCCCGGCATATTTGATGACTTGTTGGAGGCTAACATCATCGAAGTACCAGAAGCAAAACGACCTGAAGAAACCAAACGAATAGATGACCCAAAATATTGCAAGTACCATCGTCTAGTTGGGCATTCGATACAAGATTGCTTTGTGTTCAATGACAAGGTTATGCAATTAGCTCGACAAGGCAAGATCTCTCTAGAAGAAGATACCGCAGTAGCAAACGTGACCTCGGTCAAGTGTGGGTCTTTCGACAGTGAAGCCTCCTACAATACCACATACGAGAATGCTACTACGATCAAAGAGGACGCTCTGTCTGAAAAAGAAGATTCCTCTGATAGTGATGAATGCATGTCCACCATTACCTTCACCGACAAAGATTTGCTTCTTGGGTCAAAATCGCATAACCGCCCCTTGTTCGTCGCTAGATATGCACGTGAACAAAAGGTAAATAGAATATTTATCGATGGAGGCTCTGCAGTTAATATCTTACCCCTATGAACCTTGAGAGACTTGGGGATCCCGATGGACAAACTCGCAAACAGCCGCCTCATGATTCAAGGCTTCAATCAAGGAGGACAAAGGGCTGTCGGCATTATAAGGATGGAATTGTTGATGGGCGATATGGCGTCAACTGCACTATTCCATGTTATAGACGCCAAGACTTCTTACAACATGCTTCTTGGCCGCCTTTGGTTGTATGAAAATTCTGTGGTCCCCTCAACATGGCATCAATGCTTCAAATACTGCCGCAATGGTGTAGTGAAAAGGGTACTCGGTGATACCAAGCCTTTTACCGAAGCTGAGCCGCACTTTGCCGACGCCAAGTACTATATTAAAACTGCTAAAAGAGGAAAAGAGATTTCGCCCTTAGAAAAACCAAAGTCACATGACGATCGAAGCACGAGGAGAAACAAGCAGCCTGCTATCGAGGCGGGATTTTCGAAGAGTCTGACTTTACCATTGACTCAAGTCAACGCGAAGCAACCATCGAAATCGCCACTCGAAGGATTTGTGTCCTCAACCCAAAAAGAATAAGAAGGACATGAAGCGTTGGCTATAGATGGAGAAGGGTATGATCCTAAGGCCTTCAAATTGCTTGTTAAAGCCAGGTATAAACCACAAGAAAGATTAGCCCTTGGAAAGCTTCCTTTCGAAGCCACCGGCAAGAAACTCCATGGACTCAATGCCACTCAAGTGATGTTAAAGGAAAAAGGGCATGCAGTCCCAGATTCACGTGTGGGTCTTGGCTTGATCACTCCTAAGCCTATCCGCATCACCATATAAAGGGCTCAGCAACCATGTCAGCGAAAGTCTCTCTTCAACAGAAGAAGACCAAATGAAAGAAAATCCACGGGAGTCTGTCTTCAATAGACTCAGCCCACATGAAGGAATGGTGCATAGAAAGACCAAAAATCGATCTGTCTTTGATAGACTTGGTCCACAGAAAAGAATGATGTACCGAAAGAAAGCCATGTCCAAGGTAGCTGCACAATCAAAGGAAAACATCGCATCATCACATAGAGTTAGAAGTTTGGTTCCTTCCAGAATGAGAGGCCACACAACTCTAGACATATCATGTGGCAGAATCTTGAAATTCAAAACAAGAACAATGGTCTTCACACAAGTTCAACTTGATGACGAGGATGATAAAGAAAGCGTTGTATCATCCAACTATGTTGATGGTAGTGCTGAAGAGGATATCGCCTTAGCTCATCACATCACCTTAATTGAAAATGTGGAGGTTGAAGAAGAAGATGCTGAAGACGCTCCTCTAGAACTTGAGGAAGGCGTTAAAGCCACCGTTGACGAGTTGAAAGAAGTCAATTTAGGTAATGCCAAAGGTCCCAGGCCAATTTACACAAGTGCCTCTCTAACCCCAAAAGAAGATAAGGCTTATGTCACGCTACTCCATGAGTATAAAGACGTATTTGCATGGTCCTACAAAGAAATGCCCGGGCTAGATCCAAAAGTAAATGTGCACCACTTATCCATAAAGAAGGGGGCTCGTCTTGTCAAACAAGCTCAACATAGGTTTCGACCTAAGTTAATCCCATTGATTGAATGTGAGGTAAACAAACTTATTGAAGTAGGTTTTATTCGAGAAGTCAAGTATCCTACGTGGATCTCCAGCATCGTGCCTGTGAGGAAGAAGAATGGGCAGATACGAGTATGTGTCGACTTCAGGGACTTGAATAACGCATGTCCCAAAGACGATTTCCCATTACCTATCGCCGAGTTAATGATAGACGCCACTACGGGTCATGAAGTCCTATCTTTCATGGATGGATCATCCGAATATAACCAAATATGTATGGCACCAGTAGATGAGGAATTGACAGCATTTCGCACTCCTAAAGGTATATATTGCTACAAAGTCATGCCTTTCGGATTAAAAAACATCGGCGCCACATATCAAAGAGCGATGCAAAAGACCTTCGACGACATGCTCCACAAGAATGTAGAATGCTATGTTGACGACTTGGCCGTGAAATCAAAGAAATGAGAGGATCATCTTTATGACTTGAGAAAGGCTTTTGAACGTTTGAGAAGATACCAACTAAAAATGAATCCCTCCAAGTGTGCATTCGGAGTTACATCCGGAAAATTCCTTGGGTTCATCGTTCGTCAACGGGGTATAGAGATTGAGCAAGCTAAGATTGATGCCATTTTGAGAATGCCAGAACTTAGGATTGTCCATGAGCTCAAGAGTTTGCAAGGAAAGCTCGCGTATCTTCGGAGATTCATTTCAAATCTAGCAGGCCGTTGTCAACCATTCAATCGCCTAATGAAGAAAGATGTGCCTTTCGAATGGGATGAGACTTGTGATAAAGCGTTTAGAAGCATAAAATCCTACTTGATGAAGCCTCTAGTGTTGGTTGCACCCATCCCCGGACGCCCCTTAATTCTGTACGTCGCTGCTCAAGAGCACTTCGTAGGAATCTTACTTGTCCAGAAGAATAATGAGGGGAAAGAGAATGCTTTATACTATTTAAGCAGAACGATGACACCAAACAAACTCAATTATTCACCCATCGAAAAGCTATGTTTGGCGCTCATCTTCGCAATCCGAAAATTGAAGCATTACTTTCAGTCACACAGTGTCTATCTGGTCTCAAAAGCAAATCCTCTGAAATATGTCATGGCAAAGCCAGTGCTGTCTGATAGACTCGCAAGATGGTATCTTCAGCTGCAATAATTCGAGATCACATTCGTTCCTCAAAAGGCTATGAAGGGACAAGTTTTAGCAGACTTTCTAGTCGATCACCCAATGCCTGCCGAGTAGGAAGTGTCTGATGACTTGCCTGACTAGGATGTCCTTTGGATTGAAGTTATGCCCCCTTGGAAAATGTACTTTGATGGAGCTGCCCATAGAGAAGGAGCTGGGGCTGGGGTTGTCTTTGTCACATCTGAAGGGGAAGTCCTGCCTTATTCCTTCACTTTAGCCCAGAACTGTTCAAATAATATGGCGGAATATCAAGGTTTAATCCTCGGATTGGAAATGGCAGTGGACATAAAGCAACAACACCTCAAAGTATACGGAGACTCTCAGTTAATGATTAATCAGCTCATCGGTCTCTACGAAGTCAAAAAGCCTGAGTTGCTTCCATACTATAACTATGCAAAAAGGCTGATAGGATGGCTAGGAGATGTAGAACTTGAGCATCTACCGAGAAAGGATAATAAACAAGCTGATGCGTTGGCCAAGCTTGTTTCAACCCTCTCGATGACCGATAAGGAAATGCACATACCGATATGTAAGAATTGGGTCATACCACCGGTCTTCAGTGATGATGAGGATGACACATTCCAAGAAGAAGAAAATCATGTTATAGAGGTTTTCGAAATTGAAGAGGAAGATTGGCGACAACCACTCGTCCATTACTTGAAGTACAAGAAGTTACCCGACGATTTACGATGAAGGGCCGAAATCTGGCGGCGGGCATCTCGCTTCATCTACTTCAAAGACACACTCTATAGACGATCTTTTTATGGTATTTTCTTACGTTGCCTAAATGACGATGAGCAAGCACAAGCTATGGAAGAAGCCCACACTGGAGTTTGTGGTGCCCACCAATCCGGACCAAAGTTGCACTTTCGTATAAAAAGGATGGGTTATTACTGGCTTACAATGGTTAAGGACTGCATGGACTATGCACGGAGATGTCAAGGCTGTCAAATTCACGCCAATCTTATCCACCAACCACCTGAGCCATTGCACCCTACCGTAGCTTCATGGCCCTTCGATGCTTGGGGTTTGGATGTCGTGGGACCTATGACCAAGTCCTTCGATAGTCATTTATATATCTTGGCAGCAACTGACTACTTCTCTAAATGGGCTGAAGCAGTCCCCCTCAAAGAAGTGAAGAAAGAGAATGTTGCTTATTTCATCCGTACACACATCATATATCGCTATGGAGTGCCCAGGTATATCATCACTGATAATGGAAAAACCCTTCTCTAACAACTTGATAGACAAATTATGTCAGAAGTTTGCATGCAAGCAGAAAAACTCTTCTATGTACTATGCCGCTGCCAACGGCCTTGCTGAAGCTTTTAACAAAACTTTGTGCAGCTTATTGAAGAAAGTGGTGACCAAGTCAAAATAGGATTGGCACGAGAGAATTGGAGAAGCTCTATGGGCATATAGAACCACCGTAAGAACGCCTACGCAAGCAACTCCTTATGCCCTGGTTTATGGAGTTGAGGCAGTCCTCCCACTTGAGCAACAAATTCCTTCATAAGGATGGCAATACAAGAAGAGCTTACTGAAGAAGAAAATGCTCGAATACAGCTTGAAGAGCTAGAAGCTCTCGATGAGAAAATGTTGGAAGCACAACAGAGGCTCGAATGTTATCAAGCTCGACTATCCAAAGCATTCAATAAGAAGGTTCGCCTTCGCTCTTTTTAAGGTGGTGATCTAGTACTCGCAGTGAGGAGGCCTATAATCAAACGCATTGAACGGGAAACAAGTTCTTTCCAAAATGGGATGGTCCATATGTTGTCAAAGAAGTCTACACAAATGGTGCATATAAGCTGGTTGCTGAAGACGCCTTGAGGATAGGCCCGATAAATGGAAAGTTCTTGAAGCGGTATTATGATTGAAAAAAAAAAGAAAAAGAAAAAAAAAAAAGAAGAAAAAATTCTCAAAATCAAGTAAGAAAAAAAAAACTCCTGGCCCGCATGAGTATAAACTGTGAACGGCCCTCCCCTCTCCAAACAAATATCTTGTACCCTAGAACTACGAACTGACTTGATCCTCTTGATGAGGTACATAGGCAGCTTAGATATTCTAAGTTCAGTCATAACATTTAAATGAGTTTTATTCCACTTATGAAGTCGTTGAGAGTGGAAATACTCAAACATACTCAAAGATTGCAAGATAGAAAGAAAAGAAAAAGCTTCTATTACGTAATCTCAAGAAAACATTGGAGTTCATGATATAGAACAAAGAAAAAGAGAATCAAATGCAACAAAATAAAAAGGTCCTAAGCGAATTTCAAGCAAAGGGACACAAATCCTTCAACCCTTTCTTGAGGGCTTCCAAGTGTGTCCTTGAAGTCTCCAAACTCACAACCACTTCATCGTTGAGGGGGTGGTATTCTCAAGTGCTGCAATTTCTTCCACAATTTTACGACCTCCAACTTGGGCACTATGAAAAAGCTGATTCTCTTCCTTTAGAGTAGCACACAAGTTCTTCATGTGCTCTTTCAAATCCACAAGCTCCTTCTCAACACGCTTCAACTCGTCCGTAGTAGATTGGACCTTGGAAGCTCCTCCACTTTCTTTAGCACGGGCCTCTTGAAGGCGATCGTTGGCTTCCTTTAACTTCCGGCCGAAAAGATCTTTGGATAACCGTTCAGAAGACGACAACCTCGCCTCATCATGAGCAGCAGCCTTGGCGAAGAACGTGTTCATCGATTCTTCCACGTTAGAGATGTCAAAATTTTGAAAGCTCTTCATAGACTCAAGGACGAAGTAAACATTGTCTTTGATTGATGAGATGCAATCAATCGGGGTGTTTGATATCTTCACGAGAAGATCACTCCACAGCTTCTGAAGGAACTCCTTTTGATGATTAAGAAAGAACCTCTCGCCTTCAAATACCGACACAACGGCTAGGCAGGAGGGTTGTTTTCTCTTAAGCCCCATTCCAAGAGGACGGGTCATAGTCAACAAGTTAGACCTAAAAGTCGATCCTTGGCTGTCTTGGGAAGTTTCATCATCTTCTACGGCTAAGACTTCAGCTTCGAGCTACGATAATGCATCAACTAGAGTTAGAAACAAAAGAAAATCTTATCACCAAAAAAAAAAGAAGAAGAAGAAAAGAGGAATAAAGAAAAAAATAACCTCCTTGACAAAGTTCAACATCGATGGTTCATGACTTGAGCCTTCATCACCAACGTCGATGTTTATTGGTTTCGAATCCCTCTTCACCCTCTTTCAATGATGATCAAGGTTGCTACTCCCACTTACTTCCAAGGAACGAGGAGCACTTTGCTTCGTTTTTACTTCAAGGGGTTCAACCACTTGAGAATTTCGCTTGGGAGGGGAAGTAGCCGGCTCACGAGGCTGATCTTTGGCGACTCCTTCACCACACTTCTTGCCTTTTGGAGAAGCTTGACTTGGGCCTAAGGCAAGTAACTTCGTCACGTTTTCTTCAAAGTAGCCACCGTGAACTCAAAGCCACCAAATTTTGTACGCCTCTGATGAGAACTTCTTCATATTTGGGGGCATGGGAGGGAACAACACTTTTTCCATGGTCTTGGGCAAAAAGCACAAGCGGCAATAACAGATTCCACCCTCTAAAGAGGCTTTGCAAACGTCTTGCGAAAGAATCCCCGGCACTTCTTGGAAGAAACCAAATTGACGACTAAATCGATGAGGGCTATAGGGCTCAACAACGAAATGATAGCCTTGCTACAGAGGAAGGTAGTTCGAACGGACGACCATGAATAGATTTCTTCAAATTCTGTGGCATGTCCGTCGTCTGTGAATGAAAAATCCTTATCCTTCACAATCATGTTGCAAATCCAAGAGATGAAGTCGCATCTGTGTAGCTGCTTTCTCGCCTCTTGCGGATCGTAGTATTTTGCGCCTCCTTCGCCTGAAAAGAGCGTAATCTTGGGCCCACGAACACTTTACAAAAGCTAATAATGAGTCTTGAAATAATAAGCTATCCAACTATAAACAAAGTGAATCAGAAATGGAGAGTGTACGCAAGTTGGCCTTGGGGAGTTGGAGATCTTATTCAAATATTTGTAAATACTAGCCAAGACAGGAACTGCAAGACCAATCCTTGACCGGCTGCAATAGCACTCACCACCTTGAAAACACTTGGGCATATTGAACTAACATCTTGAGTGGGAAGGACAAAGGCACAAAGCCAACACGTCAAATACGCCACCAAGAATGTCTCTTTCTTTGAACTCCCTTCGATACCAAGCCTCGAGAACAACGCCTCATCCGCCGTGGACCACTTGCCATGTACACCAAAGGTCTCGGAGGGGTTATGGGTTGACTTAGGACGAACGGCCTTCTTCTCTTTACACAGAGGGGGCTCGCAGTATTTCGTCGCCCTTCTAAGCGAAAACTTGACCCATTTATCGACAGGAACTTGAGAGGATTGGCCATCGTTATTACTCTTTCGAAGCAAATGGTAGGCGTTGAGTAGAAACTTGCAAGAATGAGGCACAAGTCTCCGCCCTATCTCGTCAACCCCGTTAAGCTCCTTGGCACTCGGAACAACTTTGTCATAAAGGAGTCCCGCCATAGGAAGTCCGGCAAGGGTATGCACGTCCCACAACGAAATAGACAACTCTCCAAAGGACGTCAAAAGAGTGTTGGTAGATGGGCACCACGCTTCGCAAAATGCCTTGACAATATCGGAATTGCGGTCGTAGGTAAATAGTGAGGCGTATACGTCATCATATACTTGGGCCACGACTAGCTTGTCTTTGCACCGGCTAAGTACGTCTTCCATCCACTCCCAACACCCTTTGACGAAGCAGAACTCGCCGGCAAAGTGAATGTTGTCGCCCCACTTAGCATTCCCTTCAATGATGCGGCGGCCCAACGTCGGTAGAAAGCTTGGTTCGTCAGAACAACAGTGATGAGTCGCTTGTAGAGACCTCACCTTGGAAGTCTTGCTTAATGAAACTTCTCGAGACCATTGGTCGTGTGAAGTGGAGTTATCAACCTCGGCCATTGCTTCGCATATCGACCAATGAGAGGAGTATGAGTCGCCAAAGTTGTTCCTTTATTCGAGGGTTGAGTTTTATCGTCAAGAATGATCAAGTTTTGCTGACCGGAGGGAAGAGACTCTCGTCTTTGAAGTGAACCATTTTGTGATCTATAAAGAACAAGAATTTAATTGAATCATTTAAAAAAAGGGTGACTCAAATAGATCAAGAGAGAGAAGAGCTATAACATACCATTGACAGAGCACATGGGAATATTTCAAAAAAGCTATAGTCAATATCAATTGAAATGTTGGCTATTAACCTCTCGAATACAAAGCCTATTTCCTAGTCATTGCAGTATTTTGGAAAAATGTACAAATTCATGTTTAGATCCATGGGATAGTGTTCTTTCACTACTCAATTCTCCTTAATTTCTGAAGCAAGGACAAGTGACGACAATGACTGCAATAGTATATAAATTTGCCCAAACAAATATGCTGTAGAGTTCAAATCTCTAAGTCATACAACATCCTCTTTGGTTTTAAGTTTATAATCTTGAACACTTTAACTTCAAAATCGGACAGGTTGTTAGGAAAAGGAAAACAAAATTTCTTGCTTACAACAGTAATAACTTAAGTGGGCTAAAAAAACTCTATCTACGCCTAAAGTTGTACGTTTGCCGTAACACTGACTGCAGCATCGGCATTGACATTAGGAACCAAACACTTGAGATTATATTAAAGGAGCATACTCATCAAATAAAGCTTGAAAGTTGGAACAAGCTACAAAGATTTTGAGATTATGAGTTGAGAAGCGTTATCGTAATGAACCAACGGAAATTCGCTGAGGAAAGTTGGAGTTTCAAATTTCCCGTGGACTGAAAATTTTGCAAAAGAAAAAAAGAAATACCATTGAGGCATTAAAACAAACACATGGCATGCGCATCAGAAATCTGAAGAAGAAGAAAAAAAAGTTGGCCATTGAAACATACCTCAAGGATGCAGTAAAGATTGTGGTTTGAATTACTATTATTCGAGCTCTTATATAGCCATCAATTTCAGATATTGAGTCCAAATAAATTGGGTGATCCACACTCCCAATCAAACTCAAATTCCGAAACAAAGTAAATGAGCTCAAGAGATAATGTCTGATGTGCGTTTTGCTTAAATCCAATTCCGAAACGAAGTAAATGATTTCGAGCCTGAAGTATTTCAAAAATCTCGACAGAACAGAAAGCTTCATCTCCACCTTTGACCACAGTTCCTCCACATTGAGTTCAAGTGGAATTGGAGTAATGGCTTTGTCAGACTTTCATCATGTCATGATCTCTTCAAAATTAGAAAGAGATTGAGTTCCAATTGAGCTCCAACTTTGATACAAACAAAGTTACTAATTACTGTAAAGCAAATGCAATTGGTGGAGAAATCCAATGGGCCAAGCGAAAAATGGGTCCTTATTTAGGAATTTTGATTATTAAAAGGACAAATATTATTGGTTTTACTAGGCCAAAACTCTCAAGCCAACAAAAAAAATTCAAGATGCATTTTGATCAAATAAGTCCCTAATTTGGATGACAATTTAAATTTGATTCATATATTTTCCGACTTATTCACTTCAAAAATTACATGTTCAAGCATATGTTCGTGAATGAGTCTCGAGGGAAAATTTGTAGACAAATTAATTTTGCACCAATTCAAATGACGACAAGTGGAAAATATATATTATTTATCAATTATATTCTATTTTTCTATTTTTATTTTAGAATTTACTAAATTAATGCTAAATATAAATAGTTAAATTAATTGATATTTTAATATATATTTCATCATCAAATCAACGGTCGACACGTGTCAAATTGAGGTGTTCCGGCCAATCAAATCAAGAAAAATATTTCTAATATTATCTCTTTAAAAAAATACAAAAAGTAAAGAGATAATATTGAAATTGACCAATCATATCTTTCCAAATATTTAATGTATTTATTTCTTTAAATTAAAATAAAGAGATAATACAAAATAAGTGTTCAAGTTCACCACAACTCTACCTCTTTGACAACTATATAAAGGGGTCCTTGGAACTCATTCAAAACACACATACATACAAGCAGGAGAGCATTCAAGAAGTCCCGAAATTCTCTCAAGCACAAATCAAGGAAGATCCACGGCGTTTTAGACAAGATTCAAGGCGTTTATCGTGGGAATCATCCAAAATCAGCGTCTAATTCGACAAGAAGTTCGAAAACCGGCGAATTAACATTATCAAAACAGAAATCTACCTTGGCGGAAGATCGAAGTCACAAATCCACTAAGAAATATTCAAATTCAAGAAGAACATCTCCAAGTTCATAGCGTTTGATCTGGGAACAAGTCAACGACCACCGAATTAACGTTATTCCAAGTCAAAGTCAACGTCAAAGGAGATCAAACGTCAAAGTTTCACCTCCGAAATTACCGAAATCAAAGATCACGTTCATGAAGAGAAGAATCAGAGGTTTTCAAGTAGAGATTTCACACCCACGAATATTCAATCAATTCAAGAAATTCATTTGTACTATTTTCTTGTTTCAACAAATTCAGGAATACGAAAATCTGTTTACAAGGGGTTATTATGAAGGCCATGAGAAATTACTTTTTAAACCCCCCACGATGTTTCCATGTATAGTATTTTATGAAGAAGCTAAGGTTAATCTTGTAAGGTTCCTCGACTTGCCTTATTTAGATCACTAGTATATATACAACCTCTGATTTTCTCATTTAGGAGGTTGAAGAAAAAGACAAAAGAGAGAGATTACTTGTGAGTAGTAGTTGTGTTATTGACAGGTATCGAGAATTGTACCCGATTTGTTTATTAATCAGAATATCTTATTTGATCTTTATACGATATATATTTGAGCAGTATCATTGTCATAAAATTCTCTATATAAATAATGACTGACACATGTATAGTGATTGTAGTACAACAAACATAATTGGTGCTTTGTTTGTGTAGTCACTTAAGATGTGTCACTAATTATCTACAATGACAACAAAATGTCCAATTTTTGTTACTAACTATTATATTGTGACGAGATCAAATTTATTATTATTTAACATATATTTTTAGTGACAATTTCACTTAATATTTTTTCGCTGTTATTATTTTTTGTGAAATGTAAAAATTATTAAGTAATAAAATAGATATAATGATTATAATTGATACAATACTTTTTCTTAAAAGTTGAAATGCATTTGAAATATTTTTTTTAGAAGTTTGTCACTAACAACGCATATTTGTGAAAGAAACGAAACAAATCTCACAAGCAACCCCTCCCTAAGTCTTCGTACAGTCATACTTACATTGATGTGAATTTTAGAGTTAATTGTAGTTTTTCTCCCACGATAAAAATACGAATAAATAAAATATTCTCTTAAATAAACAAAAACGAAAAGTAATATGACCTCCTAATTTCGCAAAGAAGCTCGTTGTCTACCCACCGAGGACATAATTGTATTTTTATCACATAACTTAGGTCATTTGATATTTTTGTTTTTTAAGTTTTTAGGGATAGTATTTTAGTCCTACATATTTTTAATTTTCATTTCAGTCCTTTTTTTTTCTCAGTGTTTATCTTTATCTGTGAGAAGGGTGAACTCAGACAAACAAAATGACTAAAATTGCGAAAATTAAAAGATATATGACCAAAATGCTACCTTAGAAAGTTAAAGGATCAAAATATTGATAAAAATGAGCTAATAGGAACAGTATCCCTAATTTAAAAGGTCACTTGAGATGCACATATATTTTTTTGATGAGAAGAGTGAGCTTCCAACAAAAAAAAAAAACAAAAAGAAAAAGAAAGACTAAAATTTCAAAAATTAGAAAAATATGAGACCAAAATTTTATTTTAAAAAAAGTAAAGAACAAAAACCAAATAAACTAAGTTAAGGGACAAAAAAATTATATAAAATTCCCCGTCAAAGGAATGCATTGCCCTTTTCTCTAAAGTTCATGGAATTTTTTTGTCTAATAGTATTTTCACAGGGAAACTTTGAGCTTGACTTTTTTGTGCACAACTGAGAAAGAATAAAGAAGAGTGAGTAGTTATATACATACTTATATTTATAATATAGTAGTTTAAGAAATTTAAAAATATTTAATTAATTTAAGTAAAAGGTAATTCTGAGAAAATAAAAATGAAATGATTTAACTTGGCTCTAATTAGAAAATTTTTATGTTGTTCCTAGGATCATTTAACTCTTCGTATTAATCAGGTAAACATCCTCATATCTATTTATTTATCGAATATAAAAAAAGATCTCCTACATTATGAAGATATCGATTAAATTTATTTGAAACATTTTATAAGATATTTTAAAAGTTAAAAAGGTATAATCTTATTTTAAAAATAAAATTTAAAGTATTTAAATAAATAAGATGACAGAACTTATAAGATATTATAGACTTTGTCATAATAAATTTTTAATATTGTATAATAATTAAAAAATCCATCAAATATCAAAGTTTAAAATCGTATAAATAGATATTGAAATACTAACAAAATTATGAGAGAGTTTTCTTTATCGGATATTAAGATTAAAAGCTTAAAAGATCTTATAAAACAAGATATGTCGAACTTTTTTTTTAAAAAAACAAAGAAGATTATAAGATCCTAAACAATATCTATTTGAAATCTTATAATTTTTTTTAAAAAATAATTTATCGAACAATTTTATAAAACTTATAAACTGACAAATACCCTCTAAATCTTAAATCTAACTCAATCTTCGGACATATAAATTTCATTTCCCCCTCCCAAAAAAAAAAAGAAGAGTTTTAATTAAATTATACTGGAACGGATCAATTACTTTTTGTGATCCAAAAATGAGTAGCCAGGACTTAAGACACACTAAAAAATAGAATCTATTTATTACATACATTCGCCATTCAAGAATCTTCCAAGTAATGATTGGTAATTGATTACGCTTTAGAATTGCTTAAGGTCGAAGCAATTCCTACAAGAATGAGTACGAATTAATTATGTTTTTTTTTTTTTTTGACAAAATAAATCTTTTATCTTCATTTGTTTCTTTGATTTGGAGTGCGACCCACAACGTGGTACATGAGAAGAGAAAGAACGTCAGGTTAATTAGGGTGGTTCCCGGTGAATATCCTCTGATACTTAAGTCAGCTCAAGAACGAGGTGGTAAAAGTGCGACCTAAGTAAAATAGTAGATCAAATGCAATCAATAAGTCTTACCATTAATGCGGTGGAACAAGAGTATTTATAGAGTCAAATGTATGTACTTGTCTGGTCCACGTGGCTTCATTTTAAAGATTAAGTTGTTAGAAGACTAAGGGTCCAAATTTTAGGTCTTCTAGGGTGGGTTTCGATCAGGATCACGGGTCCTTGTCGGGTTGCGCGTACTGACCCGACCATTTTGTGTGCGGATCTTAAGGCTCATATGTAAATTTGACCCTTTTTATGGATCTTTATGTGCTTTCAGTATATATAGGGTACAACCCCTATCATTAGTCCCTCACTTCTTCTAGTGCAAGTTATTTCACTGGAAGAAGTTGAACAGGCATCATGTGATCAGTCGCGTCTTCTTGCTATTATGACAATCGTCCTATTTCTGACAACTTGGGAAGTCATTTGCCCATTTTGCCAAAACCTTGTACCTTGACCTCTCATAGCGGCATTTAACTCGGAAAATCTATTTCAGATTTATTCTACCTCGACCTCTTGGAGCCGAGCTTAACTTGGAGAAATCTCTCAAATGCTAATGCGACCTCACGGGAGGTACGCGACCTTCTTGAAGATAAATCTCTTTTCAGATACTAACGCAACCTTACAGGAGGTACGCACTCTTTTTTATGGTAAATCTTTTTTCAGATAACAAAGCAATCTCACAGGAGGTACGCGACCTTGTTGGAGCCTTTTCCGATAATATCGGGACCTCACGGGAGGTACGCGACCTTGCTCTTTCACAGATCATTTGGGACGATCTTTTCAGATCTTTCACAGATCACTTGAGACGATCTTTGTCAGATCGTTTTGAAGTGATCTTTCACAAATCATCTGAGACGATCTTTTTTAGATCTTTTTGAGGTGATTTTCCATAGATCACTTAGGGTGATCTTTTTCAGATCACTTAGGGTGATTCTGTCATAGATCATTTGAGACGATATTTTTCAAATTGTTTTGAGGTGATCTTTTCATAGATCACTTGAGAGGATTTTTTTCAGATCATCTTGAGGTGATCTTTCACAGATCACTTAAGACGATTTTTTTCAGATCGTTTTGAGGTGATCTTTTTTAGATCATTTTGAGACTATCTTTTCAGATTGTTTTGAGGTCACTAATCATGCACCAAGTTTTTCTATTTGGCGACCTACGTCCTCGACCTCGGCCTTTGATATCCCTAGTTATCTTCTTTTGGCCTTCCCCTTTTGGCTAGATGCTGCATCAGATACTTCTATTGCTGTGCCTTTTTCAGGCATCCCTTTACTAGTCACCTCCTTTGTGTCACCTTCCACCTCTTTTGCCTTGAATAACTATCGCTTCATTGAATCATATGCACATGGGGTTGCGGTTCGTCTTTCGTATTCGACTATAGCATTTCTAGTCGCATCCCTGGTAGCTTCATCGATCATCTGTTGTAACTCATTTCTTGTAATCTGGAGAATTTTCTCTCCAGGTCGCGGTATAGCTTCATTAAATTCGTCTGGTGTTTGCTCGCCTCATGATGGTCCTTCCATCTTTAATCTTAAGTACTCCTCTCAAACTTCCGACATACGGCACCAACTGATCTGGATGGCAGGTAGCGATCCTTAGTGAGGTCAATACTCGCGATCTCGATCTATCACCCAAAATGTAGTGGTACCTGAGAAGAGAAAGCACATCGGGCTAACCGAGATGGTTCCCGATGAAGACCCTCCGATGCTTAAGTCAGCTCAAATCGGAGATGGTAAAAGTTCGACCTAAGTAAAGTAGTAGATCGAATGCAATTAATAAATCTTACTATTAATGCGGTGGAACGGGAGTATTTATAAAGCCAAACGTATATACTTACCTGGTCCACGTGGCTTCTTCTTAAAGTTTAAACTGTCAGAAGACAAAAGATCCAGATTTCGGGTCTTCTAGGGATGCTTTCTTCGATTAGCATTATCAAATATCCCAAGTCGGATTTGATCTTTTCTATGCCGAGAACATTGTTTCAAGCCCAAATTGTTAACTGAATCATCATGAAGTAAATTGGATCATTATTATTACTGTACAAGAGGTTGGCTGTGTCTCGGTTAGGAAAGAATTTGGCAAGGATTACTGAAAAACAAAAATATTACCAAAAAATAAATAAAAAAATAGAAATCCGAAATCTCACCACTGCGTTAATAATTAGAAAATTGTCACTCAATGATCATTGTTTCCCAACAGAAGCACTAATCCACGAAATCAATTAATAAAAAAAAGTGAAAGTTTCACCTTCTTAACCTCATTGTCCCAGGCGTAAGAAGTAAAGCACTTGAGGACAAATAGTATAAAAAATGAAAATTATTAAAGAAGATGATGAAGGTTATGGATTCTTAACGTAGAGAGAGATAATTAGAGAGAAAATGAGGGTTGAGAATGTGTTATGTGGTAGAAGGATATATTTGGTAATTTACAAAATCAGTATGAGAATTACCAATAATACATAAAACATCCCTTTTTACCTCTACAAATCGTTGATTTCACTTTGTAAAAGGAAACCAACAAATGAACTATGGAAAGCAAAGGGCAATTTCTATAAAATTACACGAATAATTTCCAAATTAAACACAAAAAACGCTTCCTATTTATAGTAGAATAGACATATAAGAAAACTAGTAAGTGTGACATGTCTTATGTATATATATAATTTTTAAAAATGAATTAAAATTAATATTTAGGGAAAAATGCAAGCAAGCCCTCAATTTCAACGCAATATAATAAGGTAATGTAAATTTTTGGATTTATAAAAAGATATATGGACAAATAAAGATAATAAATAGTGTTGGAGAAGGTAAAAAAAAATGCATGAAGAAAAAAAATATAAAAGGTAGTTACCAAAAATCATGATAATGGAGGAATTGAAAATTTAATTAATTTAAAATATTAAAAATAAATGACAGACCAAATTAAGTGAGATAACAAAAGGGTGTTGTCACTTAATAATAAGGTGTAGATAGATAAAAATAGATAGATACATTTTAATTATAATAAAATGATAATTCCATCAACTATCACTATTTCGAAAAATTCAACTATAAACTTTGATTTTAATTTGGGAGAAAATTACCTTCGTTAATTTTCTTTCATTATAAATTATTTTATTTTAACTTTTTTTAATCTATAAAAATTTAGTTGTAGAAAAACTTTTATAAAATTTAAGTTTTGAACTTTGAGATTTTTAACCTTTTTGTTAGTTCAATCTACTAAACATTTAAAATTATCACTACTAACCAAATATGTTTCAAAGAAGTAAAAGAATCATTTTACAGAATATAAATAACAACTAATACTTATACAAAAAAAAAAAAAATAACAACTAATACAATATAGCCGTTAACACTTACCAAATGAAGTAAATATAGCCGTTGCTAATTTCTTACCTAATGAAGTAAATATAGCCATTGCTAATTTACCGTTATGTAATTATAGCCGCTGATTCACCAAAGAAAAAATGGATTGTTAGAGTGGAGAGAGGTATTTTAGCCTATAAGTACAATGTTCGACCCTAACTCACGCGCTTCATATTTTTCTAATTAATCCCCCAAACCCTTCCCTTCCCTCAGCTTGTTGGTCACTCTTTTTGTGTTATCTTTTCTTTTCTATCATGGACTCTTCTCTTTTATTTCATCTCCTGATATTCACTTTTTTTTTACAGGGTTAGTGTCCAATTTAGCTATAATGATCGACAGTATTCGAGCTGTTCTTCATTGTCAAGGAAGTTTTTTATATTTTCACAGTTTGTTTGTTTATTTCTTTTTTTTTTTTTTTGTGTTCTTCTTGGTTTTACTTTTTGTAGTTTTTGATTATTGTTTATTCATCTTCTGATTTCTTGTGCTTTTTCCCCTATTTTTAATATATTTTTTCGGTTTTAGTTTATTAGAGTTTCTTGATTTTTGTTTGGTATTTGTTTTTTTATATTTTCTTTGGGGTTTGGGGTTTGGTTTTTGTTTTTATGTTTCTTAGTTTCTTTATTTTTGTTTAGTTTTATTTCTTGGTTTGTCTAATTTTCTTGTTTTCTGTTATTGATTTTTGTTTTTGTTTTAGTTTCCACTTTTATTTTGTTTCTTGATTGAATTCATTTTTTATTGTTCTTGTCTATTATTTTGTTTAATTTTTTGTTTTAGTATCCACTTTTCCATTTCATTCTGTCCTTGCTCAAATTCATGCATACACATGTTCATCATCTAATATTTGAAGTGTATGTTACTTAAGGTCAAAGAAGACTAGTGTTGTTTCTGAAAAAAGCACCCCTCAACTTGGATGAGTAGGCTTCTTTTTTGTTCCAATGAATACTTATCATTACGTAGTAGGCTTCTTTTTGTTCCAATGCACACTTATAAGTTAATAATTCTAGTGATCGAGTTGCAATTGGACGAGCGCTTGACCCTCTCGTGTATTTTGGTGATGCCGGTAGTTGAGAGGTAACTGAAACAATTAGATCTGGTTATGGTTTATTAGAATTTAAAGGCATTTTGGCAATTGCTTTGTTTGTCTGCTTGTGAGGTTCTCCATAAATTTGGTGCTGAAAGAGCATCTGCAGCGACAATAACTTTAGATAGCCCTGGAGCTAATTACAGAACTGTTTGGGCTTTGAGCAAGTATTTCCCCAATGTCAAAACATTTTTTCACACTCATTATGTCGATCATGGCCTCAATTTAGAGAAAGCTGGGGCAACATCGGTATTTTTCTGACATTACTTTCCCCACCTATATATCTTCTCGAGTTGTTTTATAATTAAAGTAGTCTATACTTTTAGTTATGGAGTTTGTAATAAGGAATCATCATTGTTCTTGTAAATTTACTGTGCAAGTTACTTAATCCAAGTTATATAAATATTATGACAGGTTGTCCCTGAGAGTTTGGAGCACTGTTTGCAATTAGTAGCTGTTGTCCTTGCACAAGTAAGCAGATTGACTGTTCGAGAATGGAGTTAAATTCACGCTTATGTTAAATAATGTTGAGCTTTTCTATTCATTCATTGGTTTAGTTTCTATCTCAACAAGGTATTCTGTTAGGATAAAAGTGGTCAATTTATTGACTTCATCTCTCAGAAATCTGAATAAACAATTACTTAGATATTAAAATATATAAGTGCCACTATTAATCTTAAATTAGGAAAATAAATCCTCTTATCAGCTGTTTTAGTCTTTTGATGAACTCTCTTTCTTTGGCCCCCTAGCCACATTTCAATGGCGCATTATCTTACATGTCTTAGCTTTTTATCCAGTCTCTAAGTTTGAATGACCACAAGGAATTTAGTACTGAAGTGTGTGTCAGTGTTCTACTTCATTCATGTGCCAACCAGTGAAAATTTTACCCTTCCTCAACTCATCTTCTAATATTAGCAAGTGATGATGCGGGCTCGAAGAATGTTTTGTGTACGGAGGTTCAAGCTGAATGGAAGTTGCCAAATAAAATGATATGCACTCAGTGAAATAGAGTTTATTATGTTTGTGTTGGTGATATGTTGAGATAGAGGTAGGTAAATCTGATCAAATGACTTGTGGTTCCCAAAATACCCTGATGCCAAGCTACCTAAATAAAAGAGAGGAAAACAAATCATGCTAATAGATGTTAGAAAATGAAAGAAAAAATTCTGATCACATGTATGATCCAGTAGCAGTCTGTTCTATTTCTAATACTTAACATTATTGATAATGACACACCTTTTTCAGGTAAATTGCCCACGTCAGAGATAGCGGCTACAATTAATGAGTTCAGATGACCCACCTCTCCGAGCTTAGTGAGGTATGTACACTACTCTTATTGTGATTTCAATAAATTGCCCAAGTTAGTGTTTGGTTCTCTTCTGTGTTTCCTGCATCTACAGTATGCTGAGTTACTTGGTTTCTTCACATAGTTAAGTAGATGAAGAAATCCCTCTTCAGGTGGTCCTTCAAGATTACATCTAATGATATAAAGCATGTGTCGGGGGTGGCCTTTTTTAATTTTCAAGTCAGATATATTTCTCAAACATTCTTGTACAAATGTAGTAATTCCTTTTCGTTGTTTCTTCAGACAGATGATTTGAAAGATCATATAATTATATGTGGTTTTGGACATATGGTCCAGGTATTTTTACATTCTTCAGTTAAGGTTATGTAAGGCATTGATACCCAACTGAAATCATTGTTGCCGTAGTCTATGAATCTATACGTCTTCATCTGTTGCCTCGAGTATTTGATTTCATTGAATCTTACAGATCATCGCCCAGCTTCTCTTTGGACGATTGATTCCATTTGCTGCACTTGATGTGAGGGGGTAGAACTATTTCCGATGTTGCACTATCTATACAGGTTGTTGATGTCATAGCGATCTATTTTGGAAAAAATGAGGTTAGAAGTAGTGTTGTGTCAAAATCTTAGCCTTTGTATAGCATAATAACCTAGATGTTGTATCAACTAGCCTTGATCACTCTACAATTCGAAACCCCCTGACTTACGTGATTTATATTTTTCTAATTAATTCCCATTCCCCTTTACTCACTCGTTCTTCACTTTTTGATCGTCTGTTCTCTTTTCTTTTATTTCACTATGCTGACATCCATTTTTTTTTTTTCTTTTTTGACAGGGTTAATATCAGCTTTACCTACAAGGATCGAGAGTATTTTTTCATGGCCTGTTCTCTTTTCTTTTATTTCACTATGCTGATATCTATTTTTTTTTCTTTTTGACAGGGTTAATATCCACTTCACCTAGAAGGATGGGGAGTATATTTTCATTGACTATTCTCTTTCCTTTTATTTCACTATGCTGACATCCACTTTTTTTCCCTTTTGACAAGGTTAATATCCGCTTTACCTAGAAGGATCGAGAGTATATTTTCATGGGTTGTTCTCTTTTGTTTTATTTCACTATGCTGGTATACGCTGTTTCCTTTTAACATGGTTGATATCCACTTTACCTACAAGGATCGATAGTATGTTTTCATGGCCTATTCTCTGTTGTTTTATTTCACT
Source organism: Sesamum alatum (assembly GCA_034509735.1). Classification (NCBI taxonomy): domain Eukaryota; kingdom Viridiplantae; phylum Streptophyta; class Magnoliopsida; order Lamiales; family Pedaliaceae; genus Sesamum; species Sesamum alatum. The sequence continues at coordinate 12,776,366 of JACGWO010000012.1, forward strand.
CTGTTGATATCCAGTTTTTTTTTCTCTTTTTTTTTTTTTACAGGGTTAATATCCACTTTACCTAGAAGGATGGGAAGTATGTTTTCATGGCCTATTCTCTTTTATTTTATTTCACTATGTTGACATCCACTTTTTCTTTTGCTTTTTGACAGGGTTAATATCCACTTTACCTGCAAGAGTCGGGAGTATTTTTTCATAGCCTGTTCTCTTTTGTTTCATTTCACTATGCGGATATTCCTTTTTTTTTTCTTTCTTTTTGACAGGGTTAATATCCACTTCACCTAGAAGGATCGGGAGTATGTTTTCACGGCCTATTATCTTTTCTTTTATTTCTCTATGCTGACATCCTTTTTTTTTTTTTTTTTGACAGGGTTAATATTCACTTTACCTAGAAGGATCGAGAGTATTTTTCTATGGGCAGTTCTCTTTTGTTTTATTTCACTATGCTGAAATCAAATTTTTTTTTTCTTTTTGACAGGGTTAATATCCACTTTACCTATAAGGATTGAGAGTAATTTTTTCTTGGCATGTTCTTCTCTTTTCTTTTATTTAACTCTGCTGACATCTACTCTTTTTTTTTTTTTTTTTTTGACAGGATTAATATCCACTTTACCTACAAGGATTGAGAGTATTTTTTCCTTGGTATGTTCTTCTGTCTTCTTTTATTTCACTCTGCTGACATCCACTTTTTTTCTTCTTGACAGGGTTAATATCCACTTTTCCTAGAAGGATCGGGAGTATGTTTTCATGGCCTATTCTCTTTTTTTTTTATTTCACTCTGTTGATATTCACATTTTTTCTTTTTGACAGGGTTGCTATCCACTTTTCCTAGAAGGATCGGGAGTATGTTTTCATATTCTCTCTCTCTCTCTCTCTCTCTCTCTTTTAATTTCACTCTGCTAATATCCACTTTTTTCTTTTTGACAGGGCTAATATCATACCTACAAGTATCGAGATTATTCTTTCATGGCCTATTCTCTTTTCTTTTATTTCACTATGCTAATATCCACTTTTTGTTTTCTTTTTTTACAGGGTTAATATCCACTTTACATACAAGGATAGAGAGTATTTTTTCATTGCATGTTCTTTTTTCTTTTATTTAACTCTGCTGATATTCATTTTTTTTTCTTGTTGACAGGGTTAATATCCACTTTGACTACAAGGATCGAGAGTATTCGTGTTGTTCTTCATTGCTAGGGAAGTATTTTGTATTTTCGTTGTTTTTTTTTTTTCATTTTTTCCTTTTTGTTCTTGTTTTTACTTTTTGTAATTTTTTATTATTGTTTATTCAACTTTTGATTTCTTGTGCTTTTCCTCGTATTTTTAATTATTTTTTTCGGTTTTTGTTTATTAGCATTTCTTGATTTTTGTTTCTTATTAGTTTTTTATATTTTCTTTGGGGTTTGGGGTTAGGTTTTTGCTTTTATGTTTCTTGGTTTCTTTATTTTGGATTAGTTTTTATTTCTTGTTTTGTCTAATTTTCTTATTTTCTATTATTGATTTTTGTTTTTGTTTAAGTTTCCACTTTTATTTTGTTTCTTTTTGTTTGTTGATTGAATTCATTTTTGGTTGTTCTTGTCTGTTATTTTGTTTAGTTTTGGTTGTAGTTTTCCACTTTTCTATTTCTTTCTGTCCTTGCTCAAATTTATGCATACACATGTACATCATCTTTTACATGCTTATTTACTTGCTTAAATGTCATTGTGATTGGTTAAACAAGTGGACATCATTCAGCTTTCTTGTATGGTTGTCTATCACTGTTAACTAAGAACGAGTTGTTGTTGCTGCAGTGGCTGATATAACCAATATTTGCATGATTTACTGACAGGATTCCAGGCCAGCTGAAGCATTTGGATTGGCTGATGTGAAGGCAGTTTTTGCTATCTCAACCATAATTGCAGGAGGACGTGGCAAGTGTTCCAATTCCTTTGTACATTGTTGGATGTCCTTTGTTTCTGGTGGTGGAACTTATGCTTTCAACTATGCTTTTTGTCTTTTCCGTTCTTGATTTGGCAGATTTGTCTTGATAACATGGATCGTAATGTGGATTTTTATTGGTAATTGAGTTACCACAAATCTTGAGGCTACATCAAATCACCACTATAATGATATATTCTGTGAATGACATCTGCTATTCCCCGCCTTATACTCTATGTGTTGTACACTATTGTTGTAATGGTCTTACAACCTGGTATTCTTTTTGCCAAAGCAGTTAGAGCTCTGATTGATGAATGGTTAAGAATGATGAACATCATTTTGGTCGGGGTTAGGGAGGTCTGTGCACTACTCTTATTGTGATTTCAAAAAACTGCCCAAGTTAGTGTTTGGTTCTCTTCTGTGTTTCCTGCATCTACAGTATGTTGAGTTACTTGGTTTTCTTCACATAGTTAAGTAGATGAAGAAATCCCTCTTCAGGTGGTCCTTTAAGATTACATCTAATGATATAAAACATGTGTTGGGGGTCGCCTTTTGTCTTTTCAAGTTAGATATGTTTCTCAAACATTCCTGCACAAATGTAGAAATTCCTTTTCCTTGGATTTCTTCAAACAGATGATTTGCAAGATCATATAATTATATGTGGTTTTGGACGTGTTGGCCAGGTATTTTTACATTCTTCAGTTAAGGTTATGTAAGGCATTGATATCACTGAAATCATTGTCGCCCTAGTCGATGAATCGACATGTCTTCGTCTGTTGCCTCGTGTATGTGATTTCTTTTGAATCTTACAGATCATCGCCCAACTTCTCTCTGAACGATTGATTCTGTTTGTTGCGCTTGATGTGAGGAGGTAGAACTATTTCCGATATTGCACTATCTATACAGTAAATTGATGCCATGGCAATCTATTTTGGAAAAAATGAGGTTAGTATTTTGTTGTCACTCTTACTTTGTGGTTTTAACAAGTAGAGGATCTTTTGGTTTGTCTTCTTAAGTACATGAAAATCTAATATTTGAAGTGTATGTTACTTAAGGTCAAAGAAGACTAGTGTTGTTTCTGAAAAAGCACCCCTCAACTTGGATGAGTAGGCTTCTTTTTTGTTCCAATGTACACTTGTCCTTAAGTAGTAGGCTTCTTTTTTGCTCTAATGTACACTTATAAGTTAATAATTCCAGTGATCGAGTTGCAATTGGACGAGCGCTAAACCTTCCTGTGTACTTTGGTGATGCCGACGAGAGGTAACTAAAACAATTAGATCTGGTTATGGTTTATTAGAATTTAAAGGCATTTTGGTAATTGCTTTGTTTGTCTGCTTGTGAGGTTCTCCATAAAATTGGTGCTGAAAGAGCATGTGCAGCGACAATAACTATAGATAGTCCTGGAGCTAATTATAGAACTGTTTGGGCTTTGAGCAAGTATTTTCCCAATGTCAAAACATTTGTTTACGCTCATGATGTCGATCATGGCCTCAATGTAGAGAAAGCTAGGGCAACAACGGTATTTTTCTGACACTACTTTCCCCACCTACATATGTTCTCTATTTGTTTTATAACTGAAGTAGTCTATACTTTTAGTTATGGAGTTTGTAATAAGGAATCATTGTTCTTGTAAATATTATGACAGGTTGTCCCTGAGACTTTGGAGCCCAGTTTGCAATTAGTAGCTGCTGTCAAATATTATGACAGGTTGTCCCTGAGACTTTGGAGCCCAGTTTGCAATTAGTAGCTGCTGTCCTTGCATAAGTAAGTAGATTGATTGTTCGAGAATGGAGTTAAATTCACGCTTATATTAAATAATGTTGAGCTTTTCTATTCATTCATGGGTTTAGTTTCTATCTCAACAAGGTATTCTGTTAGGATAAAAGTGGCCAATTTATTGAATCAATGTTGGCCTCATCTCTCAGAAATCTGAATGAACAATTACTTAGATATTAAAATATATAAGTGCCACTATTAATCTTAAATTAGGAAAATATATCCTCTTATCAGCTGTTTTAGTTTTTTGATGAACTCTCTTTTTTTGGCCCTCTGGCCACATTTCAACAGCACATTATCTTACACGTCTTAGCTTTTTATCTAGTCTCTAAGCTTGAATGACCCCAAGGAATTTAGTACTAAAGGGTGTATTAGTGTTCTACTTCATATCTGGTTGTTCTTCATGTGCCAACCAGTGAAAATTCTACCCCTCATCAATTCATCTTCTAATATTAGCAAGTGATGATGGGGGCTGGAAGAATTTTTGTGTATGGAGGTTCAAGCTGGATGGAAGTTGCTAGATAAAATGATCTGAACTCAGCGAAATAGAGTTTGTTATGTTTATGTTTGTGATATGTTGAGATAGAGGTAGGTAAATCTGATCAAATGACCTGTGGTTCCCAAAATACCCTGATGCCAAGCTACCCAAATGAAAGAGAGGAAAACAAATCATGCTAATAGATGTGAGAAAATGAAAGAAAAAATTCTGATCACATGTATGATCCAGTACCAGCCTGTTCTATTTCTAATACTTAACATTATTGATAATGACATACCTTTTTCAAGCAAATTGCCCACGTTAGAGATAGCGACTACAATTAATGAGTTCAAATCCCACCACCTCTCCGAGCTTACTGAGGTATGCAAATTTTAAGCATTGGTGTAATTCAAAGGAAGCTTTAAGCTCTCATCTCCTCCATCTAACTATATACCTAGAAGAATATAATAGATGAGTCATGATTAACATGATCTTTTCTCCCTGTGCAGCTCTAATTGGTGAATGGTTATAAGAATTAGGAACATCATTTTGGTCAGACTTATGGAGGTCTGTACATTACTCTTATTGTGATTTCAATAAACTGGCCAAGTTAGTGTTTGGTTATGTTATGTGTTTCCTGCATCTACAGTATGCTGAGTTACTTGGTTTTCTTCACACGGTTAAGTAGATGAAGAAATCCCTCTTCAGGTGGTCCTTTAAGATTACATCTAATGATATAAAGCATGTGTTGGCGGTGGCCTTTTTTATTTTCAAGTCAGATATGCTTCTCAAACATTCCTGTACAAATGTAGTAATTCCTTTTCCTTGGATTTCTTCAGACAGATGATTTGCAAGATCATATAATTATATGTGGTTTTGGACATGTTGTCAAGGTATTTTTACATTCTTCAGTTAAGGTTATGTAAGGCATTGATACCCAACTAAAATCATTGGTGCCGTAGTCTGTGAATCTATACGTCTTCGTCTGTTGCCTCGTGTATCTGATTTCTTTTGAATCTTACAGATCATCGCCCAGCTTCTCTTAGAACGATTGTTTCCATTTATTGCGCTTGATGGAAGGAGGTAGAACTATTTTTGATGTTGCACTATCTATAAAGTTAATTGATGTCATGGCGATCTATTTTGGGAAAAATGAGGTTAGAAGCAGTGTTGTGTCAAAATCTTAGCCTTTGCATAGCATAATAACCTAGATGTTGTATCAACTAGCCTTGATCTGTCTATAATTCGAAACCCCCCAACTTACGTGATTTATATTTTTCTAATTAGTTCCCGTTCCCCTTTCCTCACTCGTTCTTCACTCTTTGATCCCCTGTTCTCTTTTCTTTTATTTCACTATGCTAACATCCATTTTTTTTCCTTTTTGACAGGGTTAATATCAACTTTACCTACAAGGATTGGGAGTATTTTTTCATGGCCTGTTCTCTTTTCTTTTATTTCACTATTCTGATAGCCATTTTTTTTTTCTTTTTGACAGGGTTAATATCTTCTTTACCTAGAAGGATGGGAGTATGTTTTCATGGTCTATTCTCTTTTCTTTTATTTCACTATGCCGACATCCACTTTTTTTTTTTTTTCTTTTGACAGGGTTAATATCCGCTTCACCTTGAAGGATCAAGAGTATATTTTCATGGGTTGTTCTCTTTTGTTTTGTTTCACTATACTGATATGCGCCTTTCTCTTTTCGACAGGGTTGATATCCACTTTACCTACAAGGATTGAGAGTATGTTTTCATGGCCTATTCTCTTTTTTTTATTTCCCTCTACTGATATCCAGTTTATTTTTCTTTTTTGACAGGGTTAATATCCACCTTACCTAGAAGGATGGGGAGTATGTTATTATGGCCTATTCTCTTTTATTTTATTTCACTATGCTGACATCTACTTTTTTCTTTTTTTTTTCCTTTTTTGGCAGGGTTAATATCCACTTTACCTGCAAGGATTGGGAGTATTTTTTTATGACTTGTTCTCTTTTCTTATATTTCACTATGCTGATATCCCTTTTCTTTTTCTTTTTATTTTTGACAGGGTTAATATCCACTTTACCTAAAAGGATGGGGAGTATGTTTTCCCGGCCTATTATCTTTTCTTTTATTTCTCTATGCTGACATCCACTTTTTTTTTTTTTCTTTTTGACAGGGTTAATATCCACTTTACCTAGAAGGATCGAGAGTATTTTTCCATGGGCAGTTCTCTTTTGTTTTATTTCACTATGCTGGCATCAACTTTTTTTTTTTCTTTTTGATATGGTTAATATCCACTTTACCTACAAGGATCGAGAGTAATTTTTTCTTGGCATGTTCTTCTCTTTTCTTTTATTTGACTCTGTTGACTTCCACCTTTTTTTCCTTTTCAACAGGGTTAATATCCACTTTTCCTAGAAGGATCGGGAGTATGTTTTCATGGCCTATTCTCTTTTCTTTTATTTCACTATGCTGATATCCACATTTTTTTCTTTTGACAGGGTTAATATCCACTTTTTCCTAGAAGGATCGGGAGTATGTTCTCATGGCCTATTCTCTCTCTCTTTTTTTTTTTTTTTTTTAATTTCACTCTGCTAATATTCACTTTTTTTCTTTTTGACAGGGCTAATATCATACCTACAAGTATCGAGATTATTCTTTCATGGCCTGTTCTCTTTTGTTTCATTTCACTATGCTGATATCCACTTTTTTTTTCTTTTTTACAGGGTTAATATCCACTTTACATACAAGGATAGAGAGTATTTTTTCATTGCATGTTCTCTTTACTTTTTATTTCACTCTTCTGATATTCATTTGTTTTCTTGTTGACAGGGTTAATGTCCACTTTGACTACAACGATTGAGAGTATTCATGTTGTTCTTCATTGTTAGGGAATTTTTTTGTATTTTTGCTATTTTTTTTTCATTTTTTTCCTTTCTGTTGTTGTTTTTACTTTTTGTAATTGTTTATTATTGTTTATTCAGCTTTTGATTTCTTGTGCTTTTCCTCCTATTTTTGATATTTTTTTTTCATTTTTTGTTTATTAACGTTTCTTGATTTTTGTTTCTTATTAGTTTTTTATATTTTCTGTGAGGTTTGGGGTTTGGTTTGTTTTTATGTTTCTTGGTTTCTTTATTTTGGATTAGTTTTTATTTCTTGTTTTGTCTAATTTTCTTGTTTTCTATTATTGATTTTTGTTTTTGTTTTAGTTTCCACTAAGATATGTGGAAGGAAAAAGAATACAGTTTTTGAGAAAATAGAAATTGATTAGTTAAGTATGAATGAGCTTGGGGAAATGTATGAAAAATATAGGGGAAAAAATATTGTTTAAAATTCTAATACAAAATCCCACCAGGTCCTAAGATGGGAGCATCAGACTGATAAAAAGTGTGTGCACTAACCTATGCTTTGTAGATTAATAAAATGCCTATAAAGGATTTGATGTTCAAGTATAGGTTTATGTAGAGGAGGAGGAGGGGGTTCCTAGTGAAGAAGGAATGATGTATTTATTAGATGGGATAATTTTTTATGATGTGGATGGTAATGTGGGTGAAAAAACTGCAAATGAGAGGAGCAAAAAAGACAGGGTTGAGGGTGAAAAAATTGCAAATGAGAGGGGTGAAGGGGATAGGGTTGAGGGTGAAAAGAAGGGGAAAAGGGTTTTGAATGATAACCTATCAGAGTCTTCATCAGAGTTTCATGACTCATCTAATGAGGACTATAGGCAGCTTGAATTCACGCTTCTCCAAATCATGAAAGGCTCAACTTTTCAAATTAAAACTATCAAAGGCGCAAGCACACTTGTCCAAGAACATATGAAAACAATCTCGCTAAGTCAACTTATTTGGCCAAAAGAATGGAAAAGGAAATCAAAGATAACCATTGCATCCACATCCAACAATTGAAAATATACTTCGAAGGAAGTGTAATGTTGATGTAAGTAGATCCAAAGTAATAAGGGCCAAAAGACAAGTTTTAGATGCAACCAGAGGGGCTGATTTAATTCAATATGGGTTGCTTTGGGACTATTGTGAGACATTGAGAAGTTGTAATCCAGGGAGTAGGGTGATACTTAGGAAGGTTGATGGATCTGATCCACCAGTCTTTGAAAAATTGTATATGAGCTTGAATGCAATGGGAAAAGGCTTCCTGGCTGGTGTAGAAGCATGATAGGACTTGATGGATGTTTCTTAAAAGCATGTCACAGTGGGCGGTTGTTGGTAGGGGCCTGATGGACTACAGAACATATGTACAATAAAAAGCCCATCTCATACCTGCAGCAGTTGCTTTGAAGTAGGACACAACAAACGGTCTTGCAAAAATCCACCTAATCCCAAATCCATATTTTACCAGGTTCTATGTTTCATTATAAGAAATTATTGGAATTTGCAATGAAATGATCATTGTTATAAATTATTGAGCAAATGAATTCATTATTTTATCTTCGGGTGGTGGCCCAACACAATACGTTGAGGGCAATATTAACAACAACGCTGCAGATGGAGGCTCTCACTCATAAAGGGTAAGTTGTACTGCATACTAAAGGAGTTGTGTATTGTATAAAATTAAACTTTAATTATCGTTTCTCTTCAGTCAGGTACCTGTAATGCAAGAAGAGATGTTTACTTCAAGAGATGATGCTCCTCCATTAAGCTAGGATGGAGCTGGAGGTTCTCAACCAGAAATGGTAAGTATTATGTGCAGCAATTTGTGAATTTTAAATTACTTCCACATCGAAAGCCGATAAACCTTTTAAATTTAGGATTAAAGGCAATTTTAGTCCACTAACTAGTGCCTTTTCTCATTTTAGTCCCGTAACTTTCTAGGGTTTCAATTTAGTCCTGTAACTATTTGAAATTCATCAATTTTGGTACACCGTCTGTCGGAAAGTTGAAAAAGCCACCGGAAAGTCGCACATGGAACTCACGTGCCGCTTAAAATTGGGAAAATGTTTTTAATTGGACCAAACCAGTTGACATGGAGCTGAAATGGAATTTTTTTAAAAAAAAATAAGGAATGACGTGGATTTCTTATCCACGTCATCTGCACACATGGAATTGGGGGGAAACCAAATCTGCCCTAAACAAACAGATGATTGAAGCCCCAAAATCCCCAAAATCTAAAGCCCTAAAATCTAAAAGAAAGAAGAGCCCTAAAAATCCCTACACCCGTTTGCAAACAGGAGCAAGGAAGAGAAGGCAGAAGACGGCGTATTCAAGCGGAGATCTGGAACAGTATGGTGGTGATAAGGCACGCGAGGCATGTGGGTATGCCTCCCCCACAATATCGTAAGCTTCCCCCGCATGTTTATTTACATATTTTCTGATTAAAGAATGCTTCGAATAGAGTGTGTGGACCCTTGCTGGGTTCTCATTTTTGTATTTTTGTTGGTATTGTGGACCGTTGCTGTGTTTTTGTGTACTGTGTCCATTATTGTATGTTTATTGCTGTATCTGTGGACCCTTGCTGGGTATTTTTTGTGTTTTGTGCTTCGTCTTTGTTAATAGGGGTGGTCCCCTGGTATATCTTTGTTTACTATTTTGTTGACTATTGCTTTTTTGTTGTTTTCTGTTTTTTTTTTTTTAATTCCAGACCCGAAAGTGATTCCATTACATTGTCTATGCATTACAATGGTTTAGCTAGACATGTCCCAGAAGCAATGTATGAGGGAGGTAGTGTGACCAAGTATGATTATGTATTGGCCCAAGAGATAAATATTGAGACATTAAACTTGTTTTCTGATCGTCTTGGGCTAGGGAAGGATAGGAGATTTTATGTAATTGTGAATAGAGGGTTCAAATTGTTAGTTGATAACAAAGATATGAAAAGAGAATGGAGGAAAATTAAAAAAAACAGGGAGATGTTTATTTATGTTGAAGTTGAGGGGGATGAGGGGCTTGTTAGAAATGAAATGGATGAGGTAGGTGAGGGTGAGGCCTTTACTTTTCTGGGGGCTGTAGGGGGTGAGAGTTTGCAAGGTGGTGAGGGTGGTAAAGAAGGTGAATGTGCTGCAGAGGGTGAGAGTCTGCAGGGTGCTGAGGGTGGTGAATGTGCTGTAGGGGGGGAGAGTCTGCAGGGTGCTGAGGGGGATGATCTTCATGATAGTGACTTTGAAGGGGAAGAATTACATGAGGGTGGTGAAGGAGATGAAGGGGGTGAGGGTGTTGAGGGTGAAATTGCTAGGGATTCAATGGATAGTGATGAGTCTAGTGAGGATGAAGAGGAGGATGTGGTTGATAATGATGGGGAACTAGATGAGAAGAGAGATTCAGATAATGGGGATGAAGAGGGTGCTGCAGGGCCTCTTTTTAATGCAGAAGAAATATATGACCCAACATTCGAAATTGGGATGTTGTTTAGCAATAAACAAGAATTTAGAAAAGCTTTGCAATCCCATGCAATAAAGATAAAGAGGACATTGAAATTCACTAAAAATGACAAACAAAGGGTGTATGCAATATGTGGGGATGTTGATTGTCAATGGAAGATTCATGCAATTAAAGTAAAGGGTGAGGAGACCTTTCAGATTAATCTGTTGCAATCTCACCACTCTTGTCCACAAATCTTTGAAGTGAAGAATATGAAGACAAAATGGTTGAAAGATAGGTATTTGCAGAAATTTAAATCTGATCCAAAGAGGTGTGTCAAAGGGTTCAGGATGGATATAATTAATGAACTAAGGGTGAATGTGTCAAAACAACAAGCTTACAGAGCAAAAAAAGCTGCACTAAAAGAGATTGAGGGTTCTCCTGAATGGCAATACAGTAGACTTTGGGACTATTCTGAAGAAATAAGAAGAACAAATCCGGGGTCTACAGTAATTCTTGGGACTGAGGATAATATGAGAGAAACCAGATTTAACAGATTCTATGTATGCTTTGGGGCATTAAAGAGGGGGTTTAAGGCTGGTTGTAGGCCCATCATTGGGGTTGATGGGTGTCATCTAAAGGGGCCTCATGGGAGGATTTTATTGACTGCAGTTGGAGTTGATCCCAACAACAACTTATTCCCGATTGCTTATGCAGTGGTGGATAAGGAATGTAGGGAGACTTGGGAGTGGTTTCTCATTGTCCTAAAACATGATTTGAATATTTCTAGGGAATTTGAATACACTTTTATGTCGGACAAACAAAAGGGCTTAATGCAAGCTTTTGAAGAAGTCTTCCCTGGGAGTGATGTAAGACATTGTGTGAGGCACTTGCATAGCAATTTTAAGCAAGCTGGTTTTAGGGGTTTAGCTTTTAAAAATGCTTTGTGGAATGCAGCACGAGCCTGTACAGTTAGTGAATGGAAGATGAGAATGCAAGAACTTAAAAATCTTTCAGAAACTGCATATGAATGGTTGTATGATAAACCAGCAACACAATGGTCCAGATCACATTTCAATGAGATTAGCACCTGTGACATGCTGCTGAATAACGTATGTGAGTCTTTCAATGCGTGTATACTGGATGCAAGGGAAAAACCCATTCTAACTATGTTAGAATGGATAGTTAGAATGGATTAGAGAATACCTCATGAGGAGGATGCAGGAGAACAGAGACAGATGTGCTGCTAGGTGGAAGAATAGGTTATGTCCTAAAATTGAAGCAATCCTACAAAAACAATTAAGCAAGATTTGTGACTGTATGCCAATAAAAGCAGATGATCAACATTATCAGGTGTCTTGTTTTGATGGGAGTCAACATGCTGTGGATTTAAGTATGAGAAGTTGCAGTTGTAGGAAATGGCAGTTGTCAGGCATTCCATGTAAACATGCCTGTTGTGCTATATACCATCAAAAGCAAGACCCCATAGACTATGTCCATGACTGTTACACTATAGAAACATACAAAAAAGTCTATGCACCTGCAATCCAACCAATGAGCCATGAAGGAATGTGGTACGAGTCCTGCATCATACCCCCCCTACCACCAAACTTTGGCAGGGGTCCAGGAAGGCCCAAAAAGGCTAGGAGAAGAGAGAGTGATGAGCCAACATTGAAGACCAAAAAGTCAAGGAGAACACAAGTGCACAAGCTCAGGAGACACCAAAAGACAGTGCACTGCAGGACTTGTGGAGAGCCTGGACATAATACAGCCAAATGCCCTGAAAGAGTGCCAAATCCAGGCCAACAGGTATATGTTTTACATTCTGACATCTTATTACCCCTTTGTAAAGTACATTCTGACATCTTATTTTTGATCTACAGATTGGTGAAGAAGGACATGAAGCAAGGCATGCAGATGAACCAATAAATCCAACACAGGACAAAAGAGTAAGAAATCAAGGTTCTAATTTTCTGTACTAGTTTGGGACAAGTATGATGTGTAGCTTCTTTTGGTGTTAGGCTGGGAAAAGAATGGCTATAGAAACTGAAGAAGAACAGGAGTCTGAAACAGAGGCTTTGGAACAGGCTGCATTGATTGTAAGTACATTTACAATTTCTATTTGTATTTTTAATAATATAACTTACAGTTTTTTGTGCTATTTTTGGCAGGGAACTCAACTGCCAAACATTTTTCCACCCTTGCAAGTGGACATTGAAGAGGAGCAACCTGAAGCATGCTTGACACAAGATCAGCTGCAACCTCAAGCTGCACCCCCTCCACCATTGTACATGCCTGGGCCATCTATGTTTCATCAGTTGCAAATGACCCACCCACAGTCATCTTTACAACCTAGAGTCACAATCCGAGCACCTCCACCTTTCAGAGGCAGACAAGTGTTGCCATCATTTTCTACTAGGCCAAGAAATGCAACAAGTCACCCAATACTTAAAGAAGGAGGCCATAAGTTTTTAGACTTGAACCAAATGAAAAGTCTAGATTCTTGAATGCTTAGACAAGTTTTTAGACTTGAACCATATGTACTTAGTTCTTTTTTAAGCCAGTTTTTTGTAAACACTTACAGGCTTGACTGATGTTTTTGATGTTAATTGCTGTAACAATCACAGCCCTCCTGGCTTTTCAAAGTCAATTTCCAGTTTTAAACTAGTCTTTTTACTGTTAATAATTGCATTTCATGTTTTCTTTTCTGCATTTTAAACCATTGTAAACAAGGTGTGTAACTGACAAATAGCTCCATTGCATTAATACAAAATACACAAAATACAATTTCCATAACAATAAAATTCCATTCCATTACAATATAAGTACAATTTCCATTACAATAAAACTCAAACCAAAGGAAATGCCCAACTCCCAAATGCAATACATCCAGCAAAAAAGAATAAGAAAAAACCCATCATCAAATTTCTCATTTTACGGTTGCTCCGGCGCATGGCTTCAACTTTTTCTTCTAAAGCATTGATTTTTCTCAACAATCCGAGAATTATGGCCCTAGCCCGTTCACACATTGGGGGGTCCTCCCATGAGAAGAACCTACACCCTCCTCTCTACAAAAAAAATAAATAATAATAATCGAAAACGGTGAATTTGAGATGAGCTTGAAGAAGAAAACACTGAAAAAAATTTCAGATTTCACAATTTGTTCTTACCTTGTAATTGCGGCATGAGAGAAACCTCCTTCCGGGATTCTCCTTCGTCCACGAAGTGCGCATCACAGCCGGCCTTCCACAGTTGCAATCCACGGTGCTCGTTGCCGTCGACATTGTGGGGGAATGAGCAGAAATGGTTTCTAGGGTTCTTCTTCGATTTGGGGGAAATCGAAGAAGAAGCTGCACTTATAGAGGATGAATTTGGTTTTTTTCCCCCCAATTCCATGTGTGCAGATGACGTGGATAAGAAATCCACGTCATTCCTTATTTTTTTTTAAAAAATTCCATTTCAGCTCCATGTCAGCTGGTTTGGTCCAATTAAAAATATTTCCCCAATTTTAAGCGGCACGTGAGTTCCATGTGCGACTTTCCGGTGGCTTTTTCAACTTTCCGGCAGACGGTGTACCAAAATTGATGAATTTCAAATAGTTACAGGACTAAATTGAAACCCTAGAAAGTTATGGGACTAAAATGAGAAAAGACACTAGTTAGTGGACTAAAATTGCCTTTAATCCTTAAATTTACAAGAAAGAGTTGGTTATCAAGAGAGAAGAAATGCATCTTTGTTTGGAACGGGTAATGCTACTCCATCTCCACCTGTTCTAAATCAAAATGCAAACCAACAACCGAGTTCAAGAGATCAACCTTCAGCTGAGGATTTAGGAGCATCAACCACAGTTTGGAGCAGAAACAAGAGGCCAACAATTACCGAGGTTTTGGCTAATCTAAGGGATCGTTCAAAGAGAAGGCCATGGAAACCATGGTTCAGTTTCCCGTGTAGTAGAATTTGGGTAACCATGTTTTGACCAAAACAATCACTATGGAAATGTAGATCAATCATCCATTCTAGTTCTTTTGGGTTTTTGATACACTGCATTGCTACATTTTTGGAGATTTGCAGTGCTTTGGATGGCCTACATTTTATGTGAATGAATTGCATTGCTTTGGATTAGTAGATGAATTGAAGTGGTTTTGTAAACAGGCATTTTCTTTTAATTTTTGAACAAGGAGTCTGGAAACTTTGACTGCATTATATTATGCATTTAGGACTACTTATACCATTGCAAACACATGACCAAATTTTGCATACATACTCCTAGTAATATTGCACACAACTTGAAATTATTCCAAAACATGGCCAAAATTGAGTCCCGAAAAAACAAAGAATTTTGAAAGAAAATGGAACAAGCAATACTGGGAAATAAAGGAAAGAAGCAAATAATTGGGGGGGGGGGGGGGGGGGGGTTTACAAACTCAAGTTTGGACTTTTGTTTTATTCTAGTACTAAGAGGGCAAAAATGTCTTTATACAATCAAAGAACAACCCTCCATTCGCATTTTACGCGCGTGCGAAACATTGCTGAAATGAGCGGTGTGTAGTTTATGAAAATTTCTAAAAACCTACCTATGGTTTCTAAATAGCCTAAAAGCCCCCCATAAAATCTAAAATCCTGCAAAAACACCCCTTTCTGTTAAAAAAACGAGGGGAAGGGTGCATTATTTTCAAAATAGAGGGGTTTTTTTAGCATATTTACAAATCATAGGGTAGTATTTTGCAAATAAATAAAAGCACGGGGGAGTATTTTGAAATTATCCCTTTTTTCATAGAGGTATTTTGAGCACTTCTTAAAACACAGGGATAAATTGCATTTGTCTCTTCTCATTTCGTTTCCAGAACATTGTAAAAAAGATAATAAAAAAAATCTTGACTTGCCATTGTATATATGTACTCAATATGCCTAGGGTTAATGTAGAACTGTCCATTTTTAATGAAGAAATACAGAAAATGGCTCAACAACTACAAAAAATTTAATACTAAAATTAATATCGAGTTAATTCATGAGTAAAATTCTTACTATATTCGTTGCTAATTTACATTAGCATATACCTTTGCTATTAAAGTTATTTCTTACAGTGAAATATGCATAAACTCAAATCTGATAAATGAACAAAATTTTATTAAAAAAACCCCTAAAGACCAAATCTAGTCCAGAAAGCAATTAATCGATACTATTAATAGGTTCAAGTCAAACTGATCCTGATGACTGATCATACCATACAAAATAAACCCTTAAATTTTCGTTTATGAGACTTGCTTCCTTTCAATGCTCCCTTTTGGCTTGAGCTACTATGACTTGCCTTCCGACTCAGATTCTTGTTCTCATTCCTTAACTCATTGATCACTTCTCTCTTTTCATCATTCCTTTTTATCAACTCAGTCTGCCTCGCCAGATTTTCCTCCAACAACTTGGAAAACTTCATCTGTTCATCCCAAACCTTACTGCCTGCGTGGGTTATCAGATCAAAGCTGGACGTACCCGATTCATAATCTGCAGTTGAGGACTCCTCAACATGAGACTGAGAACGAAACAAATTTGGCGTCTGCTCATCGTTCCGAGGCTTTCGTTCAGCAGAATCCTCAAGGGGCTGCATTTTTCTCAAGGGACTTGAGGTAGATTCGTTGTTTGGGGTTTTCATTGAAGATTCAGGTCTCAACTGATCATATTTGTCGGCTAAAGCCCGATATGAACTGTGGAGATCTTGTACCATTTGGATGAGTTGAGGTTTCTTCTGGTAGTACATCTCAGCTCTCTTAGCAAAAGTCTCTCCGTTGTCCTCAATTAAGTCTAATATAGTCTTTATCTTGTCATCCAATTCTGCATCAAGAATGGAGATGTGGGAGTTTTGGTTAATTTAGCTTTTCAAATAAAGTAATTTTGAAATCCAAAATTGAGATATATTGTCACATTCATATATATATATATATATATATACATACATAGCAAATTGTGATCATTTTTCTAAAATTTTTATTGGCGAAACTGGAATTCAAATTGGGAAAAGAATAAGATACTGTTTTGAAAATTGAAAGGGCTGATATTTATCAAATGAGAATATAAGAACCTGATAAGGTGGAGTGGAGCCACTGGGACTGAGGACGGCGATTATGGCTATCCCACCACCACGAAAAGGGAGAAGACTCTCTGCTGTTGTTATAGTCTTCCATTGGAATTGATGATGACAAGAAACATTCTGCTTGATGATGAGAAGAACCTTTCTGGCTTGAAGTAGACGATGATGAGTGCATCAAATAGATAAAAAGAGAAGCTGAATTAACAGAAGAGATCAGAAACAGCGTGCAGGAGAGACTAAAGGGAAGGGGTATAGGTGTTTTAAGCTTATATATATATGAGAGTTGAAGTTGCTTAAGGACTCTAATTCCTTTTAGTTTCCTTCTGTGTGCAGAATTTATTCTCCTTCAAACCCTACTACAATTAAGGAATTTCGTCAGCATTTTTTTTAAGAAACTTATCTTGCTCCTAATTTTCAGCTCTCTATTAGAGGTGTTTGGCTAAATTTTTTTAAAACAACTTATAAGCTTCTACATCTTATAAGATATTTTAGGAGCTTATAAGATGTTGAATCTTAGTTTAAAAATAAGTCATAAAGTGTTTGGATAAAATAAGATGTTATAACTTATAAAATGTTAAGATATTTGACATAATAAGGTATTTTTATTGCAAAATGACCAAAAAGGACATGTTACTATTAGAATGAAATAAGTTGTCATTTCTTGACATATTTTGTATTTCAATATTTTAAAAATACTTTCAGAAGTAGTACACCTTAGTTTAACTTCTAATAAAAATCTAATAGATAATATTTTTAAAAAAAATAAGAAAATAATGATAATTATTATCTAATATTTTGAATAAAAATAATATATATGTACATTAATGTTAGTCGAATATTGACATTGATATATAATTAATATTCAATTTGTTAACGAAATAACTATTTTCTATTCGTATAATTTTTTATGTCGTTAATTTATATTTTTTCAATAAATATAATAGCAATCTTATTTTTGTTTCATAAATAATAATTTATTAAGTAATGAAACAATTTCTCCTTTTCAATTGAAAGAAAACTTAAATACCAATAAAATGCTTTAACATTTTAAGAGAGAGAAAGTGTATTTGTGTATGTGGGTGTGTGTGTGGAGAGAGAGTGTGTGTGAGAGAGAGAGAGAGAGTGTGTGTGTGTGTGAGAGAGAGAGAGAGAGTGAGTGAGTGTGTGAGAGTGTGTGCATGTGTGGGTGTGGGAGTGAATGAGGGCATTTTGGTCTAATTATATATTAATTTATAGAGCTTATAAGATCTTTAAAAAAAAGTTGGAGGATGTTAACTTTTTTCTAAAGAGCTTATAAGATCCAAAACATCTTATTTTGAGATCTTATAAGCTCTTTAAATAAAAATTTGCCAAACGATTTTTTAGAGCTTATAACTCTCAAACATCTTATAAGATGTTTTGAGGAGCTTATAAGCTTAGCCAAAGGGGAAATAGCATTTTTGGTCCCATAACTTAGGGCTTTTTAACTTTTGGTACCATCCGTTACGGGATTAACACTTTTGGTCCCGTAACTTACAAAAATTAGCAGTTTTCGTCCTCCCCCATTTTTCCGGTAGTTTTTTAAGGGAAATGGCCATTTGGCCGTTAACTTTTTCAAATTGAAGGAAAATTTGGCGCCCTTTGTGCTTGGTATCACTTTTGGCGGGAATATAACTACTATTGAGAGCTAAAATAAAAAATTGAAGGAAATTAGAGCAAATAAAGGTGATTTCTATCCTTTCTCACAAAAAAATAATCTTTTCTATTAATTTTATTTGTGTTGCAATTTATCATTTTCTACGGACTCTGTAAATATTAGAACAAGTGTTGATCCACAAAAAAATTCAAGTAACCAAATGTAAGCATATGAATTACATAAATTGCATAAATTACAAAAATTTAATTACATAAATTGCATAAATTACAAAAATTCAATTACATTAATTGCATAAATATTTACTTGAATATTTACCGAAATCAAGTACATATTCAATTACAAGAGCTTGAATCTTTGTAATTTAATATAATTTATGTGGTTACATTAGGTTACTTGAATTTCTTATGGGTCAATACTTATTCTAATGTTTACAGAGTTTGTAGAAAATGATAAATTGCAACACAAATAAAATTAAAGAAGGAAAGATTGTTCTTTGCGAGAGAGGATAGAAATCACCTTTATTTGCCCTAATCTCCTTCAATTTTTTATTTTAGCTGTCAATATTAGTTATATTCCCGCCAAATATGATACCGAGTACAAAGGACACCAATTTTTCCTTCAATTTGAAAAAGTTAACGGCCAAATGGCCATTTTCGTTAAAGAACTAACGGAAAAACAGGGGAGGACGAAAACTGCTAATTTTTGTAAGTTACGGGACCAAAAGTGTTAATCCCGTAATGGATGGTACCAAAAGTGAAAAGGGCTTAAGTTATGGGACTAAAAATGCTATTTTTCCCTTAGCCAAACACCCTCTTAGTTATACATCTACTAGCCATCGCTGTCACCTTATCCCTACGATCATATAACTAATAATCTTTAATGCTTTAAAATATATTATAAATAAAAATAAATTATATAAACTAACACATCGTATTTAAAAAAAAAGGGAATGGAACAGAAAGAAAAAGAGAAAGAAAAAGGATTAAAGATATTTTTGGTCCTGTAATTATACCCCATTCTCTTCTTAGTCCTTTTTCTTTCTAGGGTTATAAAAAGGTCCTCTAACTTTTCAATTGTCGCAATTTTGGTCCACATTTCGCCAGAAAATTTTGAAAGTCGCCGGAAATTTCTGAGGTGGCATTCTAAATTGGGAGAAGTGATTTTATTGGTTGATGATGCATGACATGGTGATTACTAGGCAATTATATGGCTTTAATTATAAAAAAATGTTGACATGGCATTAATTATAAAAAATATATTATTTTTTCTTCATATTTGTAAAAAAATAAAATAATGCTTTTTTCCTCTTCCAATTACTTATTATTAATTAATTTAAAATATTATTTTAATTTACATATATTGATAAAAATATATAAATTAAATATCAAATATAAAAAAATACTGTTAAGAATATTTATTATATATGTTAAAATAAAAAATATTTTTTATTATTTATAGATTCTAAAAAATATATATTCATGAAAATATAATATATATATATATAAATAATTATATATATACAGAATTAATATATATATATATATCATTTAATACATATCTTTTTATATATGGAAAAATAAAAAATATTTTTTTATTATTTGTAGATTCTAAAAAAATAAAATATATACATAATTAATAATATATATATATATATATATCACTACAAAAAAATGCGGGAATTGAAACGGTAATAGGAACGGTTTCTTTAATTTTTGGAACGGTAAATAGTTCACTAGAACACTTTAGACTGCAATTAGGAACGGTAAAGAAGTAACTGTTCCTATTTGGGAACGGTTTTTGGGATACATTAGAATTACCTTTGTACGTATAAATTTATAATTTTTGCATTTGGAACACCTTATAAACTTTAGGAACGGTAGCATCAAAATTAAATCGCGCAATTAGGAACGGTAGTTAGAACACCTTTTGGAATAGTCACCTCATGTTGTAGATACAATTTAGCATGGTGTCTGGAATACATGTAGGAACGGTAAGTTGTAGAGATTAGGATCGGTAACTGGAATATATTTTGTCGCGTTCCTTAGGAACGGTTTTAGCACTCTAACTTTGGAATACCATTTTGGACCGATTTTTGGTATTGTCTTTAGAACAAAAGCCTAACCAAAAAAGAATTGATTTTAGAATATATGTAGGCACGGTACATCCAGTCTTTAGGAACGGTTGACTTGTATTTTGGATTGGTTATTTCATCGGCATTGGGAACGGTAAGTTTTTTAAAACAGTCAAATATACGAACGGTATTTGGCGTTGATTCACCGTTTAAAGTACTGTTCCTAACTAATAATTAGTAATAATTATTATCATTTAAATATAAATTAAATTATTAATAATATTTTGATTATATAATTAATATTTAAATATGAAAAAATGCATAATTTAAAAATAAAAATTATATTAAATACGAATATTATCCGATTTAATTACAAAAAGGTCCGATTCCTCCTTTCAGACACACCATGCAACTGCAGTGTTCAAGGAGGAGTCCACTGAGAGAGAATTCCATTCTCTTTTATGTAATTAATGAACTCGCCACTTAAATACTCTCTCTCTCGGTCCGACCGAAGGTCTTTGATCTTGCGATCGGTTTAGTTCTCAACTTCAAGTCGCTATTCCTTAAACCTTTCAAAGGGTTCAGACTTGTACCTCATCAAGTAAACATAACCGTACCGTGAGTAATTATCGATAAAGGTTATGAAGTACGAGTACCCACCTCTTACATGTGTATTTAATGGTCCACAGATGTCTATGTGGATCAAATCCAACAGATCATTAGCTAGCATGTTTTGTCCAATAAAGGATTTTTTGGTCATATTTCCCTTCAGACAAGACTCGCAAGTCGGTAGGTCGTCCAAATCGTCTATCTCTAGACTTTTTGAGTCCACCAACCTTCTTATCCTATCTTTCAAGATATGACCGAACCTTACATGCCATATCTATGTGTCTAGATTATCATGTTTACGTTTGTGTTCGGAAGCCATAATCTAATTAGATTGTTGATGTACGTACAGACCGTTTACTTATGTACCAGGCAGATGAGATATACCATCTTTGATAATATAAAAACTATTTTTATTGTTGGTAAATGAATAACCCTCCTTATTAAGGACGGGGATAGAAATAATATTTTTAATCATGTTGGGTACATAGAAAAAATCATTGAGCTTAACTCTAACATGATGACTAATGACTAACTCTACTCATCCTACGGCTTCTGCAGCAACGGTCTTGCCATCACCTAGCCTTAGGATCTTCTCATCCTCGGTTAGCCTTCTGCTTCTTTGCAGTACCTGCAAATCATTGCAGTTTAGAGCAGCACATCTAGTATCTAATACCAATGAAGCAGGATTAGTTATCATGTTTACTTCAACCACAAACATACCTTGATTGGGGAGGAGTTGTGGCACTCCCTCTTTCGATGTTCATTTCCTTGGTAATGCATGCAGACATCATTTGCCCTAGACCCTTGAGAACCCCGGGCCTTCCCTTTCCCTTTGCCCCCTTATCGGGGTAACAGGGGCATCAGAAGCGCGAGCAGTGGTTGCAACACCCTTCCCCTTTTCCTTCATCCTCTTCCACCGTCCGGCCCTCTTGCTATTCGCCTTGGAGCTTGAAGCCTCTCCTATTAATACCGACAGCATAGACTTGAGGGTCATTGCCTCTTATTGGACCAACATGTTGATCAACTCATTAATAGACTTCTCAAGTCCATTTATGTTGTAGTTAACAACAAACGGGTCCTTGGATGGAGGAAGCAACTGAAGAATCACGTCAATATATGTGTCATTGTTAAGCCCAATTTTTAGGTATTCGAGCTTCTCCACTAGGGATAGCATCTTGAACCCATGACTTTGCACAAAGGACCCCTCAGTTGGCTTGGTCCCAAAGAATGCTTTTCTGGCGTCATATCTAATATGCCTATCCGGAACCGCATAAACATCATATTGCTTTTCGATGTTGCTAGACATCGAAGCCAATATGATATTGTGGACCTTTCGGTTATCCTCTTGCCATTTCTCGAACGTCACATGTTCTTCAGGCGAGGATCCCTCCCGCCAGGTCATCAGGAGTGGCTCGTCCAAGACATAGCCCTGGTTCTTGAAACCGAGGACAATCCTCAAGGTTCTTAGCCAGTCAGAGTAGTTCATACCGTTGAATTTATCAGTCTCCAAAACCATTGTTAAAGGATTTTTAGATAAATCTACATTTTAAGAAATGTAAAGGAGAAATTGGCAAATGATGGTAATATTACAATTCAAGTTAAAGATATGGTCTTTTAGTCTTTAACCCTCTCACTATTTCTACGAAAGTCCACCACTCTCAAGTGGAGTTTCGAAAAATAATTTCCTAGTGGGTTGGGGACCCATAAGCGTGATTTCCATGCCCGTTTTTCCGATTCACATGAGGAAAACCTCAAGGGAGATATCTAATATCATTCTCATCCAATGAGATTCTCAAGATGTTTTGTCTCACCTCTTCACATGATTTCGAGGACTCCAATCGAATCATACTACTTAGTGTTGGGCCCGACCCATCAACGAAATCATGCCTCAAGTGTCGGCCCCCACGACTTGTGGACAGGGAAACAACAAGCGTAATCTCTTTGTTCACAACAATGGTGCAACTTTGCACTAGTCCAAATGTACCACGAGTCATGAGACCACACTTGGGTAGTGGTAGCGTCCTCACCACATTGTTGTGGATGGAAGGCCTGGACGGATCAAAATCATTTGATCCAAGTCCATTACGGGCCTAATATTTTATTTGGTTCAACCAAATGAGAGTTTGTTGTGATAACGACCGAGACCTCATCACATTAATGTCTTTACATGCATAAATATCTAATACTTATAAAGTGATAAATAAATACGCCACATGCAATAAACATAGCATAATCTCTGTTAGGATGATCACAAGCCCCATCTATGCAACCCACTGAGCCTACAGTGAGCCTATGGTCTGCAAGGGTGGTCCTACACTATTACAAAGAATTAACCATTGTCATTCCAACGGGCCTTAGTTCTCTTCTTGTTTCGCTTTTGATGTATCACCTTGGGCCTCCATCCAACACGGCCTCCAACTACATGGGCTTGTTATTATTACAAATGAAAAATAAAACCTCACCAAGATCCTAACTACTCTCATTACATAGAAAGTAGAATACATGGAACAGAGGAAAAACAAGCTTAACATCATGAGGCGAAATAATGGGAGATAATAATCCCAAAACAAGAGGCACGCAGGCCTCACCGAACAGTAATGTAAAGTCCATACATTCATACACAAGGTTTAGGGCTTCTTGTGATCATCCCATGTTGATCTAATCAACATATAATGCACAATTATACCAAATAATCATGCTAACAATAGATATTCAAAATGTATAAGTGATGTCCAACATCACATGCCATAAACACATAAATGAAGTACAAGTTCAAATTTTAAATCCACTGGACATCCAATACACAATGCATCCAATGCATGTAGAAATCCAAATTAATTAAGCAATTTTGATTATAAGAAAAATCCAATTAATCCAAAATCAAATATGCAAAATTAACCTATCTTTCAAAAATATGCAGAAAATACCAAAGAATCAAATTTTCTGAAAACGTCGAAAAAGGACACAGAATAGCCTTGCTGTCGTGCCACAGCGCCGGGCGCACGCAGGCGCACACGCGCGCGTCCTTGCGCTACCCTAGGCCAGCAACCTGCGCGCCTCCGCACGAGCACCTGTGCGCACAGCGCAGTCTACAGGGCCACCGCTGCCAGCACGCGTGCTGGCTAGCAGGGGCGACAGACAACTCTTGGCCCTGCTATTCCGTTTTTTTAAAAACAAAAATTCCCATTTTCATTTTAGCGTACATAGGATTGAAAATAAACATGTAATTCTAAGATTTAATCTACAAAATTACATACATTATGCCCATCAAATGTAATATTCAAACAAGTACATTATTCTATACGTCTATGCATTTAAAGATGCTCAATAAAGCTGTAAACGCAAATTGTACAGGCGAGGCACATAGATCTATGGCTCCTTACATCCAATCGGGCTCTGATAGCACTTGAAGAACAAACGGATCCGCCCGGTAGCGCAAGAAAAAGCAAAAAGGAGAGCGATATTAAAAAACACATCATCATTTAATGATCCCAAGGGGTGTACCCTTGGGTGCTCAACTAGGCATTCGATCTAGAATATGATAACTAAAAATGAGTATATCATATCGAGCACATAGGTGAAAGAAAGAGAACTACAATAACCATAGACCAAGTATTACCTTTGTAGTTATCACCTGTGCACCGCTACAAGCATTGTTCCCTACAGTCGGATAACAAATGTTCACCGAGATTCAAAGTTATGAATCCTCAACGTAATCCAGACCACACCGAAAGAAGTCACGTTTTTCATGCTAGAGAAAAACGGACCTAGAAGATGAGATTAAGAAAATGAATCACACTATCGAATTAGTATATCCTTAATCTATCATTGTTGTTCATTTGATCCAAGATCAATGAAGCATCAAAGTGGGATGTAGGAAGAAGAGAGAGGCCGAAAATAGAGACAGAGAGAGTTGAGAATGTTTTCTTCGTTTTCCTAGAAAAAGATGAATAATGAATCTCATGCATTTGATGAATGTATATACACACACACACATATATATATATATACATCATTAATGTGATTATTGAAATGTGTCTAGGTTCAGCCAAGGATGTCTAGATACATTCCAATCAATCACCATCAATCTTCAACCAAGCCTATCATTTTACAAGGTATGGTTAAATTATACCAAGTGAAAGAGGCTTGATTGGAATTGATTTATCTCTTTCGAAAAGAGACAAGTCAACCTTGTCATCAAAGGCCTAATGGCCGATTTTCATGCTTCCAATGAAGCAAAATTTAACCTCCTTGTTTTAGAAGAAAACCAACTTCTTCTAATTCAAAAAAGTGGAATTAACATCTTTCTTGGGCCAAGATTTAATGAACCAGATTTTATTGTAATCCAATTACAAAAAGCTCTAGAATTAAATCACATTTAATTCAAGGTCCAATTAAATAATGCCCATCATTCTTTTAATCCAATTAAAAAATTCAAGCTTTAAATCTATTTAATCGATAAATTCCATTACTGATAATTGAGGGCCCAATACAATATCGGTCCGTCCATCCAATGGACTATTCCTTAAATAATCAAATTATTTATCATTCTCTGAAATTGACTCCAAGACAATTCCTTCACCTCCTACGTGATTTGTGTGTGACCCTTTAGGTTCACCCTCAGCGAGACTTAGTCTCGTGTCTAATGAAAACCCATCATGATGGGTGGCCGTCTAGCAACAGTCCATGGCACTAGAAACTAGGTTGTTGACGTGAACATTTAGACACAAATTTTGTATGGGTACAGTCCTTCCGTCTACCGTCTCCCGGCCTTAGCTAGGGTATGGAATTGGGTGTCGGTTCTTATCCTTGACAAGGCATCTATACTGAATACTCGAGATTACGCATGCCTCATTGCATTGACGTAGGAAATCATTTTCTACTCGATCAACCACTGTGACCATAAGTTTAAGCAACATGAACGTGTCTCTAAATGCATAGGATGGATACCTCTGTCACATACTGATAGGGGATGGATCCTCTTCTTGAATCCCACTATCCTCACTACAAACTTTGACTACACTGGACAAGGCGAATAATGAACATGTCTGCGACATGATCATCTCTTGCCAGAACCAACTCTGAGGACTATTCCCATACTATCGGAACCGGGGAACTCCAGTCATACTGACCAAACCTCCAAGGCTTCCATATGATGATCTCTACGAGTCACTCAGTCGCTCGACCCCAATTGACCAACCCACTAAGATCGTATAAACATCCTATGCCTGTTGCGAATAAAACACGATACTCATCTAATGAATATGACTCTTCGTGCAAGCCTCAATAGGACTCTCGATGCTCTGTATCGAGGTCCTCGACTTAGAACAATTCAGATCCAACCCTTTATCAGTTGTTTTCATAACCACCATCCAATGCATGGCCCAACTGCATGAGTTGTTAACATGGTCTGTGGGCTTCGTTGTGATATATGTCAATAGACATTTAACATACGAGAAAATAATATTACAATGCATCGAGTTGTCAGATAGATTACATAATGACTGAGACCTCATCACATTAATGTCTTTGAATTCATAGCATGTCGTAAACATAGCATAACCCCTATTTAGATAATCACAAGCCCAACATATGCGACCCATGAGCCCGCAGTAGGTCTCTGGTCTGCCTAGGGTGGTCCTACATTATTACAAAAAATTAACTCATAGCATTCCAATGGGCCTTGTAGCTCTTCTTGTTTCGCTTTGATGTCGTGGGCCTCGAACACCGTGGGCTTATTTTATTACAAATGCAATGTAAAATCTCACCAAGATCCTAACTACTCTCATAACATTGAAAATAGTATATACATGGAATATAGGGAAACAAGCCTTAACATCATAAGGTGAAATAACGGGAGATAATAGTCCCGAAACAAGAGGCACCCAGGCCCCCACCCAATAGTAATGTAAAAGATGGTAAGAAAACTAATTCCACATATTTTAGAAGTCTTGTTGAAAGTTTGAGGTACTTGACTTGTACAAGGCCGGATATTCTTTTTGGTGTTGGACTTGTGAGTCGTCACATGGAAGCTCTACTACATCCATTTGAGAGTTGCCAAAAGAATGCTTGATATATTTAAGGCACAATTGATCATGGAATTTTCTATAAATCTTCTCAAGATTTTGAGCTCGTTGGCTATTGTGATAGTGATTGGGCAGGTAATGTTGATAGTCGGAAAAGTACAACAGGATTCATGTACTTTATAGGAAATTCATTTATATAGAATTCGAAGAAGCAGCCTATCTTGACTCTTTCTACATGCGAAGCAGAGTACGTTGTAGTTACTTCTTATGTTTGTCATGCTATTTGGTTTAGAGGCTTGTTGAAAGAACATAACTATCAACAAAAGGATCCAATGGAAATTTATGTGGATAATAAATCGGCTCTAGCATTGGCTAAGAATTTGGTATTTCATGATAGGAGCAAGCATATTGATACGAGGTATCATTTCATTCGAGAATGCATATCGAAAAAGAAAGTGAAGCCTGAGTACGTGAAGTCACAAGACCAAATTGCGATTTTTCTAAAGACTTTGAAGTTTGATGGTTTCAAGAAATTACGTTTTTCACTTGGAGTGATGAATTTAGTTTAAGGGGGAGTGTTGAATTATAAACTAGATTCATAGTCAAAAGTCTATAATACGCTATTCATGTATTTCGATAAATACATGAATGTGTCACTTCATATTATTAGATGTAGGGCTGTCAATACCCTACCCAGACCCATACCCAATAGAGACCCATATTATTAAATAATACTCATACCCTACTCAATCCCCTCAAGACCCAATGGGTCTCTAGACCCAATGTCATTGTTTTGGACCCAGTGTTTTGGGTCCGGGTAGAGTCTAGACCCAATAATTTTTTTCCTTTTTTTTTTCCTTCTTAATATTGTTGAATAATATTTGATAGTTTTATTTAACACAAGATAATTAAAAAAGATTAAATAAATTTTAGATTAAAATAAAAAAGATAAAGTATATTAGATACATATTTATCACAAATTTACTTAAATCAAAATCACCAAAGTAAGACGAAATAGATTACTTATTTATATTTGAAAATTATAATAAATGATTATATCAAAATATAAAGTTGTGTTTGGATTGAGAAAAAATTTACTATATCGTTTACTATATACATTAGATTTATCAATACATTTTTAAATTTTTCTTTTTTTACATAGAATTTATCAATAACTTCAACATTACTGAAATCAATTCACAAAAAACTCTTTTTCGATAGAGTTTTTAAAGAATATATCATTTATTATAAAAATAATAATCTAATGAAAATACTAAATTTACATATTTAATAGCATTCAAATTTAATATTATAAAGTTTTGAGCTTCAATTTTATTACTTCAATCAAACATTATTTCCTATCAAAAAGTTGAAAAATATCTTCAATTATTTATTATTAACAAAATATATATGATTAGAATTACATGATAAATACTTTTAAGATGTCTTAAGCTTTCTAAATTTGTTTACTTGAATTTAGATAGATTGATAAATAATAATCCAATTAAATTAAAAAAAAAATTGAAATATTTTTTTGGGTCCACATTGGGTACATAGACCCATGGGTCTTGATGGGTAGAGACCCTACCTAGGCCCGATCTATATATTTGTAATGGGTTTGGGTCTGGGTCTAACTATATTCATTGGGTCTGGGTCTGAGTCTTTAAATTGATTTATGGGTCCGGGTAGGGTCTTACCCTATCCATTACACCCCTAATTGGATGCATGCATAGGAATTAATGTAATGCATGCATGTCTTTTAATTTTTGATGAACTTATTTATTCATAGAGTTTGAATGGTGTATTTGTGTAAGTATAAATACCCATATGTTGGAGTCATTTTGTACACCAAAAAAAGATAGAGATGTTAAGAAGTATTTTTCAATTACCCTCCAATATACTCTTGTATATTTTAAGTGATATATGCTCTCCATTTGCTAACATGGCATGCCGAAAACCATGTGTAAGCAGTAGGACAAAAATATTAATGAACACAAACAAATGATGTTGATGATGAGTTTGTCTTATTCTAGGGTATTTCTAACATTTTCATATATATATATATATATATATATTCATACATGTCAAACTTACCTCCTACAAAGTAAAGAAGCTCTTAATCAATTGAATCACCAATTCATGATATTACATACTAGGCTAGGTTGTATCATGGGCCATGATGCTGTGAACCAAACAATAGATTATGCAGAATTCATATTCCAACTGGGCTTGATCCTTCAGACCAACTCGCCTCTCTCTCTCTCTCTCTCTCTCTCTCTCTCTCTCTCTCTCGTCCGCCTTTCTACACTTCTCCAAGATTTCCTTTTGTTATTCTTGATTCATTCAATGTAGAACATTAGAGACATTGGTAGAGTTAATCAATAGAGTTGTATCTATGTCTATTCTCTTCTCCCCTAAACGACTTCTTGCTAGCACGAGAGTCCGTTGGAATCCAGTGGAGCATGTGGACGTTTTTAGAGGGTCTCTATATTGCGATATTGGTGGCAAAATGGGGAACAATGTGTGTAGCCGAACGAAGAAAACTACGAGGGTAAGTTTCCTCTTTTATGTTTCTTGTTCCTCCAAATTCTGTGGCCTCCATTTTGTGTAGCTTTCTTGAACATGAGATACACGGAACGCCCGGGAGAATCAAGGGGACACCCCTTGATCCGTTATGCATGTGTAATGTATGCTTTTTTAATTCCGATTTTAAGCGCTTTTGATTTTAATATCCATCGCTCCCGCGTTTCCACCACACCTCTCCCAGGCTGATCCGCTCCTTTCACACTGATGTACTTAAATGTGTTTTCAACATTCGCAATAAAGTGGATGACTTGAAAAATTTCTGTGAAGTATGTCCAATTGCCAAACAACAAGACTACCTTTCCCTAGAAGTGATACATATTCTGCTGCCCCTTCCACTTAATTTATGCTAATGTATGGGACCCTTATAGACAACACTCCCTTACACATTGCATATATATGTTCACTATTATAGACGACTGTAGCAAAGCCACTTGGACTTTTATGTTGATCCATAAAACTTAAGTTAAACTGAAATTGGAATGTTTTTAATATGGTCGAAACACAATTTAACACTAAAATAAAGACGACAAGAACGATAATAAGACCAAATTCACCAATGAACAATGTCAAAAATTATTTCAAGATAAAGGCATCATCCACAAAAGAACTTGTGTGCATTACCCTCAACAAAACGGTATCGTTGAAAGAAAACACCAATATTTGCTACATGTAGCAAGGTCCATTATGTTTCTGGCCAAATTACCACCAAAGTTTTGGACAGAAGACCTGCTTACTTTAGCATACTTAATAAATCGATTACTTACAAAAGTGTTAGACTAGAAGACCCCCTATGAGGTTCTGTATAAAATCTCTCCTTCATATTATCATATTAAGGTTTTTGGAAGCCTTTGCTTTGCCACTAATGTGGCCCTCCACAAGGCAAAATTTGATAAAAGGGCTCTTAAATTTGTTTTCTTAAGGTATGTGCACAAAAGAAACGGATACAAAGTAGTGGGCCTAGGGACCAACACCATCTATGTAACTAGGGATACCATATTTCATAACAATAGGTTCCCTTTCATGCATGTCCAAACCACCAACACACCATGCCTGTTCCCTTTGTTGCATGAAAATGAACTTGACACAAACTTTGAAAAGAACAGGCCCTCTGCCTTGGACACTTTTGAGGAACAGGAGGGAGAGACAACACAGGTTGTGTTACCTAGAAAGACCACTAGGCAGGTTGCCTCAAAGCAAGACGGCCATAGGTTGTAGATGGATCTACAAGATGAAACTTAAACCAGATGGGACGTTGGATAGATGCAAGACCCGTCTGGTCGCTAAGGGCTACAGCCAGGTGGAGGGGGTCGGCTACAATGACTGTTTTGCTCTTGTGGCGAAGGCAGTCACTGTGAATTCTTCTTGCAATCACAGCGGCGAGGGGATGGCCCTTGCACTACCTGGACATCAATAATGCATTTCTACATGGAACACTAGATGAAGAGATTTTTATGCAAGTTCCAGAAGGTTATGAATTATCCAGGACATGTTTTTAAACTGCAAAAGTCTTTGTACGGCTTGAAGCAAGCCTCACAGCAATGGAATCAGAAATTCATAGAAAAGGTGGACGCTTTTGGGTTCGTGCAATCAAGGCACGGTCATTCCTTGTTTACGAAAGAAATAAATGAAGGTCTGATTACATTGTTAGTCTATGAGGACGACATACTGATTATGGCTCCAACCGAGCCATACATTCAAGAGGTGAAGGACTATCTACATAGACTCTTCACCATCAAAGATCTAGGCACGACCAAGTACTTCCTTGGGCTTGAGCTAGCCAGGTCTCCACCAGACTGGTGGTGACTCAAAACAAGTACACACTAGACATCATCAAGGATGTTGGGTTGTTCCATGGCAAGGCTGCCACTACCCCTTTGCCGGTGGGAATTAAGCTAACCTCTGAATCAGGTGCAACACTACATGACCTCCTAGGTACAAGAGATTTATTGGTAGATTGTAGTACTTAGGTTTCTCCAGAGCAGATGTTTCCCACACGGTTCAATAGCTGAGCCAGTTCCTCCTACATCCCTGCGAAGAGCATTGGCATGCGGCAATCCACTTGGTCACATACTTGAAGGCTAGTCCTTTACCAGGTTTGTTTTTCCCTTCTGATAACACCTTCGAACTAATAGCTTATTCGAATGCAGATTGGGCATCGTGCCGGGATACGAGATTAACTGACTATTGTATCTTCTTGCGGGCGATACCCATTTCATGGAGAATGAAGAACCAAGCAATGGTTTCAAGATCCACCACCGAAGCGGAATACAGGAGCATGGCAGCCACTACGTGTGATATTGTATAGATCACCTACGTATTGAAGGATCTTGGTCCCAGTCAAGACACCAATCCTATTTTTTTGTGACAACAAAGCAGCGTTACATATCATGGCAAATCTAGTATTTCGTGAGCGAACTAAACACCTGAAAATTGATTGCCATATTGTGTTGGGCAAGTACAAGGAGGAGCTAATTCTACCAACACATGTGGTCTCCAAGATGCAAGTTGTAGACCTGTTTACAGAGCCACTCAATGGTGCTTTACTTTTGCAATTGCGTTCCAAATTGGGCTTGATCATTCTAGATTTAAGTCCAACTTGAGAGGGGGCTGTTGAGATTGTCAAGATATTTGAGTCCAGAGTAACATGCAAAGCCTAATCCTTGGGAGGTTCGAACCTCACTCCAGCTCCAACCATTTCCAGCAAAGGGATAAAGTGCTCAGAATGTGCACACGCCTTTATTAGTAGAATAGCACTTTGCCCGTTGTATTTCTTCTATTCAATTATTGCCCAACGGTTATTTATTTAGTCTTGTAGGTTAGCTCAGTTAGCTTCTTGTAGTTAGTAGGTTAGATCTGTTCTCTTGCCTCTTAGCTCTATTTAAGGCATTGCTTGTATGCCTAACCAATCCATTGTTTTTTATAATACACAATCAAGAAGCTTTAATTTTCTCAATGACTTTCGCCGGCTACTGTCTAGTTTTTGAGCAGAGCCCTTAATCAATTGAATCACCAATTCATGATTTTACATATCAGGCTAGGTTATATCATGGGCCATGATGTTGTGAACCAAACAATAGATTATATAAATTATGCAGAATTCATATTCGAACTGGGCCTGATCCTTCAAACCAAACGAAGTCATGTAGGTTTGGTCCCTATGATGAAGGATTAGGTACTGTATTAGATTGTCTCAAGTCATAAAGTGGTATCTCTGACAACACTTGTATGCTTAATTATATTGGTAAGAATGTGCCACCTCTCTCTGATCAAGTAGACTGTAGGTTTGCCAACATGTAGTAGGTAGCATTAATCAACATTTTAGCACGGTTCTCTTTTAACGCAACTCATGAGGCTATGTTTTCTTTCCTGTATTGGCATAAATGGAGGCCCGACCTAACCCACAAAGTCCCGGCTTAATTACTGTTACTTAGTTATGTACTACAGATTTATTTTTGTAATTTTGTTCTATAAAACAAAGATATTCAGAAAAGTGCATGTGACATGAGTGGGATCAGCTTAATTGGATACACCTTTTTTACATTTTTTATTCTCAGTGTGCGAAAATTTTAAAATTACTTAATAAATTGTCAAAATAAATTCATACAAGATAAATTGTCATCCACGTACTTGTAAGAGTAAAATTGTAATTTCCCTAAAAGTTCTTAAGGCAATTTTTTCAAAAATATATTCAATCATCTTAAATAATCAACACTAAATATAGAACGCACTCTAAGAATTATATATATATATATAAATATACATTAATTAATTAATTAATTAATTTTATTTTATCGTTCATGATAATTAATTTACCCCAAATGTTTTTTCTTCGAATTGATGAAATGATATTGAGGACATTGTTTTAAATTAATTTTCTTTTTATTGTCCATTTTTTTTATTTGCATTTCAGCTATTTTTCTTACATCTCATTAAAAGTAAGTTTCTATTTTTGCTTTATATTTTATTTTTTTTAGTATGCATGGTCATTTTAAATTTATGTATTTTAATATAGTTTTTGATGAAAGATGAATTATATAATACAAATAATATATTTAACTAATTCTTTATATTTTATATTTTTATATAGGGCTGAATATATATATATGTAAAAAGTGATATATATTTGATAGAATGTCATAAAATATTATTTGAAAGTAATCCTCATGTAATAAAAATTTTCGTAAATAGAAATATGTTGTATGTGTAGGAAAACATCGTTGTTAATAATAATCAAAATAGATTAAAAATTCAAAACTACTATGTGTACCTATTAAAAAAAAAGAAATTTACTTTACACAAAAAAATTCTTTTATAGCACAATATATTATAAAAAAAATTATTTAATTTAAAAAATATATATACAAATGTGCTTAGCACGGGTCTAGGCGTGTGTATATATATATTAAAAGATATTGCCAGATGAATTACCAATGACTTACTACTCAAAATAGTTTTTTTGTTTTTTTCGCTTTCAAGTGTTCATGCAAACAGTTTCCATATATAGTTTTGACACTATAAGAAAATGACTCAATAGTTACGATATATTGATGCTAAAATCAAAGTCAAAGTTAATTAGCAAGTAAATTTGTCGTTGCTAATTTACATTATTCAATATATATTTTAAACAATTCGTTGCTAAATTCATTCGTGAGTGAATTTTTGTTGTTAAATTTATTAGCAAGTAAATTTTTTGTATTAAATAGTATAGATTAATAACGAAAATTTTACTTGCTAATTATTTTGACGCTAATATTTTTCATAATTATTGAATCATTTTCTTATAGTGTCTGAGCTTCCACTTTCATCAAACAACGTGAGCATGAGATAAAGAATTGGGTTTGGCTTATTAGATAGTCAATCTTGCGGCAAAATGCTTTTTTGGTCCCGTAAGATTAGGGTATTATTTGTTTTGGTACCACAACTTAGTTATGTGGCTATTTTAGCCCCATAAAATACGTTTTTCAATTTTTTTGGTCCCAACACATGACATTTTGAGACCAAAAAAAACTGAAAAGCCTGTTTTATGTGATTAAAACAACCACCTACATCAGGACCAAAAATACTAAAAAATATGTTTTATGGGACTAAAACAGCCACCTACCTAAGTTGTGCTACCAAAATAAATAATACCCTAATTTTACGGGATTAGAAAAGCATTTTACCTGTCAATCTTGGATATGGATAAGAAATTTGTGTTGGATTAAGGAGGTACACTAATAAATTTATTGAAAAAAAATTGCAATTCTTTGGCTCTGGATCCTCTATTTCATTTTTCTATTCCACTTATAAATGATTGACATTTGGATAATTTAAGTGAACGAAAACATTGTAGAGATTGTGGGATAAGAGAAAGAGAAAGAAAAAAACAGAGAAAATTCATTCAAACAAAAAATTAAAAAAAATCCATACCATGAGAGAGAAAATATTAGAAAGAGATAATAATTATTTTTTATCACTATAAAAAAATAGAATTGTCGACAAAAAAATATTTAGGCCACATCAAAATAGAAAAATAATTACACGTCAAATAGCAAAATAAAAAATATGCTTTTAGTGGAGATAATTATTTTGCAAAAATTTTAATTACAAAGAATTCTTTTTAATTATGCTTGCTTGTAGGATATTTTTCAATTTCATCTCATCCGAGTAGGACAAAACTTTGTTTGTTTGTAGAAAAATTAATATTTCTTAACTTACGAAAAAATATTTCAAACACATTTTAAAAAAATTAATCACATCGGCTATAATCATTATTTTTTTTTTTTCTCACAATCAATCATATACTCAAAATATTATCTTATCTCAATCAAACATACTTTACCCATAAACAATTACGGCCTAAACAATTCAAATTAGTAAAGATACATTGTTCTTAAGTTAATTATGTCATTGGTTGAGGTTTGAAAAATAT
The DNA here is from genome assembly GCA_034509735.1 of Sesamum alatum. Classification (NCBI taxonomy): domain Eukaryota; kingdom Viridiplantae; phylum Streptophyta; class Magnoliopsida; order Lamiales; family Pedaliaceae; genus Sesamum; species Sesamum alatum. Next base: position 12,811,747 of record JACGWO010000012.1, read on the forward strand.
GTTGCCTAGGTCCATTAATAAATGATGTCTTGATTCTCATAGTTAGATGATATTACTATGCCACAAAAGCAAATCTTTTATCTACAACAGTTACAAAATATAAAATATATTATAATATTTTAAAAGCTACATTCAGGTACTCATTAATATTTTCAATAATAATCATTTTAAAGGGATAATTGCATAAAATCGCCCCGTGTTTTTAAAATTCAGCTAAAAACTCCCTGTGTTAAAAATATAGACATAAAACCTTCTGTGTTGTTCAAAATAATGCATACTCTCCCCTGCCGTTAATTTTCTTTAACAGTGTTAAATTTTTTAATGATTTGCCCATTATGCCATTGTTTTGATAGACATTGATATTCATTAGTAAAAATAAACGGTCCAGATTTTAATAAATTTTAAAAATATATTTTATATTTATATATACAAATATATATATACTATACATACATATATATAAAAAATATATATAATATAGTATATATAACTATATATATATCATATATACATATATATATATATATATATGAATGACAACGGCGACCAGGGTCGCTGTCGCCGCCAGAGGAAGGAGGGGGCGACGTCGCCGTCGCGGTGAGGTCGCCCCCCATTGCCCTAGAAAATTGAAGGTCGCCCAGATCCAGGGCGATCCGATTGCCCTGGATCTGGGCGACGACACCCATCGCGGCCCAGAGCTGGGTCGACAACGGGCGTCGTCGCCCAGGACGTGGTGGCAGCGGCGAGGCGAAGGCGATGGGGCGGTGGCAGTGGGGAGGCAGAAGCGGGCAGACGAGGGGTGGGTGTGGGGGTGGGGGTGGACACCTGGGGAAAAAGACTGTTTCTTTTTTCTTTTTTTTAAAATTTTTTTATTTTATTGTATTTTTTTGATTAATTATATATTTTTATATTTAAATATCATATATTGAAATACTAAAATTTATTTACTATAATTTGTAATAATATAATTTTAAAATATATTCACAGGAAATCAACTTAGTTAATAATATTTTAAATTTATAAATATTAAATACCTAAAAATATCATATTTAAATGTATTTTGATTTTAAAATTTATAAATATTAAAATATCTAAAAATGTCATATAATAATTTAATTTGATGTAATAATATTTTTTATATAATTATTAGTGAATATTAATTATTTAGTATTTATCTTTTTCTTTAGTAAAATAGGAAAAAGGTAAAGGTTAATAAAAAAAATAAAGAGAGGAAATAATTACATAAAAATAAAGAGGGGAATAATTATATGTTCAACACAAAATTATAATTAAAATTAAGTAATAATATTTATAAATTTTTAAAAACTTATAAATAATATTAAAATATTTCATATGTAAAATATGTATATTAATTTAACTTTAATGTAATATATTTTTTACATATAAATGTTGATGAGTATTATTTTTTTAGTATTCATAAAAAAGATTCATCAAAATATTCAAAAAAAAAAAGAATTGAACAAACATAATCAAGAAAAAGGATAATTGAATAAGTGAAGGGTAATCTTGTCTGTTCAAAGAAGTCAAAGGTGAAAAATGGGTCAAAATCATATTCCACACGTATTTCGAGCGAGTTTAGGCCACTCTCCGTTTCTTTTTAACGGAGAGAATTTTTTTTTTGCAGGGTTTATAATTATAGAGGGTCGTTTTTGGCTATTTAATTAACACAGGTAGGTTTTTAGCAATTTTCCTATAACATAGGGAGGTATTATGCAATTATCCCTTATTTTAAATTACGCATTCATACTTTTAATAATAATACACGATATCAAAAGAAATATAAAATTATAGAATAATCAAGATGATCATCTGCATCTACCTGAAATTATTGTATGTCAGATATCTAAACTAATTAGTTTCACCATTTAAGTACATGGTCATGGTGTCTGACATAATCCTATTGGTATCCTATTAGTCTTGTGGTGTTGATTTATCAAAGAGGGGCTTCTCACATCCTTGTGCCTTGATTACTTGTTGATGTCATGTAAAAGATGATATATAAATTAGAAATGAACATAATATTAGTAAGTAGTAACAAAACTTCTCAGATTGTATATGTCATCTGTATTAATTGTGTTAAACTTGTTTGACTTGGGTGATCTATTTTTAAAGAATAACGATTGAAATTGAGTTGGTGCTAAAAACTTGGATCAAAGGCCTAGAAAATAAAGTTACATAAATGTAAGATCATAATAACAAGAAATCTAATTTGTTCAAATATACTTAAAAGATAAGTACTATGTGTTGTCAAGCATACTTGTACAACTAGAGATGGTTCCATATGTGATATGAAGATGCTTCAGTATGATAAGTTATATATTGATTATAACCACCCATTTCAGCTAGTTATATATTTATCGTATAAGTGTCAAACTATATTCATTTTCCAATTTAATGGTCTATAACATGGAAACAGAATATCAAATATAACAAGGGACAAATTTAGTGAATGTAACAAATAAATGTAGTACAGAGAACAAAAATTATACCTGCTCATTATCTCTGTACTAGCACATAAAGTTGAATTATTTGCTGAAGATATAGGTGACATATACAATCTTATAATTGCTCATGAGTAAAATATGTTTGATTGAGATAAGATATTTTTTTGAGTACATGATTGATTGTGAGAGAAAAAAAAGATAATAATTATAATTGATGTGATTTGTTTTTAAAAAGGTATTTGCAATACTTTTTTCGTAAGTTCAGAAATATTAATTTTCCCACAAACAAAAATATTTTTGTCCTACTCGAATGAGATGAAATTGAAAAATATCCTACAAGCAAGCACAATTAAAAAAGAGTTCTTGCTAATTATTATTTTTACAAAATAATTATCTCCACTAAAACTTTAAAATTTTAGTAATTATAGGGGTGATAAGTTTCGTCCAATACAAATTTATTTTAGTAATTTTATCCTATTATTTTTAAAAAATTTACAATTAGGAACAATAATGATTTTTGTTGGCGTGGCAAGTGGTGGTTTATGCCATGTCGCCGATTTTTATGTTCCATCACCCACTACTTGCCATGTCAGTAAAGTCAACCAATAAGATGTACTGTTTTCTAATTTTTAATCAGTACATAATAGCAAGAAATATAACATTTAATTATAACTAATTATTATAATTAATAATAAATAGCCGTATCAAACAGTTATTGATTATGATGAACATGCAACGATTGTTAGCTGTAGTTTTTATCAGTGTAGCTAAAACATTTGTCATAGCTAAAAGCAATGTCAAATGATTTTACAATGGCTCTTAGTTATTGCAAATAAATATTTTTATGATAGAAAAGCTAGTCCTTTGCATCGATTTTATTTAACTGTGATTAATAATAATTATTTATCACAGTTTTTAACCATAGTCATTAAAATTGTAGCCAAAAAGAATTTTTTTTCTAGTGCTGGCTCATGTTACTTTGCAGCCAACCTTACAAAGTTTCGAGTAGTTTTGCCCTGAAATTGCGAAATTAAAAAAGGTGAACAACAATTCTAACAAATTACAGGTCAAAATGTGAAATGACTAGAATTACAGTGCAATTAAGCATTAAATTAATTATGATTCTACCATCTATATGGGCTATTGAAATTCTGGCAAACTTGCAATTTCAAGACAAAATTATAATTTTGTCCTGAAATGGCAAAATTAAAAAAAGATGAAGAACCATTTTAAAACTCTAATAAATTACGGGACTAAAATGCAAATAATCATAATTACAGTAGGATTAAGCCTTAAATTAATATATGGGCTATTGAAATTATGGCAAACTGGGGACCCTTTGTTTGCTATTCAATGTCTTCGTCCCTATTTGACAATCAATTATACCTGTGCCTATATATTTGTGCATGAAACTGTAAGCTAAACATCCACATGAAGAAGTAAAATTGAAAGAAAATAAACAAACAAACAAACAAACCATGGGTTTTCTTTGTTGCTACTCAGTGTTCATATGCTTTTTTGTGCTGCTTCTAACTGGAACTACTTCATCTCAACAATCTAACTGCCCTTTCAACTATATATATCACTTGGGCGATGGCGATTCGGACAACGGCAACGCTATTCGGACATTACCTGCCGGTCTTGCGCTCCCCGCTGCACGTTTGCCTTACGGTGAAACTTTTCCTGGTCGGCCAACCGGTCGTTGGTCTGATGGACGTCTGATCATAGACTTTGCAGGTAATAAGCATTGGTTTCTACGTACCCATAATTCCTTTATTTCCTATTTTATTTTTATTTTTTTCATTATGTGGAGCTCCCTTGAAGTTTGATACAATCACAAATACCCATCATTATTTGAAAATTATCGATGCACCCTGATAATAATATTTGTCTAACAATTGACCTATTCGGTTAACTTCTATCGGGTTTTATTAAATTTTTATATTAAATAATTCAAATGTCCTTTTATACCCTGAATTATAATTTTATACATTTTTAAAAAATTTATATATTTTTTTATACATTGATTTTTTATAATATCGTCTGTCCAACACTAATTTCTACATTCTTTATTTAAAATAGCATTTGTCCAATATTAGATTTTTTTTTTATTTTATCAATTTTATTTTAAAAAAATTAAAAATTCAGCAAAGGTAGATTTGATATTTCCACCTTACCATCTAAGGATTACATAATTGTATTAACTATCAGGAAATATCGATAATTTTTTAAATAATAAAAAAATATTTATAATTGTCTCAAATATTAGGAAAGCTCAATGTAATTTCATGTAAATTTAATGTTTCTTCTATCACTACAAATTTATGCCAAATGTACATTTTCGAAGGGCCAAGAAAGATTCAATTGTTGATTTTATCATTATTAACATATTTTGTCATATATTCTTCGCAGCCACAGTGTTAGGTCTCACACGGCTTAAGCCATATTTGGATACCAACACTTCTCCAAACGACGGCGTCATCTTCGCCGTCGCCGGGAGCCCAGTTCTTGACAGGTCCTTTTATTTGAATAAAGGAGTAATAATTCCGACCAACGTTGCTCCTCTCAACTTGCAAAAGAATTGGTTCAGACGATACCTTAACTCCGTTTGTTCGACACCAACAGGTTTTATCATTATATATAGAACACTAATCAAATAACTTATTAGTTATATACACGAACTCCTTCAAATTTTCGTACCGTATATTTTTCACTAACAAATTTATTAAAGTAGCACAATAAGGACATTCGTCGTGGGAAATTAATAATTTGGCTGGAAAATGTGTTCCCAATTTGTATCTGTCACGTGACACGCATGTAAATTTTTTGATCAAATTTGTAATTTTCGACGACAAAATCCTCAATGTGCCATTTTTCTAAGTTCTTGGTTGCTAAAATGAATTAAAAGTACCACACTAACAGGATGAAAATTACAATTTTCCGATCTAACTATTTGTAAAAGTTTATCTATTTATTCCAGATTGTGCTGATAGGCTGGGAGACTCTCTTTTGTTGTTGGGAGACGTTGAAGGCAATGACATCCGCTACCCTTTGCTCCAACGAAAATCTATTCAAGATATCCAAACCAATTACGTACCATTTGTGACTCAAACCACCATAAATACTACAAGAGTAAATCATACCAAATTCCATTCAATTAATTATCAATTTGCATTAATTGTGGTCTTTTGACCATTATTGGTTTTCGAAAAAATTATATTTTACGTCTTCATAAGTTAGTTCTTCTGTAATTTTGATCCTATTATTTTTTATTAATTTTTATTATGGTCTTCAGTATTTTTAGACCTAAGCTTCCTTTAATTCTATTATATTTTTAATGGAAACATCAGCATCGGCCTCTCAAGATTTAACGGAGTTGGTGCCATACACATGATGTTTTTGTTAGAAATTTAACGGAATTAAGAATTGGGGAATAACATCAAAAAAATACTAACTTGTCGGAACATAAAATACAATTTTTTCCATAATTTTTAAGATAGAATTATAATTCATTTCAATTGACAGGAGTTGATCAGGGCAGGCGCCAAACGAGTGATAGTTCCAGGGAACGTTCCCCTTGGATGTTACCCTTCAATTTTAAGTGAATTTCCAAGCAATGATCCGACAGCGTACGATGATCTTGGGTGTTTGAAGAGTGTGAACAATCTTGTTTTGTTCAAAAACACTGCTCTTCAGACATCTTTGGCCTCGCTCAAACTAGAATTCCCTGATGTCACCATACTCTTTGCCGATTACTACACCACTGTAGAAACAGTTCTTTCGGGAAGCTTCATTTCCTGGTGAGTGCCTCCTCTTCCTCCTTCTTATTCTCCTTCTTCTTGTTTTCAAGTTATATTAGTTATTGTGGCACGCAATACTTTCACGTATAAACAAATCGATACCACACCGATTTTTAAAAATAAAAATTAATATATAATCAAAAGCTTGATTAACACGAGGGAAAGTGAATGATAAATATGATAGTATGGACGACTTTAAAATGATGCGGGTCATTTGAATTAAATATTTAATTTTAGTACAAATTTAAGGGTATATTGATATTTTAATATTGTGAAGGAGAAATGTCTTCAAATTTTATATTACTATAGATATAAATAATAATTTGAATTTCTTTTGACTTCTCTTTTAAGTTAAAACTGAACAATCTGAAAGGAATTGATCTATAATTGCAAGTGGGGGCAATATAAAAATACTTCTTTTTCGTGTGAAAAATCCAAATTTTAGTCTTCTAAACATGTGGGTGATAATTTTGGGTTTGTACGATTTTATTTTAACAATTTTATCTTTTTATTTTAAAAATTTTGCACATTAAGAAAAAAATTGACTGCAAAAATGGATGTGAGTAGCTTAATTGAGTGCACTTTTCTAATCATTATAGCAAATTGTAGCTATTTTCGTTCTCAATGTGCAAAAATTTTAAAATTACAGAATAAAATTGCCAAAATAAATTCCTACATAAATAAACTGGCCAAACTCCATACTTACGAAATAAAATTGCTAAAATTAAATTGTACAGAACTAAATTTGCCGACCCATACTTATAGGACTAAAATTATGAAAATAAACTCGTATAAGACTAAAAATTTCAAGTTTCAAACTTACATTACTAAAATTGCAATATTTCTTGTCTCGTAGGTTCTGTTAACAATACATTATTGAAGGCTTGTTGCGGAGCCGGCGGGGTTTATAATTATGACAGAAGAAGGTTTTGTGGATCCTTGGGCGCGTCAGTTTGCTCTGATCCAAGTAAATATATACATTGGGATGGAATACACTTGACACAAGAGGCCAACTCTCGTATCTCACAGATATTTGTTCAGGAGCTTCTTCCAGCTCTCGATTGCTCCTAATTTCGCATTAATAACTTAGATTTGAGTATGATTAAAAGGTTATTCAAATAAAATTATATATCAATTACCACATATGTAAAATAAAAATCCCATTTGATATCATGTGACATTAATGCATATTGGAATACTTATGAATGATAACATATGTTTATGATCAGTACATGCATTTATTTTATTTTGAGTTTGGATATAGGTGATTGTGCACTACAAGAAATATAGTATTTAAATATAGCTAATTATCATAGTTAAAAATAAATAGTTGTAGTAAATAGCCATTGATAGCAGCCAAGCAACGTATGTTGGCCTTGAATTTTGAAGTGAGAGTAAACCTTTGACATGTCTAAATGCCAAGGCAAAATATTCTTTTAATCCCATAAAACAACAATATATATATATATATACTAGAAATTGTGGCACGCAATACTTGCGTGCGTAACTTTTAGTAGTATTTTTATTTTATTGAATCTCATAACTTTTTTTTTTCTGTATCTTAAAATATATCATTGTCTTACAACCTCATATACAAAGACTGCCTGATAATTTTTTCAAATGCATTAATTATCAATACAATATTTTACTAAACTTAAAATTAAAAAATTGAAACTTGGTAGAATATTTGTTACATTGATAATGCCTATTATATACATGAAATACAAATACTAATATGTTATTTTTATTTTAATTTACAATAAAATTCAATAAAATTGGAGTAAATTTAATTTTTTAGTAGATGTAATTGCATGAAATTAATTTTGTAAATGAACTTAATTGAATAGTTAATCAATTACATGAGTTGGAAGTTAAAGGGTATTTTTGGCATTATAATAATTTGGTGTAGTGGTATAAAAACTACCACTTTGTATTCTATAAGACCCCTTCTCTTTATAATAGTATAGTAATAGTGGCACGCAGTCCCTGCATGCATAAATTTTATTTAAATATAATCTACTTAAACTGCCAGTAATAAACTTTTATTTGAATGTAATGTACTTATACTGTTTGTATAAATTCATTATAATATAATGTACAACACTTTTTTCATGTAAATATAAATTAACTGGGATTTTACTCAGTAATGCACATATAATATTATGCCCCCAAAATTTCAAGAAAGAAAAATTGCACCTTTCGACAATAATAAAAATTGAGAATATGTAATAGTTAATTAGAATAATTCATATGCTAATTTTTTGGGTGGGTGAAAATCAGCCCAAGATACACACGCATATAATTTACATATAATAGTGAAATCAATTAAAACCAATTCAAAATAAACACATTGGTGAAGGGAGATAAAGGTTGCGGCAATAAAAAATGTTTGATGTGGATCTCCAATAAAAGAAACAACTATACGGCTTAAATGTAGAAATATTAAGCTTCCTCTATAGTTTGAATAATATAATTAGATTAACATCAACTAAACAAAAATATTGCGTCGGCAATAGTTATAAAACTTATACTCTTATAAATAGAAAAAATTGACATTGAAGTATTTAGAAAAGCCGATTTATTTGAAAACAACTTAGAATCAAATACAAAACCAATAAAATTTTTTAAAATCCGTAGAATTAAGATATTCATAAGCCAAGGGAGTTTTCAAAGAAAAAAAAACTGATTTTAGAAATTGTCAAAAAGGATTCCAAAATTCCATATTATCATATGTAAATTAAATCATACCATCATAAAAATCCATTGATGCTTTGAGATATCCATATGTACTACTGGGAATTAACCTTACATATTACGGCTATAAATTTGAGCAAAGTTCCCATCATGACTAATTTGAATTCCCTTTCCCAGGCAAATAATTGTACTTTCTCTTGCAAATAATATATTTTGCAAAAAACAAAAATTCCTATTACATAAAATGAAAAAAGACAAAACGGAACAAAATAAATTAAACAACGTTTGTACGTCAAAATAATTTTAAAAGTAACTATATATATTCCATGCAATGAAATTATAATAAAATAATCAAATTCCACAAAGAGAGAAAGAGAGCCCGATACCAATTTATATAAGTTCTTCGTTGTCCCATTCCTAAAATTTCTATTTCCACCAAACAAAAAGCACGCATTAACATGTGGAAAAAATCAAATTCTACAGCTACAAAATGAATAAAATTAGACTAAATTAAAAAAAGATTAGAAACTAAATTAAGGAAAGAAAAACAAAAAGATTTCCTGACCTCCATGTAAACTCCAAGAAGGAAGTCACCCACCACATAATTTTTCATCTTTCACCTACTAAGTAAATGTTTTTGCTTATGTAACTTCATCAGTTCATCGTCACATATTTAATTTGCAAATTCAACAAATTTTCTTTGACTTGCAAGTTACTTCTTTTGAGAGAGAAAGCAATTGAGGAACCGAACAGTTGAAAACATGGCTGCATGGCGTAACTTCCACTTGGTCTTGTTTTTTTATTTAACAACTAGTTGTCGTGGTACGCCGTCTCTGCGTGTATATAAAATAATATTGCACGCTTTAAAATTATTGTGAATAAAAAAATATACATATTAATCAACACATTATATTTAAAAAGAAAGAAAGAAAGAAAGAAAGAAAATAAATGAAAACTAATTTAGGGGTATTATCGGTATAGTCAAAAAATTGGTGTTGCGGTGTAAGTAACCGTCATTTATTAGTAAAAACGGAGTTTGCTTTATATAATAGTATAGATTAATGGTGTAACCTCTAAGGGTAATTTGGGAAAAATATAATTTGGTGTAGCGGTATAAAAACCGCCATTTAAGAGTGTAAAATGCCTTCCCTTTATAATAGTATATAATATATATATATATATATATATATATTGATACCACAACTATGGCAAGTGTCGTTTTTAATCCCACTAAACTCAAAATCACACCTTTTTAGTTCCAAAAAGTCATGGCGTTGCACATGGCTGTTAACTTCCCCCTTTGGGAGGGAAAAATGAATGTGAACCACCAAAAATGGAGGGAAAATTGGCCATAATTAGAGCTAACTTATGTTTGAAAATATTTTAATAAACTTTGACCACAAACTATAAAAAATAAAGTTTATCATTAAAAAATAAAAATTATAGTGGAATTTTATTTTAATATAAATAATTATATAGTGTTAAAATTATAATTAATTTAATTTCAGATAATTTTAAGATATTTTTATTATTTTTTAAAGTTGAATTATTATTTCATCTGAAAATAATTTATTATTTGACCAAAAATTATAAGTAATAAAATTTAACTTTTAAAAAAAGTATTAGATAAATTTTATTTTTATATAGATAATGAATCAATTTTAAGATTATAGTTATTTCTATTTGAAATAAATCTTAGGATTCTTTTATAATTTCTTAAAATTGAGTTATTATTTGATTTGAAAATATTTTAATAAATTTTGACCTCAAACTATATGAAAACAATTATGTTTTAAAAAATATTACATAAATTTTATTTTTGTATAATAATCAATTAAATTTTAAATCGTAATTATTTGTATTTGAGATAAATTCTAAAAAATTTTATTTTTTTTAAACTTAATTAATATTTGATACGAAAATATTTTAATAAACTTTACCACAAACTATAAGAAAAGAATGTTAATTTTTAAAAATAAAAATATTAGAGAAATTTTCTTTTAATATAAATAATAAAAGGCTTTTGGATTTACAATTATTTTAATTTGATATAAATTCTAGTAATATTTTTATTATTTATACAAATTGAATTGTTATTTGGTCTTAAAATATTTAATAAATATTTCCCACAAACTATAAGAAATAAAATTTAATTTTTTCAAAACACAAGTATTAGGGATACTTTATTTTATTATGAATAATACAATATTTTTTAAATTATAATTATGTGTATTTTGATAAATTCTAACATCTTTGAAATACTTTTTGAAATTGAATTATTATTTGGTGTGAAAATGTTTTAATAAACTTTGGCCACAATCATTAAGAAATAAAATTTATTTTTTTTAAAATAAAAAAATTAGATAAATTTTTATATAAATAATGAATTAATTTTTAAATTATGATCATTTATATTTGATATGTATTGAAATGTTTAGCCTAAAAAATGAGGCCCAAGGAGGTTCCTAGGAGCCCAAGGAGAAATACCGAAGCCCACACACCTGAAAGCATGTGTGGATCGTCCTGGGAGGGTGTGCGAATGCGGAAGCGCGGTAAATAAAAACATGAAAAATAAAGCATGCTTAAACGAAAAGTAAATACACGTTCAAGGGGTGTTCCCTTGAACCTTCCAGTTGTTCGGTGTATCAAATGATCAAAGTAAAACATGCAATATCATGGTGGCCATAGGGTTGTAACAAAAGGGAGCATGAAATCTACCCGTTGTCGTTTTCTTCAAACTGCTACGTGCGTTGTTTCACATTTTGCCACCAAGATTCTAAAACAGGAACCCTCTAAATTGTCCATCCAATTCACCGGATCTTGATCTCTCGTGCTAGGAAGAAATCAAGAGGAATTTATATAGGAGGACAAATCGACCTAGCGTTATGAATCAACGTGATCGATTTGCCTATAGCCGACTTGTATCAAAACAAGGAACTAAGAACAATTCTTGGAGAGGAGAGAGGAAGGGGCGGCCAAGTAGGAGGGAGAGAGATGGCCGAGTGGTGTGCGTGTGTGTGTGTGTGTGTGTGTGCGCTAGAGTTTCAACCCTTGCGGGTGTGTTTCAATGAGTATTTATGGAAGGGGACTTGTCCTAGTCCTCTTCAAACTCTCATGGAGAACCCTAGGTCGACTAGGATTTTGACATAGCCAACTTAGGTAAAAGACCAAGTCAAACTTGAACTTAGCCATTGATTTCGCTATTCAATCTCATCCATCCATCTCTTGGATGGAATATTTTAAATCTAGTTTAAAATAATCCTTAAGGATTTAAATGATTAAATATTTGTTTTAAGCCTATCTCAAATTGATAAGTTCAGTTTATCAATTAATTCTATTTAATCCAATTAAAGAATTAATAATGCAAGAAAAAGTGAACAAATTTAATCTAATTAAATTGTTTTACCTCCGCTACCAATGGATTGTGTGTGATTCTTTAGGTTCACCCTCAGCCAGACTTGGTCGAATTTTCAATCATCCTATATTGGAAAATCGTCCGTCACCATGGACGGCCGTCTAGCTACGGTCCATGACACTAGAGACTAGGTGAATATTTATGGCGTGAACATTTAGGCTCTTTAGTATGTTTGTCCTTCCGTCTTCCATCTCATGGCTATAATCTAGGGTATGGACAACCGGTGTCGGTACCCATTCTCGACTACAGCTTTGGCTCGTCCATACCAAACGTCACAGGGATCTTATCCCACTGTTCAGTTAGTGTGGCCACAGATTTACTGCAGGACGAGTTTCAAAGTGTAAGCGAGACATGACCGTCAGTCCTGTTGACAGGAGACGGATTCTATATTAGGACCTACTATTCACACTTCTTACCTTGACTGCACTAGGTAGGGCTTATGACAACCCAATCTCTTGACTTGGTAGCGTGCTGCCAAATCTAAGATACAACCACGATGTGTATGTGACCACAATAGCCCCTCAAGTCCGGGGACAAAACCCCATACTATCGGAACTGAAAATTTGAGTCATACTGACCAACCCACTCAAGGGTTTCCATATGACGATTACTACGAGTCACCTCAGTCAGTCGGCACCAAGCTGGCTAACCCACTAATAATGCATGGACGACCTTCGTCATTTTCGATGAAACGCGACTGCAGTCGCTTAGTGCAAATCTCAAATGGACTCTCGATACCCTATCTCGAGGTCCTTCGACTTGGAGTATATCAGACCAATCTACAGAAACTGATTTCATGACCTGCCATCCTATGCGAAGTCCAGTTTCTCGAATTATGATTTCAATCTGTGCGTTTTGTTTGTGCATTGAACAGTTTGTAATATAAGGCAGTTAAGTGAACACAAACAAAGAATAAATGCCAAATATGAATATCACTTTTATTCATAAACTTTATTTAAACACCAAATTATCAGAAATAGGTTACATAAGCCTAACATGATTGGTTTCACGGTCACCTAAATAAACAATCTCCCACTTGACCTAAAGCCAATCACCCATATATCTTAACCCCATCTTCTCAAGATGCTGTATATGAGCAATTTGTGACATAGGCTTTGTCAAAGGATCTACTTTGTTGTCTGTTGATCTTATTCGGTCCATCCGAACGTCACCCCTTCCTACCATTTCTCTCAGAAGGTGGTAGCATCTAAGTATGTGCTTGGACCGGTGATGAGATCTCCGTTCCTTTGCTTGCGATATAGCTCCGTTGTTATTATAGAAGATAACCACGGGCCGGCAATGCTAGGCACCACACCCAACTCTTGGATGTAGTTTCTCATCCAAACCGCTTGCTTGGCAGCTTCCGAAGCTGCTATGTATTCAGCCTCAGTGGTGGAATAGGTTGTGGTTTCTTGCTTGGAGCTGTTCCAAATCACCACCCCACCATTAATTTTGAACACATAGCCCAATTGAAACTTGGCATCATCATCATTCGTCTGGAAGCTAGCGTCACTAAAGTCTTCCAGAATCAACTCTCCACCTCCATAGACCAAGAATATATCCTTAGTCCTTCTTAGGCACTTAAAGATATTCTTGACTTCATTCCAATGTGCCTTGCCTGCACAGGACTGATATCTGCTGGTTACACTCAAAACGTAAGCGACGTTAGGCCTTTTGCAGTGGACGGCATACTGGATGTTGCCTACGGCAGAGGCATAGGGAATGGATTTCATCCTTTCAAGCTCTTCATCAGTCTTGGGAGATTGCTTCTTGGATAACTTGATCCCATGCCTCATGGGAAGGAAACCTTATTTTGAGTTATCCATGTTAAATCTTTTCAAGATTTTCTGAATGTACGAGTTTTGGATCATTTCTAACATTCTTTTAGATTTGTCCCTGACAATCTGGATGCCTAGAATGCAGGAAGCTTCACCCAAATCCTTCATGGAAAATTAAGTGGACAACAATGCTTTTGTGTCACCTAACATGCTGATGTCATTCCCAATGAGCAGAATGTCATCCACATAAAGCACTAGAAATACTACAAGCTCCCACTAACCTTCTTGTATACACAAGGGACATATTTATTTTTGATGAAATCATAACCTTGTGTGACTTCATCAAAGCGAATGTTCCAACTACGGGATGCTTGTTTGAGGCCATAGATGGACTTTTGGAGACGACATACTTTCTGCTCTTCTCCATCGACTGTGAATCCTTCTAGTTGATCCATATAGATCTCTTCCTCAACTAACCCGTTAAGGAACACTGTTTTCATGTCCATCTACCACATTTCATAGTCATACCATGCAGTTATGGCAAGCATTATTCGAATGGACTTAGCCATGGCTACTGGTGAGTAGGTGTCCTCAAAGTCGACCTTGCGGTTGCTGAGTGTAATCTTTCGCCACTAGCTTGGCTTGAAGGTGGTTACTTCTCCATCAACGCCAAGTTTATGCTTATAGACCCATTTACACCCGACTGGTTTAACACCTTTGGGTGGGTCTACAAGTGTCCACAATTGGTTTGTGCTCATGGAGTCCATTTCGGCTTTCATGGCCTCAAGCCATTTTCACGAGTCGATGTCCGACATCGCTTCCTCGTATGTCTTAGGATCCTTATCCAATTGACTGGTCACACCTAAGAAGCCATACCTCATGGGAGGGCGCAACACTCTGGCTGACCTACGAAGGACTGGAACGTTAGTGGTAACTGAGGGCGCAGACACGATGGGAGCTGGCGGTTCTAGTATCATGGTTGGCTCCTCATGAGGTGGCTCGACATGCTCGGCCTGTAGAGGCTGTTCAACATGTGTGCCTCGCGAGGTTGCTCAACCCGTTGGGTACTTAACCTAAAACCTCTTAGTGAGGTATCCAGAGCTTCTAGTGCTGATGATTGTTTTGTCTCACTTGATTCCTCAAAGAGCAATTCACCATGTTGGATATTTGTTGGAAACCTTTTTCCAAGAATACAACATTCCTCGAAAAAAAGACCTTCTGTTCTGAGGGGTCATAAAAGCAATAACCTGCAGTCTCTTTTGGATATCCAACGAACCTGCACAAGTTAGATTTTGATTCTAACTTGTCTCCCACTAACCTCTTGACATATGCAGGGCTACTCCACACTCTCAAGTATTTGCAGGAAGCAGGCTTGCCATGCCATATGTCATATGGTATTTGAAAGCCTAGGGTAGGCGTGTGGATCATCCCGGGAGTAGCGCGAATGCAGAAGCGCGGTATAATTTAAATTTTTGAATTTAAACATGCATAAACATATGTTAAAATAAAAGCGTTCAAGGGGTGTACCCTTGAAACTCTCGGGCGTTTGGTGTATCTCATGAATAATAAATCATACATATAAATCATGGAGGCCATAGGATTCAAAAATAAAGGGGACGAAAACATAAACCGGAAACCTACCGATTGTCGTTTTTGTCTTCTAACCGGTACTCGCGTTGTTCCCCGATTTGCTCCAAGATCTCGTATAGGAGATCCTCTAATTCGTACACGCAATCCGCCCACGTATCTTGATCTTCGTGCTAGCGAAAGAGCAAGTATATTTTGGAGAGGACGGATTGATCAAACGTTATTGATTAACGAGACCAATCGTCCTTAATGTTCAATTGTCAAAACAAAAGAACAAGAAAAGGATTTTCTTGGAAGGAGAGAGAGACGCGGCCGAGAGAGGGAGAGGGAGGAGACGAGTGTGTGTGTGTGTGTTTCAAGAATCATCATCCTCTTCAAAGTGTGTGCTAAGGAGTATTTATAGAAGAGGAATCCTATTCCTCTTCTAGTTTCCTACACTTTGAAGACTCCACCATAACTAGGATTTGACCTAGTCAAATCCTAGTCAAATTCTAGCTTTTTGGTCAAACCAATCTTAGCCATAGAATCCTCCCTTTTAATCTCAACCATTGATTTAATTTAATGAAATATTTAAATCCTATTTAAATATTCCAAGGGCAATAAATAAATATATTAAATATTTATTACAAGCCCATTAAATTAATTTTTTAATAAATCTAATTTATTAGATAAATCCCTTTTATCTAATAAAAGGAATTAATTCTTTCAAAGAAAATATGGACCCGATTAAATCCAATTTAATCGCTCCATTTCTCCAAATATTTAATTCTAAATTAAATATGTTTATGTGTGCGGATTGTGTGTGACTCTTTAGGTTCACCTTCAGCTAGACTTGGTTGGATTCCTAGAATCTGCCCGTTACCATGGGTGGCCATCTAGCAACGGTCCATGGCACTAGAGAATAGGTGAATATACGAGGATGAACATTTATAGGCCCTATAGTACATCTATCCTTCTGTCTACGGTCTCACCACTTAGGGTCTAGGGCACGGATTATGCAGGTACCCATTTTGGACCTAAGTGTCGGTCTGTCCTCTACTAAACTTCGCAAAGGAAACCTTCCCTTCTGTTCAGTGACTGTGGCCACAGATTTTAGGGACAAGACACAGAGCATTTGTGAGACACAACTGTCAACACCTTTTGACAGGAGACAGATCCTTTCTTGGAAACTACTGTCACTCTGCGTACCGGAGCTGCACTAGATATGGCTTATGACTACTCAAGTTCATCTTGACAATCTCTCACCATATCTAAGATACAGCCCTGATGTACAGGTAAACTCAGCAGTTCCTCAAGTCAAAGGACTGAAGGACAAGCGGATCCACCTGGGAGCGCGAGCGGAAGCGAGAAAGCGAGAAAATAGTGCGTAAATTTAAATCTAATTTAAATATGCGAATTCCAAAGGGTGTACCCTTGGGTGCTCAACCGGGCGTTCGATGTAGGATGTGTAAATATTGAAACATATATTTAAACACATAGGGCATAGATATATAAATGAAATCAATCAAAGCGTAATAAACCGTTACCTTTGATTGTTTAGCGTATGCTCCCGGCTACTAGCGTTGTTCCTTCTCCGGAATGCTCACGAAATCCAAATGTATGGATTCTCCAAAGGTGATCCACACCACACCGGAAGAAACACACGTTCTTCTTGCTAGAAAAGAACGGGTTTAGGAAGGAATCGGTTTAAGAGAAGAACACTATGAATTAGTGTTCTCTTAAACTTACTTTGTTCTTCTTCTTGATTCAAAATCAAGTGAAGAACACAAGTGTGGGAGAGGGAGAGAGCACGAAATTTGAGAGAGAGAGGAGAGGATTTTTGTCTTCTCTTTTTCCTAGAAAAAGATGAATAATGAATCACTTATGCTTGGTGTTGTATATTCTCATATATATACATAATTAATGTAATTATTTGAATGTGTCTAGGTTCATCCAAGGATGTCTAGATTCATTCCAATCAATCACCATCAATTCTTCAATCAAGCCTACCAAAATTTATGGTATGATCAAATCATACCAAAAGGGAAGAGCTTGATTGGAGTTGCTTTGTCTCTTTCCAAAATAGATAAGTCAACATACCACCTAGCATGAAACATGGCTGATTTTGCTTCCTCCAAGGGAGCATGTCGGCCATGTTTAATTAAGGGAAGAAGTCCAAGTTCTTCCTATTCCAAAATAGGAATTATTTCTCCTTTCGGGTATAATTTAACGGATCGGGTTTTATCGTAATCCAATTACGACGAATCCAACATTAAATCCAATTTAATGGCCATTTAAATTATTCCTGTTGATCTTTTAATCCAATTAAAAGATCCAACGTCTCAACGTCTCAACTTTCTATATTTAATCCAAATCCCAATTTACCGATTAAACGAAAGCCCGATACAATATCGGCCCGTCCATCCAATGGAATTTCCCTTAAGTAATCCAATTACTTATTTTATCCTTCGAGATTGACTCCAAGTCGATCTCTCAACCTCCTCGGTGATTTGTGTATGACCCTTTAGGTTCACCCTCAGCTAGACTTGGGCCCGTGTCCACAAGGGCCCGTTACCATGGGTGGCCGTCTAGAAATGGTCCATGGCACTAGAGACTAGGTGAATTGGCGTGAACATTTAGGCACCGATTCCGTACGGGTACGATCCTTCCGTCTACCGTCTCCCAGCCTTAGTCTAGGGTATGGAATTGGGCGTCAGTTCCCATCCTTGACTAGGCATCTATGCTTAATACTCGAGACCACGTATGCTTCATTGCATCGACACAGGAAACCATTCCCTGTTCGACCAACCACTGTGGCCACAGCTTTAAACGACATGAACGTGTCTCCGAGTGCATAGGAGATACCTCTGTCACATACTGACAGGGGACGGATCCTCTTCTTGGAATCCACCGTCCTCGCTACACATTCCGACTGCACTGGACAAGGCTTATGATAATCATCTTACAGAATGATTACCTCTCGCCAGATCCAAGATACAGCCGTCCTGTGCACGCGACTGCCATGATTCCTCAAGTCTGAGGATTACTCCCGTACTATCGGAACCGGGGAAATCCAATCATACCGACCAAGCCTCCAAGGCTTCCATATGATGATCCCCGCGAGTCAGTCCAGTCGGCTCGACCCCAGTCGACCAACCCATCAAGATCGTGTAGGCGTCCCACGCCTGTCGCTGATGAAACACGACACTCATCCAATGAACACGACTCTTGACGCAAGTCTCAATAGGACTCTCGATGCCGTGTCTTGAGGTCCTCGACTTGGAACGTTTCAGACCCAACTCTTAATCAGTTGGTTTCATGACCACCATCCAATGCGTGGCCCAACTGCACGAGTTGTTATCCATGGTCTGTGGGCTTTGTTGCGATATAAGTTAAACACCGTTTTAACAAATGTAAGATGAGCGCAACAAAGAAGGTACCATTGGTGACGAATACTCATCTTATTCATCACATAATAATATTACATTTACATCAAGTTGTCAGATAGGTTACAAATCGCCAAACCCATTGGCTTTCTGGTCACCTATTCTAACAATCTCCCACTTGACCTAAAGCCAATCACCCATTGACCTCAAACCTCTTATTCAGATGGTGAGTGTGGGCAACTTGCGACATGGGCTTAGCAAGTGGATCTGCTATGTTTTCTGCGGAGCTGACTCGGTCCAACCGAACGTCACTCCTGCTATCCATCTCTCTAAGTAGATGATAGCGTCTAAGAATACGCTTGGATCGTGATGAGATCTCGGTTCCTTTGCTAGCGCTATCGCCCCGTTGTTATCATAAAGATAATTACAGGCTTAGCAATGCTAGGTACTACATCCAACCCTTGGATGTAGCTCATCAACCAAACCACTCCTTGGCAACTTTCGAAGCTGCTATGTATTCAGACTCTGTGGTGGAGTCCGCCGTGGTAGCCTGCTTGGAACTCTTCCAAGCGACCACGCCACCATTAAGTCTGAACATATAACCAGACTGAGACTTGGCATCATCGTCATCCGACTGGAAGCTAGCGTCGCTATAGCCTTCCAGTATCAACTCTCCACCGCCGTAGATCAAGAACATGTCCTTAGTCCTTTTCAGGTACTTCAGGATAGTCTTGACTGCACTCCAGTGTGCCTCCCCGGCACACGACTGATATCGACTTGTTACGCTCAAAGCGAAAGCCACATCAGGTCTAGTGCATTGAACAACATACTGTATGCTGCCTACGGCTGAAGCATAGGGGATGTCTAACATCCTTTTAAGCTCCTCATCAGTCTTAGGAGACTGCTTCTTGGATAACTTAATTCCATGCCTCATAGGAAGGAATCCTCATTTTCAGTTCTCCATCTTGAATCTCTTCAAGACTTTCTCAATGTACGAGGACTGGGCCATTCCTAACATCCTTCTAGACCTATCCCTGTAGATCTTGATGCCAAGGATGTAGGATGCCTCCCCCATATCCTTCATGGAGAATTGTGTTGACAACCAAGCTTTAGTGGTATCCAACATCTTAGCGTCATTCCCAATGAGCAAGATGTCATCCATGTAAAGCACCAGAAACGCAACTGAGCTCCCACTGATCTTCTTGTATACACAAGGATCAGACTCGTTCTTGATGAAATCATATCCCCGTATGACTTCATCAAAACGTATGTTCCACCTTCGGGAAGCTTGTTTGAGGCTATAGATGGATCTTTGGAGACGGCAGACCTTCTGCTCTTCTCCAGCAGTTGTGAAACTTTCCGGCTGATCCATATAGATCTCTTCCTCTACGAAACCGTTGAGGAAGGCCGTTTTCACGTCCATCTGCCATATCTCATAGTCATACCATGCTGCTATGGCAAGCAGTATCCGAATGGACTTGGATTTTGCTACGGGCGAGTAGGTTTCCTCAAAATCGACCCCGGGTCGCTGAGTGTAACCTTTCGCCACAAGCCTGGCTTTGAAGGTTGTAACCTCCCCGTCAGCTCCAAGCTTACGCTTGTAGACCCATTTACACCCTACGGGTTTAACCTCTTTGGGTGGATCTACTAAGGTCCAAACCTTGTTTGTACCCATCGAGTCCATCTCGGATTTTCATAGCCTCAAGCCACTTGTCCAAATCGATGTCCGACATCGCTTCTCCGTATGTCTTTGGATCATTATCCAACTGACCGGTCAGGCCCAGAAATCCATACCTATCAGGTGCATGGGATACTCTGGCCGACCTACGGAGGACTGGAACAATATCAGTGGGAACCACTGGCTCAGATGTCACTGCCGCCTCATGGGGTACCTCACTTGATTCCTCAAGGAGTACCTCATCGCGTCGACTATCCGATGAAAAATCCTTTTCAAAGAACACTGCGTTTCGCGAGACAAAAACCTTTTGCTCGGAGGGATCATAGAAATAATACCCCGCAGTTTCTTTCGGATAGCCGATGAACCTGCATAAACTAGACCTCGAGTCCAGTTTATCTCTCACTAATCTCTTGACATATGCGGGGCAACCCCACACTTTCAAGTATTTGTAGGAGGCAGCCTTGCCATGCCATATCTCATATGGCGTCTGGGATACCCTTTTAGATGGCGCCAAGTTCAAAACTTTGGCCGCCATCTCAAGAGCGTATCCCCAAAAAGAAAGGGGTAGTTCGGTAAAACTCATCATGGATCGGACCATGTCCAACAAGGTTCGATTCCTCCTTTCAGACACACCATTAAGCTACGGTGTTCCAGGAGGGGTCCACTGAGAGAGAATCCCATTCTCTTTTAGATAATCAGTAAACTCACCACTCAAATACTCTCCACCTCGGTCCGACCGAAGGGCTTTGATCTTTCGACCGGTTTGGTTCTCTATTTCAAGTCTGTATTCCTTAAACCTTCCAAAGGCTTCAGACTTGTACCTCATCAGGTAAACATAACCATACCGTGAGTGATCATCGGTAAAGGTTATGAAGTACGAGTACCCACCTCTAGCTTGAGTATTTAGTGGACCACAGACATCTGTATGGATCAAATCCAACAGACCACTAGCTAGCGTACTTTGTCCAACAAAGGGTTTCTTGGTCATCTTTCCTTTTAGACAGGATTCGCAGGTCGGTAGGTTGTCCAAATCGTCTATTTCTAGACTCTTTGAGTCCACCAACCTTCTTATCCTATCTTTAGAGATATGACCTAACCTTGCATGCCATATCTGTGCGTTATTATGATCATCACGTTTTCGTTTGTGTTCTGCAGTCATAATCCAATTAGACTGTTGAAGTATGTACAGACCGTTGACCAATGTACCAAGCAAATGAGAAATACCATCTTTGATAATGAAAAAAACGTTTTTATTG
This sequence comes from Sesamum alatum, assembly GCA_034509735.1. NCBI lineage: Eukaryota > Viridiplantae > Streptophyta > Magnoliopsida > Lamiales > Pedaliaceae > Sesamum > Sesamum alatum. Next base: position 12,833,785 of record JACGWO010000012.1, read on the forward strand.
ATGGTAAATTCATATCCCTCCTTATCAAGGACCGGGATGGAAACAATGTTTTTAATCATGCTAGGTACATAGAAACAGTCGTTCAGTACAATCCTAACATGACTATTAATGGCTAACTCTAGTGATCCTACGGCCTCCGCAGCAACGGCCTTGCCATCGCCTAGCCTCAGGATCATCTCATCCTTGGTTAGCCTTCTGCTTCTTTGCAGTGCCTGCAAATCATTGCAGATGTGAGCACCACACCCGGTATCCAAAACCCATGAAGCAGAATTAGTAATCATATTTACTTCAACCACAAACATACCTGGGTTGCAGAGGAGTTGTGGGCACTCCCTCTTCCAATGCCCTTTCCCTTGGCAATGTATGCAGACATCATTTGCCTTGGACCGCTGAGAACCATGGGCCTTCCCTTTCCCTTTGCTCGGTCCAACCGGAGCAACAGGGACGCCCGGAGCGCGAGCAGGGGCCGCAACCGTCTTCCCTTTGCCCTTCTTCCTCTTCCAGCGTCCGGCCCTCTTGCCATTCGCCTTGGAGGTTGAAGCCTCTCCTATCAATACCGCCGGCGTCGACTTGTGGGTTGTTGCCTCGTATTGGACCAGCATGTTGATCAACTCATGAATAGACTTCTCAAGTCCGTTCATGTTGTAGTTTACAACAAACGGGTCATAGGATGGAGGAAGCGACTGGAGGATCACGTCAATGTACGTGTCATTGTTAAGCCCAACTTTAAGGTCCTCGAGTTTCTCCACTAGGGAGAGCATCTTGACCCCATGACTTTGTACAGACGCACCTTCAGCAAGCTTGGTGCCAAAGAAGGCTTTTGTGGCGGCATATCTAATATGCCTATCCGGAACCGCATAAACCTCGTTCATGCGGAGCATTATGGAGGAGACGTTGTCCCGCCTCTCATTCTGCCTCTGGATGTCGTTAGACATCGAAGCCAGTATGATACTGCGTACTTTCCGGTTGTCCTCATGCCATTTCTCGAACGTCAAACGTTCTTCAGGCGTGGACCCCTCCGGTAAGTCGCTTAGTGGCGGCTCGTCCAAGACGTAGCCTTGGTTCTCGAAACCGAGGACAATCCTTAGGTTTCTCAGCCAGTCCGAGTAGTTCGTTCCGTTGAATTTGTTAGTCTCAAGAATCATGGTTAACGGGTTCTTAGACATATCTACATTATTAAAAAATGTAAAGCAGAAATTAGCAGATGATGGTAATATTATTGTTCAAGTTGAAGACTTGGTCTTTTAGTCTTTAACCCTCCCACTATTTATATGAAAGTCCGCCACTCTCAAGCGGAGTTTCGGGAAACCATTTCCTAGTGGGCTTGGGATCCACAAGCGTAATCTCCATGCCCCGCTTTTACGATTCACATGAAGAAGACCTCGTGGGAGATATCCAATATCATTCTCAGCCAATGAGATTCCCAAGATATTTTGCCTCACCTATTCGCATGGTTCCGAGGACTCCAAGCGAACCATGTTACTCAGTGTTAGGCCCGACCCATCAACCAAATCATACCTCAAACTGTCGCCCCCCACGACTCGTGAGACAGGGAAACAGCGAGCGCAGTCTTTTTGTTCACAACAATAGTGCAGCTTTCCCATAGTCCAAGTGTGCCACGACTCGTGAGACCACACTTGGGTAGTGGTAGCTTCCTCACCACATTGCTGTGGATGGAAGGCTCGGACAGACCAAAATACCATTTTGATCCAAGTCCGTTCTGGGCCTAATATTTAATTTGGTCCAACCAAATGAGAGTTTGTGTATGACCGAGACCTCATCACATTATTGTGTTTTAACATGCATAAATATCCAATATTTAAAGCGATAAATAAATACGCCGGATGCAGAAAACATAGCATACCCCTGTTTAGGATGATCACAAGCCCAACCTATGCGACCCACTGAGCTCGCAGTGAGTCTATGGTCTGTCTAGGGTGGTCCTAAATTATTACAATAATAATAAACCCATTGTCATTTCAATGGGCCTTGAAGTGCTTCTTGTTTCACGCCTTGACGCTCCTCCTTGGGGTCTCCGACTCCAATTGCTTGTTAAAATTGAAACCTCACCAATCCTATCTACTCTCATTACAACTGAAAGTAATACATCGGTAATAAAGAAAACAAGCCTTAACATCATGAGGCTGAAAATACAGGAGATGATAGTCCCAAAAACAAGAGGCATGCAGGCCCCACCCAACAGAAAATAAATGATCATACATTCATCCATACATAAGGTCTAGGGCTCTTGTGATCATCCCATGTTGATTCCATCAACACACATAACATAATTATTCCAAATAATCATGCATAAATTCCAATGGATATTCCAAATACCCAAGTGATGTCCAACATCACAAAAGTATAAACATACAAATAATATGCAAAATTCAAATTTCAAATTTAATGGACATTTTAAACAATGCATCCAATGCATGTATTAATCACAAATTAATTAAGCAAATTTAATCCAAGGAATAATCCAATTATTCCAAAATCAAAAATGCAAAATTAATATATTTTCAGAATATTGTGCAGAAAATACAGAAAATCAAATTTTCCAAAAAAAAGTCGAAAAAACGGCACAAAACGGCCCAGCCGTTGTGCTGGCCGGCCGGCCGCGCGCGCTGTGCCGCGCGCTGTGAAAGAAATCGGTGGATCGTCCTGGGAATTGCGCGAATGCGGAAGTGCGATAAAAATAAATTTACAAAAATAAAAGGCATGCTTTTAATTGAAAAGAACACGCTCAAGGGGTGTGCCCTTGAGGTTCCCGGGCGTTCGGTGTATCTCATGATCATATAACGCGTAAAGAAATCATGGAGGCCATAGAGTTGAAAAATTAAAGAGGGACGAAAAGATAAAACGAGACCTACCCGTTGTCGTTTTCGTCTTCAACGGCTACTCGCGTTGTTCCCCGTTTTGCACCGAGATCTTGTTCTTGAGACCCTCCAAATCGTGACACACGATCCACCCACGTATCTTGCACGTCGTGCTAGCAACGAACAAGTGTATAATTTTTGGAGTGGACGAATCAATAACACGTTATCAATTAACGGTATTGGTTCGTCTAAGTTCTAATGTTCCAAGAACAAAAAGAACTAAAAACTATTTTCTTCTTGGAGAGAGAGAGAGGGGCGGACGAGAGGTATGGAGAGGGGAGAGTGTGTGTTGTGTGTGTTTTCAAGAATCATCATCCTACAATGGTTGGAAGCTAGAGGTTTATATAGAGGAGGAGTTTAATCCTCTTTAAACTCCAACTCTAAGTACTCTAATTTGACTAGGATTTTGACCTAGTCAAAGTCCTAGTCAAACTAGTGTTTGACCTAGTCAAACGAATCCTAGCCTTCCATCTTCCCTTTCCATCTCAACCGTTGATTTTAATTTAATGGAATATTTAAATCCTATTAAATATTCCAAAAGGCTAAAAGAATAAATATAATATAATAAATAAATATTATTATTTATTCTAAGCCCATTAAATCAACCCTTTTAATAAATCCTATTTATTAATTTAATTCCCTTTATCAAATAGAAGGAATTAATTTCTCCAAGAAAATATAGGACCCGATTAAATCTAATTTAATCATTCCTTTACTCCAATATTTAATTCCAAATTAAATACTAAGTGTGTGTGGATAGTGTGTGACTCTTTAGGTTCACCATTTAGCTAGACTTGGTCGGATTCCTAAAATCCGCCCGTTACCATGGGTGGCCATCTAGCAACGGTCCATGGCACTAGAGACTAGGTGAAATATTCGGGGATGAACATTTAGGCTCTAACAGTACACTTGTCCTTCTGTCTTCGGTCTCATCACTTAGAGTCTAGGGCATGGAAAAGGCAGGTACCCATTTTGGACCTAAGTGTCAGTCTGTCCTTACTAAACGCCGCAAGGGAAACCTTTCCCTTCTGTTCAGTTACTGTGGCCACAGATTTCAGGGACAAGACACAGAGCATACATGAGACTCAACTGTCAACACCTTTTGACAGGAGACAGATCCTTTCTTGGAAACTACTGTCACTTTGTACACCCGAGCTGCACTAGACATGGCTTATGACTACTCAAGAGTATTTTGGCAATCTCTCACCATATCTAAGATACAGACCTGATGCACAGGTAAACTCAGCAGTTCCTCAAGTCAGAGGACTTGGCCTGTACCGTTGGAACCGGGAATACACGTCATACCTTGCTGACCATACTCAAGGTCCTCCGTAAGACGGTTCCCGCGAGTCACCTCAGTCAGCTGCTTCCTAGCATGCTGACCCACTAACACTGCTTAGACGACCTTCGTCACCCGTCGATGAAATACGACAGCAGATGCTTGGTGCAAGTCTCAAAGGGAATCCCGGTACCCATTTTCGGGATTGCTTGACTTGGAGATTTCCGGACTGATTCGGTGAGACTGATTTCATGGACCTACCTCCAAGCGTAGTCCCAGTCCCGAAATCGTTACTCAGTCCGTGGGCTTTGTTTGCGTAGTGAACAGAAATGTAAATGCAGATATAAGTGAACGTAAACAAAGTATTGCCATATGAATTTTCACTTCTTTATTCATAAATATTTTATCAAATACCAAAGAATTGTCTAGACATAGGTTACATATTCTTGCCAAAATTGGCTTACATGGTCACCTATTCTAACAATCTCCCACTTGACCTTTAAAGCCAATTGCCCATATGCTTAATCCCCATCTTCTCAAGATGTTGCGTATGAGCGCTCTGCGACATAGGCTTTGTCAGCGGGTCTGCTGTGTTGTTTGCCGAGTTGACTCGGTCCATCTGGACGTCATCTCTTCCAAGCTACTACTCCTCCATTGAGTTTGAATATGTACCCCGATTGAGACTTGGCATCATCGTCATCAGACTGGAAGCTAGCGTCGCTAAAGCCTTCCAGAATTAGTTCTCCATTGCCATAGACTAGGAACATTTCCTTAGTCCTCCTTAGGTACATAAGGATGCCCTTAACAGTATTCCAATGTGCCTCTCCTGTGCAGGACTGATATCTGCTTGTCACGCTCAAAGCGTACGCAATGTCAGGCCTAGTGCAGTGGACCGCATATTGTATGCTACCTACGGCAGAAGCATAGGGGATGACCTTCATCCTTTCAAGTTCCTCATCAGTCTGTGGGGACTATTTCTTGGATAACTTGATCCCATGCCTCATTGGAAGGAATCCTCGTTTGGAGTTGTCCATTCGATATCTCTTTAGGACTTTCTCGATATACGAGTTTTGGGTGAGTCCTAACATCCTTTTAGATCTGTCCCTAACAATCTGGATGCCTAGGATGTAGGAGGCTTCACCCAAGTCCTTCATGGCAAACTGGTTGACAACCATGCTTTTGTGTTTCCTAACATTCTAACGTCATTACCAATGAGCAGAATGTCATCCACATAAAGCACCAGGAACACTATTGAGCTCCCACTGACCTTCTTGTATACACAAGGGTCGGATTCGTTTTTGATGAAGTCATAACCCCGTATTACTTCATCAAAGCGAATGTTCCAACTTCGGGAGGCTTGTTTGAGGCCATAGATGGACTTATGGAGACGACAGACTTTCTGTTTCTTCTCCAGTGACCGTGAAACCCTGCGGCTGATCCATATAGAGCTCTTCTTCAACGAAACTATTGAGGAAGGCCGTTTTCACGTCCATCTGCCATATTCTCATAGTCATACCATGCTGCTATGGCGAGCAGAATCCGAATGGATTTAGCCATGGCTACTGGCGAGTAGGTATCCTCAAAATCGACCCCGGGTCGTTGAGTGTATCCCTTAGCTACAGCCTAGCCTTAAAGATTGTGACTTCTCCATCAATGCCAAGTTTGCGCTTGTAGACCCACTTACAGCCGACTGGCTTAACACCTTTCGGTGATCTACAAGACTGCAGACTTGGTTCTATCTCATGGAGTCCATTTCGGCTTTCATGGCCTCAAGCCATTTCCCGGAGTCGATGTCAGAGATCGCTTCTCCATACGTCTTAGGATCGTTATCCAAAAGATCGGTCGCACCTAGAAAGCCATATCTCACTGGAGGTTCTGGACTCTCTAGTTGACCTACGGAGAACGGGAACGTCAGTGGTGACTGTGGGCGCTGACTGTATCGGAGCCGGCGGTTCAGGAACCGGGACAGGCTGTTCCTAAGGCTGTCCTTCATGCCTAGCATGTTAGACTTCTCGAGGTTGGTCAACCCTTCGGCTGTTAATCCTGAATCCTCTAAGTGAGGGTTCCGCAGCTGTGTCTGATGGCTGGATTCCATCACTTGATTCCTCAAGGATCAACTCATCAGGTTGGATATCCTTCGAGAAGCCTTGCTCCAAGAATACTGCATTTCTTGAAACAAACACCTTTTGTTCCAAGGGGTCATAAAAGTAATAACCCGCAGTTTCTTTAGGGTATCCAACGAACCTGCATAAGCTAGACCTAGATTCTAACTTATCTCCCAACTAACCTCTTCACGTATGCGGGGCTACCCACACTTTCAAGTAGTTGTAGGATGCAGGCTTGTCGTGCCATATCTCATATGGCGTTTGGGTCAATGCACTAGTAGGCGCTAAATTCAATAATTTGGCCGCCGTCTCTAGTGCATAGCCCCAAAACGCTAAGGGCAATTTGGTAAAACTCATCATGGACCGAACCATGTCCAACAGGGTTCGATTCCTCCTTTCAGAGACACCATTTAACTGCGGTGTTCCTGGAGGTGTCCATTCTGATATTATACCATGTTCTTTTAGATAATCTAGGAACTCCGTACTAAGGTATTCACCGCCTCGGTCCGACCGAAGGATTTTTAATTTTGCAGTTGGTCTGGTTCTCCACTTCAAGTCTGAATTCTTTAAACCTCTCAAGAGCTTCAGACTTGTACCTCATTAGGTAAACATAACCATACCGTGAATGATCATCGGTGAAGGTTATGAAGTATGAGAACCCACCTCGGGCGTGCGTCCTTAGTGGTCCACATACGTCTGTATGGACCAAGTCCAACAGACCTGTGGCAAGCCTGCTTTGTCCTACAAAGGGCTTCTTGGTCATTTTCCCTCTTAGACAGGACTCACAAGTTGGTAGATCGCTCAAGTCCCCAACCTCTAGGTTCTTTGAGTCTACCAACCTTTTCATCCTATCTTGGGATATGTGACCTAGCCTAGCGTGCCACAGACGTGCGTTCCCGTTATTATCTAATTTTCGTTTGTGTTGTGCATTGAGGACGAAATTCGTTTGTTGCAAGATATAGAGTCCGTTATGCAATGTACCAGGTAGATGAGCAATTCCACACCTCATCAAATAAAAGCAATTTTTATTGATTCTAAACTCATAACCACTATTGTCCAACAATGGAATGGAAATGATGTTTTTAATCATACTGGGTAAAAAATAAACTTGCTCTAAATCTATGCTAATACTATCACTAATCACTAGAGTGGCGGATCCTACTGCTTCTGCCGAGATGGCCTTGCCATTCCCAAGCTTCAGGATCATATCCCCGCTACCCAGTTTTCTGCTTCTTTTCAACACCTGCAAGTCATTGCAAATGTGAGCTCCACAGCCGGTATCTAATACCCAAGAGGCAGAACTAGTGACCATATTAACCTCAATCATATATATACCTTGGTTCGAGAAGAGTTTGGGGCACTCTCTCTGCCAATGCCCTTTCTCACGGCAGTTGATACATATGTCATATGCCTTCGACTGTTGCTTGGAGACAACCTTTCCCCTTCCTTTGCCTTTCCCCTCTTTGGCAATGGGAACACTCTTAGTGTTCGTAGCTGCTTTGACGGCCTTTTCTTTCCCTTTCTTCTTCTTCCAACGTCCGGCACCCTTGCCTTTCGTATTAGAAGTCGAAGCACCTCCAAACAATACCGAAGGCGTGGACTTCTTAGTCGTTGTCTCGTATTGCACCAACATATTGATCAACTCATGAATGCCCTTCTCGAGTGCGTTCATGTTGTAGTTGACGATAAATTGGTCAAAGGAGGGTGGGAGTGACTGAAGGATCACATCTATGTACGTTTCATTATCGAGACCTGCCTTTAGGTCCTCGAGCTTTTCCACCAGGGTAAGCATTTTAACCCCGTGCTCTTGTACAGAGGATCCTTCTGTCATTTTCGTTCCAAAGAACGCCTTGGTCGCGACATACCTAGTATGCCGGTCCGGGACTGCATAGCAATCCTTAAGGCGAGCCATGATGGAAGGGACATCGTCTAGCCTTTCATATTGCTTCTGAATCTCATTGGTCATCGAAGCAAGTATGATGCTACGGACCTTCCGGTTATCCTTATGCCAAGTCTCGAACGTCTCACGTTCTTCTGGCGTGGATCCTTCCGGTAAGGTCCTAGGAGAGGCTCGTCCATGACGTAGCCTTGGTTCTCGTAATCTAGGACTATCCTGAGATTGCTCAACCAGTTGTTGTAGTTTGTTCCACTGAATTTGTTTGTCTCAAGAATGGTGGAAAGTGGGTTCTTAGACATTTTAAAATCTATATTTTAGAAAACAGCACGTGATCAGCAGAAAATAAAAGACGGTGGTTTGATAAAATAATTAAATGCATGGACTTTAGTCATTTAATCCTCCCACTATTTATACGAAAACACGGTACTCTCAAACGTAGTTTTCGGGAAATCCTTTCCAAGTGGGCTTGGGATCTACAACGATTTTTCCCATACCCCGCTTTTACGATTCGCATGGAAAAGATCTTGTGGGAGGTATTCCATACCATTCTCGTTCCACGAGATTCCCAAGATTATTGCCTCACCATTTCACATGATCCCGAGGACTCCAAGCGAATCATGTTAATTGGGCGTTAGACCCAACCAAATCGACCGAGCCACGGACCCACTGGTACCCCCACGACTCGTGAGACAGGTAGCAGCAACCCGCTTTTCGTTCATGACATAATGCAGCTTCCTTTAAGTACAATAACGTGCCATGACTCGTGAGACCACGCTATTGACCTAAAGCAGCTTCCTCACTATGCCATGGATTGGAAGGCATGGACAAACTCCTAAAGTTCATGTCCACTTTGTCTAGGGTCTAATATTTTGACATTGGTCCAAACCAATGTGACAGTAAGTAATGACCGAGATCTCAAATAAATAAATATCTACACATACATCCATAATGCGTAAATAAACCATCCACAGCAGTTATACGATAAAATAAACAACCCATTCATTCATCATCACAACCACATGCAAAATTACAGCCTAGCACGCCCTTGTTGGATGATCACGAGCCCGAAACCTATGCGAACCACTGAGCCCGCAGTGGATCTATGGTCAATCTAGGGTTGTTCCTATAGTATTACATTAATAGTAACCCAATCATCATGCTGATGGGCCATGGTCTCTTTTTCTCTTTCTTAACTTCATGGAAAACTCCAAGGGGGCCTCCCGTCTGGGCTCTCCATGTGGTCCTTCCTTCTTCTCCATCAATTACAAAAAATAGAAACCTCACTCCTAGTCTACTCTCATTACATATTAAAAATAGAAAAGCGAAAACCCGGGGGAAGTACATAAGGAGGGAGGTAGAATGCCTTATTATTCCAAGGCAACTAGAAAGAGAGAAGGAGAAAGCAGTAAAAGAGGCACACAGGCCCAACAGAAAATAAACCATACATCCGGTCTAGGGCTCGCGATCATCCATTTCCATCCAACACACATAATCACCTAATCCAATCATATAATTACAAAATACCAACAACATATGATTTCCAATCATAAATATCCAAAATAATAAATGAATATGTGCACAACGTGTGAAAAATAAAACACAAATATTGGTAATATTATTTTCTCGTTTTAGGAAAACCTTTCCTCATTATTTTAAGTTAAATAACTCCGGGATTCCAAATCCAATTTATTTTACTCCTAAAATAATGCCTTTAGAAAAATAGGCATAATTGAACCAAAAACGATTTTTCAGAATTAATTCAAAATTAAAACTGAAAATAATTAAAAAATTAAAAGGAAAAACACTGCTAGGGTTTTGAAACCCTAGCAGCAGCAGCCGCCGCCGCCAGCAGTGGCCCGCCGGCACGCGCACAGGGCGGCAGGCTTGCGCGCGCGCAGGCGCTGCCTGGCCGGGCACGCGCGCGCAGGCCCCTTGCCTGCGTGCGCGCGCGCCTAGCTGGCAGCGCGCTGCGCGGCCTGGCAATCCGGCAGGCCGCCGCGCGCGTAGGCTCCCCTGCCTTGCGCGCGCGCTGGCCTGCTGGCTACCGGCCGTGCCGTGCGCAGTGCACGCGCAGACGCGTACTGGGCACGCCTGCCGGGCGCGCGCGCGCGTAGACTCCTCCGTCTGCTTGCGCGCGCGCCTGGCGGCGCTGCCCAGAGCCCGTCCGCGCGCGGACTCGCAGGCGCGCAGCATTGCGCGCGCGCCGCGCGCATGACCGCGCCTGCCGGGCGCGCGCAGCCTTCCTGGCTGCGCGCTGCCCCTGCGCGACCGGCAGGGCGGGCGCGCGCAGGCCTCCCTTGCCTGCGCGCGTCTGCCCTGCCGGCAGCGTGCGGCCAGCCGGTAGCTGCGTCGTTTCTCGTTTTTCGTTCAATTTTCCACCCCGTTTTCCAAGAAAAACAGAAAAATGCCAACATCTAGAAATTCACACGAATTAAAAGCAATAAAACCAACATGCTTAAAATCAAGAAAGATCAAGATTTAATAAAAAACATGCCAATTTCACGTTTCATGCTTATAACGCACATAAAACCTAGGCCTATACACCGAACCGGGCTCTGATACCACTGAAAGAAATCGGTGGATCGTCCCGGGAATTGCGCGAATGCGGAAGCGCGATAAAAATAAATTTACAAAAATAAAAGGCATGCTTTTAATTGAAAAGAACACGCTCAAGGGTGTGCCCTTGAGGTTCCCGGGCGTTCGGTGTATCTCATGATCATATAACGCGCAAAGAAATCATGGAGGCCATAGAGTTGAAAAATTAAAGAGGGACGAAAAGATAAAACGAGACCTACCCGTTGTCGTTTTCGTCTTCAACGGCTACTCGCGTTGTTCCCCATTTTGCACCGAGATCTCGTTCTTGAGACCCTCCAAATCGTGACACACGATCCACCCACGTATCTTGCACGTCGTGCTAGCAACGAACAAGTGTATAATTTTTGGAGTGGACGAATCAATAACACGTTATCAATTAACGGTATTGGTTCGTCTAAGTTCTAATGTTCCAAGAACAAAAAGAACTAAAAAATATTTTCTTCTTCTTCTTCTTCGAGAGAGGGGCGGACGAGAGGTATGGAGAGGGGAGAGTGTGTGTCGTGTGTGTTTTTCAAGAATCATCATCCTACAATGGTTGGAAGCTAGAGGTTTATATAGAGGAAGAGTTTAATCCTCTTTAAACTCCAACTCTAAGTACTCTAATTTGACTAGCTGTTGCTCCGGTTGGACTGACCAAAGGGAAAGGGAAGGCCCATGGTTCTCAGTGGTCCAAGGCAAATGATGTTTGCATGCATTGCCAAGGGAAAGGGCATTGGAAGAGGGAGTGCCCACAACTCCTCTCTAATCCAGGTATGTTTATGTTCAACGGTATCATTGGATTATGACCGCGAAACACAAACGAAAATGGGATAATCATGCTAACGCACAGATATGGCATGCGAGGTTAGGTCATATCTCTAAAGATAGGATAAGAAGGTTGGTGGACTCAAAAAGTCTAGAAATAGACGATTTGGACAACCTACCAACCTGCGAATCTTGTCTGAAGCGAAAGATGACCAAGAAACCCTTTGTTGGACAAAGCACGCTAGCCAGTGGTCTGTTGGATTTGATCCATAGGGATGTCTGTGGCCCACTAAATACTCAGGTTAGAGGTGGGTACTCGTATTTCATAACCTTTACCGATGATCACTCACGGTATGGTTATGTTTAGCTGATGAGGTACAAGTCTGAAGCCTTTGGAAGGTTTAAGGAATACAGACTTGAAGTAGAGAACCAAACCGGTCGAAAGATCAAAGCCCTTCGGTCGGACCGAGGTAGAGAGTATTTGAGTGGTGAGTTTACTGATTATCTAAAAGAGAGTGGGATTCTCTCTCAGTGGACCCCTCCTGTAATACCACAGCTTAATGGTGTGTCTGAAAGGAGGAATCGGACCTTGTTGGACATGGTCCGATCCATGATGAGTTTTACCGAACTCCCCCTTTCCTTCTGGGATACGCTCTTGAGACGGCGGCTAATGTTTTTGAACTTTGCGCCATCTAAGAAGGTTTCACAGACGCCATATGAGATATGGCATGGCAAGCCTGCCTCCTACAAATACTTGAAAGTGTGGGGTTGCCCCGCATATGTCAAGAGATTAGTGGGAGATAAACTGGACTCAAGGTCTAGTTTATGCAGGTTCATCGGCTATCCAAAAGAAACTGCGGGGTATTATTTCTATGATCCCTCCGAGCAAAAGGTTTTTTGTCTCGCGAAATGCTGTGTTCTTGGAGAAGGGTTTTCCATCGGATAGTCGACGCGATGAGGTACTCCTTGACGAATCAAGTGAGGTACCCCATGAGGCGACAGTGACATCTGAGCCAGTAGTTCCCACTGATATTGTTCCAGTCCTCTGTAGGTCAGCCAGAGTATCCCATGCACCTGATAGGTATGGATTTCTGGGCCTGACCGGTTAATTGGATAATAATCCAAATACATACGTAGAAGCAATGTCGGACATCTATTCAGATAAGTGGCTTGAGGCCATGAAATCCGAGATGGACTCGATGGGTACAAACAAGGTTTGGACCCTTGTAGACCCACTCAAAGGGGTAAAACTCGTAGGGTGTAAATGGGTCTACAAACGTAAGCTTGGAGCGACGGGGAGGTTACAACCTTCAAAGCCAGGCTTGTGGCGAAAGGTTACACTCAGCAACCCGGGGTCGATTTTGAGGAAACCTACTTGCCCGTAGCAATGGCCAAGTCCATTCGGATACTGCTTGCCATAGCAGCATGGTATGACTATGAAATATGGCAGATGGACGTGAAAACGGCCTTCCTCAACGATTTCGTAGAGGAAGAAATCTATATGGATCAGCCGGAAGGTTTCACAACTATTGGAGAAGAGCAGAAGGTCTGCCGTCTCCAAAGGTCCATCTATGGCTTCAAACAAGCTTTCCGACGCTGGAACATACGTTTTGATGAAGTCATACGGGGATATGATTTCATCAAGAACGAGTCCGATCCTTGTGTATACAAGAAGATTAGTGGGAGCTCAATTGTGTTTCTGGTGCTTTATGTGGATGACATCTTGCTCATTGGGAATGATGCTAAGATGTTGAGTACCACTAAAGCTTGGTTGTCAACGCAATTCTCCATGAAGGATATGGGCGAGGCATCCTACATCCTTGGCATCAAGATCTACAGGGATAGATCTAGAAGGATGTTAGGAATGACCCAGTCCTCGTATATTGAGAAAGTCTTGAAGAGATTCAAGATGGAGAACTCAAAACGAGGATTCCTTCCTATTAGGCATGGAATTAAGTTATCCAAGAAGCAGTCTCCTAAGACTAATGAGGAGCTTAAACAGATGTTGGACATCCCCTATGCTTCAGTCGTAGGCAGCATACAGTATGTTGTTCAGTGCACTAGACCTGATGTGGCTTTCGCTTTGAGCGTAACAAGTCAATATCAGTCGTGTGCCGAGAGGCACACTGGAGTGCAGTCAAGACTATCCTGAAGTACCTGAAAAGGACTAAGGACATGTTCTTGATCTACAGCGGTGGAGAGTTGATACTAGAAGGCTATAGTGACACTAGCTTCCAGTCGGATGACGATGATGCCAAGTCTCAGTTTGGTTTTGTATTTAGACTAAATGGTGGCGTGGTTACTTGGAAGGGTTCCAAGCAGGCTACCATGGCGGACTCCACCATAGAGTTTTGAATACATAGCGGCTTTGGAAGCTGCTAAGGAGTGGTTTGGTTGATGAGCTACATCCAAGGGTTGGATGTAGTACCTAGCATTACTTATCCTGTAATTATCTTTTATGATAACAACGGGGAGATAGCGCTAGCAAAGGAACCGAGATCTCATCACGATCCAAGCATATTCTTAGATGCTACCATCTGCTTAGAGAGATGGATAGCAGGAGTGACGCTCGGTTGGACCGAGTCAGATCCGCAGAAAACATAGTAGATCCACTTGCTAAGCCCATGTCGCAAATTGCCCATACTCACCATCTTGATAAGAGGTTCGAGGTCAATGGGTGATTGGCTGTAGGTCAAGTGAGAGATTGTTAGAATAGGTGATCAGAAAGCCAATAGGTTTGGCGATTTGTAACCTATTATACAACTCGATGTAAATGTAATATTATTATGTGATGAATAAAATGAGTATTTGTCACTTCTGGTGCTTACTTTGTTGCGCTCATTTCACATTTGTTAAAACGATATTTAACTTATATCGCAACAAAAACCCACAGACCATGGATAACAACTCATGCACTTGGGCCACGCATTGGATGGTGGTCATGAAACCAACTGATTAAGAGTTGGGTCTGAAATGTTCCAAGTCGAGGACCTCGAGACAGGGCATCGAGAGTACTATTGAGACTTGCATCAAGAGTCGTGTTCATTGGATGAGTGTCGTGTTTCATTGGCGACAAGTGTGGGACGCCTACATGATCTTGATGGGTTGGTCGACTGGGGTCGTCCCGACTGGACTGACTCGCGGGGATCATCATATGGAAGCCTTGGAGGCTTGGTCGGTATGATTGGTTTTCCCGGTTCCGATAGTACGGGTGTAATCCTCAAACTTGAGGGATCATGGCAGTCACGTGCACACGACGGCTGTATCTTGGATCTGGCGAGAGGTGATCATTCTGTAAGATGATTATCATAAGCCTTGTCCAGTACACTCGGAATGTGTAGCGAGGACGGTGGATTCCAAGAAGAGGATCCGTCCCCTGTCAGTATGTGACAGAGGTATCTCCTATGCGCTCGGAGACACGTTCATGCTATTTGAAGCTGTGGCCACAGTGGTTGGTCGAACAGGGAATGGTTTCCTGTGTCGACGGAATGAAGCATACGTCGTCTCGAGTATTAAGCATAGATGCCTAGTCAAGGATGGGAACCGATGCCCAACTCCATACCCTAGACTAAGGCCGGGAGACGGTAGACGGAAGGATCGTACCCGTACGGAATGGGCGCGTAAATGTTCACGCCAATTCACCTAGTCTCTAGTGTCATGGACCATTGCTAGACGGCCACCCATGGTAACGGGCCCTTGTGGGACACGGGCCCAAGTCTAGCTGAGGGTGAACCTAAAGGGTCACACACAAATCACCGAGGAGGTTGAGAGATCGACTTGGAGTCAATCTCGAAGGATAAATAAGTAATTGGATTACTTAAGGGAAAGTCCATTGGATGGACGGGCCGATACTGTATCGGGCTTTCATTTAATCGGTAAATTGGATTTTCGATTAAATATGGAAAGTTGAGACGTTGAGACGTTGGATCTTTTAATTGGATTAAAAGATCAACGGGAATAATTTAAATGGACATTAAACTGGATTTAATGTTAGGTTCGTCGTAATTGGATTACGATAAAACCCGGTCCGTTAAATTTTACCCGAGGGGAGAAATAATTCCTATTTTGCAATAGGAAGAAGTTGGACTTCTTCCTTTAATTAAACATGGCCGAGATGTTCCCTTGGAGGAAGCAAAATGAGCCATGTTTCATGAAAGGTGGTATGTTGACTTATCTCTTTTGGAAAGAGACAAATCAACTCCAATCAAGCTCTTCCCTTTTGGAATGATTTGATCATACCATAAATTTTGGTAGGCTTGATTGAAGAATTGATTGTGATTGATTGGAATGAATCTAGACATCCTTGGATGAACCTAGACACATTCCAATAATCACATTAATTATGTATATATATTAGAATATACAACACTAAGCATAAGGGATTCATTATTCATCTTTTTCTAGGAAAAAGAGAAGACAAAAATTGTATCTCCTCTCGCTCTCTAACTCACGGCTTTTCCTCCCCCTTTTTCACTTGTGTTCTTCACTTGGTTTTGAATCAAGAAGAAGAATAAAGTAAGTTTAAGAGAGCACTAATTCATAGTGTTCTTCTCTTAAACCGATTCCTTCTTAAACCCGTTCTTTTCTAGCAAGAAGAACGTGTGTTTCTTCCGGTGTGGTGTGGATCACCTTTGGAGAATCCATACGTTTGAATTTCGTGAGCAATCCGGAGAAGGAACAACGCAAGTAGCCGGGAGCACACGCTAAACAATCAAAGGTAACGGTTTTATTACGCTTTGATTGATTTAATATATATTTGTGCCTATGTGTTTAATATACGCCACTAATATTTACAAATCCTACATCGAACGCCCGGTTGAGCACCCAAGGGTACACCCCTTAGGATTGGTTTAATTTAAATCAAATTAAATTCCTATTACCTAATGGGGGCAAGCATAACAGAAATCTAAATATTCTTCAGGGGAGGGGGTACAATCAGTCATCCTTCCCCACAAGGGGGGTCTTCTTAGACTCTTCCAAGGCTTCCGGCTCAGGGGAGGGGGAACAACATCAGCAGGCTCGGCGCAAGGCAACTAAGTCCGTGGCAGGGAGCTCGTCGGCCGGAGCTTCCACGTCTCCTCCTTCCGGGGCCAAAACCTTCCCTATTGTAGTCTCCAGCAGTATGTCCAACTCCTCATTTGAAAAACTTTTACCAGCTATATCATTCAACAACCTAAAAATCCCAAATAAAGGAGAAGAAAAATGGGCAAACTTGTTACCTGGATCAATGAGAGAAGATTCAACCTACGGAGAGGGAGGGGCGAAGAGGTTTGGGGCATTATTCAGAACCGCCTTGTAGTCCAGGAAGGAAGAATCCTCCCCCTCTGGAGGAGAACCTTGTGTCTCGAACAACTCCTGGTAGGACTCGAAGCCATACCTCAAGAATGGCCCGGGAATCCTAGCCATTTCTCTTTGAAAATGCTTGGACTTCTTGTATTCCGAGAGGAGACTCTCCCAATACGAGGCTAGGAACTGCTTCCCTTCCTCAGTGTGAGGCAAGTCCAGGCGGGCCTTGTCGGCTGCTTTCGTCAGGGCCTCTGATTAATCCTTCGATAGAGCCAGGAAGTCTCAATGGAGCTTTTTTCTCTCCTTCTCCGCCTGCTGGTACTTCCTTAGAGCCTCTATCCTGACCTCCTTCATCTTGGTGATGTTGGAGGCCAATCGCTCCTCTAGCCTCCTTTATTGCCCATAGGTAGGAGGAGGGGGAGGTGTCTCCATGGGACGATCCACTCCCCTACCACCGTCGCCACTTGTGAAGAGGAATAGAAGATCAAAATCAAAGTCAATCTGTACACCTTGGCAGAATATGGTACTATACCTTTGTAGTGTGGCACAAAAGAGCACCAACTAGCTCATTCTTAGAGAGGGAGGCCAGTGAGCACCTGTCCACAGGGAGGATCAACCTCTCAGAAACTTTGAAAAGAACCCCAACTCTCCTTCCCTCTCCCGCAAGACAGATTGGTAGGTAGACACCCCCCAATCAGGGGCGAATTGCTGGCGCCGGAGGCGAGGAGTCCCCAAAGGATGGAGGAGGGGGTGGTACAGTTGAGCAGGTGGCCACTCGCAAGGATCTCCCAGATGGGGGTTGGCTAGACGAGCTCCTCTTCACCCGCTTGGAGGACTTCCCTTGGGGGGAAGGGGCAGGTCACTTCCCCTTTCCATCACTAGGGATCGAGGTTCCTGCAGGAGTCCTAGTCGTGGCGGGAATCCTCAAAGGACTCCCCTGAGCACTCTACCTTCGAATCTTGTCGAACATGACTTTCTCTGCAAAAGGGAAAAAAAACCAAGATCTTTACTCAGGAATGCCAACATAAACCCGAAGAATCAAGGAATAAAAATAAAGAGTACCCAGGGGCTCCTCCAAAGGGACCTCCATGGGATTTAGCCCAAAGTGAAAGAGAAGCCTCTCGGCGCCCCGAACATCGTAGGGGTCCTCGTTCAACCCCTCTAAGAAAGCCACGAGGGCTGGTGGCCTGTCCTTCCCAGATATGGGGTTGGTTGGGGGAAGATCAGAAACCTTCTCACAAGGGAAGGGGGCACATGAAAAAAGAAATTGCCCCTCCATGACTTAGGCGTGCTAGTGGCGGGGAGGAAACGAACCCCCCGCCAAGGGAAGAAATGGAAGGAACCAGGCTCTGACTTCCTCAACTGAAAATGAAAAGACATATTATGGCCAGTGACAGGCCAACTATGATACATAAAGATCAAGGCAAAACTCGCATGAAGCAGGTCGGAGTTAGGCGCTAGCTGGTTTAGAGGAACCCTAAACAACCTGGAAACATCTTGATAGAAGGATGGAATGGGGAACCTAAGACCAACCTTCAACTGGGCCCAATAAAAACACAAACACCTAGGCGGAGGGAGCTCCGACAAACTATCCCGAGAAGGAACATAAAAAGTATAACCTGGGGAAATCCCATGCTCTTCCTGCTGACAGGAAGCATCAGAAGCCCAAAAGAAGGAAGCCCTCTCCAGTGCGGTTGGATTCGCCTCGCTTTCCATCTCTCCCTCCACCTCTTCCGCCTCTGGCGGCTCATCTCTCTTCTTTTCGGGGGAAGACCCCTCCTCATCATTCCCCCCCGACCAAACTTTCTCCCTCATCCGACACTTTGTCATCCTCATCAATTAGCCGTGGGGGAGCACGGGAAAGGGTCCTTAGGCTCCACCTCCTACCACCTTGACAGGTCGAGGAACCAGGGCCCACGCCAAGAGAGGAAGCTTCGGAGGGATCATCGCCCCCAACCCATACTCCCATAAAATGGATGGACTCATCTGTTGGAATAGGTGACCAGAAAGCCAATAGGTTTGGCAATTTGTAACCTATCCGACAACTTGATATGAATGTAATATTATTATGTGATGAATAAGATGAGTGTTCGTCACCAATGGTACCTTCTTTGTTGCGCTCATCTTACATTTGTTAAAATGGTGTTTAACTTATATCGCAACAAAGCCCACAAACCATGGATAACAACTCATGCAGTTGGGCCACGCATTGGATGGTGGTCATGAAACCAACTGATTAAGAGTTGGGTCTGAAACATTCCAAGTCGAGGACCTCGAGACAGGGCATCGAGAGTCCTACTGAGACTTGCGTCAAGAGTCGTGTTCATTGGATGAGTGCCGTGTTTCATCAGCGACAGGCGTGGGACGCCTACACGATCTTGATGGGTTGGTCGACTGGGGTCGAGCCGACTGGACTGACTCGCGGGGATCATCATATGGAAGCCTTGGAGGCTTGGTCGGTATGATTGGTTTTCCCCGGTTCCGATAGTACGGGAGTAATCCTCAGACTTGAGGGATCATGGCAGTCGCGTGCACAGGACGGCTGTATCTTGGATCTGGCGAGAGGTAATCATTCTGTAAGATGATTATCATAAGCCTTGTCCAGTGCAGTCAGAATGTGTAGTGAGGACGGTGGATTCCAAGAAGAGGATCCGTCCCCTGTCAGTATGTGACAGAGGTATCTCCTATGCACTCGGAGACACGTTCATGCTGTTTGAAGCTGTGGCCACAATGGTTGGTCGAACAGGGAATGGTTTCCTGTGTCGACACAATGAAGCATACGTGGTCTCGAGTATTAAGCATAGATGCCTAGTCAAGGATGGGAACCGACGCCTAATTCCATACCCTAGACTAAGGCCGGGAGACGGTAGACGGAAGGATCGTACCCATACGGAATCGGCGCCTAAATGTTCACGCCAATTCACCTAGTCTCTAGTGCCATGGACCGTTGCTAGACGGCCACCCATGGTAACGGGCCCTTGTGGGACACGGGCCCAAGTCTAGCTGAGGGTGAACCTAAAGGGTCACACACAAATCACCGAGGAGATTGAGAGATCGACTTGGAGTCAATCTCGAAGGATAAAATAAGTAATTGGATTACTTAAGGGAAAGTCCGTTGGATGGACGGGCCGATATTGTATCGGGCTTTCATTTAATCGGTAAATTGGATTTTCGATTAAATATGGAAAGTTGAGATGTTGAGACGTTGGATCTTTTAATTGGATTAAAAGATCAACGGGAATAATTTAAGTGGACATTAAATTGGATTTAATATTGGGTTCGTCGTAATTGGATTACGATAAAACCCAGTCCGTTAAATTATACCCGAGAGGAGAAATAATTCCTAATTTGGAATAGGAAGAAGTTGGACTTCTTCCCTTAATTAAACATAGCCGACATGCTCCCTTGGAGGAAGCAAAATCAGACATGTTGCATGCTAGGTGGTATGTTGACTTGTCTCTTTTGGAAAGAGACAAATCAACTCCAATCAAGCTCTTCCCTTTTGGTATGATTTGATCATACCATAAATTTTGGTAGGCTTGATTGAAGAATTGATGGTGATTGATTGGAATGAATCTAGACATCCTTGGATGAACCTAGACACATTCCAATAATCACATTAATTATGTATATATATTAGAATATACAACACCTAGCATAAGTGATTCATTATTCATCTTTTTCTAGGAAAAAGAGAAGACAAAAATCCTCTCCTCTATCTCAAAATTTCGTGCTCCCTCCCTCTCTTACACTTGTGTTCTTCACTTGATTTTGAATCAAGAAGAAGAACAAAGTAAGTTTAAGAGAACACTAATTCATAGTGTTCTTCTCTTAAACCGATTCCTTCCTAAACCCGTTCTTTTCTAGCAAGAAGAACGTGTGTTTCTTCCGGTGTGGTGTGGATCACATTTGGAGAATCCATACGTTTGGATTTCGTGAGCATTCCGGAGAAGGAACAACGCTAGTAGCCGGGAGCATACGCTAAACAATCAAAGGTAACGGTTTATTACGCTTTGATTGATTTCATTTGTATATTTATGCCCTATGTGTTTAAATATATGTTTTAATATTTACACATCCTACATCGAACGCCCGGTTGAGCACCCAAGGGTACACCCCTTGGGATTCGCGTATTTTGAATTTAATTTAAATTTACGCAATTTCTCGCCTTTCTCGCTTCCGCTCGCGCTCCCGGGCGGATCCGCTTGTCCTACGAGTGGTATCAGAGCCCGGTTCGATGTAAGGGGCATAGATCTATGTGTTTGGCATGATCTACTTGCTTTTAAATGGCTTTATTGGCATGTTAGATTACATAAATATATGAATAATATGATGATTCAATTGTTTGGATTTAATGGACTTTTGGCATGCTTAATTTTGTTAGATTGGATCTAAAATTGCATGCTTATTTTCAGAATAATATTAATGTTATTGTGCTGAAACAGTTTTGAAAAACACAAAAAAAAAAAAAAAAAAATGGTCGGGCCTGCAGTGGCCGCGCGCAGGCGGGCGCCTGCGCGCGCACTGCTCTGTGCGCGCGGGCGGCCGGCCAGCATAACGGCTGGGCCGTTTTGTGCCTTTTTCGATTTTTTCCGGAAAATTCGATTTTCTGTATTTTCTACATAATATTCTGAAAATATGTTAATTTTGCATTTTTGATTTTGGGATAATTGGATTATTCCTTGAATTAAATTTGCGTAATTAATTTGGGATTAATACATGCATTGGATGCATTGTTTAAAATGTCCATTAAATTTCAAATTTGAATTTTGCATATTATTTGTATATTTATGCTTTTGTGATGTTGGACATCACTTGGGTATTTGGAATATCCATTGGTTATTTATGCATGATTATTTGGAATAATTATGTTATGTGAGTTGATGGAATCAACATGGAATGATCACAAAGCCCTAGACCCTGTGTATGGATGAATGAATGTTTATTTATTTTCTGTTGGGTGGGGCCTGCGTGCTTCTTGTTTTTGGGACTATCATCTCCCGTATTTTCAGCTTCAAGATGTTTAGGCTTGTTTTCTTTATTACCGATGTATTACTTTCAGATGTAATGAGAGTAGATAGGATTGGTGAGGTTTCAATTTTAACAAGCAATTGGAGTCGGAGACCCCAAGGAGGAGCATCAAGGCGTGAAACAAGAGCACTACAAGGCCCATTGGAATGACAATGGGTATATTACTATTGTAATAATTTAGGACCACCCTAGACAGACCATAGACTCACTGCGGGCTCAGTGGGTCGCATAGGTTGGGCTTGTGATCATCCTAACAGGGGTATGCTATGTTTTATGCATGCGGCGTTTTTTATTTATCGCTTTAAATATTGGATATTTATGCATGCTAAAACACAATAATGTGATGAGGTCTCGGTCACACACAAACTCTCATTTGGTTGGACCAAATTAAATATTAGGCCCAGAACGGACTTGGATCAAAATGGTATTTTGGTCTGTCCGAGCCTTCCATCCACAGCAATGTGGTGAGGAAGCTACCACTACCCAAGTGTGGTCTCACGAGTCGTGGGACACTTGGACTAGGGGAAATTTGCACTATTGTTGTGAACAAAAAGACTGCACTCGCTGTTTCCCTGTCTCACGAGTCGTGGGGGGCGACAGTTTGAGGCATGATTTGGTTGATGGGTCGGGCCCAACACTGAGTAACATGGTTCGCTTGGAGTCCTCGAGACCATGTGAATAGGTGAGGCAAAATTGGGAATCTCATTGGATGAGAATGATATTGGATATCTCCCACAAGGTCTTCTTCATGTGAATCGTAAAAGCGGGGCATGGAGATTACGCTTGTGGATCCCAAGCCCACTAGGAAATGGTTTTCCGAAACTCTGCTTGAGAGTGGCGGACTTTCGTATAAATAGTGGGAGGGTTAAAGACTAAAAGACCAAGTCTTCAACTTGAACAATAATATTACCATCATCTGCTAATTTCTGCTTTACATTTTCATTAATGTAGATATGTCTAAGAACCCGTTAACCATGATTCTTGAGACTAACAAATTCAACGGAACGAACTACTCGGACTGGCTGAGAAACCTGAGGATTGTCCTCGGTTTCGAGAACCAAGGCTACGTCTTGGACGAGCCGCCACCGAGCAACTTACCAGAGGGGTCCACGCCTGAAGAACGTTTGACGTTCGAGAAATGGCATGAGGACAACCGGAAAGTACGCAGTATCATACTGGCTTCGATGTCTAACGACATCCAGAAGCAGTATGAGAGGCTGGACAACGTCTTCGCCATAATGCTCCGCATGAACGAGGTTTATGCGGTTCCGGATAGGCATATTAGATATGCCGCCACAAAAGCATTCTTTGGCACCAAGCTCGCTGAAGGAGCGTCTGTACAGAGTCATGGGGTCAAGATGCTCTCCCTAGTGGAGAAACTCGAGGACCTTAAAGCTGGGCTTAACAATGACACGTACATTGACGTGATCCTCCAGTCGCTTCCTCCATCCTATGACCCGTTTGTTGTAAACTACAACATGAACGGACTTGAGAAGTCTATTCATGAGTTGATCAACATGCTGGTCCAATACGAGGCAACGACCCACAAGTCGGCGCCGGCGGTATTGATGGGAGAGGCTTCGACCTCCAAGGCGAATGGCAAGAGAGCCGGACGCTGGAAGAGGAAGAAGGGCAAAGGGAAGACGGTTGTGGCCCCTGCTCACGCTCCGGGCATCCCTGTTGCTCCGGTTGGACCAAGCAAAGGGAAAGGGAAGGCCCGTGGTTCTCAGCGGTCCATGGCAAATGATGTCTGCATGCATTGCCAAGGGAAAGGGCATTGGAAGAGGGAGTGCCCACAACTCCTCTCCAACCCAGGTGTGTTTGTGGTTGAAGTTAATATGATTACTAATTCTGCTTCATGGGTATTGGATACCGGGTGTGGTGTTCACATCTGCAGTGATCTGCAGGCACTGCAAAGAAGTAGAAGGCTAACCAAGGATGAGATGATCCTGAGGCTAGGCGATGGCAAGGCCGTTGCTGCGGAGGCCGTAGGATCACTAGAGTTAGCCATTAGTAGTCATGTTAGGATTGTTGTAAACGACTGTTTCTATGTACCTAGCATGATTAAAAACATTGTTTCCATCCCGGTCCTTGATAAGGAGGGATATGGATTTACCATCAATAAAAGCGGTTTTCTCATTATCAAAGATGGTATTTCTCATTTGCTTGGTACATTGGTCAACGGTCTGTAGATACTTCAACAGTCTAATTGGATTATGACTGCAGAACACAAACGAAAACGTGATGATCATAATAACGCACAGATATGGCATGCGGGTTAGGTCATATCTCTAAAGATAGGATAAGAAGGTTGGTGGACTCAAAGAGTCTAGAAATAGACGATTTGGACAACCTACCGACCTGCGAATCCTGTCTAAAGGGAAAGATGACCAAGAAACCCTTTGTTGGACAAAGTACGCTAGCCAGTGGTCTGTTGGATTTGATCCATACAGATGTCTGTGGTCCACTAAATACTCAGGCTAGAGGTGGGTACTCGTACTTCATAACCTTTACCGATGATCACTCACGGTATGGTTATGTTTACCTGATGAGGTACAAGTCTGAAGCCTTTGGAAGGTTTAAAGAATACAGACTTGAAGTAGAGAATCAAACCGGTCGAAAGATCAAAGCCTTTCGGTCGGACCAAGGTGGAGAGTATTTGAGTGGTGAGTTTAGTGATTATCTAAAAGAGAATGGGATTCTCTCTCAGTGGACTCCTCCTGTAACACCGCAGCTTAATGGTGTGTCTGAAAGGAGGAATCGGACCTTGTTGGGCATGGTCCGATCCATGATGAGTTTTACCGAACTACCCCTTTCCTTCTGGGGATACGCTCTTGAGACGGCGGCCAAAGTTTTGAACTTGGCGCCATCTAAAAGGGTATCCCAGACGCCATATGAGATATGGCATGGCAAACGTGCCTCCTACAAATACTTGAAAGTGTGGGGTTGCCCCGCATATGTCAAGAGATTAGTGGGAGATAAACTGGACTCGAGGTCTAGTTTATGCAGGTTCATCGGCTATCCGAAAGAAACTGCGGGGTATTATTTCTATGATCCCTCCGAGCAAAAGGTTTTTATCTCGCGAAACGCAGTGTTCTTGGAAAAAGGTTTTCCATCGGATAGTCGACGCGATGAGGTGCTCCTTGAGGAATCAAGTGAGGAACCCCAAGAGGCGACAGTGACATCTGAGCCTGAAGTTCCCACTGATATTGTTCCAGTCCTCCGTAGGTCGGCCAGAGTATCCCATGCACCTGATAGGTATGGATTTCTGGGCCTGACCAGTCAGTTGGATAATGATCCAAAGACGTACAGAGAAGCGATGTCGGACATCGATTCGGACAAGTGGCTTGAGGCCATGAAATCCGAGATGGACTCGATGGGTACAAACAAGGTTTGGACCCTAGCAGATCCACCAAAAGGGGTTAAACCCGAAGCTGGAACATACGTTTTGATGAAGTCATACAGGGATATGATTTCATCAAGAAGGAGTCTGATCCTTGTGTATACAAGAAGATCAGTGGGAGCTCAGTTGCGTTTCTGGTGCTTTACGTGGATGACATCTTGCTCATTGGGAATGATGCTAAGATGTTGGGTACCACTAAAGCTTGGCTGTCAATGCAATTCTCCATGAAGGATATGGGCGAGGCATCCTACATCCTTGGCATCAAGATCTACAGAGATAGATCTAGAAGGATGTTAGGAATGGCCCAGTCCTCGTACATTGAGAAAGTCTTGAAGAGATTCAAGATAGAGAACTCAAAACGAGGATTCCTTCCTATGAGGCATGGAATTAAGATATCCAAGAAGCAGTCTCCTAAGACTGACGAGGAGCTTAAAAGGATGTTGGACATCCCCTATGCTTCAGCCGTAGGCAGCATACAGTATGCTGTTCAGTGCACTAGACCTAATGTGGCTTTCGCTTTGAGCGTAACTAGCCGATATCACTGGAGTGCAGTCAAGACTATCCAAAAGTACCTGAAAAGGACTAAGGACATATTCTTGATCTACGGCGGTGGAGGGTTGATACTGGAAGGCTATAGCGACGCTAGCTTCCAGTCGAATGACGATGATGCCAAGTCTCAGTATGGTTTTGTATTTAGACTAAATGGTGGCGTGGTTACTTGGAAGAGTTCCAAATAGGCTACCACGATGGACTCCACCATAGAGTTTTGAATACATAGCGGCTTTGGAAGCTGCTAAGGAGTGGTTTGGTTGATGAGCTACATCCAAGGGTTGGATGTAGTACCTAGCATTGCTAAGCCTGTAATTATCTTTCATGATAACAACGGGGCGCTAGCGCTAGCAAAGGAACCAAGATCTCATCACGATCCAAGCATATTCTTAGACGCTACCATCTACTTAGAGAGATGGATAGCAGGACTGACGTTCGGTTGGACCGAGTCAGCTCCGCAGAAAACATAGCAAATCCACTTGCTAAGCCCATGTCGTAAGTTGCCCATACTCACCATCTGAATAAGAGGTTCGAGGTCAATGGGTGATTGGCTTTAGGTCAAGTGGGAGATTGTTGGAATAGGGGACCAGAAAGCCAATAGGTTTGGCAATTTGTAACCTATCCGACAACTTGATGTGAATGTAATATTATTATGTGATGAATAAGATGAGTGTTCGTCACCAATGGTACCTTCTTTGTTGCGCTCATCTTACATTTGTTAAAATGGTGTTTAACTTATATCGCAACAAAGCCCACAGACCATGGATAAGAACTCGTGCAGTTGGGTCACGCATTGGATGGTGGTCATGAAACCAACTGATTAAGAGTTGGGTCTGAAACGTTCCAAGTCGAGGACCTCGAGACAGGGCATCGAGAGTCCTATTGAGACTTGCGTCAAGAGTCGTGTTCATTGGATGAGTGCCGTGTTTCATCAGCGACAGGCGTGGGATGCCTACACGATCTTGATGGGTTGGTCGACTGGGGTCGAGCCGACTGAACTGACTCGCGGGGATCATCATATGGAAGCCTTGAAGGCTTGGTCGGTATGATTGGTTTTTCCCGGTTCCGATAGTACGGGAGTAATCCTCAGACTTGAGGGATCATGGCAGTCGCGTGCACAGGACGGCTGTATCTTGGATCTGGCGAGAGGTAATCATTCTGTAAGATGATTATCATAAGCCTTGTCCAGTGCAGTCAGAATGTGTAGTGAGGACGGTGGATTCCAAGAAGAGGATCCCTCCCCTGTCAGTATGTGACAGAGGTATCTCCTATGCACTCGGAGACACGTTCATGCTGTTTGAAGCTGTGGCCACAGTGGTTGGTCGAACAGGGAATGGTTTCCTGTGTCGACACAATGAAGCATACGTGGTCTCGAGTATTAAGCATAGATGCCTAGTCAAGGATGGGAACCGACGCCTAATTCCATACCCTAGACTAAGGCCGGGAGATGGTAGACGGAAGGATCGTACCCATACGGAATCGGCGCCTAAATGTTCACGCCAATTCACCTAGTCTCTAGTGCCATGGACTGTTGCTAGACGGCCACCCATGGTAACGGGCCCTTGTGGGACACGGGCCCAAGTCTAGCTGAGGGTGAACCTAAAGGATCACTCACAAATCACCGAGGAGGTTGAGAGATCGACTTGGAGTCAATCTCGAAGGATAAAATAAGTAATTGGATTACTTAAGGGAAAGTCCATTGGATGGATAGGCCGATATTGTATCGGGCTTTCATTTAATCGGTAAATTGGATTTTCGATTAAATATGTAAAGTTGAGATGTTGAGACGTTGGATCTTTTAATTGGATTAAAAGATCAACGGGAATAATTTAAGTGGACATTAAATTGGATTTAATATTGGGTTCGTCGTAATTGGATTACGATAAAACCCGGTCCGTTAAATTATACCCGAGAGGAGAAATAATTCCTAATTTGGAATAGGAAGAAGTTGGACTTCTTCCCTTAATTAAACATAGCCGACATGCTCCCTTGGAGGAAGCAAAATCAGCCATGTTGCATGCTAGGTGGTATGTTGACTTGTCTCTTTTGGAAAGAGACAAATCAACTCCAATCAAGCTCTTCCCTTTTGGTATGATTTGATCATACCATAAATTTTGGTAGGCTTGATTGAAGAATTGATGGTGATTGATTGGAATGAATCTAGACATCCTTGGATGAACCTAGACACATTCCAATAATCACATTAATTATGTACATATATTAGAATATACAACACCTAGCATAAGTGATTAATTATTCATCTTTTTCTAGGAAAAAGAGAAGACAAAAATCCTCTCCTCTCTCTCAAAATTTCGTGCTCCCTCCCTCTCTTACACTTGTGTTCTTCACTTGATTTTGAATCAAGAAGAAGAACAAAGTAAGTTTAAGAGAACACTAATTCATAGCGTTCTTCTCTTAAACCGATTCCTTCCTAAACCCGTTCTTTTCTAGCAAGAAAAACGTGTGTTTCTTCCGGTGTGGTGTGGATCACCTTTGGAGAATCCATACGTTTGGATTTCGTGAGCATTCCGGAGAAGGAACAACGCTAGTAGCCGGGAGCATACGCTAAACAATCAAAGGTAACGGTTTATTACGCTTTGATTGATTTGATTTGTATATTTATGCCCTATGTGTTTAAATATATGTTTTAATATTTACACATCCTACATCGAACGCCCGGTTGAGCACCCAAGGGTACACCCCTTGGGATTCGCATATTTTGAATTTAATTTAAATTTACGCAATTTCTCGCCTTTCTCGCTTCCGCTCGCGCTCCCGGACGGATCCGCTTGTCCTACATCATCAGAAGGGGTTGAAGAAGAATTTTTTTTTTTCAGAAAATCCTAAAGAAAATGCGAGAGCAAGGAAGATCAACTTATAGAGATGGTGGAAGAATGTGTAAAGCTGCAGTTCATTCTTGTAAAGACGTGGGAATGCAGAACAATGAGTGAGAAGGGGTAATAACGCGATTGAGGGAAGAGAACGTGGGAAAGATGCAGTCCCAGGGAACGTGTAAATAACCGCCTCTTATTGGGCGGTTACCAAGTAGCAAACCAACCGACGTGGGCATTTAGCATTAATTGTCCTCCATGGATGGCACGCAGCCGCCACTCGCATAGCCTCTATGAAGTCCTACGCCCAAGCTTTCCTTAAAGCAAGCCCCAACCATCTTGACACGTCTGACGTAAGGCACTCGTAGCTTTAGACGTTTGTCACGCTTTCCTTAGCAAGGAAGAAAGCTCGCTTGGGACCAACTGGGAAGGAAAGAAGACAAACCCCTTCACTCCTTCAAAAGGCTTATACTCTGAGTGGGAATGGTAGTGAACCCTTCCTCTCAGAGTGGGGAGGACTGATTGGTATGTACTAAAGTGTTTAGCCCAAAACACGAGGCCCAAAGGCCTAAGGAGGTTCCTAGGAGTTCAAAGAGAAATACCAATGCCCACACACCCTCAGAGGGGGGCCCAGAGGAACACCGATCCAACCCAAGGGAGGACTAGTCAAGCCTCTCCGCCAATGGGGGAAAGGCCCAGCCCAGGCGAAGGATGGGGGCCCAACCAGGGAGGCCCAGAGCAGAGGCCTGAGCCTATTAGAAAATCCTAATAAGGATAGCCCTAGTATTATCCTCATCCTTGCAAGACTCCTCCAACCACCCTCCTATTTTTTAGGAGTGCAGATGCTGCAGAAGTCTAGGGAGGCCAGTACTTGGCCCTCCTAGAGTCTTGGTCAACACAGAGTCTTTCCTAATCATGAGTCTTCCTCTATAAATACCAACCTACTTGGCTGGCACAAGTAACGTTTTTTAGCACTCTAGCACACTAATTTATGCTCTTAACTTGCACCAAGTTCATTTTATGTTCATTTTTCACGAAATCTTATTGCTTTATTGCTTTAATCAAATTTATTCTCCTATAACTACCTACTGACTTGAGCGTCGGAGTGCAAACACTTTTTTTATAGGTGCCTTTTCCATAGCTTGCAGAAATTCATAATCCACCCCACTCAAGCCCAAGAACGAGTTTAGCTCACATCAATATTTAAGATAAATTTTTATATCTCTTTATTATTTTTTGAAAGTGATCAGATGCTGCAGAAGTCTAGGAAGGCCAGTACTTGGCCTTCCTAGAGTCTTGGTCAACAAAGAGTCTTTCCCAATCATGGGTCTTCCTCTGTAAATACCAACCTACTTGGTTGTCACAAGTAACGTTTTTCAGCACTCTAGCACACGAATTTATGCTCTTAACTTGCACCAAGTTCATTTTATGTTCATTTTTCATGAAATCTTATTGCTTTAATCAAATTTATTCTCCTATAACTACCTACTGACTTGAGTGTCGGAGTGCAAACGCCTTTTTTGCAGGTCCCTTTTCCATAACTTGCAGAAATTCATAATCCACTCCACTCAAGCCCAAGAACGAGTTTAGCTCACATCATTATTTAAGATAAATTTTTATATCTCTTTATTATTTTTTGAAATTGATTTTTGGTGTAGAAATATTTTGATATATTTAATTTTTTTTATTTAAAATAATAATGTCAAATATTTTATTATAAATTTAAAATTTAGTTTATTATAAATTATTATTTATACTAAAATAAAATTAACATCCATATGCAACGGACATGACTTTTTAGGACTAAAAATGCGTGAGTTAGAATTTTATGGTACTAAAAACGACACTTGTCATAGTTGTTGTACCAAAAAATAAAAAAATAATTTCTACTGTTGTTTTATGGGACTAAAAAAACTATTTTACCCTTGTGAGCCATGACAATTATTTCTGCTATGGTGGATAAGTTAAGTTTTTGTATCGATTTTATTTAAGCATAATTAAGAATAGTCATTTCTCATGGTTTTTGCTCTATATCCATTAAAATATAGAGAATAGTAAAATTTCTTCTAGTGCCGCAATACTTTTACTTTTTCTACAGCTAATTTTAGCCAAATTTTCATGTCCTTCAATCTTATAGAAAAATAAAATAAATTTAACTCAAGAGAGCTTATGGGTGGTTTCCTAGCTTTTTAAGTTGGTTTCCTCCATCAAAAATTTAAGTATATGGTAAAAGAAAAAGAAAATCTTTATTCTTTTGAACAAAAAGAGATGCATTTAGTTAAGTTGAGTTTGGGAAACACAGAAAGACAAGTCTTTGATAGGTTCTGAATCTATCCTCATACAAAATGTTGTTCAAAAAACTAAGACAGCTGACAAAAGTTATCTATATCTATACTATTATATAAAGTAAGTCCCGTGTTTATTAATAAATGGCCGTTACTTATACTGCAACATCAATTTTTTTACTATATCAATAATACACCTAAGTTAGTTTTCATTTCTTTTCTTTCTTTTTTTTAATGCAATATGTTGATTAATATGTATATTTTTTTATTTACAATAACTTTAAAGCGTGCAATATTGTTTTATATGCACGCATGGACGGCGTGCCACGGCGGCTAGTTAATATAAAAAGAGAAAGCCATCCACACTCACAAACGATAGTTAATGACACCACTACACCGTTTTTTGCAAAGTAAAAAAAGTCTTTCAACCGATAATATAACTAACTTACGTAACTTCCAAATTTTACATCAATTGATAAATAATTTCTTGTTCTTTTTGTCTTTTTAATACGGTGTATTGGTTTATATTTTGTTCTTATTTATAATAATACAATTAAAGCACGAAAAAATATTTATTATATATATATATATATATGAACAGATGGCGTGCCACAACAACTAATATTACGAAATAGATTTTCAGCAGCGATCTTAGCAAGGATATCAGCCGCCCTGTTAGCCTCTCTATAGCAAAAACTGAAACTGCATCCTTGGAATTCACTCAGCAGCCTGGAATATTAAACACAAACAGAGAATTAGTTTCCATGATGAGTTGGGTAAATCCCTGAGATATTTTCCAGTTTTAATCCATGTTTGAGCGCCCAAATTAAACTTCTATTGGGTAATAGAAAATACATAAGGAAAACACCTTGATAATTCTTGAAAAATTCCCCCACAACCATAAGGCCTTATACCGGGATGCTTCATCAATATTTAATTTAATCCAAGAGCAGATTGGAGGATTTCAATGGAAAATAATTAAACACTTGATTCTTTGTGGTTTATGAGTTATTAGACTTATAGAAGATAAGACAATATGTTTTCCAGGTTTGTAAAATGTTAATAGTTTTGTTTCCAAAAAATGCTTCCTAACCATCCAAATTTTCCAGAGAGTGTGTAGGTTTTCCTTTACAGTGGAAGCTGAACAAATTCTACCCCCAATATCATCCAAATTTTCCAGAGAGAGTAAGTTTTTATATTCAAATTAATGATTTCTTTTTCTTGACTTTTTATGATTAGATTTGATTTTTAATCATAATTTAACTGTTATTCAGGTTTAAAAGATCATTGGTCGCTGCTCTATTAGAAATTTATTTTACAAAATACATTTGACATATTCTCCTGTATGATTAGTTTTCTTCTTTAGTAAAATAATTTTGTGAATGTTAATACGTTGCTTTATCAAAATTTTAACATTGACTATATTGTAAGCTTCATAAGTGTGCATTTATCGCAATACAAAAAGATGATCATACTTGATAAAAAATATATATATATATATATATAAATGTTTTAATTTCAATTTTTTTCTTTATAATTGTTTTTAGAAAATAAAAGGCTTATCAATATATAACATGATTGGATATTTTTCATTAACCTAAATGTCAACCTGATAGAGGAGTGCTAGCTTCTTTCACTGATGCATTACCTAACGATTTTTTTAGTTCTTTGCTTTTTGATGTTTAATTCCACATCGCTTATATATTTTTCTTTTCGTGTTTTAGTTAATCTTCTAAATATTATCATCTTTTAAGTATTATTTTTTACTTTTTTTACGATGAATCTACTATGAATTATTCTTATATTTACTTCTTAAAAGTTTGTAATTTTATAATTTATTTATATTCTACCTTTACAATTAGGATCCTAATCTAATTTGTATTTATTTTAAACAAATTTAAATTTTAGGATTAATTTTGTATCACAAAAAATATTAATTAATCTTATCACTAATAATTTCATTTTCATTTTAATCATATACTTTTCAATCACTAAACTCATATCAATCTTTAGTATATGTCATGCCATAAACTTTTAATTTTAATCAGGTAATATCATTATGTTTTACAATTTATATCTTTCATCGCCATATTTATTGATAATTTTGTATTCGTTCATTAGTACTGATAAAGTAAGTTTTTATTTTCAAATTAATGATTTCTTTTTCTTGGCTTTTTATAATTAGATTTAATTTTTAATCTTAATTTCACTATTATTCATGTTTAAAAAATCATAGGTTCCAACTCTATTAAAAATTTATGTTACAAAATACATTTGACATCTTCTCCTGTATGAATAGTTTTCTTCCTTAGTAAAATAATTTTGTGAATGTTAATACGTTGCTTTATCAAACTTTTAATATTGACTATATTGTAACCTTATGAATGTTTTAGTTTCAAATTTGTCTTTGTAATTGTTTTTAAAAAATAAAAGGCTTATCAATATATAACATGATAGTATATTTTTCATTAACGTAAATGTCAATCTGATAAAGGAGTGCTAGCTTCTTTTACTGATGCATTACCAAATAATTTTTTTATTCTTTCGCTTTTTTATGTTTAATTCCACATTGCTTATGTATTTTTCTTTTCGTGTTTTAGTTAATCTTCTAATTTTTATCATCTTTTAAGTATTATTTTTAACTTTTTTACGACGAATCGATTATGAAGCATTCATATATTTACTTCTTAAGGAGATATAGTTATGAATATTTTGCTTAAATTAGTTTTTACGTATTTATTGTAGTTTTCAAATTTTCAAGTTTGGTTCATTAAATTTGATGTTTATTTATATAAATCTCTTATTGAATTATTTGTATAGATTAATATATTTTTTTTTGGTGATATTTTCTCTATCAAATTTTCTTCTTCTATTGTAGTATTTAGTGATATTATATATAGTTTCATATTAATGGTTCTTTAGGAATTATTCACTAAAACGTAATTCAATTATTTTATAATATGTATGATAATAATGGGCACAAACCCATCTAATAGAATTTTTTTATTATGTATATTATCACTATTATATTTTTAAGTTTATAGCATTCCAAATTACTTATTCTATATATGTATTCTTAGCATATAATTTAAAAATAGGGAAAATTATTTTTTTGATCCGCTAAGTTTATCTAATATTAGATTTAGTCCTGTAACTATGCCCTTTGTTTATTTAGCCCAGTAAGTTACAAAATTGATGACATTTAGTCCGATTTAAGGTTTTTAATAAATTTTCCGGCATGTAATATCGGAATTTGCCACGTGTGCACCGGAATTTCCAACTGAGCGAGGAATTGATGATGTGGGTGACGTGGCACACACATGAGTGATTAAAATTTTTTGTTGCTCATGGGATTTGAACTTGGGTCTTTCAAAATAACAAATACTTCTTTTACCACTTGGGCAACAACTACTATATATAATATTTGGTCAACCATCTTATATAACCTATATATCTGGGAATACTTTAATATAAAATTGATATTAATATTACTAAAAAATTTAGAAAAAATTAAACCTAAAAATATTGATATTTAATGATATAGTTCATTTTTTTATTCAATAAAAATATAATTAGTATTGATTTTATATATAAATTATATATTAATTTTCATATGCTAAATTATATAATTTTACATAATTATTTCTTATTTTTAAAATTTATTATAATATATTATATGTTTCTGAAAGATTTATAAATTCTTATTAAATTAATAAATATGTTATGGTTTATACACTTAAAACTGCTTATATATTAATTTTAATGTAATAATATTTTAAATATTATATATAAGGATTTTTATACATAAGCTAGTTTGTAAAAATATATATAAATTAGCATATGAAAATAAATATGCAATTTGTTTTTAATATATATATATATATATTTCTTGTTAATATTCCACTATTAAGATAAATATCAATACTAATTATATTTTTTTGAATAACAAAATAAACTATATCATTCAATATCAATATTTTTAGGTTTATTTTTTTTTAATTTTTAGTAATATTAATATCAATTTTATATTAAAGTATTTCCAGATATCTAGGTTATACAAGATGATTGAGCAAATAGTATATATATTGGTTGTTGTCTAAGTAGTAAAAGAAGCATTTATTGTTTTAAGAGACCCAAGTTCAAATCCCATGAGCAACAAAAAATTTTAATCACTCATGTGTGTGCCACGTCACCACCACATCATCAATTCCTCGCCTAGTTGGAAATTTCAGTGCACACGTAGCAAATTCCGGCAACACATATAATTTAATAAATGTCATCAATTTTGTAATTTACTGGACTAAATAAACAAAGGGCATAGTTATAGGACTAAATCTAATATTGGGTAAACTTAGCAGACCAAAAAAATAATTTTTCCTTAAAAATATGAATATCTTTACTTTTTATTAGTATCTAATCCTGTTAAATTTATTATTTTAGAGGTAATCACAAGTTGATACTAGCATATCTCTTTCTTTTTTTCTTTTCAGAAACTTCATTCGAAAAGGGACAACTTTTTTTATGAATCGTACTTTTTTTAAGAGAAATCCATTTATATCATAAGAAAATGTGATAGTATACCTTACATAATGTATTTAAATTTAATATTTTTTAGTTTAGTAAAATTATATTAATTGAATAAGAAAATATACATAGAACTTGAAACTTATAAACCAAATTTTTTTCAATGTCTAAAATATGATAATATGCTATGGTTATTTCCAAAATATTATTTGAATAAACTTTTAAGAATTCAACATTCAGTTATGTATAAATAAGTTTGCACTATTGTACATAGTAATTAATGGCTCATTAAAATATGCAATACTTTTATGTCTATTGTCTTTGATGGCGTGCCAAAAATCATGATTTGTGAGAGTATGTTTAGAGATTAAATTTATGAGTAAATTATTTATTTTGGGATTAGTTACACTTAGAACCTCCCTAAAAATGCCAAATTACACTTTTCTCCAAAGAAATTTCAAAATTACACTTACATCCCTTCCAAAACTTCTCCGTTTATACTTGACCCCTTCCGTTAGAGTTTAGACAAAAAAAATATTTATGTCATCCGTAAAAACTATATAAATTTTTAATTTTGCTCCTCATTTAACATTCTCATGTGTATATTTATACTCATACGGGGATAAATATAATGTGTATATATATGGAGTGAGGTTAACATTATTACGTATTTTTCCTTATAAGTATAAACTTATTACATGAGAATATTAATGAGGGGTAGAGTTTAAAATTTATTTAATTACTTTTCCTAACATCAGCATTGTTCGTTCAAATCGTAACGAAAGAGGGTCAGGTGTAAACGATGAATTTTCGAAATGTAAGTGTAATTTTAAAATTTCTTTGAGGGAAAGTGTAATTTTACATTTTTTTGATGGGTTCTAAGTGTAATTAATCCTTTATTTTTTTCTTTGGTTGTTCAGAAGCAAATGAAACTGACAAGAAGATAAAATGAAATTATAGGCAATTAATTATATAAGTTCTATATCAAGTGAAAAAGAGTACTTTTTCTTAGAAATTCAACATGATATTCATTAAGAAGTAACTCGATTATCTTATAATATCTATGATAATTAATGGGAATGAACCCAACAAACTAAAATTTTTTAATTTTGTGCATTATTGCTATTACATGTTATGTTCATACCATCTCGAATTTCTTATTGTATATTTGTATGTTAGTATATAATTTACAAATAAATAAATATATATATATATATCTTTAATTTTTTATTTGTTTAAGATATTGTTAATTTTTTATTAAGGAAATAAAAAGTGTTACTAAATTATGTTTATTCTTACTTTTAAAAACTTTATTCAAGGATCATTTATTTCCTATCGTATATTTCAGGAGAATTCATATCACAGGATAATGGGATATTTTACTACTAATATTTTTATTTTACTGAAAATATATTAATTAAATAAGAAAATATATATACTGTTTGAAACTTATAAATTAATTTTTTCTCAATGAGTAAAAATATGATAATATATCATTTTTATTTTCAAAATGTTACATAAATTAACTTAGCAAAGAATTTAATATCGAATTTTGTATAATAAAATTTGCATTACGCATTATAAAGCTTCCGTGAGTAGCACGGAGTTCATGCTAATTTCTAATATACAAACAAATTTCATTTGGCAAGCTAAGCCACATTATAGAAAATTTAGCTTGGTCCAATGGGACATAGTTTGTTCCCCCGAAGTCGGAAGATGGTTAAACATTAGGAATACATTTTTAGTTAACCAAGCTTATCTCCTTAAGCAAAGCTGGAGATTGCATATGACGTACAATTCTCTTGGTTCTCAAATACTAATCTAAGTACTTTCCAAACACCAGCTTTTCTGAATCCAAACATATTAATCATCATAGTTGAATATGGAAAACTTACATAATAATATTCTTTTGAATAATGAATCTACACAATGGTTTGTGGGAAATGGTTAAGAAAATAATGTTTAGACAGATAAATGGGTAGGGAATTTCACTTTTATTTCTTTTGTCCTAGATTTTCCCCTTGATTTACAAAACATAACAGTTAACTCTCTAAACAAACTAACACATATTCGACCCCCTAATATCATCAACCTCATTCTTTCAATCCCTATCCGATCAACACCCCAATCAGATGTAAAAACCTAGGCCTGGAACAATAAAGGAGTTTTCTCATTCAAATTTGTTTACAATCTGCTTCGAACTGAAAGCATTGGAACATTTATATATAGTTAACTTCCCTTGGAAATCCTTATGGAAGATTAAAGCTCCTCCTAGAGTTTATGCCATGCATGGCTTACAGGCCACTTGTGCTTGCCCACAGCGAAATTTCTATATGATCGACACAGACTTCCCTCATCTGTTTGTTCTCTTTGTAATAATGATCTGGACACCATTGAACTTCTCTACACAAACTATAAGTATATCTTTACTGTTCTTAACTCTTTTCTAGATCCGCTGGTCATTCGTAATAATAATAATAATCTCATCTATGTTTTACAACCTTGGAGAGAAACGCTTGCCAAACATATTATCCTCCTACACTCTCTTTGGGAAATTTGGATGGAAGGGAATGAAGCGATTTTTAGAAACAAAACTATTAACTGCTAAAAATATGGCTCATGTCCCTCGGCCCAAGCCCAAGTCCCTTTAGCCTGTAATTTGGATGGCTTGGCCCAATGCTGCTCAGCCCATTTGGATCACACACGACCCACTCGCCAGAGTCCGATCTGGCTCCTATGTTTATTAGGTTTACCCCTCTTTCATTCATTTGGCAGAACCCTAATTCTGCCTCTCTCCTCTTCTTCTGACTGTTCACCTCTTGCTCCGCCTCCTCGTTTCTTTTGCACCATGGTTTTCTCCACGCCTCCTTCACCCTCTCTCCAAGCAACAAGCCTCTCTCTCTTCTTCTCTATTTATGGCCGCCGGTGGTTTCTGATGAAGCACATCGAATAGCATAATCCCTCCCTCCTCCTCTCTTCTTTCTCAGTCCAGAAGTTCTTTGTGGACAGTGCTTTATGCAAGTGTGGGATCCTTTTTGAACTGGTGCCTGAGTGGCTTGTGGCCAAGCAACCGAAGGGTTGCCGGCGTTTGGGGCTTTGGGCCCCCATTCTTCGAATCTAGCTAGTGAGCCAACCATTGCTTCCTCTTAATGTTTCTGTTATATATATTTGTATATTCATATTTGATCTTACTAATCCTGTGTCTTTTGTTTCTGTATTTTTCCCCTTTTTTTTGGATTTGTAATTTTAAGGGTTTTATAGACTCAACCCCCATCTGTAATAGTTAATCTTAGGGGTTCTTTACATGTTGTGGTAATCTGGTGAAGGACATCTGTCCAACAGTGGTATCAGAGCCTTCGGATTCAAATTTGGCCGACACAATTTTTTGGTAAGATCATTCTGATATCTCTCTCCTTTGTGGATCTGAAAATATTTACTACTTAGTGCTTTAAATTAATATATCCTTCTTTGTGCGATTCCTGTCTTATTAGTATCTTGTGAAATCTTATTATATTCCTTAGTGGAACCTTGTTGTGTGCGATTATGAGAAATCTTATAATTCTGTTTTGTGCGAATATATTGTTTGGTGCGATTATTGATATTTCTGCTTTGTGTTACCATCGCCTAGTGCTTTCTGATTTTACTGCTTAGTGTGATTTATTGCTCTGTGCATTCTGTTCAAAAGCTTACTTAGTGTAATTCTGTTGCTTTATAGAATTCATATTACTGCTATTCGACCCTAAGACCAAACCTTGCTTATCCCTCACTTGGCCGAGTCCTTGAGGCTGCTGGGTATCTGGTTGAGGTTAAGCTAAGCAATCCCAATTTACTGTAATCTGTTGATATTTCATGAGTTGTTCGCAATTTACTGCTTTCAGTACTATAAACTGCTTCTACTATGTTTCTTTCTTATATATGGTTGGATATAATTTGCAACCTTTTGATGGAAAATTTGATTTCTCAATTTGGCAACAAAAGATGAAAGGTATCTTAATTCAACAAAAGGTTTTTAAAGTTATTGATGGTAAATATGCTGAAAGTGTTTATGAAGAAAAACAAACTGAAAATGATGAATATGCTTACTGTTTTAAGGAAAGTGGGAAAACAAAATTCAGCTAAGGATTTGTAGGAAAAACTAGAAGAATTATATACTAAAACCTCTTTACCTAGTAAAATTTTTCTGCTTGAAAAATTCTTTCAATATAAATTAGACTTGTCTAAAAACATTCAAGAAAATCTTGATGATTTTACAAAGCTAATTCAAGATATTAAACTAACAGGTGATAAAAATATTGATGATTATTCTCCCATTGTTTTACAGAATGCTATTCCTGAAACTTATAGTGATGTAAAAGCTGATATAAAGTATGGAAGAGATCATGTTAATCTTGACACTGTTGTTAACGGGTTAAAAAGAAAGGAAATAGACCTTAAAGCTAATAAACCCAGTTAAGTCCAAAATGAGGTTAATCATGTTCAAGGAAGAACTAAGAATCGAAACTCTGACTACAAATATAGAAAACACAGTAAAGGGAGAAGTAGAAGTCGAAGTAGATCAAAGTCCAAAACTAGGGATGAAAAATCTAAAGATAGAAGATGTTATAATTGGGGAGGAAAAGTTCATTACATAAAAGAACATAAAAAGCCAAAAAAGGTGAAGAATAAAGAAGATGCGAATGTAACAACTGAAGAAAATTCAGGAGAAGTCTATATGATCTGTGATGTTAATTATTCTAAGTCTTCTTTAAATATGAATGAATAGTTGATTGACTCGGGCTATACTTTTCATATGTCTCCTTTTAAGGATATTAAATA
The DNA here is from genome assembly GCA_034509735.1 of Sesamum alatum. Classification (NCBI taxonomy): domain Eukaryota; kingdom Viridiplantae; phylum Streptophyta; class Magnoliopsida; order Lamiales; family Pedaliaceae; genus Sesamum; species Sesamum alatum. The sequence goes on from JACGWO010000012.1 coordinate 12,874,008, forward strand.
CACATCCATATTTCAAAAGTTTGAAGTCTTCCAAACTTGTGGTTAGGGAGGACTCCTCTTGAATAAAGAGTTTGTAGTCTCCTATACTTTGTATTGTGATTGGACTCCTCTTGCGCACACCTATAAATATGGTGCTTTTATGGAACGAAAGGGAAAATTCAATTCGATGTATATATTCTCAAAACCTCATGCAAACAACTCTCTCTATTCTCTCTTGGAAAATCACCAAAGTCTTTGAGGGTTTAAGGTGTGTAAATGAGTGGCTTACTCTGGTAGTAATCTACTATGGCGAGCAAGGCATGTTCGTGGGTTCCACAATATTTGGAGCAAGATCTAATGTGGAGAGATTTTGAAGATGTTCGTGGGGATCTTAAAAAATGTATGTGGGGTAATCTTCAAGAATGAGAAAGACGATGTATTCATGATCCAATTGAGGCATGAGCTTGTAGAAGAGCCAGATCCGGATACGTGGATCGACATACATCCGTTACTACAAGTTTCATCGATCCACGATTATGTGCTAATGTGATTATTGATTATATAACATGCACATAGATTATATATTCTATGTGGGAATATTTATTTTACGAATTACTCGTTGTTATTTTCCAACAATGGTATCAGAGCCACTACGGCTTAGTCTTGCTTGCTTTGCCTGATTAATCGAGAAAGTTTTTGTATGCTTGTTTTTTGAAAATTTGTTTTTACCATGAAAGCATGATCTTTTTCATTGATTTTGTCACCATATGTAGATCTATTTGTGGAGATCATGTGGTTAAAATTTGGTGAAAATTGGATGAGTGGTTTGTGAGAAAAATCAAACCCTACACTACAAAAAAAAAAGCAATGATTGGGACGGTACCAGGAACGTTTTTTTATTATTTGGAACGGTAATAATTAATTTGAACTTTTTGGACTACAATTAGGAACGGTTCAGGAACGGGAGGCTATCCGTGGCAATAAGAGGCGATCCTAACTATTAGGAACGGTGACGAGATTACCGTTCCTATTTGGAAATGGTGTTTGGCACTATGCGGTTGTACCGTTCCTAATTACCTTTGTACGTATAATTTTGATTTTTTTCCATTTGGAATACTTAGAAACAGTAGGAACGGTAGAAAGCAAAATAAATCGCGCAATTAGGAACGGTGTGTAGAACTTAGTTTGGAACAGTCTGGTTATGTTGTAGATAGAATTTAGCATGGTTTCTGGAATACATATAGGAACGGTACATTGTAGAGATTAGGACCGGTATCTAGAATACATTTTGTCGCGACCATTAGGAACGGTTTTTGCACTCAAACGTTGGAATGAAGTTTTAGACCGATTTTTGGTATTGTCTTTAGAACGAAAGCCTAACCACGAAAGGATTCATTTTGGAATATAATTAGGCACGGTAGATTCCGTCTTTTAGGAACGGTTCACATGTAGCGTTGGAATAGTTTTTGTCATCGGCCTTTGGCACGGTAATTCTCTTGAAAAAGTCAAAGATAGGAACGGTACGATGCGAATACGGACCATCGAAAGTACCGTTCCTAATTTTATGATTTTTTTTTTATATTAATAGTTTTTATCATTTAAATTAATAATAATATTTTAATTATATAATTAATATTTAAATATGAAAAAATGCATAATTTAGAAATAAAAATTATATTAAATACGAATATTATCCGATTTGATTACAAAAGAAAAAAAATATAAATAATTTACTCTTCGTCCCCATCGGCCTCGTCCATCTCGTCAATATCTCTAGGAGGCCGTGACGGGCCGGTGCCGGAGCGACTGGTCTGCATGTCCTTGACCATGCCCATGAGGTCCGCCATCATCTCCTCGAGGCTGCCCAACCGACCCTCCATGTTTGACGGAGGTGCTGGCTCTGGCGCGGGAGCTGGCGGTGGCGGTGGCGCTGGCGAGGTAACGGCTTAGCTGAGCGCCAGGGCCTCAGAACCAAGACCAAATACCCGGCCCTTGTTCTTGCCCCGACGCAGCTCAGCCACATCTGCTGCTCGGTCTGCTGCGCCACCGAGGCTTCTGATTCGGAAGCAGGATCCTCAGGGGCCTGAGACTGATGATCCTCAATCATCTTCTGGAACATCTCCTGCAAAAATAATTACAATAAATTAGAAAACTTTAAAATATTTAAAAAAAATACTGTATTATATATTAATTACAACTTACCGCCACCTCCGCTGCCCTCGACCCGCTCCAGCCGCCGTCGGTCTTCTTCTTGTAGCATCTAGAGAATAACTCCATCTGCTTCACTGGCCGGCCGAGCTGCTCCTCCTGTAAAAAGAAATGGCAAACAGTTATTACAATTTTAATTTAATAGTAATAAATAATTGAAATAACATTAGATAACTTCCATTTTCCGCTTGTGCATACCGACGGAGATAGATCCCCGCGGTACACAGTAGTGGATGCGGCCGGGTTGGCGTTCCGGTTCGCCTTGTTCTTCTCGCAGTCCTTCTAGAACTCCGGGGAAGCCCAGTACAGGAGGAGCTGCCGCCACACCTCATTCGCTAGCCATAGAGGCTTCTGCAGCGACTGTTTGGCGAGGACGAACTTCTTCCTCAAGAACTTCCCCACCCAGACATGGAAGATCTTGAACATCGACTCGTTGTCGGCGTCCCACCAGTACGTCATTTGTATTAAAAAAAATATATATATATATATATATAAATATTTTTTAACTTAGATTGTTAAAATATTTAAAAAATAAAATTAATTCATGTTACCTTCAAGCTCTCGAACTAAAAATGCTGGTGCTCTACCAGCACCTGGCGCAAACAGCCCCAAGGGTGGGGATAGTGTCCTCGCACGACCGCGTACATGCGCTCATGGATCTTCCGATCACGACTGAAATTACAAAAATAATTAGTATGGCATAAAAATCTTAATTTAAATTACAAAAAAAATTAAAAATATAAATTGTACCTCGCATCGGCGAGTGTGATGTACTGGCGCACGGATGGTGGTGGGAGTGGTGGGGCCGGTGGTGATGGGGCAGCCCATTGACGGGCCGGATCGACCGCCGGTGCGGTAGTGCATGGTCCGGCCTGCTGATCCAGCGCAGCAGTAGACGCACCGGGCTGCTGAACCGGTGCAGGTGGTGCGGGTGTCGGATCTGCTGGCGCAGGTGGTGCAAGTGCCTGCTCTGCCGGTGGTGGTGGTGGTCGAAAAACTGCTTCCCCATCCTGGGAAGCAACGGTGGCCGGCGGTATAGCCGGTTCGCCGCGACCGCGGCCACGACCACGACCACGACCACGGCCACGGCCACGGCCACGACCACGACCACGGCCACGGCCACGACCACCTCCTCGGGGTGAAAAATCCCGACCAGACATTATCTAAAAAGAACACATAAGTATCAATTTATTTAAATAATGAAGATTTTCTAATGCAATTAATATATACGCAAACTAAATTCTACAACTGTACATATTTATACTAAATACCATAATTTTACCCTAAAATTGCACGAATTCCTTCAAATTATCATATTTTAATTATTGAATTTATTGAAAAATTAAAATTTCCAGATTATTATAAAAATAAAAATTCCAGATTTTTAAAAAATTAAAAATTTCAGAATTTTAAAAAATTAAAAATACCAGATTTTTAAAAAATTAAACATTTCAGATTTTTAAAAAATTAAAAATTACAGATCTTTAAAAAATTCAAAATTCCAGATTTTAAATATTTTGAATTTTCAGATTTTTAAAAAATTAAAAATTCCAGATTTTTAAAAAATTAAAAATTCTAGATTTTTGAAAAATTAAAAATTCCAGAGTTTTAAAAAATTCAAAATTACAGATTTTAAATATTTTAAATTTCCAGATTTATAAAAAATTCCAGATTTTAAATATTTTAAATTTCCAGATTTATAAAAAATTCCAGATTTTAAATATTTGAAATTCCAGATTTTAAATATTTAAAAATTCAAGATTTTAAATATTTATGAAAAATTCCAGATTTTAAAATTCCAGATTTTTTAAAACATTATTTTCTAATAATGGTATTAAATTTCTAATTATTTTCTGAATTTTCTAATAATTACAGAAAATTCAAAAATAAAAACAGAAAATTTTAGAAATAATTACAGAAAATTAAAAAATAAATTGCATAATTGCACAGAAAATTAATTGCATAATTGCACAGAAAATTGCATAATTACACCAATATTTCCAGAAATTATAATTATAGCCCTATATTTACAGAAATTACAATTACTGCCCAATATTTACAGAAATTACAAACAAAACTCAAAAATACATATATCAGAAATTACAATTACAGCCCAAAAATATTACGATTTACAGAAAATTTACAAAAATATCAGAAAATTACAGAAAATTTCCTAACTAAACAGAAATTACAGAAAATCCCCTAAGTATTCAAAAATTACAGAAAAATCCCTTAAGTATTCAAAAATTACAGAAATTACATCATGAAATTACAAATATTACAACATAATATTACATGCATTTTCAGAAAAAATAAAATAAAAAAAAGAGAAATAAAAGTAGGGTTTTTGGAAACCCTACTTGTTACTCCGACGGCGGAGGGATGGCGGCGGCTTGCAGCGGCGACTGACGACGGGTCTGTGGGGGGCGGCCGGAGGGGGAAGCACAGAGGCGCTGGTGGTGGCGGCCGGAGGAGAGACGCTCGTGGTTGCGGCCATCGGTAGGTGGTGGTGGTGTCGTCGGTAGGTGGTGGTGTTGGCGTCGATAGGTGGTGGTGGTGGCGTCGGTAGGTGGTGGTGGTGGTGGAGAGGTAGATATTGGGTAGAGGGGGAAGAGGGAGAGGGAGAAATGGGGAAGAGGGAGAGGCAGAAATGGGTAAAAATTGGCCAAGGGGTGTGTTTATATCAGGATTTAGGAATGGTACTATTTTATATTTATCGTTCCTAAGACCAGTCCTAAATAGAAAAACGGAGTCGTTTTGTTTTTAAAACGACGACGTTTTACTACATATTACTTATAATAAACTTACTAGGAACGGTTGTGTAATATTCAAGTGTTACAAGTATCGTTCCTAAGGAGGAAAACGGCGTCGTTTCTTTACCTGTACATAGTTACCGTTCTTATTTCGACACCTTAATGTTCCTATATGTATTACAATGTTTTTGCTATTTTCTTAGATAATAAATATAAAATACAGAAAAATACGTTTCGAACACTTAGTTTATTAAATAAACGTATAGAATTGGATGTTTAAAGATTTAACAAAATCTGTAATAATTTCCAAAAAATAGACACACATTTACAATATGAACTATTTTTGTATATTTATGTTTGTTAGTCTTTCACAAATGTAACTAGCATCCTATATTGTTGTACTGCACGGCATAATCAGACCATCAAAATTCCAATCAGACCGTTAGATATGATATAACACACAAAAGAATACATTATATGTCGTTTTGAAATATTTTGGTGTGCGGATCTCAAGTTATTGTATCCGGTCAGTATTCATCGTACAGAAAACAGATGCATCCTTAGATCCAGGTTACTGATTGGAAATCCGACCGTTGGACATTAATTCATATCCATAACCTTATACGTGTTAAAAAATGGTGTCGATCTGGCTGACGGATGTTGAGATATCGGACAAATTGGTTGGAGGTGTACAATTAGGAACGGTTACCTAATAAACAAAGTATTCCCAATACCGTTCCTATTATAAAAAACGATGTCGTTTCAGTGCACTAACACATGTACCGTTCCTATTAAAATCTGGAAGGGTTATTTGTAGACTTACCATTCTAGTAGTTGAATTTCCCACCAATTTTTCATTGGGCGCCAAAACAAAATATTGGGCTACATTTAGGAATGGTCGTAGGTTTTCACCTACCATTCCTAATTCAAATTTCCCTCATTTTTTTTAATTAGCCGCCATATTTGAAATATTGTACCTCAATTAGGAACGGTAGGTATAAATTTTGGACCGTTCCTAATTCAAATTTCCCTCATTTTTTTAATTAGCCGCCATATTTGAAATATTGTACCTCAAATAGGAACGGTAGTTATATATTTGTACAGTTCCTAATTCAAATTTTTCTCATTTCTTTTAATTAGCCACCATATTTGAAATATTATACCTCAAATAGGAACGGTAGTTATATATTTGAAATATTGTACCTAAAATAGGAACGGTCCTGATAAATTTGACCGTTGAGTCGATTGTTCCGACCGGGTCTGTTTCGCTTGCACAGAATGTGCGGTTCAAAGTAGTGCGAGGAGAAAAGTCCGATTTTTTCGACAACATAAGCCTCTACAATTGACGCCTCGACGTGTGCTTTGTTTTTCACCTTTTTCTTCAAATCGCGTAGGAATCTATTTATATGACAATTTATTAAAATGCAAATAATAATTATATAATTAATAGTATTAATTATTTAATTACCTTTCAAATGGGTACATCCACCTGTATTGCATGGGGCCCCCAACGCACGCCTCATATGGAAGGTGAACAATTAGATGCTCCATTGAGTCGAAAAAGGAAGGAGGAAAAATTTTCTCGAGGTTGCACATGATGACGGCTACACTATCTTCCAATTCTTTTACCTTGGCCACATGTAGTGTTGTTGAGCATAGGATCTGGAATAGAAGCCTGACTTCCGTCAAGGCCCTCCACACGTGCTCTGGAAGCATTTCACGGAAAGCAACCGGAATCAATTTCTGCATGAAAACATGACAATCATGGCTCTTCGTGCCGTGCATCCTCAACTCCTTCAGGTCGACGCAACGGGCCAAGTTAGAGGCATACCCATCAGGAAACCTAAGACAACGAATCCACTCATATATCTTCTTCTTTTGCTCTTTCGTCAGTGTATATACCGCCTTGGGCATCACGTTCGGTCTCCTTTCGTCCACCTCATGCTACGGCCGATTACATATGATCTTCAGATCCTTCCGTGCATTCAGATTGTCCTTGATTTTTCGCTTGATGTCCATCACAGTATTGAATATATTATCAAACACATTCTTCTCAATATGTATGACATCAAGATTGTGTCGTATCAGATGCACCCCCCAGTATTCAAGCTCCCAGAATATGCTTTTCTTCGTCCACTTATGGTCGACGCCAAAGCCTTTTGGTTCACTCAACGGTTGTTCGACAACAACACTAAATGCATCGACACGGGTTCGGATTTGTTCTCCAATCAGCCTCGAACGTGCAACCTTCCTCTCCATTCGATTTTTAGTGAAGGCTTTCTTGTTCCTACATAAGGATGACCCGGTGGTAGGAATTGCCTGTGGCAGTTAAAATAGCATGCCTTCCGACCGTGCTGCAAATAGAATGCCCGTGTGTCCTCCATACAAACTGGACATCCCATAACACCGGCGGTACTCTATCCAGACGCCATACCATAAGCAGGAAGGTCGTTCACTGTCCACATCAATGCGGCATGCATCATGAATGCCTGGTTTGTTGCAGTATCATGCGTACGTACACCCACATGCCATAAATTCTGCAACTCCTCGATCAACGGCTCCAAGTAGACATCGATAAGACGTTTGGGATTCGATGGGCCAGGGATCACCATCGTTAGGATCATATACTCAGACTTCATGCACATTCCCGGTGGGAGATTGTACGGTGTAAGTATCACGGGCCAACAGGAGTAAGTTATACCATACTGACCGTGCGGTGCAAACCCACCTGTGCAAAACCCAAGTCTAATATTCCTCGGTTCAGCTGCAAAATCAGGATACGTCCGGTCAAAATGCTTCCAAGCCTCTGCATCGACGGATGACACATGGATCCTTCCTCCACTTGATGGCTCGCATGCCAAGTTATATGCTCTCCTGTGACCTCCGACGCATACAACCTCTGCAGCCGAGGGGTAATCGGTAGATACCTAAGAATGGCATACGGGGACTTCTTGCGTTTAGGATTTCTGTCCCTAGTGGGCTTGTACCTAGCGTCTCCACAGAACTTGCAATATTCCAAATCGATATCGTCCTTCCAGTACAACATGCAACCGTTTTTGCAAGCATCAATCTTCTGAACTGGTAAACCCAATTCTCTTATCAATTTCTTCGTATTGTAATAATCGGCGGGGAAAGTGTGATCGCGGGGCATTACAGTATCAGCCCACTGGCATAACCGATCATATGTATGCTCGGAAAAACCCCCTTCGGCCTTGATATTCACCAAAGAGGCAATTGACGCCAACTGAGATGTGGTGCAGCCATTCCACAAAGGTTGCTCCGCAGCATGAACTACATCAAAAAAACGGTCTGATAAGCCAGACACATAATCATAGGGCCCCGAATCGTAATATGAACTAGGACCCACATTAGATGGACAATACCGAGTACCATCATCAGTCGGTCCCTCCTGGTTGTACGAAGACCAAAATGATAGCCCGGCGGCATCGAATACCATCCTCTGCGCCCAATCCATCTGAGCCGCATCACCCCAATGCGAACTACCCTCCTCCTGAACGGGTGGCATTTGTTGCTGCTGCACAGGGGATGCTATCAATGCTTCAAAGTATTCTTGCACCCTCTCCTCACCATGCGAAGTCTAATTGTAATACTCTGGCATAAACCCTTTCATACACAAATCAAAATTTACCTCGTCTGGTGTTTTGAACCGTTCGTTTTTGCACTTTCGGCAGGGACACTTAATCTTGTCCCCGTCCATATATGCACGCTGAGACTGCGCCCATTCTAAAAATGTTGTAACACCATCCTCAAACTCCGGCGTCACACCCAGGACATCTCGATCATACATCCATTTTCTCAACTGTCTTAACATGATTGGTACCTACATATAATTCACAACAACAATTAAATGACGAGAGTAAATTATATATATATATGTATGCAAAAATAATAGAATTTTGCATACTTACCTAAGCAAAACACCTATCGATATCAATGCAAAATTCGCGCTCGGTAAATGATATGTTCGATTTTTCGTATAAAGAATCAAGGGGGGGAGTTACAAATACAAAATGAGTTGGAGAGTAAGTATAAGAACAATGACAAAAAAAGGGGGACATATATATAGAAAACATTGGAACGGTCATTGGAGTACAATTTGGAACACAAAACTAGCCGTTAAAATATAGCCGTTGTTTCAGCTTATGGAACGGTCTCAGGAGAGGTATCAGGAACGGTAAAGTTACCGTTGTAATATAGCCGTTAGAGCATATTAGGAACGGTATCAGGCACAAGAAAACAGTACCGTTCCTACTATGATTACATTTTGGACCGGTCCTTATAACACAGCTTCACTTATTATATACCCGTAATTTGGAACGGTAATTGCATCACATTTTTCCCCTTGGCGTAAAAGGGCCTCCTTTAGGACTACATGTTGGAACGGTAGCCCAGCCGGTCCAAAATTGACACGGTCTTTGCAACACAGTCAGTAACGGTAAGCTTTTCCGGTCCGCCTACCGTTCCAAATTTCACACATGTGTTCCAAATTGAGGTCCAAAATATATAAGGTCGCCTTTAGGAACGGTCGTAGGTGTACAAATTGGCACCCTATGTTTGGCACTCTAATAGGAACGGTCCTGCCATTCCTATTAATTTGTGTTTCTATTACACCGACTCTTACGTCATCAACGGTTTACCGTTCCACAACAGTTTCTATAACCGTTCCTACGTGGAACGGTAACAGGAACGGTCGAGCCTTACCGTTCCTGTTACCGCATTTTTTTGTAGTGCTAGTTTTCAGATCTATTTTCTTTGAGCAGAAAATTGAAACTAATTATGTGTTTTTTATTAAAATTCTATTTTATATTGTGGAGCACGAAAAGAGGTTCAAAACGGTATTTTAATCATCAAAAACGGATTTAAAATGACTTAGATATGAATTTTTAGTTTTCGTCGGAAAAATACACTATCGCCAAAAATTGGCCGGCGAGTCGTCGGAAACGCGTCGGCGGCGCCGGAGACGTGATGAATGGTTGTTGATGTTGCGCCAATTCGGTGCGGGTCCCATGAGGGTTGACTAGGCGCCACTTAGGCGTTGATTTGACACCAACTAAGCGATGAATGGGCGCCAACTGGGTGTAGAGTCTGATGCCTCTTGGTTGGCTTATGAGCCAAGCCGAGCTGAGCCTGTTGTTCATAGCTGGTTTATGGTTGGCTCGTGGCTAAGGCTTTGTTTGGCTACATTTTTTTTTCAATTTTTTTGAAAATTCATTTTTAAGTGAAAAAAAATTGGATTTTTTTCTTCTGAAAATTTATATCTGATGGGGCGACCTTTCCGAGTGGTTGAAAATTTATTTATTATCTCTAAGTCTAAATATTTGTTTTCTTTTGTTCGCATAGCATCCACTAATATTACCGAAAATATTGTTAAATACTTTTCCGAGAAGGTTTTATCGAAAATGTCAGAAAATATCAAGAAAAAATAAATATTTTTTGGTTTTAACCTTGCGACATAGAAAGAATAGGAAAAGACCCTATAGAAATTTTTTAAATTTAAAAAGGATCAGTCGACCCGGTCTACGAATCTATTGTAACTCGCAACGAATTCCTAGAATTTTAGGTGGGATGGGAATTGTAATTCTTTCTACTTCTCGAGGTATAATGACAGATGGGGGGGCTCGACTAGAAGGAATCGACGGAGAAATTTTGTGTTATATAAGAGAATTTTGGCCTCGCTTTTCAGAGTTACTCCCAGCTTACACTATGGTAGAGGAGGTGCAGTGAAGATCTAGGTGTGTGAGCAGTACGAGCTGAAAGGTTCACATACTGTTTGAAGGTCAGGGGGCCATAGATGCCAAACAGTTCTGACCCCTATCTATCGTCATAGAAGTTGTTCCTAGAAAAGATTACGGTTCTCGGGTATCCAATCAATTAATCCCCCAAACCGGGGGAGCTTAAGCGGAAAGAAAAAAGTCCAAAAGAAGACGATTCTAGGCGAAAGAGCATATCCATAAAGAGACCATGGGGAATGAGCAAGAGCTATTCAGTCAAGACTTCTTCAATTCTAGCAGCTATCATATCGCAAGCGTTGAATTCCTTTCGGTATATAGGTATAAGGAAAGACAGTTTGGACAGATAGGTTATCTTCTTATTCTGCCTTTGTCTCAGCATATCTTTCATCAGCAGAGTATTCTTCACCCCTTTTTCCACCGCCCTATTTGATCACTATAGCTTTCTTTGCTCCTCTCGATATATATATGATATGCTAGTTGGCCGCGCTACCTTATTGAAGTCTTTTTCATTCCCTGTACATTAGCTTAAGTATTAGTTCATTCTTTGACTCGACTTAGGGAAAAAAAGGAAGGCCACCCTTTTTAAGATCTAATTAGATTAGATTCATCGCTGATAACTCTATTCCTTCTTCTCGATCTCTTTTTGTGTCATAGAAAATTGGAGTATGATTTAGAAAATATGTGTCTTTATTATTGCAATATTTGTGATTGTAATTTATGCCATGTTGATTATTTATTATTACAATATTTGTGATTGCACTTTATGCTATTTTGATTATCTATTATTGCAATATTTTTGTGATTGCAACTGATATAATATTTTCTTGATTGAAATTTATGCTAGAATATTTTTTGGTGGTTCAAATATGCTAATAAGTACTTCTATTATATTAATACATGCTGGGATAATTGCATAATAATACATGTCTTCTGCAATTTTATTGAATATGTGGAATATGATTTTGTACTATGAATATATGGACATTAACATTTGGGTGCTCATGTATTATGTGAGTATTTCTTATTTGTGGAGATAATTTGTGACATGGCGGTAATTAATGTGGTATCCCCAATTTTTAGATCGATGTAATTATTTTAGAAGAATGTAGTAGGCCTCATATCAATGTAATTATATTTTTTTTCAAAGATGTATATTTTAGGCCGATTTTGGAGGCCATGTATTATTATTTTTGGGGATATATTTCACTATTTACCACCATAGGGCCAAATTATCTCAACACGATGCACCAAATGTTAGTGTAGCCCATGCGGGGCTATTTTTTATTTTATTTTATTCATATTGCATATGGCATGCACGAAGCATTTTTTAATGGACATAGAGTTATTTTATTTATGATTGGGAAATAGTTTATTATGACTTTTTACTCAGTGCGGATGATTACTAGCCGTGTTGCGAAATTTTTGATTCCGCTTGTATAAAAAATAATAAATAATTTATTTGGATCTAGAATAAAATATAAGATTACTATTTTTTTTGCGCACACCTAGAAATCATAGATTAACTCACCATTTTTTTAAGTCAATTAAGTGTTAAGATGGATAATTACCTAATATTGTCGCGACTTAGACACTTGCAATCAATGGTGGAGCAAGGAAATATTTGCGCTTTTATTGGTTAAGCTGCAAACTAAAGAATCTCATTGGAGAGTTGTTAATCTCTATCCTTGAAAATGAGCTCACTCATCCTTAAGTTGCTAAATGAGTTGACTTATGGATATTTATGTGTTCAACTAAAGAAATCGCCAAACTTGAGATTTGATTTTTTTTTACAATTGAAACACAAAAGTGATGCAGTTGTTGGTGATGTTGAACCAACTAAAGTGTTTTTGGTCAAACAAAGAGTAGCATGATAAGTGAAAGACTCTAAAATTTGATTCACGAGGTGATAATCGTATCACGTTTTTTTTTTTTCTAAAGCAAGTGACACCAACAATTGTCAAAGTGCTATGAGAAATTAGTTACTTCACTCGTAATTGAACTGAGAGGAAGTTTGACTAAATAAATGTTCTCTCATTAATTTTTCTAGGGTCTCCAATTCTCTCCTTAGATGGATGGTAAATGTGGTAAGACCTAGCACATAATTCGAGATTGAGCAAACTGACTATTATCGTTATTGTGCGCTAGTATAGAAATATTGTGACATAGGACACAAGAGGAGGCATTTTGGAAGTGCCACCCCACACTCATTAATTAATATGAGTTGTACTCTTCAAGAGTCGTGTAAAAAGCAATGGAGCTACTCTAAAGAGTTGTGCAAAATGCACTGGTTACCCGATATAGTCTAATCGTGCTAAGAGCAGTCTTAAGACATTTGTTGTTTGTGGCTTATCCATCCTAGATGCATTTTTTTTTACCGTCGTGCATTTATATTTCTTCTTTCATTTCTTGTTATGACATATGGAATTTTAAGAATGCCCACGTTAGCTAGAACAAACTATTTGGTTTAACTCGCTAAAGTCAACCTCCCTGAGGAACATTTTGTTAGCTAGAGGAGGCCACTTGGTTCATTCGCTAAAAGTTATCCTCCCTTGAGATTGACCATGTTAGCTAGAAAAACCACTTGGTTCACTCGCTAAAATCAACCTCCCCGAGGAAGATTATGTTAGCTAGAGGAGGCCACTTGGTTCACTCGCTAAAAGGTTAATCTTGGTGGAAGTTTTTTCTAGCAAAAAGAATTCGTTGGAAAATAAGGAGGGTTTATCAAACCACCAAAACTTGTCCACTAAATGGATGCGGGCTTATGAGTATGAGGCATGAAATGATGCAATAGTATTTCTCACACTATTAATCAGTGCAAACCTATCTCACTAGTTAAAAAACGCTATTTGTTTAGCGATTTTTGACAAGGGTAGAGAATTAAAGGATGTGAACATTATTGTTCCATGTACTGACAAGGAGCGAAAGTATTATGTCTCATTATGTTGGACAAATACTGAAGAGTATAGAAATACAAACGAATTATGATTCTAATCTCTGAGCAGCTATATGAGCTTGCAAAAAGAAAAGAATCTAACATTTCTAGAAATGTCTAGAACTTAATTGGCGCAAGACCATTTTGCATTTCACTTGGGTAAATGCAATTTTCGAATGCAGCCTATACAATATGATAAAATGCCTCTATGAAGTTCTCCAACTCTTGTTAATATGGTAACAAACATATGGCATGTACCTACTAAATTTGCAAGATATGGACAAAGGGTTCATGGAGAAACTAGTCGCGCATTATAGATTCCTTAAGAAGGAACTTTTTTTAGATCCGTGGGGTCAATGGAATTTTAACTATGAGAGTTAAAGATTCTTAAGAGATGTGCCCATTTCTCTACAATGATGATATTCTATTCATCTTCAGTCGGAAGAGATAATCGAAGCGACTAAAAAGCCAGTAGGAGTGTCTGACTAGAGAAAGGATTCTCAAATTCCACAAATAAGGAGTGAACATTAAAGATGTTCCCCCTCGTCTATATGAGACTGAGCGGGTATCCTCCACAAGAATTTGATGGACATTGATGAGTCATGTTTGAGAATTGACTTCACGTAACACTTCCAGGACAAGTGCTTAAAGGGAATTGGTAAGCCTAATGACTAAGAACAAAGCTATGAAATAAAAACTGATCTTCTATCTATGTGCAAGAACATTTTAAAACATGTGGCTTTTAAAAGGTCAAGTGCAAAGCAGGTAGTTTATTAGAAGTATAAAGGTCAATTGACAGTGAAATATTTACACCCACTTGACGGGTGTAGTTTTGAGACATTCTCCTTGATGGTGAGATTTTTCTGAATTCGCCATAGCGCTACTATCGCCATTTTCACCTAGGTGCTCCTAGCTGATGATAGTTGACACGTCTAATTAAGGAGTGGACATGATGATCAATCTGGATCTTCTAGTTAATTCAAGCTATGGGGCAAACTCAAGTTTGATGCTTGCAAGCTCCATTTATAACTTGAATTATTGTCCAGGTAGTGATAATATCGATTCCATCGAGCTATCATTTGATAGGATTAACGATGATCGAGATAATCACCAGATATGTCAAGACTGTGAGAGAATTTAGCTCTCACTGGGATGCGGGCGAATAAGTTTGATAGCTAGAAGTGACGTGGAGATATCACCAAATAGAGTTGTTGTCTTTCACATGGACATAGGAGAAAGTATGATTTGTACTTAGTATTTATATACTAAAATTGTATACATATCATGCTATCCTAACTGATGCTCCATAATCACTGTGTTCTTAGTTAAATGAGATGCCTTAAATTAAAAGAAGAAAAGAAATATTGTGCTAGTGAGCACTGTAAAATGTTTGATGCGCAATATGTGTGCACAACTAGTCCTGTGCTCAATAATTAGAATGGTGGGTAGATATCAAGGTGATCATTGATGCACATATCGTGGTGGAATCAAGTGATCAACAACATATCTATGAAAGTAATCTAAGATCAAACTAAAGACTATCTGGTCATAATGCATATGTGATGCACATAGCGAAACTCTGTCTCTTTTTAGGCGCCAAGTATTGTTGGAGGGCCTAGTATATAGATGCAAGATATTATTAATGAGACATGCACATAATCAAATTGTTCTCCAACATGTTCTATGAGCGGTATGAGCGCTCGTCCCTTTTACCAAGCCTTGGTATTGATGATGGCATGTTAGTGGTAAAGGATCATGTAGAACTTGATTCTTATGGCTTGTGAGAATATTAGATTGGTACTGAATTATGAAATGTCACTAGGCCCTCATTGGCCCTCTCACATGGGTAATCACCTTGGCGCTGCGATACTGAGCAGGATGAGACTTGAAAGACCATTTCGCACTAGTGACTCATGCGAATGATCACCTTCGCACTTGAGAAGCGGGGAAGGACAATGTATAATGAATAGTTCCCTAGGCTAGAGAAGCTAAGATGAGATCACATATTTGATCAATTATGAAGTATGTCCGAACTTCATAAAAGGCCTATTTTCAAACTAAACGTGCAAACTATTAGAAGGCATTAAGAGAGTGATTGTCTGGTAGTGCACAAGTTAGGCTCTTGGATAGCGACTGGACTTAACTTCATATGATGTTAAGAGCAGTGACATGCCCAAGTTGAGTGGGAGCCCCATCATAACATGTATTCATACTACATGTGCTTTAAGCTGACCTCTTATGAGGAGTGACTGAATGGGTCCCTACTTCGTCACTGTGTGAGCCCATATTGTTTCTTGTAGCCTTTGGAACTCTGGACCATGTCATGAGGGGGAATCTTGATGATGCTACTTTAACATGTCATCCAAAGGCCAAGTGTGATTCGGTCTGTCGGAGCATGTCTAGGAAAGCTGTTGTAAATCCTCGAACGTAAATACATGATTATCATTTATCAACATAATAAAATAGATATAATGTGATGATTTATATAACATTTGGTACTTGATTAAAAATTATGTGGTAAAATATATTCTTGAAGATACTTGAAATTTGAAGCAAAAGAAAGTTGTTGAAGGTTTAAATAGAAATACTTGTAAGGATGAGGGGGAAATAAATAAAATTTTAAGAATATATATAAATATTAGCACTATACAATATCGATATGTATATGCACAACACAACAAAATAATTAACCTTATCAACATATGTCTTTAATATTATGTTTATACATATATAGATATATAAACACACACCTACATACCTAGACACATATATAGACACATGCACACACACACACACACACACACATATATATATATATCAGCTATAGAAATATGTAGAAGGGTGTAGAGTCAGCAAGAAAACAAAAAGAAAATAGGGGAGGCGGTGGAGAGAGAGAGAGAGAGAGAAAGAAGAAGGAGTTTGGTAATTCCTCCATTTTCATCAAAGCTTAGGTAATTTCACATCTGATATGGTAAGTTTTAGTTCAATTCGTTTAGGAGCTGGTGTGTGACTGAATTTAAATATGAACCGATTAAGATGCAAAGAAGACACCAGAATAAACTCTGTCTGAACAGTCTCTGTTTTATTTCAAGAGTTAGAAGTCTTCCAAGCTTGTGGTTAGGGAGGAGTCCTCTTGAGTAAAGAGTTTGTAGTCTCCTATACTTTGTATTGGGATTGGACTCCTCTTGTGCACACCTATAAATAGGGTGCTTCTATGGAACCAAAGAGAAAATTCAATTCGATGTATATTCTCTCAAACCCTCACACAAATAACTCTCTCTATTCTCTCTTGGAGAATCACCAAAGTCTTCAAGGGTTTAAGGTGTGTAAATGAGTGTCTTACTCTGGTAGTAATCTACCAAGGCGAGCAAGGCATGTTCGTGGTCCACAATACTTGGAGCAAGATCCAACGTGGGGAAATCTTGAAGATGTTTGTGGGGATCTTGAAGATATACGTGGGATAATCTTCAAGAACGAGAAAGACGATGTGTTCATGATCCAATCGAGGCATGAGCTTGTAGACGAGCCAGATCTGGAACGTGGATCGACATACTTTCGCTGCTACAGGTTTAATCGATCCACGATTATGTGCTAATGTGATTATTGATTATATAACATGCACATAGATTATATATTCTATGCGAGAATATTTATTTATGAATTACCCATTATTATTTTACAACAAAGGAAATATTTAAAAAATTATAAACCGTGTAGTATGGGTTGTTTTTCCATGGAAAATGAAAAGCTTTGTGAAATAAAAGGTCTTGGTGACATCTGCTTGACATTTAAAAATGGTTATAAGTTAACCATGAAAAATGTAAGACATGTCCTTGATTTGTGTCATAATCTCATTTCCTGTGCCGCCCATGAAGAAGAAGGGTTAGAAGGTAGATGAGGAAAGGGGATTATGAAAATTATGAAAGGGTCCTTAATGGTTTTCAAAGGTGAGAAGGAAAGAAATCTATACATTTGTTCGGTAATATATGACACTCTTGCTGCAACTGTTTTGAAAACTAGTAAAACTGTTTTATGGCACAAGAGATTAGGTCATATAAGTGTAAGAGGCCTGGAATTATTGCATATGGAAGGTGTCTTAACTAACAAGATAAATAAAATGGAGTTCTGTGATGACTGTGCCTTAGGAGAACAAGATAAAGTTCATTTTCCTGCATCTCACTACCCAAACCCCCCATCCTCTTCGTGTATACTTGATTATGTGCATGCTGATGTGTGGGGTCCTGCTAATATTGCTACATATGATGGTAATAAATACTTTATGTCTATAACTGGTAATTATTCTAGGAAAGTATTTGTCTTCTTAATGAAACCAAAATCTGAAGTTTTTGATAAGTTCAACGTTGGAAAACGTTAGTGGAAAATCAAACAGGTAAGAAGCTAAAGGCATTAAGAACTGATAATGGGTTGGAATTCTGTGACCAGTAATTTTCTGATCTTTGCAATGAATATGGAATTAAGAGACATAGAACCACCCCTTATACCCCACAACAAAATTGTGTAGCAGAAAGGATGAATAGAACTTTGTTAAACAAAGTAAGATGCATGCTAATTAGTTCAGGCCTGTCAAAAATGTTTTGGGGGAAGTTGTGTTAACTGCTGCCTATTTAATTAACAGATTCCCATCTATTCCGTTATCTGAAAAATTTCCTGAATTTGTGTGGTCTGGTAAAAATGTTTATTTCTCTTCCTTATGCATTTTTGGATGTGCTGTTTTTGTTTTACAAAATGGTGATAAGTTTGATCCCCGATCCCAAAACTAAGTATTGATTGGTTATCCTGAAGGAGTAAAAAGGTATAGGCTTTGGCTTAGAAGCTAACCAGATTTTGAAGTTATCATTAGTAGAGATGTAACTTTTAATGAATCTGAAATGCCCTGTCTCACTAATACATCTAGGAGTAATAAAGATGTAGATATAGAATGCACCTTTAATAAGGTGGAGGAATCTTCAGATAATAACCAACAAGGGAAAGAGATTAGAGAAGAAAATCAACAAAACAATAATGAAAATTTAGAAAATGAACCTGAAAATGAGAATAGCTTGCGTGATTATCCGTTGGCTAGAGATAGAAATAGAAGAGAATAGGTTCCCCTCTAGATTTAGAGATTTTCATATTCCTCTTAACACTGAAAATTTCGAACCTTGCTCCTATGGGAGGCCATAAAACCCAATCACTCAAAATCTTGGGTTGAAGCCCTGAATGAAGAAATGAGATCACTGCACACCAATAAAACATGGTTCTTATCCCAAAACCCAATAGTTTTCTATTGTCGATTGTAAATGGGTTTTTTAAAATCAAACAAAAAAATGTTTCTAACCGTTTTAAATCTAGACTAGTAGCAAAAGGCTTTACACAAAAAGAAGGAATAGATTACACTGAAATCTTTTCTCTAGTTGTTAAATACACTACTTTAGAATCATGCTTACTCTTGTTGCTCATCATGATTGGGAATTGAAAAAACTGGATGTCAAAACTGCTTTCTTACATGGTGATTTAGATGAAAAAATTTACAAGAAACAATCTAGTGGTTTTGTTGATAATGAAAAACCTGAACGTGTGTGCTTGTTAAAGAAATCCCTTTATGGACTAAAACAATCACCTAAACAGTGGAATAAAAAGTTTGATTTGTTCATGCATTCTTTAAATTTTAAAAGAAGTGCTTATGATCCTTACTTGTACTTTAAGTATGAATCTTCTGTAGTTGTGTTTCTCATCCTATATGTTGATGACATGTTAATTGCTAGTCCTAGTCAAGAACTAATTACAAAGTTGCAAAGCAATCTGTGCAGAAAATTTGAAATGAAGGATTTAGGTGATGCCAAAATTATTTTAGGAATGTTTGTTGAAAGAGATAAGAATAATTCTACTGTCTTTCTAAATCAAAAGTCGTATATTAAAGCTATTTTGAAAAAAAAATCTACGCTGATTCAAAACCTTCATCCGTTCCTTTATCAGCACATTTCCGACTAAGTAAAAATCAGTGCCCTGAAACTGAACAAGAAAAAAAGCAAACGAATAAGGTCCCTTACTCTAGTGTCATAGAGTCTGTTATGTACCTGATGGTCAGTACTCGACCAGATATAGCATATGTTTAGCTACCTTAGTAAAAACATGTCTATTGCTGGTCCTCCCCATTAGGATGCTCTTAAATGGCTATTTAGGTATTTAAATGGCTCTATAAATACCAGGGTAAAATTCTCAAAATGTTCAAATCGTACTAACTTAGTTAGATATGTGGATTCTAATTATGCCAATGATAGAGATAGTAGGAAATCAACCACCTCTTATGTTTTCACCTTGTGTGGTGCTTATATAAGCTGGAAATCAGAACTACAACATATTGTTGCACGGTCCACTATTGAAGCTGAATATATTGCAACCAGTGAAGCTTTTAAAGAAGCAATTTGGCTTGAAGGCTTATTAAAAGAAATTGGTTTTTTGAAAGAAAAAATCACAGTTTATTATATTAGTCAATCAGGAATTCAACTTTGTAACAACCCCTATCTTTCATGATAGGACCAAACACATAGAATTGCGTGAATGGGAATCCCTATGAATGGGAATCCAATTTCAACTTTTTAAAAACCCTATGAATGGGAATCCAATTCTTTTCATGGAAAATTGCGTGAACAATACTTATGTTTCTAATATTTCCTAACATCTTAATTTCATTCTGAATGAATAAGACGTTACACACTTAACACTCGGAACACAACCACACTCCCACTGACCCTAATGCTCGTTATTGACCGAGTCATACATCGTATGGGTTCGTCACAACGAATATTTTAATTACATGAAATCTCAAACCTAGTTTAAATTTCAAGACAGATCCCGCGGCTCCAAGCCATTGATCCAATCTCGATGTCCAACATCGCTTCTCCATATGTCCTTTGGATCATGCTCCTATTGACCGGTCGAACTCAAAAACCTATACCCGTCAGGTATCTAAGGTATTCTGGTCGTCCCTGGGAGGACTAGAATATAGTCAGTGGGAAATAACCTGATGTTTGCATTATTTTGCACTAGACCTGCACAAACCAGACACTGAGTCTAGTCTGTCTTCCTACTAGTCCTTTGACATATGCAGGACCATCCCACATACTCAAGAACTTTATAAGATACAGGCTTTTCAAACCATATCCAATATGGTAACTTAGATCATGACTTTAAGAAAGTGTCATGTTTCTTAACCTGACAACTTTCAAGTCCATGTCTAGATGAGCTAAGATAAATTCAGTAAAATATCGAGCGAACCCAGTCCAACAGGGTTCGTTTCCTCCCTTTATTAGAGACCATTCAACCATGCGAAAAATTTCACTGATTGAGAATTCCATTCTCATTCAGATATTGAAGAACTCCCACTGAATACACGTCCTCTCGATCTAATCAAAAGGTAACCAATTTGATTCACCACTCCAAGTCTAATATCCCGAACCTACCAAAGGTTCTTAGACTTGTGAATTCCCTTTTAGTCTTGTGTATTCAGTAACCTTATAGATATCCTTTTTAGATCCAACCCAATAGGCTATTAGCACTCCCACTAAAATATACCCCCTCTCAATCTAATCAAAAGGTGACCAGTTTGGTTCACCACTCCAAGTTTAATTCCCCGAACCTTCCAAAGGTTCTTAGACTTGTGTACCGTGTTCTGGTCCTGTGTATTTAGTTAACTATAGAAGTGTCTTTTTGGATCCAATCCAATAGACTATCGGCAAGCCTACTTTGTCTAACAAAATGGCTCTTTAATCTTTTCCTCATGGAAGATTTACAAGCTAGCAGATCCAAATCATCTATTGCTAGACTCTTTGGATCTTCCAACTTCCTCATCCTTAACAAAGGAAACTGACCTAGCCATGGATGCCAAATCCGTAAGTTCATCTTGATTGTATTCACTTTTGTCATTTGTTTTGATTACTCATAACCAAATTATGGGACAGTGTCAAGTGCTTATGTACCAAACCTAGCAGATAAGTATCACCATTCTTTGTCAAATAAAAGTAATTTTATTGATCAAATTATTATATCCAAAATTATCCAACAATAAATAGAACAAATTTTGATCATGCTAGGTTACATAATTCCAACAGACACAATCTTAACATGATCACTACTAAGCCTAACTAAGCCTTAGTCTTTGCAGCAACAGTTTCGTCATTGCTAGACCTTAGGATCGTCTGTCTTGGCTTTATATTCCTTATCATCACCTGCAAACCATACACAGGTTATGAACGACTAGCATCCAATACCAAAGAATAGAACAGTGATCATGTTGATACTCAATTCAAATGTCACCTTCATTGGAGAGGGGCTTTAGGAAGCTCCCTGTTCTAATGTCCCTTTTCTCGTAGTTAATGCAAACATCATTCGGAATCTCTAACTGCCGAACCCTTTTCCTCATTCCTTTACCCCCGCCCAATGGTGTAACAGGAGCACTCAAAGTGCTGGCAACGACTGATATTGTTTGAGCTTTCTTCCTCTTCCTGCGCCCGGCACCATTGCCTTTTGCTTTAAAGGTCAAAGCCTCCTCACTAATACTGTTGGTGCAGATTTTTCAATCGTTGCCTCGTTGAGGACCAACATTTTTATCAACTCATGAAGGTCTTTCTCAAGCCCATTCATGTTGTAGTTGACTATAAATGGGTTGAGTGAGGGGAGAAGAGATTGAAGGATCACGTCGATGTACATCTTTATTTCGAGATCAGCTTGGAGGTCTTTGAGCTTTTCCATAAAGGATAGCATCATCACTACATGCTCTTGTACCGGCGATCCTTCTATCATCTTCGCTCCGAAGAATGCCTTCGTTGCAGCATATCTAACATGCCGGTCTGGGACCGCATAGACTTGCTGCAATCGAAGCATCATTGAGCCAACATCGTCCAGCCTATCATACTGTTTCTGGATCTCATTATCCATGGATGTCAGTATGATGCTGCGGACCTTTCAGTTGTCATCAAGCCTCTTCTTGAACATCAAACATTCTTTGGGCGATGACCCTTCCGGCAAGGTCTGAGGAAAAACCTTATTCAAAATGTAAGGCTGGTTCTTTGAAATCTGAAACCATCTTAAGATTTCACAGCCAGGCATGGTAATACGTTCCATTAGACTAATTAGTCTCAAGTATAAGGGGTTAGATGATTCTTAGACATCAACAGTTAAACAGAAAAACATTCAATAGATTATAACAATATTATGTTCAAGTTAAGACTTGGTCCTTTAGTCATTAACCCCTCCCACTATTTCTATGAAAGCCCATCACTCTCAAATAGGGTTTCAGGAAATCATTTTCTAGTGGGCTTTGGATCCACAAGCGCAATTCTCCATCCCCGCTTTTACGATTTACATGGGAAAAGCCTCGTGGGAGGTATCTAATACCTTTCTCAAACGATGAGATTCCCAAGATATTTTACCTCACCCCTTCACATGATCCGGAGGACTCCAAGCGAATCATGTTACTCGATATTAGGCCCGACCCATCAACCAAACACACCTCAACTGCCACCCCCACGACTCGTTAGACAGGGAAACAGTGAGTGTATTCCTTTGTTCACAACAATGGTGCAACTTTCTATTCCAAATGTGCCACGACTCGTGAGACCACACTTGGGTAGCGGAGCTTCCTCTTAACATTGCTATGGAAGGCTTGGATAGATCAAACCATTTGACCCAAGTCCATCATAGGCCTAATATTTTAACTTAATGTTAGGCCTGACCCATCAATCAAATCATACCTCAACTGTCGCCCCCACGACTTGTGAGACAGGGAAACGGTAAGCGTATTTCTTTGTTCACAATAATGGTGTAGCTTTCCTCTATTCCAAATGTGCCACGAAATTTCGATCAAAATCCAGTGTGGGCCTAACATTTTAACTTGGTCCTACCAAGTGAGAGTTTGAAATTATTGACCGAGACCTTTAAAAGATTGTGTGGATCGTCCCGGGAGATGAGCGTGCATAGCGGAAGCGCGAAAGAATGCGTAATAAAAATTACAAAACATAATTAAATGGGATTTAAATCATGCATAACATACATAAACGAATCAAGGGGTGTGCCCTTCATTCTCCCGGGCGTTCGGTGTATCTCATGTTCAATAAAACACAACATGGAGGCTATAGAATTGAAACTGAAAAACGAAATTAAAGAACCTACCCGGTTGTAGTTTTGTCTTCGTTTCGGCTACATGCATTGTTCCCCGTTTTGCACCAAGATCTCAAAGAAGAGACCCTCAAAATCATCTCACTCGCTCCACCGGAAAGCAAACAACCCTTGTGCTAGCAAGAAATAATTTGGGGAGAAGAGACATCGATACACGCTATGAATTAATGCTATCCACCATTGCCTCTTAGAGATGGTAGTTGTCTAAGAATATTTTCGTGGATCTTGTGATGAGATCTCGTGCCAATACTCCCATAGCCAAGTTGCCTGCCATATAGGCGAACATGGCTTGATCGTGCTAGGCGCCACGTCCATCCTATGGACGCGGTCTTCATCAGTGACCACTATCCGATGCACTCGTCATTGGGCCTGATTGTGCATACCTTTGAGACTAACTAGTTTTCACTTATGCTCTAGAAGCTAGTATCGCTTTAGCCTTCCAAAGCAACTCTCAACAGACGGTGCATCATGAACACATCTTTAGTCCTTATTCAGGTACTAAGGATCGTTCTTGATTGATGACTTCAACCCCTCAATGCATTACTGATTTATGTTGAGCCATGCTAGAAGCACTCTCAACATTGGTTCCTATGCACCGAGTAAACATATCATATGTTTGCCTAGGGTTAAGACGTAGGGGATACTCAACATCCAAGCCTTCTCATTAGTCCACCGTGACTAAGTCTTGAATGGCTTGATGCTTTATGCATAGTATCCAAGTTTTCTCATCAGTCTTACTATGACTGAGTCTCGAACAACTTGTCCCTCTACATGTTTGAGTTTTCTCATCAGTCTATCACTAACTGAATATCTGAAAAACTCAATTCATGATATGTATGTGGGAACCCTTAAAGTGTCATGGAGAATTTTCGTGAGTTACAATTGTGTTTTGGTGATTCCTAATGTCTTGAATTCATCCAAGAATCAAGACATTACACACTTAAACACTTGGAATGCCATTTCTATTCCCACTGATCACCTATGTTGTTTAAGACCGAGTCATGCTCCGTATGAGCTCGTTAAAACGAATATTCCAGTTATGCGGTGTTTCAAACCTTGTTTGAATTTCCTAGTCGATTCTATGGCTCCTCTCCATAAATCCCACTACGATGTCCAACATCACGTTCCGCAGGTCATTTGGATTACTATCCAAATTTGACCGAACATATCCCGATCACTCGTACCTCTTACGACATTCAGGTTCGTTCTTAAGGGGACTTGGAATATGATCAATTTAAGAAATGCGATTCTAAGAAACCTTAGTATTATTCTGTCGTAAACTTGTACA
Source organism: Sesamum alatum (assembly GCA_034509735.1). Taxonomy (NCBI): domain Eukaryota; kingdom Viridiplantae; phylum Streptophyta; class Magnoliopsida; order Lamiales; family Pedaliaceae; genus Sesamum; species Sesamum alatum. The sequence goes on from JACGWO010000012.1 coordinate 12,899,097, forward strand.
AATTAGACACCGAGTCTAATTTGTCTCCCACTAGTCCCTTGACGTATGTAGGATCCTTCTACATGCTTAAGGACTTTGTCGGGACACAGGCTTGCCAAACCATGGCTCCTTGTGCGTGACTCCTAGCAAAATGTGCCACGTTCCTTACGTTGGCAATTTTGAGTCTACATCTACACGGGCTCAGGTAATTGGGCGAAACTTCGATCGATCTTCGTCTAACGAGATTCGATCGTTCCCTTTATCAGAGACCGTCATACTTGGCCTTTACAGGAAATGTTTCATTGAGAATTCCATTCTCAACTTGGATGCTCAAGAGCTCCCATTAAATACATGGCCTTTTCGATCCTATCGAAACAGGTTTAATTTTACAACCATTTATGGTTCACCTCCTTAAGTCTAATTCCCAAACCTCCTATGGGACCTTTAGACTTTTGAACCCTCTTATGGTCCTGTGTATTAGTAACCTACAGTTGTCTTATTGGCTCCCTTCCAATAGACTATTTGGCAAGCTTACTTTGTCCAACAAAGAGCTTTCGGACTTTCTTCTTCATAAAAGACTTGTAAATTTAGTCGATTCGAATAATCTATTTTTAGATTCATCGAACTTTCCAATTTACTTATCTTTTAATAAGAAGAAACGTCCTAGCTGTTGTAGATGCCAAATCTGTAAGTTGGTCTTGATTAATCCATTTAGATAATTAGAATTTTGAGTATCCATAAACCTTTTATGGGATGGTGTTCTAGGAATTCACGTGTAACTACTAGCAAACATGAATCAATATTCAATAATTTTGTTTGATCAAATATGTATGTTATAAAACCTTTGTCCAACAAAGAGACATACTTTCGATCATGCTAGGTTACGTAATTCCTATATTATCCTAACATGATCACGATTATGGGCCTAACAAGTCTCTAGTCCTTTTCATCAATGGACCTTGCCATTGTTGAATCGTAGAACTGTTGTTGGCTTTTACGTCCTCATTCACTTTCTGCAAACCACTCGTAGATTAGTGATAGGAACGGTATCAAATACCAAAAAGTGATCATGTCAATACTCAATATCAAATTTTACCTACATTGGAGAGAGGTTTAGGATGCTCCCCTTTCCAATGGCCCTCTTTTACGACAGTGAATGCTTACGGTCTTAGAAATCTATGAACTTGACTGCTTGAACCTTTTGCTCTTTCCTTTACCTCCACCTTGTGTTGTAAAGGAACAACACTTGAAGTGCTTAATAATTGATGTCACCTTACCCTTCTTCCTCTTTTGGCGTCTGGCACCTTTGCCTTTCGCTTTGGAGGTTGAAGCCTCTCCTACTAGTACTGACGGCGCAGATTTTGCAAACGTTGCTTCGTACTAGACCAACACAATTACCAACCTATGAAGATCTTTTCTAAGTTCATTCATGTTGATAATTAATGGTTCGTAGGAGGGAGGAAGAGACTGAAGGATCATGTCAATGTACGTCTCTTTTTCAAGACTGACGTGGAGGTCTTTGGAGCTTCTCCACTAGGGATTGCATCATCACTCCATGTTCTTTGTACTGACATCCCTTCCGTCATCTTAGCTCCAAACATGCCTTCGTTGCATTTTACCCCACATGCTGGTCCAGGACCATATAGACATGATGCAAACGAAGCATAGTTTGAGCCAATATCATTATATCCTACTTGCCGGTGGTCATCCTTCAACTTTTGAACGCCAAGCGTTGCCTTAGTTGTCGACCCCTTCGGCAAGGGCTGAGGAACGTCCTCATCCGGTTATGTGAGTTAAGGTTCTGGAAATCTAAGACCATCTTAAGATTTCACAGTCAATTCGTGTAATTGGTTCCCTTTTAGTGAGCCTCTTAGTGATGTGTTTGGTGGATTCTTAGACATTCACAACATATATAAAACAGAAAATAATAAGCAGGTTGAAGTAATATTTTTGTTAAGTCTCGGTCTCTAGTCCTTAACCTCTCCCACTATTTCTACGAAAATACGGCACTCTTAAACGTTGTTTTCGGGAAATCCTTTCCTAGTGGGCTCGGGATCCACAGCGATCTCCCCCATACCCCGCTTTTACGATTCGCATTGGAAAAGAACCCGTGGGAGGTATTCCATACCATTCTTGTTCCACGAGATTCCTAAGATAATTGCTTCACCCTTTCACGTGATCCCGAGGACTCCAAGCGAATCACGTTATTCGGGCGTTAGACCCGACCCAATCAACCGATTCATAGACTCACTGCTACCTCCACGACTCGTGAGACAGGTAACAGCAGTCTACTCATCGTTCATGACAAAGTGCAGCTTCTTTTAAGCACGATAGTTGTGCCACGACTCGTGAGACCTCACTTTTGCCATGGATGGAAGGCTTGGACAGACTCCCGGAGTCCTAGTCCATTTATTAAGGGTCTATATTTAACTTGGTTTAACCAGGTGAGAGTTTTGATAGAACGAGACCTCATCACATATTAAGTATTGTATTGCATGCGTTATGGCAGAAATATTCTAAGCGTGAATGTAACCATACATACAGCATATAGAATAATCATAAGCATATAAAACGCATCGCATGCAAAATAAAGCCTAGCACGCCCCTGTAGGATGATCACAAGCCCAAACCTATGCGACCCACTGAGCCCGCAGTGGATCTATGGTCAATCTAAGGGTAGGCCCTATGCTATTACAAGTTTTAATAACCCATTACATGCAATGGGCCTTGTAAGTCCTCGTTATCTTCTTGGGCTCTCCATCGTGGGCCTACACCGGGCTTCTTCTCCATGGATCCTCCGTGGGCCATCTGATGGCAACCTCCATGGGCCTCCAACACCTTGGGCTTGTCTTCTCTTGCAGCTTTTATTTGCAAAAAAATAAAACCTCACCACTAATTCTACTCTCATTACATCATAAAATAAAAAACCCCAATTAAACATTTGGGGGGAGTACATTAGGAGGGAGAGAGAAAGCCTTATTATTCCAAGGCAACTAGAAGAGAGACAGAGAGGAAAATAAAGAGGCACACAGGCCACAACCCAACAAATAAATGTAAATAAACCATACATGCGGTCTAGGGGCTTTGTGATCATCCTTTGTCAAATCAATTAACACAAATAGCACAAATACATATCCCACGTAAAATATGCTATACCAACATCCATGATAATCCATACCATAAAATAAATGCAGAAACTACATGTAAAATATCCACACCAAACATTGGATAATAGTGCAACCTATGCACAACGATTTTTGTTGGAAAAACCTTTTCCATAATTAACAAGGCAATATTAATTCTATGAAATATAAAATCTCAACCAAAATTAAAATGCCTCAAGTTAATTAATTCAGAAAAATTCCAAGAATTATACAGAAAAATCAAATTTTCTGAAACACAAAAATCAACAATTCAAGAATATGCCCATTTATTCAAGAATTCCAAAATCCAACAATTTGTGCAATATTAATACATGTCAAGATCTACTCATACCCAAGCCATAAAATAACCATGATGTCCAACATCATAAAATGCAGAAATTATTGCGAAATTTCACATATGAATTTTGATCATTGGTGCAACCATTGCAAAAATTAAATCTTGTTAGGAAACCCTTTCCTCATCAACCAAGCAATATTTATTTTAGGAAATTCCAAATCTCAAAAAATAAATATTCTAAGTCAACGGGTTTAGAATAATACAGAAAATATCATAAAAATAATTCAGTAAAAACAGTTTTGAAAAACGAGCCAAAAACGGGAGAGAAACGGAAAACGGCACAGCCGGCCGGCCAGGCGCGCGCGCGCGCAGGCGCCTCTGCCTGCGCGCACAGCGCAGACGGCCGCGCTTTGGCGCGCGCCTGCGCCTTGCGCTTGCGCGCACGCGCTCGTGCATGGCCGCGCCCCTGTGCGCGCGGGCAGCGTGCTGCTGCTGCCGGTTCGCCGTTTTTCACTCCTTTTCGACTTTTCGTGCAATTTTTCTGAACCACAAGATAAATTCAACCGTAGAACATGTATTAACACATTCAAGAAAACCAAGATCCAAAATCCCATGCAAAATTAAACGCCAATAAATATCTACGATAAACATGCTATAAACGTAAATTAAAACACGTTTATCATGCTTAAACGCACATAGCACATAGAATTCTAGGCCTATACACCAAACCGAGCTCTGATACCACTGAAAGATTTCGTGGATCGTCCCGGGAGATGAGCGCGTATAGCGGAAGCGCGAAAGACTGCGTAATAAAAATTACAAAACATAATTAAATGGGATTTAAATCATGCATAACATACATAAACGAATCAAGGGGTGTGCCCTTGATTCTCCTGGGCGTTCGGTGTATCTCATGTTTAATAAAACACAACATGGAGGCCAGAGAATTGAAACCGAAAAATGAAATTAAAGAACCTACCCGGTTGTAGTTTTGTCTTCGTTTCGGCTACATGCATTGTTCCCCGTTTTGCACCAAGATCTCAAAGAAGCGACCCTCTAAATCATCTCACTCGCTCCACCGGAAAGCAAACAACCCTTGTGCTAGCAAGAAATAATTTGGGGAGAAGAGACATCGATACACGCTATGAATTAACGCAATCAATGTCTCTTATGTTCTTAACTTTAATAAATCAAGAAGAACAAAGTAGTATTCTTGGAGATTAAAGAAAGGGGATGGACGAAAATTTGAGGGAAAATGGAGAGATGAGAGTTGTAGAGAATACTAGGTGTGAGTGTGTGTTTTTTTGAGTATTTATAGAAGATGGAATTTCCTATTCCTTCTCAAACTCTTCCAAAGAGACACACTTTGACTAGGATTTAGACCTAGTCAAATCCTAGTCAATTTAGGCTTTGATTAAGTCAAATTAATCATGGCCCTTCATCTCATCATTCTCTAGATCAAATCTTGTCCATCCATTTTGATGGGCTTTATCGAATGGGCCTATTTAATTCTAAATTAAATATTCTCATGGACTTTATATTAAATCATATTTAATATACTAAGCCCATTAATTAATAAATGGAAAGGACTTATTTAATTCTAAATTAAATAGTCCCATGGACTTTATATTAAATCCTATTTAATATACCAAGCCCATTAATTAATTCCATAGAATGGGATTATTTAATTCTAAATTAAATAGTCCCATGGACTTTATATTAAATCCTATTTAATATACCAAGCCCACTAATTAATTAATTCACCATTTTAATCTAATTAAAAAGAAAAGCCCATGCTTTATAAAATTCGTAAATCTAATTTATGAACTCAAGCCCGATTATTCCAAATAATTCATCGAGGCTTGAATCTCCAAGAAGTATAATTTAATTCCATTAAATTAAACCTTCTCCCGGAATTAATTCCAAATTAATTCCCTTTCATTTGGTGTAGCGGGTGTGACTCTTTAGGTTCACCTTTCAGCTAGATTTGGACCTACTTTTTGTTATTTCATAACAAAAGTAGTCCGTTACCATGGGTGGCCATCTAGCAATGGTCCATGGCACTAGAGACTAGGTGATTTTATGGTGTGAACATTCACGCTCCGAGTTATACGCAGGTGCGGTCCTACCGACGCTCGATACGTACGGGTACGGTCCTACTATCGCCTGTCTCCCGGCCTTTAGTCTAGGGGTCGGTTCCCATCCTTGACTAGGCAACTATGCATAATGCTCGAGATAGGTTTAACTCGACGTAGGAAATCCTTTCCTACTACATCAAGTGCTATGGCCATAGACTTTGTGAGTTTAAACCATCTCCGAGCGCATAGGAGATCTTGTTGTCATATCCTTTGACAGGGGACAGATCCTATCTTGGAATTCACCGTTCTTACATACTCCGACTGCACTGGACGAGGCTTATGATGACCATGTGATATAATTGGTCAAATTTCACCAAATCCAAGATACAACCTTAGTATGTAGGGGACTGCCGTGATCCTCAAGTCCGAGGACTAATCCCGTACTATCAGAACCGGGAATACGAGTCATACCGACCAAGCTCGAGTAGCTTCCATATGACGATTCCCGCGAGTCACCTCAGTCGGCCGCTCCCCAGCAGGCCGACCCACTAACACTGCTTAGACGATCCTCGTCACCCGTCGATGAAACACGACAGCAGATGCTTAGTGCAAGTCTCAAATGGATTCTCGATGCCCTGTCTCGAGATTCCTTTGACTTGGAGTATTTTAGACTGATTCGGCGAAACTGATTTCATGAACCTACCTCCAAGCGTAGTTCCAATTTCCCGAAATGTTATTTCAGTCTGTGGGCGTTTGTTGTGACATTGTAACGATGCAAGCAGTAAGTACAACAAACTTATGCCTATGAATCCTTACTACATTTATTAACATAATATTACTTGTTCACAGATTGACGAATGGTTCTCAGAACAGCCAATACCATTGACTTTCTGGTCACCTATTCTAACAACCTTATCACATTAATATTTTGCATGACTAAATATCCAATATTATAATGCATTTAAATAAATGAATCGCATGCAAGTAAACCTAGCATACCCCTGTTGGATGATCACGAGCCAACTTTGTTAGAATAGATGCCCGTGAAGCCAATCTTGTTAGGCTTGTGTAACCTATTTCTGACGATATGGTATTTAAATAAAGATTATGAATAAAAGTGACATTCATATTTGGCGTTAATACTTTGTTTGCATTCACTTAACTGCTTTATATTACAAATTGTTCAATGCACAAACAAAACCCATTGACCGAGAGGTTAATCCAAGAAACTAAACTGCGCATAGGATGGAAAGTCATGAAATTAGTTTCTGTGGATTGGTCTGAAATACTCTAAGTCGAAGGACCTCGTGACAGGGTATTGAGAGTCCGGCTGACTGAGGTGACTTCCATCTGAGACTTGCACTCGTGGGAATCGTCGTGTGGGAAAACCTCGAGTACGTTGGTCGGTATGACTTGGATTCCCGATTCCAATAGCGCGGGTTTAGTCCTCAGACTTGAAGGACTATTGTGGTCACATACACATCGTGCTTGTATCTTAGATTTGGCAAGAGGCTGCTAAGTCGAGAGACTCGGTTGTCATAAGCCCTATCTAGTGCAGTCAAGGTGTGTAGTGTGAACAGTAGGTCCTAACAGAGGATTCGTCTCTTGTCAAAATGATTGATAGTAATATCACACTTACACTCTGTGGCTCATCCGCCAGTAAATCTGTGGCCACAGTGACTGAAGTGGGATGGGATTCATGTGACGTTTGTCGTGGACGAGCCGAAGCTTTAGTTAAGAGCAGGTCCCGACATCTAAAGTCCACACTCTAGACTATGGCTATAAGGTGGTAGACAGAACGACAAGCGTACTGAAGAACCTAGACGTTTACGCCATATTATTCACCTAGTCTCTAGTACCATGCATCGTTGCTAGATGACCACCTATGGTGACGGATGAATTTCCATCATAGGATGGTTGGTGATTTGGCCAAGTTTAGCTGAGGGTGGACCTAAAGAGTCACATAAAATCCACCGGTAACGGAGGAATTAATTTAGAATTAATTCCGAGAGATAGAACAATTTAATTAGATTAAATTGGTTTTCTTTTCTTGGATTGTTAATTCTTTAATTGGATTAAACAGAATTAACTAATAGTTAGATTTATTAAATTGAGGAAATGAGCTCAAAATAACTATTTAGGGTTAATTGTAATTTTCGTCCTGTAATTATAGGTATTTGGCGTTTTGGTCCTTTAAGTTTCTGGGGTGGCAAAATAGTCCTTTAACTTTTCAGTTAATTGCAATTTTTGTCCTGTAATTATAGGTATTTGGCGTTTTGGTCCTTTAAGTTTCTAGGGTAGCAAAATAGTCCTTTAACTTTTAAATTTTCGCGATGTTCATCCTATGGTCGTCGGATTTTTTAAAACTTGCCGGAATAATGGCACGCGATGAGGTTGGTTGTCTTCTTGAGTGATACCACATTCAGACATTACCCCTTCTTCCGGTAAGTTTAAAAGCCTCACGTGTGAATAGCGTGCCATTATTCCGGCGAGTTTTAAAAAATTAGGCGACCAAAGGACGAAAATTAAAAAGCTAAAGGACTATTTTGCTACCCTAGAAACATAAAGGACCAAAACGCTAAATGCCTATAATTACAGGACGAAAATTGCAATTAACCCTAATTATTTAATTATTTCAAGCCTAAGGGATTATTTTAAATTGGATTTAAAATATTCCATAAAATCTACCTAACGATGGACGGACGATATCGAATGGAGAGATCAATGGCCAAGATTAAGTTTGACTTAGTCTCTAGCTAAGTTGACTATGATTTGACTAGGTCAAAATCCTAGTCAACATATGCCTCTTTATGAGAGTTTGAAGAGGACTACGAAAAGTCCCTTCCTATAAATTCTCATAGTGACAGACGCCACTAGGTGATGATTTCTAGCGCGCACACACACACACACACACACACACACACACACACTCGACCTCTCTCTCTCTCTCGTCCACCTCTTCTCTCCACTCTCCAAAAATTGTTCTAGTTTCTTGTCTTTGATACAAGAGAACTATAGGCAAATCGATCACGTTAGTTCACAACGCTAGGTCGATTTTGTCCTCCTATAATTCTCTTGATTTCTTGCTAGCACGGGGGATCAAGATCTGGTGGATTGGGTGGACAATATAGAGGGTTCCTAATTTAGAACCTTGGTGGCAAAACGTGGCTTTATTTACGTTTTATGGCATGCCGTATAAACTAGGGTTTAATGCGTTAATTTTGCACATTAATTTTGGATCTTGAATTTCTTATATTTTTGAAATATTTCTTTGTTTCTTGAAGGAGAAACGGGGCAGAAATACCAACGGAAACAGAAAACGACATCAGCGGCAGTCACTGACCGACCGCGCGTAGTGCGCACGGCCAGGCGCACGCGCACAACGCGCGCACGACATCATGTGCGGCAGCCAAGGGTGCCGGTGCGCGCGCAGGATGCGCAGCACGGCAGCGTGCATAGGCAGGGGAGCCTGTCCGCGGCCACCCTGCTGGCGCGACCTGCGCGCATAAGGTAGATCTGGCTTGCCTGCACGCGCAGGCGGCGCGGCCAGGCGCGAGCACGCGCAGGTGGCAGGCTGGCCCAGTCAGCGCGCGCCTCCGGCCAGGCTGCTGCCGGCTGCAGCGGCCGTTGCCCGTTTTCCATTATTGTGGTTGTTTTTCGGAATTATTTTTTCTTGGTTTATTTCTTGTTTTTCTGCATGCTTTTCTTAAAAGACATTATTTAAAAATATTTTATTTTGGGTTTGGTTTGGAACCACCTAAAATTTAATATTGCTTAAATAATGAGAAAAGGATTTCCTAGCAAGAAAATTGCAATGGTTGCACCAATGGTCAAAATTTTGTGTAGAAATTATGTGTTAATTTTATGCATTTTATGATATTGTTTATCATGAGATTATGTGAATGGCATGATTACTTGATTATGTGATATGCTATTTGAAGGAAAATGGACCGGGCCGGGAATGCGACGGAAGCGCAGTGGAGATAAAAGCGTGCGGAATAAAAGGAATTTAAATCGCATTCAAGGGGTGTACCCTTGAATGTTCCTGGGCTATCGGTGTATAAACGCATAATTAAACATATAAAATAAACAAGCGTTCGTGGCTATAGAATAAAGAAGAAACCGAGAGCATAAATGTAAATCGGAATACCTTATATGATTTTGTATTTCGATCGGCTACACGCGTTGATTCCTCCGGACGTTCATCCATGCGAGGTCCCAACGTAGAGACCCTCTAAAGTCGTCCACACCACACTAGGAGAGATCTCGTTTTTCTTGCTAGAGAAAAACGGATCTAGAGGATGAAATCAAAGAAGGGTTACACTATCAAATTAATGTTCCTTCTTGATCTTACTTTGTTCTCAATTGATCCTAGATCAATGAAGCAACAAAGAGGATTTAGAGAGTAAAGAGAGAGGGGGTAGAGAGTGTTCATCTTTTTCCTAGAAAAAGATGAATAATAAAATTCATGATTCGTAGGTGTTAATATACTCATATATATACATAATTAATGTGATTATTGGAATGTGTCGAGGTTCATCCAAGGATGTCTAGATACATCCCAATCAATCACCATCAATTCTTCAATCAAGCCTACCATCTTTTAAGGTATGATCAAATCATACAAAAAGGGAAGGGCTTGATTGGAGTTGATTTGTCTCTTACCAAAAGAGACAAGTCAACTAACACCTAGCATCCAACATGGCTGATTTTTGCTCCCTCCAAGGTGACAATTTTCAGCCATGCTTATTTAGGAAAGAAGTCCAAGTTCTTCCTATTCCATAAATGGAATTAACACACCTCTCAGGTCAAAATTTAACGGACTGGGTTCTACCGTAATCCAATTATGATGAACCCAAAATTAAATCCAATTTAATTTAATGTCCACTTAAATAATTCCCGTTGATTTTTTAATCCAATTAAAAGATCCAACATCTCAACTTTCCATATTAATCGATAAATCCTATTTACTGATTAAACGATGGCCCAATACAATATCGGCCCGTCCATCCAATGGACAATCCCTCAAGTAGTCCAATTACTTATCATCCTCTGAAATTGACTCCAAGCCAATTCCTTCACCTCCTCGATGATTTATGTGTGACCCTTTAGGTTCACCCTCAGCTAGACTTGGGCTTGTGTCCAATAGGAGCCCCTCACCATGGGTGGCCGTCTAGCAACGGTCCATGGCACTAGAGACTAAGTGAATGTTGGCGTAAATATTTAGGCGTTGATTCCGTATGGGTACGGTCCTACTGTCGATCGTCCCCCGGCCTTAGTACCCATTGGGCGGGTGTAGTGAGTAATCTTAAGATATCCCCTTCTCAAATTAGGGAAATTTTTTTTATTCCAAACAATTATGAAATCTGTATGCCTAGATCCTTCGACCGCATACACCTTCCTCCTCCTAGCTTTTGTGTGATATCCATAGCCCATCTGGAGGGAGGACTTCGCTTTCCCCTACCTCCCCTCGTTGGGACCATTTTAGGTCATTTAGATACGTGCCCTATGCAACTCCTTCCTAATCCGATTAGGCATATTCTAATGTTCATAATAGTCATGCAGCATCTTTTCCTAGATCCCTCCTTTGAGAAATTTGGTCTTTATGCAAACTCAATGTCTCTAGGCGATCTGCCGACAAAGGATTTTTTTACATTATTGCCAGGACCAATTGCAAATTTGTAGATCAAGTACCCTCCAACGTAGGTCCTTGGCAAGATAAATTTTTCTTCTTATGACTCCCTTCTGGCCAAGAATGGCCCTTTCAATGTGAATGGCGATCTAATAAGCCTAAGCCCAAACCTTACGGATGGGGGCTGAAGGATGACAATATGAATAGTCTCACCATTTATTGGTACAAGGCTAATAAGCTCTTGACGGAGAATGTCCTAAAGTTGGACGGTCTTTCCCCAGCACCCATCCACTCTAAGGGTCTTTTAGGTGAACCTCTCTCTTTTTTCTTTTTTTTTTTTTTCTTTCGATCTGCCTTTTCTTTAGATGTGCGTTTTAATACATATTTCTTTGCAGATAGGATTATCATGCAAGCTCGAGACGCGCAAAGAAGGGGACTCTACCTACCAACGTTGCCCCCTTAGCCGGTTCTTCACAACAAGGAGCTTCAAGTGCTCATTAAGGTCGTTCTTCTGGGCACTTGGGTGATTCTTCGGCTCCTCTTAAGCCCACTTCTGCTCCTGCCCCTGCTGCTCCTGCCATCGAGATCCCTAGCGAGGATACTGAGGTCGCAGGCGAGTAGGTAGATTCTGCTGCCCATACTGAACCTTATACTGCCAAATCCCCTGCCCAAAAAAGCCAAGTCTAAGGGAAAGGAGGTCGCTGAAGGCCCTAGCGAACCCAAGAAACGCAAAAGGAAGCATAAGAGCTCTCATAGCAGCAGGTCGAGTAAATAGATCAAGTCACATTCTGATAAAAAGAAGGCGAAGCAAGCTGCGGACAAGGCGGAAGAGGTCGAGAACCTCAAGTTGGTGGTGGAACTGACCGAGTGGTGGAAGGGAGCTCGCACAGAATTACAGACCCCTAAGTGCATGTCTGCTAAAATTGAAGGTGAGCAGTTAGTCCCAGATTGGGCGATCTCTTCTCAGAGTTCTGTCGTCAAAACACATGTGGGCCAAGACTCCTGGGAGTTATACAAGACATGCCTTCTCCCCCGCGACCAAGACACACTTGTTCCCATCGTGCATACACAGATTGAGGAGCACTATGCTCGCGTCCTAACTCAAGTAATCCTTTGCCCAATCTTCTCCTTCCTCTCTTTTTTTATGACGCTTTAAAGCTGAAATTCTCCCAAATTTTGTGTAAGCCATGGCCTTTCGGCATCACCTCTCCATGCGATGTTCATATCTTCGCAGACAAAAAATTGCAAGTGATGGGAAGCTGTCCAAGGCTCAAAAGCAGCTAGAGGAGAGCAACAAGTTGTGAGTTGCTGCTGAGGAGAGGGCTAAGCAGCTCGAGGATCATTTGGAGGACTTGTCTTTCCGATCTCGTATCGAGGTCAACACTGCCCGAACTGTGGCTTTGGAGGCAGCGAAAAAAGAGGGCTTTTCTGCGGGCTGCCTGGCTGGCAAGACCGAGGGGCTTCTGGAAGGTCGCGATGCCTAGCTCGTCTCCAAAGAGCACAAGGAGTTTGTCAAACAAAATCGCCTCCAAGGAGCTCATGACTTTCTCAAAGCCCCCCGTTTCAATGTTGCGGTTGAAATCAAGGCCACCGAATTCTTAGACCAAGGCTTTGAGAGATGCAAATCGCAAGTGCTCAAACTAAAGGGCTTCGCGGAGGGTTTTGATTTGAACTGGCTCAACCCCACCCTGGATGGGAACCTTCCTGCTTTCCCTGATGAAGAAGTCCCCCCTCCTACAGATGATGAGTTCGAGAGCTTGATAGAGGAGGTGGAGAAGATAGATGCCCCCCTAGTACTTAGTGTTTTTCTTCTCGTCCTTTAATTTTTGTTGGTGATTTTGAACATTTCTTGGATAGATCACGATACCATCACCTTTGTAATAGGGTAGATTGTTTCCCGATCTCTCAGTCTCGACATGTGGAGATTCCCCTTTTGTCTGTAATTGCTCCATGTTACTATCATATTTCGAAGTTTAATTAATCCAAAATCGATTTCTTTTTCTACAAATTTACTTATTGCAATTTCTTGCAAGATAGGTAGGAGACCTACTCTCCTTAGAATATGCTTCCCATTTTTATGTCATCAAGTCTCTGTCTACTAAGTTTATAACCCTTTCTCAGGTTCTCATCTTCTTCAGATTGAGTTCGTACTTAATCTTTTCCAGATTGAAGTTTTATAAACTTTTTCCAAGTTATCTCATCTTTTTTAGATCAAGTTCATCTTTTTCAGTTTGAGTTCATGCTTGATCTTTTCCAGATTAAAGTTTTATAAACCTTTTCCAGGTTATATCATCTTTTTCAGATCGAGTTTTACGCATTTCTAGACTTGGGCTCTTTTCCAGGCCCTGCTTTGTGCGACCTTTTTTCAGGTCTCATCTGGTTTGCTTTTTTATCATGAAAGTGCCTTCAAAGAAATAAATCCTGCGGGAGTGACCAAAAGAGAATTCATTTGATCTTTCACAGATCGCGATCTTTCATAGATCTTACATAAGGCTGTCCTTTTCCAGGACTTAGTACAAATATTCATTCTGTACAATGACTTCTATCATCTGCAAAAAGAATGTCAAAAAAAAGTTCTACAAAAAAAATATTTCCAAAAGAGGAAACAAAACACAAGTAACTACTATGTTCCCCTGCTAAGTGTAAAACTTTTTGAAGTTGTGAACATTCCATGGCCTAGGTAGATCCTTCCCTTCCATGTCTTGCAGTTTGTAAGTTTCTTTCTTTTTGACCTCTACGATCTTGAATGGTCCTTCCCAACTTGGGTCTAGCTTACCTACATGCTTTGAGACTTCAACTTTCTTCAGCACCAGGTCGCCTACCTGGAAGTATCTAGGTTTAACCTTGTTGTTGTAACTTTTCGCCATGAGACCTTTGTAGTGTAGAATCTTTGCGTACGCACGATCTCTCCTTTCTTCTATTAAAGTTAGGTCAAAATTCCTTTCCTGCGCGTTTCCTTCGGGCTCGTACTGTGAAAGCCTTGTCGTTTCCTCCCCTATCTCCGTGGGTATTACGGCCTCCAAGCCATATACTAAACAGAATGGAGTCTCTCCCTTCGCCATTCTTGGTATTGTTCTATATGCTCACAACACTCCTGGTGGCTCTTCTACCCACGAACCTTTGGCTCCTTCGAGCCTAGTTTTAAGTGCTGCAACAAAAATCCTGTTCGTGACCTTTGTCTGGCCATTCGCCTAGGGATTTCCCACGGCTGTAAAGTTTTGCTGGATTTTCAACTCTTTACACCATGCTACCATTTTCTTTCCTTGGAACTGAGTTCCATTGTCTGAGATCAGGGCCCTAGGAATTTCGAACCTGCAAATGATATTTTTCCATACAAAGTTAATTACCTCTTTCTCAGAGATTTTTGCTAACGCCTCAGCTTCCACCCATTTCGAGAAGTACTCTACAGCCAGTATCACAAACTTCTTTTGCACAGGTGCTGGGGGAAAAGGCCCTAGGATATCTATCCCCCATTGATCGAAAGGACATGCTATCTTGATAGGCTCCATCGGGGTCGCGGGTGAGTGTATGAGAGTTGCATATTTTTGGAAACTTTCACATTTCTTAGCAAATTTCATCGCATCTTTTACTAAAGTTGGCCAGAAGTATCCTTGTCTTATAACCTTTTGAGCCAACGACCTCCCCCTTGAGTGATTGCCACAACTTTCCTCGTGAATCTCTCTCAAAACATAGTGTGCTTTTTCTGGGCTTAAACATTTCAGCAACAGACCCTCCGGGGATCTCCTATATAACACTTCGTTTACCATCGTAAACCTACTTGCCCTAAACTTTAGTCTCCTTGCTGCTACCGTATCTTTTGGTAAGGCGTCATTCCTTAAGTAATCCTCTATCTCCTTTTTCCAGGACTTATCTTCTGTCACGCATTTTATATCCAACTCGTCCACTACTGCTCTTTCTCTCACAACAACTGTAACGTTTCTTTCTTTCACTCCTGATGCCATCGCTCCAAATTTAGACAAGGCATCCGCCCTTGAATTTTCTCCCTTGGGATTTGTTATATGGTGCATCTGTCGAATCTCCCCATCAACTCTTTCACCTTTTTCAGGTATTGAGTCATGGACCATTCGCTCATCTCATATGAACCCTCGATCTGCATTGCTACCAACTGGGAATCTGTATACACATCTATTTGTCTTACCCCTGCGTTAATCGCCATTTCTAGCCCGAGTATTACAGCCTCATATCCTGCCTCATTGTTTGTGGTAGGGAAATCCAGTCTTGCTGCTATCTCGATCTCGACCCCTTTACGCCCTTGGAGTAGGATCCCGGCTCCTCCGTTGCTAGAATTGGAAGATCCATCTACATGCAACATCCATCCCTCTTCGATCTCCATTGTTCGCCCACTAACTTGACAATGAAATCAGCGAATATTTGTGCTTTCACAGCGGTCTTCACTTGATATTCTAAATCAAATTCCCCCAACTCTACTGCCCATTAAGTCGCGACATTATCTGCCTTAAGGGGTGGTTCGTCAAGACCACTATTTTATGCGATTGAAAGTAGGGCCTCAATTTTCTTGCAGTATTCACTAGAGCTAGTGCTAATTTTTCTATCTGGATGTATCTTCTCTCTGCCCCTTGCAACATTTTGCTAACATAGTACACTAGGTTTTGTTTTCCCATTTCCTCTCTCACCAAAACTGAACTCACAGCGTCATCCGACACCGCCAAATATACATATAATGGCTCTCTACATCTTGGATTTGCCAGTAAATGAGGGGATACTAAATACTGCTTCAAGTCGTTCAGGGCTTGTTCACATTCTTCAGTCCACTTAAAATTTTTGACATTTCTCAAACCTTAAAGAAAGGTAAATTTCTATCAGCTGACTTGGATATGAATCAAGCCAATGACGTTATCTTCCCCGTCAGCTTCTGCACATCCTTGACAGTTTTGGGTGACTTCATTTGCATGATGGCCTCTATCTTCTCTGGGTTTGCTTCAATTCCTTTTTCGCTCACCATGTATCCCAGGAACTTCCCTCCTCGCTCTCCAAAGATGCATTTCGCTGGATTCAACTTCATTCCATATCTTCTCATGACCTCAAAAGCTTCTTGTAAATGTGCTAGGTGTCCCTCTTCCTTCTCGCTTTTTACCAACATGTCATCCACATAAACCTCCATGGACTTCCCGATGAGGTCTTTGAACATCCAGTTTACTAGCCTTTGATATGTTGCCCTGCATTTTTTCAAACCGAAAGGCATCACATTATAACAATATATGTCATTATCAGTGACAAAGGAGGTCTTATCTCAATCTTCTTCCGCCATAAATATCTAGTGATATCCTTGGTATGCATCCATCATGCTAAACAGAGAGCATCCTGCCATTGAATCGACGAGCAGGTCAATGCGAGGTAGTGGATATGGATCTTTAGGACATGCTTTATTTAAATCTGTAAAGTCGGTACACATGCACCATTTCCCTGTAGATTTCGGTATTACCACCACATTAGCTAGCCATTCTGTGTATTGAAATTCCACGACGTATCGAGCCTCTAATAGTTTGTTCACATCTTCCTCGATTATTTTATTCCTTTCCACTCCAAACGACCTCTTCTTCTATTTTACCAGTCTAGCTTGCAGATCTACGTTCAACCTGTGGACTATCACCTCTGGGTCTATTCCCTTGAAGTCTGAAGGACTCCAAGCAAACATGTCTGTATTTTTTCTTAGGAATTCCACCGTCAAAGTCTCCATCCTTGGACTCATCCGGGAGCCTATCCTTGTTGTTCTATTGATCTCCCCTGGGACCAACTCTATCTCCTTATGCTCTTCCACTGGCTCGATACGCTCTAGTCTCTTTCTTTTGTTTTCTTTCATCTCCCCCTTAACCGTTTCAAGTGCTCCTTCCCTTTTTTCTCCATTTTTACTTTTCACCAAAAGGTTATAACATTTCCTTGCCTCCCTCTGGTCACACTTCACCTCACATATTCCATATCTTGTTGGAAATTTCATTTTCAGATGGTAGGTAGACACTACTGCTCTAAACAGATTGAGACCTGGTTGGCCCAAGATCACATTGTACGCAAAAGGGGTGTCCACTACAAGGAATTTTATCATCATCGTTTTCTTCTCGGGTCCTCCCCCCAACAAGACTGGGAGATCTATTATTCCTAAAGGTATGACCTCGATTCCTCCAAATCCCACTAAAGGTGTATGAACCGGTTATAGACTTGATGCGCCATCTCCCATTCTTCTCAACACATCCATGAACAAGATATCCACCGAACTCCCATTATCAACCAACACTTTATTGATTAGGAAATTTGCGATATCCATCCTTATAGCCATACGATCATTCTGCGACCCTCCTTCACCTACATCCTCGTTCCCAAAAGTGACCGGCTCTTCTTTTTCCAAACTGAAGACTTGCCATTTCCTATTCCATTCCCCCCTGTCGCTCGTATCTTTTCCTTGCTCTTACCGAATCTCCCCCTATGGGACCTCCTGCAATAGTATGTATGAGTCATTTCACAGGAGCCTTTCCTTGCTGGTCGTCTTCTCTCCTCTCTTTTTCCCCTTTAAATCGCTCGTTGCTTCGTGATCTACTCCGCGTCCTTTCCTTTTGTTCTCTTTCCTTCGTTCTATCCCCAGTTCTTCCTTCCCTTAGTATGTATTCCTTAAAGTATCCCTGTCTAATCAGCCTTTCTATCTCATCTTTCAGTTGGAAGCAATCTTCCGTGTCATATCCCCGATCTTTATGAAATCAACAATACTTATTAGAATACGATTTTTTGGTTGGGGTTCCTTGTGTTTTCTTGGGCCACTGTAGTAGGTTTTCTTTTTCCATCATCATCATTGCGTGAGCCCTGGTGGTAGCAAGTGGAGTGTACCTATGATATTTTGGGTGGTATGGTGCCTCGTAGTCTTTCTCAGGCCTGTTCCTCCTATCTCTCCCCGTTTCTCGACCTCGTCCTCTCGCACTTGACCATTCTCCATCCTTCATTGCATTCATCTCCTCTTCATGCATATATTTTAGAGCCATTTTCATTAATTGTTCGACATCCTCTGGTGGGTCCCTGGCTAGTGCAGATGCAAACGGTCCTTTTTTCAATCCATGTATCAAAATACTTACCATCATGTCAATTCATAAGTCCTGTACTTCCAAGGTCTCATTGTTGAATCTCCCTATAAAACTCTTTAGCGTTTCATTCTCCTTTTGCCTGATAGTGAACAGGTAAGTGGCCGACCTCTTAGCCTTTTTCTTACTAGCGAAGTGGAAAGTAAATTTCTGAATCAATTGGGAGTATGATTATGTGCTCCCGCTGGGTAAGCTCGTAACCTACTCTCCTATGCTTTTCCTGTCACGGTAGTCGCAAACAATTTCACATTAATAGAATCAGTTTGTCCATATAAATTCATTACCAACTCGAATGCCGAGACATGCTCCTGGGGGTCCTTAGTTCCATCATATTTGGGGAGGTCGGGTAGTCTGAAACTGTGGTCGACGACCTCCGTCAATATCTTGTTTGCAAAGAGTGAATTTCGATTTTGGGCCACCAACTCCCCTCTCCGCTTCAACTCGTCGATTTGCTGGCCCAACCTTTCGATCCGCCTTCCTACAATCATCTAGTTCAGCCCTCGAGATCCATGGCTCTCTACGCTTCCCTCTTTTGCTAGACCCTGTGTCAAATATCTCCTTCTCGCGTGCTCCTTCCCGTTCTCGGCCTTTTTCAGGCTCAATCTTGTGCGTTGTCTCCCTCACGTCTTAAGTCCCTCCTTTTCCTTTGTTTTGAAAAAGCTGCCTTTTCGTTGGCACTCGGGTAGACCAGTGTGACGGTTCTCCTCTCATATTCTACTATAGCTTGCCTACTAGCGTCCTCTATCATTCTCTGCAGTTCCTTTTGGAGTTAGATGTATCATCTGTCCTTCAGTTCTTACAAGTGTTTGTTCCATTTGCCTTATGGGTGTTTGTTCCTCTTCTACTAGCGTGAGTTCTCTCCTCGATGTCCCTTCCATCTCTCAGTCTCTTCTCAATTTCCCACAGACGGCGCCAAATAATCTGAGGTCGCCCTATTCCAGTTCGCAGGTCGTATAGGATCTCCTCAGATAATTGCTTGGGACTTGAGAAAAGAAGATCGCCAGGCTAGCTGGGGGCTTTCCCAGCAAAGGCCCCCCGATGGTTAAGTCAGATAGTAGTTCGAGATAAAAGGGTGCGATCTAGTAGTCCGAGCTGGGTGCAATAAATTCGTACCTTCAATGTGTGGGATGGGGTATTTATAGGGCTTAAAGGTGTCCACTTGCTCTAGGCCAACTGTCGTCATTCTGACACCTTTTCCAGGTAATGATAGGATTTTCTGGCGAGTTGCAGGTCAAGTCGACCTAGGTCGGGTCAGCCTTGGTCGGGTTGACCTAGGCCCCTAGGCTGCTCCGAGTCGCTAGCATCTTGGGCCTATTTTAATTCTTTGGGACACTGAGGCCCATTAGCACATTTGGGCCAATACCCATATCACATTATATTTGAGTGCCAACTACATTAACCACAGTGCGTATGGGAGCATCCACATAAAACCATAGCCGGTGGAGTATTAGTGAATTCAACCTCTGAGTTATGGCCATTATCCGTTTTTAGTATTTCCAGTAAAGAAAATAGTTTTTTAATGAACTTTGTCATTGATCTCCTACAGTAATCTATGACAAGCACTGCACCTAAGAACTCATTAGTGCAAATATTTCTTTTGAAATTGAGACCTTTTGTCTTTCATATATCTCATCATACAGATGGCCGAGGCCACTCATTAGGTGCTGCGACAAAATTATGTCCGACTTGCCAAGGCATTGGAAGAGTGAGTGTTCTTAGATAATGCTTGGTGAAGAAAGATCAATCTTAAACTTTTAGTTCGCAGATTATATTTCCTTGAATATCAGAACCTTTGAATGTTAATTCATGGCTGTTGCTTTTACTTTGTTTCTGGTTTATTAGGTAACAATACCACCATTTACCACAACATGCAGTACCTGTAAAGGATTTGGAAGAATCATTAAGGTTTAGTTTTTATGATTGTTACTAGTACTGTTTTCTTATAATATAAGATTTGGTATATTTTGAATGAAAAATAATAAATGTGTCCAGGAATACTGTGTGGCATGCAAAGGATGAGGGATGTTAAAGTAACTATACCAGCAGGTTGATTTCAATTTGCATTCCGCTAATTGATAAGCTATGAGCTTGTTTCTTAGTTTTCTCCACTTCTGATTTTTTTGGTGTCTGTAGTTTGTAACTTAATGTAATCAATTCTGCGGCTTGCATTCCACTAAATATGGAAAGCTTGTAATCTTGTGCAAGTTGTACTGCCTAAACGGACTCAAAGGCAGTGGAAAGATGGGAATCTTTTATAGTGGAAGAAAGCTTCTTAAAATTAACAAGCATGGATTAGTGAAAAAGATTATTGTTGCTGGAGTAGCCTCAAGGCTCTGTGTGAAACTTCAAGATGGTGAGGTAGACTCAGAATTATATTTTGATTAGCATGAAAAGTCTAATCTTGGTTGGAAGAACACCCAATGATATGTTGTCAAACCTGGAACGGAACAGAATGAATATGTTATTCATATGGTTTGTTTGGATGAAAGCTTTCAGGTAAGGTGGGCATAGGGAAGGATATGTTCAGTAACTTAGAGCTTGTGGCGTGGAGCCTTCAGAACCTCAGCGTCTGCAGAGGCTCCACGGTAGGGAAGACAGGTAAAGATTTTTCACTGACAGGGAATTAGAGTTACCTATTCCCCCTTCCGTAAAGAAAAAGAATTACCATTTGCTGCTTATAATCTCTATCAACAAAATTAAAAGTTGCATATTTGCTTTCTCCATGATGTCCTCATGCAAAGTTCATAAGATTGACTTGAATTCAAGGCTTGCCATGCGGCCGGTGTGACCTGTTTAACATATTTTTAATATATTCTCAAAACATTGAAAATCCCTTGCAGGAAATGCTGCATTCCCATTTCACTATTGGTAAATTCCATCACACAGTTGTACCAGAAGAATTCTATTTTCACAGTATTAAGAAAGCAGATGAAAGTTAAAAACAAGAATTTCTTTGTTGGCTTTTCTCATAGATTCATGGTTATCTGCCCCGTTGCTCTTCCTGTTATGTGAACTACCTTAATTCTTCTATTATTCTATTTAATTGTCCCAAATTCCAAAAACAAAATCCTCTTGTGACTAGTTGGATGAACCTCTTTTCTTCTCCTTCTCTTTCTCTTCTGTTGATAAGAAACAGTAAAAGAGGCTGTGAAGCAAATGGAATTGATTAAATACACTCTTTCTTGAGGGAATATGCCCTGGGGAACCTACTAGTGGTCAATTGAATTTCTTCATCAGGAATTTGCCTGCAGAAATATAAACTCAACTTTCAAGGTTCAGTTAAAGACTTGAAGTTCACAACTGGGCCAATAGACAAACACCGGCTCTTATTTTGAGGGACTATAGCCTGGGATGAGACTGGTAATGAATATCTTAAGGGGTCTTCTGTTGGAGAAATATGAAACCTCAGAAGCTCCAAGGTTCACTTAAAGATAAGATTAAACAACCGATCAATTCGACACCGGAGTCAGCAATTGTACCCAAAATCATTGACATTGAGCATGTCTTTCTTGTTTAGATGTTTTTATGTTTTGCTTACATTTTAACTTCCCAAAGTCTGGACATCATTGTTTAGTCCTTAGGCAGGGTACTGAATAAGTTCTACAATCTGCTAATGTACAGCTATTTTGATAGATCCTCCCCGAATCCATTTAGAGCTATGAGCCATGGTAGAATGATCAAACTGGAAAGACAGCTCCTTTGGCATTTGGGAACTCCACCTTTTTTTTTTTTTTTTAAGTCCATACAGCTCTTATTGTCTTTACTTTTTGGGTAACCTTGTTCTGTTTAGAAAGAACCTTGGAGGTTCCTATCAATCACTACTACTTTCTTTGTGTTTGGGCTCATCAAAAAAGAGTTGAAATTTTAACTTACATGAATACCCTCAAAGGTTGTCCTAACAAAAGAATGTTCGCAAGGAGAAAAAGAAAAACGAAAGATTATCCATGTCCATTTTAGAAGGAGTTTTCTCTAGTATCAGTTTTTTGAGTTACCTAAAATCAAAGATCTTTTTTCTGTTTTAAGTTACATTTTAGAAATAGTTAGTTTGAATGTCCATTTGGTAGCTCTAAGTAAAAACACCCATGCTTGGCCTTCAGTATATTTTATGGTTTTCATTTTAATTTTCAATCTGTTGGTTCAGTGAAGTAAAAAAGCTGATAAGGAATTAAAGTTAAGGGGTGTTTGCCCAGACTTTTACGTTTCAAATTGTGGAATTTAAGTTACTTTAAGACAAGTGATTAGGAGTAGAACTGGAGAGTGTTCGGAAATTGATCGGAAAACTAGTTAAAAATTGGGAACAGGGTGTTTGGCAAAAACTCAATGCTTGGGATTATTTTTGAAGGACCACATTACCCATCAAATTAATTTCTTTTGGGGCAGTCTTTAAAGTATACAAAAATTTAGAGCAGAATAATTTCCAAAACAGCTTTAAATATTTAATAAATTTCTAGATTCTGGAAGAAGCATCCATATTGGTGAAGCTAAAATTTTAGCTTTTGAGAAGCCAAAACAAGAAATTTTCAAACACCCATTTTGTTCATTGACTGTTAATGTTCCTATATGCATTTTAACTTGAATGACTAAATACACATATTTAAATGTAATTTATATAGTCATAACTAGTCTAACTAATTTATATATTTATGCTGTATGGATTGGTATAAAAGTCCACGTAGAACTTTGCAAAATATCAAGCATTATGCCTTACAACGTATTGCCAATTCTATTTCCATTTTTATATATATATATATATATATATATATGTTGATCAAACAAAAGTAATCATCCCAAGTTATATACAAATATATATTTGCAACTTTTTTAAATATTATGTGAATTAAATATAAAAGTTTCAGATATATCATAAATGAATGTGAATATATGCATAACATATGTTTACATATATACTTCCCATAAGTATATTGATTATAATTTATTGCTACCCCTCCATTCCTTAGATTTTTTCTAACTCTTTCAGCCAATAGGTGAGAAAGTCCATAGATGAATCTAAATTTCCAATGAGCATCATTGAATTTTGGGAGTTCCATTACTCTAGTAAGTAAGACATCTTTGTAAAATCTAAAGGATGTTAGAGTTTTACATTGAAAATTCTGTAATAAGGTCCTAATATTTTCACTATATCATAAATGAATGTGAATATATTCATAACATATGTTTACATATATATTAACAGAAGATATCATATATGAACTATGTGCGTTTAATTGTATATATCTACCTATGTATCAAATATTCACAATTATAAATGAAACATGCATAGACTTATAAATTATATTATTTTGGGCACTTTTTTACATATTTCAAATACAATACATATGTTATATGTTTAATTTTATTTTTTAAGGATTAATTACATCTAGACCTCTGTTGGAATGACATAATTACTCTTTACCCAACCTTCATATATATATATATATATTATATATATATATATATATACAGAAGAAATCCCGACGAGCACCTGGGGGGAGTACATAAGGAAGGAGAAAGAAGACCTTATTATTCCAAGGCAACCAGGAAGAGAAAGGAAATAAAAACGAGGCACACACGCCTAACATAAAATAAACTATATATTCGGTTTAAGGGCTTTGTGATCATCCATTCTCAACAACGCAAGTAGCATTTAACATATCCAAGTAAACATGCCATTCACATAATCACATGATAGCCAATATCATTAATAGCAAAAACGTAAAATTTCTACACGAGAAATTTGACAATCAGTGCAAGCATTGCAATTTTCTTGCTAGGAAATCTTTTTCTCATTATTTAGAAAATATTAAATTTTAGGTGGTACGAAACCAAGTCCAAAATAAAATATCTCTAGATAATGTCCTTTTAGAAAATAGCAGAAAATAATCCAAAAATTCCAAAATAAACAATTCTGAATAATAATAACGAAGACGGGAATCGGCAACGGCCGCCGCCGTCGATAGCGTCCGCCTAGACGGACGCGCGCACGCGGTCGGCCCAGCCTGCAGCCTGCGCGCGCTGGGCGTGTTGGCCGGGCGAGCGCGCATGGCCCCTGCCCTACGCGCGCGGCCACGGGCTGGCTGGATCCATCGCCCGGGCGCGCTGGACGAGTTGGCCGGGCGCGCGCACGCAGGCTCCTCTGCCTGTGCGTGCGCGCGCGACCGGCAACGCTTGTCTGCTGTCTGCTCGCGTTGTGCGTGCCTGACCGGCCGCGCGCTGCGCGCATGGTCAGTCGACGGCTGCCACTGTCGCCGTTTTATGTTTTTCGTCGATTCTTTCTGCCCCATTTTCTCCAAGAAATCAAGAAAATAATTCAAGAATTACATGAAATCAATGATCCAAATTTCAAGTACAAAATTAACATGATAAACCCTACAACTTACAACATGCTTTAAAACAGAAATTAAAAGCCCCATAAAACATGTATATACACGTTTAGCACATAAAATCCTAGGCCGATACACCGAACCGAGCTCTGATACCCCTGTAAGTCTGTAACGATATGTGGATCGTCCCGGGAGGAAGTGCGAGTACGGAAGCGCGATAATTTAAATAACAAGAAACGTAAATCATGCAAAAATTACGTTATTTAAAGAAGTCGTTCAAGGGGTGTTCACTTGAACCTCCCGAGCGTTTGGTGTATCTCATGATTAAAAGGAAAATAAGCATGTTGTATGCGTGGAGGCCATAGGGTTGTAGCGAAGAGAAGAAAAGGAACGTGACTCACCCATTATAGTTTTTTCTTCATACTGCTACACGCGTTGCTCCATGCTTTGCCACCGAGATCCCAAAGTAGGAACCCTTTAAAACAATCCACGCAATTCACTGGATCTTGATTTCCCGTGCTAGCAAAAGATCAAGAAAATGAAGGGAGGACGAATCAACCTAGCGTTATGAATTAATGTGATCGGTTCGTCTAGTGTTCCCTTGCATCAAATATAAGGAAACAAAGGCTTGTCTTGGAGTGAATAGAGGAGAGGGGACGAGATTGAGAGAGGAGGCGGCCGTGTGTGTGTGTGTGCATGTATGTGAGATGAGCGTGTAGAGATTAGTATGTGTGTGTGTATGTGTGTTTTGAGTATTTATAGGAAATATGTTTTCCTATTCCTACTCAAACTCTCTTTAGAGAGGCACACTTGACTAGGATTTTGACCTAGTCAAATCCTAGTCAACTGAGGCCATGATTAAGTCAAACTTAATCATAGCCCTTCAGCTCATCAAGCCCTCTAGAATCAATCTCGTCCGTCCATCATTTGATGGGCTTTATGGAATATTTTAAATCCTATTTAAGGTAGTCCATTGGGCTTCTAATAAATATCAAATAAATGTTTGAGCCCAAAAAATAATATTTCCATCTAGTTAAAGACGGAAATAGCCCATTTTCTGATTCCATAAATCCTATTTATCAGTCAAGTCTATTTAATCTAATTAAAGACTTGACACTCTAAGAAGAGAACCAATTTAATCTAAATAAATTGTTCGATCTCCTAGAATTAATCCCAAATTAATTCCTCCGTTATCGGTGAATTGTGTGTGACTCTTTAGGTTCACCCTCAACTAGATTTGACCGAATTTTCAATCATCATATGACGGGAATTCGTCCGTCACCATGGGTGACCGTCTAGCAATGGTCCATGGCACTATAGACTAGGTGAATTTTATGGCGTGAACATTTAGGTTCTTAAGCATGCATGTCCTTCCGTCTACTACCTCACAGCTATAGTATAGGATATGGACTTTGGATGTCGGTACTCATTCTTGAGTTAATACCAACTTAAACTGAACACGTAAAACGCTTATGCTTCTATTTGTGTCTTGGAGTTGGAAATGATATGTTCTGCATATGTATATAGGCATATACGCATATAATTTCTTGGGCTGGAGTCTGGCTCCTTCTTGAACCCTTTATGTCCAGCCATGGATTAGCTGAAGCAAGGCTCTGAGTTGAAGACAACATAGAAAACCCATTGCCCCTTTTGTTTTTATATGTTCGGAAGAAAACTGCAATTATTTCCAGGTTACCTACATAAAGACTCTATTCCATGGCAAAATTATAGCAACAGTTGTGTTGTGTATCCAATGATCTAGAAGTATGACATAAATTTGTATATAAAATTTTTTTCTTCGTTAGGCTCTTAAAGCGGCACTTGCGCCTATCCGAGTTTGTTCCAGATTAGAAGGGCTTCTACTGAAAAAGAAAGTTCTTAGATATGGAGACACAACTGAAATTCATTCTCAAAAGGTATCTTTGGGGGGGCCTTCTGCTCCGGTTATAATCATATGATATTCTTGTGGGACACAATTAAAAGTCATTCTCAAAAGTCATACTACTAGTTGCCTGCTTATTTATATTCTGAGGTTTCAGTTGCTCTTGTTGTAGAGCACCTTTTGATGTTCACCAGATTACCTTGTCGTGTTTCTATTGTAGATCACATGTGCTAAATAAGAATCATATACTGACATTTGCCCTATCAAAAATGTCAAGGTTCTTTTTGTCACCCCATTTCGTCTTTGTTAATACTGTCAGTTCCATTTTCTTGTAATCCTAGTGTCCTTTGCTTCTGACATGAATGTAAGATCTATAACACCTGTGCGAGCATACAGGTGGAGGACATCTCCTTCAAGTTTTCTAAAAAATCTTAATAGATTAGTAGTCTGCTTCAAGTTGTCTAGAAATTTTAATAGCTCTATAGTCTAGATGTCTAAATATGTCTTTGAGCATTATAGGTTGATAAGTTGAAAGTCACGTTGGAATCTTTGGCGAGCTCGATCTTCCTTAAAAGCTCAGAAGCGCATCTCTGATAACAGGTATAGAAGTGCTTATGAAAATTGTATAATTTTAACGCTTACCCTTGTTATTCTTGTGCTAGAAACTATGTTATCATTTTTCCTATTATCTTGTTTTCTAACTCTTTTTCCTTATTTTGTCATATAGATTCAAAGTTATGTTGATAATACTATGTGAATTATTTATCCTTTCACTCTCATATGAACCTGTTTTTGTTGTAATTATCCTCATTCTTGTATATTTTCTTCTTTCTGAAATATCTATACGTTCTATTTCCTCACTGTTTGTAGTTTAATGTACAGTACTGAATTTTTCATATCTCGATTGCATACTGCATAATTGTCAGCCGTGTCATTGTGGATGTAATATCAGTATTACATTGAATGACGTAAACCTTGGATATCATGAGGCTATAAAAAGAACCAACAGAGTAACATACTTGAGTACCTCCTATAACAACTTGGGGTAATAACCGAACGAACTATGTTGTAGTGATAACAGATTAAGCAAGACAACAACTTGGAATGCAATTAAATATTAAGTAAAAAAATATGGATAAGACTACCAACTGTGGTGTCCTACCAATCAAAACTATCATGACAAGCTCCCAGTAAGATACAGAACTAACCTTAAGAAAACATTATCATCATCAATTTCAAAAGAAGTGGTAGAATAGCACTTTCAGAAACGGGATTTGAGTGGGTTCCGTTATATCTATAGCGAAATGTTGCTCTCATGAAAACTAGTTTATAGTCTTATGCCATTGTAACATTAGGTAATGCTGCAAGAGACAGGCATTCACTTAATTACTCAAGATTCTACATCTGATCAGAGCAAGGATTTGCTTATGAAGAAATCAACTTTTATGGGCATTTAGAAATCATTATCTTTTTCTGATACAACAGTTTTTAGTTCATAGAGGGAAAAGATAAAAAACAAACTTATGCTCTGTTCCTTGGGCGAATCAATGTTTATTGATATGTAGTCTGTTAACTGCACTGAAATGATTTGTCAGCAGCTGCATAAGCACTATAAATTTTCAAGTCTTGAAGTTTATTCATTTGATCCCCTTTTAAATTTTAGAAATGTGTTGTATGAATAAAAGATCAAAACTGTAGATAGTTTTCCAAATGAAAAGTCTATGGTTTAGTCATCCTTGTGATGGATACTTACCTTCTAGTTTCTCAAGATGAAGCTCCACTTACGGACGAAAGTGTTGTACAACACTTACAAATTTTGGAGAATTGTCAGGATGACCATAAGAATTGTTTACAAGAATAATATAATCTTCTGATAGTGGCATAATTTTTTTACTTTTTTAAAATATAACATCATACTTTGACTCATTGGAAACTCCGGAGTCTCACTTGTAGGGAGGTCATAAGACTATCATATTCAACTTATCCCTCTTTATGTGTCAAATGTATAATCTGAAATAATTTATCTGGTTTAAATTAGGCTGAGGTCTCTGTATTTATGTTTCTTCATGAAGTGAATTTATTGTGATACCAGGTTGTTGATGTACCGTGCTTGGTGGTGAATACAGTGAGGCATTGTGGAATTTCTTTCCCGATCTACTTAAATATAGGGCAACTGTTGGTAGATTTGATTCAACACCTTTATCTTATATGTATCACCTTTTCTGACAGGAATCTGAGAAGTAACAATTTAGACTACATTTGTTTAGCAATTTCTGATTGTCTGTTAATTTTGTGATTGTCGTTGTTGTTCTATTTAATATATCACTTTCATAATTCTTTGGCAGGCTTCATAAAGAAGATGCATTAAAGTTCCGAGTGAGCAAATCTAGTGAAGTTAGTGAAATAGAAAAGGTAATGTCTCGCGTGATTGTCATGTTTTCATTCCAGACTTCAATGTCTAACGACATTCAGAAGCAATATGAGAAGCTAGACAACGTCTCCGTCATAATGCTCCGCATGAACGAGGTTTATGCGGTTCCGTACAGGCATATTAGATATGCCGCCACAAAAGCATTCTTTGGCACTAGGCTTGCTGAAGGATCGTCTGTACAGAGTCATTGGGTTAAGATGCTCTCCCTAGTGAAGAAACTCGAGGACCTTAAAGCTGGGCTTAACAATGACACGTACATTGACGTGATCCTCCGGTCGCTTCCTCCATCCTATGACCCGTTTGTTGTAAACTACAACATGAACGGATTTGAGAAGTCTATTCATGAGTTGATCAACATGCTGGTCCAATACGAGGCAACGACCCACAAGTCGGCGCCGACGGTATTGATAGAAGAGGCTTCAACCTCCAAGGCGAATGGCAAGAGGGCCGGATGCTGGAAGGGGAAGAAGGAAAAAGGAAAGACGGTTGCGGCCCCTGCTCGCGCTCCAGGCGCCCTAGTTGCCCCGATGGGAATGGGCAAAGGGAAAGAGAAGGCCCGTGGTTCTCAGCGGTCCAAGGCAAATGATGTCTGCATGCATTGCCAAGGAAATGATCATTGGAAGAGGGAGCGCCCACAACTCCTCTCCAACCCATGTATGTTTGTGGTTGAAGTAAACATGATAACTAATTTTAGTATTGAATACCGGGTGTGGTGCTCACATCTGCAATGATTTGCAGGCACTGCAAAGAAGCAGAAGGCTAACCAAGGATGAGATGATCCTAAGGCTAGGTGATGGCAAGGCCGTTGCTGCGGAAGCCGTAGGATCAATGGAGTTAACCATTAGTAGTCATGTTAGGATTGGACTGAATGACTGTTTCTATGTACCTAGCATGATTAAGAACATTGTATCAATCCCGGTCCTTGATAAGGAGAGATATTCTTTCACCATCAATAAAAATGGTTTTTATATTATAAATGATGGTATTTCTCATTTGCTTGGTACATTGGTGAACGGTCTGTACATACTTCAACAATCTAATTGGATTATGACTGCGGAACACAAACGGAAACATGATAATCAAGATAATGCACAGATTTGGCATGCGAGGTTAGGTCATATTTCTAAAGATAGGATAAGAAGGTTGGTAGACTCAAAGAGTCTAGAAATAGACGATTTGGACAACCTACCGACTTGCGAATCCTGTCTGAAGGGAAAGATGACCAAGAAACCCTTTGTTGGACAAAGCACGCTAGCTAATGGTCTGTTAGATTTGATACATACGGATGTCTGTGGCCCACTAAATACTCAAGCTAGAGATGGGTACTCGTACTTCATAACCTTTATCGATGATCACTCACGGTATGGATATGTTTACCTGATAAGGTACAAGTCAAAAGCCTTTGGAAGGTTTAAGGAATACAGACTTGAAGTAGAGAACCCAATCGGTCGTAAGATCAAAGCCCTTCGGTCGGATCGAGGTGGAGAGTATTTGAGTGGTGAATTTATTGATTATCTAAAAAGAGAATGGGATTCTCTCTCAGTGGACCCCTTCTGGAACACACAACTTAATGGTGTGTCTGAAAGGAGGAATCAAACCTTGTTGGACATGGTCCGATCCATGATGACCTTTACCGAATTCCCCTTATCCTTCTGGGGATATGCTCTTAAGACGGCGGCCAAAGTTTTGAACTTAGCGCCATCTAAAAATATATCCCAGACGTCATATGAGATATGGCATGGCAAGCCTGCCTCCTACAAATACTTGAAAGTGTGATGTTGCCCCGCATACGTCAAGAGATTAGTGGGAGACAAACTGGACTGGATGTCTAGTTTATGCAGGTTCATCGGGTATCCGAAAAAAACTGCTAGGTATTATTTCGATGATAGTCGAAACGTAGTGTTCTTGGAAAAGGGTTTTTCATCAGATAGTCGACGTGATGAGGTACTCCTTGAAGAATCAAGTGAGGTACCCCAAGAGGCAGCAGTGACATCTGAGCCGGTAGTTCCCACTAATAATGTTCCAGTCCTCCGTAGGTCGGCCAAAGTATCCCAACCACTTGATAGGTATGGATTTCTGGGCCTGACCGGTCAGTTGGATAATGATCCAAAGACGTACGGAGAAGCGATGTCGGACATCGATTCGAATAAATAGCTTGAGGCCATGAAATCCGAGATGTACTCGATGGGTACAAACTAGGTTTGGACCCTAGTAGACCCACCCAAAGGGTTAAAATCCATATGGTGTAAATGGGTGTACAAACGTAAGCTTGGAGCTGACGGGGAGGTTACAACCTTCAAAGCCAGGCTTGTGGCGAAGGGTTACACTCAGCGACCTGGGGTCAATTTTGAGGAAACCTACTCGTCTGTAGCAATCGCTAAGTCTACTCGGATACTACTTGCCACAGCAGCATGGTATGACTATGAAATATGGCAGATGGACGTGAAAACCGCCTTTCTCAATGATTTCGTAGAGGAAGAGATCTATATGGATCAACCAGAAGGTTTCACATCTGTTGGAGAAGAGCAGAACGTATGCCGTCTCCAAAGATCCATCTATGGCCTCAAACAAGCTTCCCGAAGCTGGAACATACGTTTTGATGAAGTCATACGGGGATATGATTTCATCAAGTGAAAGAAATCGGTGGATCGTCCCGGGAATTGCGCGAATGCGGAAGCGCGGTAAAAATAAACATACAAAAATAAAAGGCATGCTTTTAATTTAAAAGAACACGCTCAAGGGGCGTACCCTTGAGATTCCCGGGCGTTCGGTGTATCTCATGATTATAAAACTAATAAAGAAATCATGGAGGCCATAGAGTTGAAAATTAAAGAGGGACGAAAATCTTAAACGAGACCTACCCGTTGTCGTTTTCGTCTTCAACTGCTACTCGCGTTGTTCCCCGTTTTGCACCAAGACCTCGTTCTTGAGATCCTCCAAATCGTGACACACACGATCCACCCACGTATCTTGCACGTCGTGCTAGCAACGAACAAGTGTATAAATTTTGGAGTGGACGAATCAATAACACGTTATTAATTAACGGTATTGGTTCGTCTAAGTTCTTAATGTTCCAAGAACAAAAAGAACTAAGAAATATTTTCTTGGAGGAGAGAGAGGGGGCGGACGAGAGATAGGAGAAGGGGAGAGTGTGTGTTGTGTGTGTTTTTCAAGAATCATCATCCTACAAATGTTGAAAGCTAGAGGTTTATATAGAGGAAGAGTTTAATCCTCTTTAAACTCAAACTCTAAGTAACCTAATTTGACTAGGATTTTGACCTAGTCAAAGTCCTAGTCAAACTAGTGTTTGACCTAGTCAAACGAATCTTAGCCTTCCATCTCCCCTTTCCATCTCAACCGTTGATTTTAATTTAATGGAATATTTAAATCCTATTAAATATTCCAAAAGGCTAAAAGAATAAATATAATATAATAAAGGGTTAATTACACTTAGACCCCTCTGAAAATTCATAATTACACTTTCCCCCAATCAAGTTTTGAAATTACATTTACACCCCCTCTAAAAATTCTTTGTTTACACCTGACCTCCATTCGTTAAAGTTTGGGCGGAAAATGTTCATTTCAACAAAAATAATTACATAAATTTTCAATTTTACCTCTCATTTAACATTCTCGTGCAATAATTTTGTTCTTATAAGGAAAACATATAATAATATTGGCCTTACTCCATACATATACGTTACACTTATCCTCTTATAAGTACAAAAATATACATGAGAATGTTAAATGACGGAAAAAATTGAAAATTTGTGTAATTATTTTTGTTGACGTGAACATTTTTCGTCCAAACTCTAACGGATGGGGGTCAGGTGTAAACAGAGAATTTTCGGAGGGGGTGTAAGTGTAATTTCAAAATCTTTTTGGGGGAAAGTGTAATTATACATTCTCAGAGGGGGTGTAAGTGTAATTAACCCTATAATAAATAAATATTATAATTTATTCTAAGCCCATTAAATCAACCCTTTTAATAAATCCTATTTATTAATTTAATTCCCTTTATCAAATAGAAGGAATTAATTTCTCCAAAAAAATATAGGACCCGATTAAATCTAATTTAATCATTCCTTTACTCCAATATTTAATTCCAAATTAAATACTAAGTGTGTGTGGATAGTGTGTGACTCTTTAGGTTCACCATTCAGCTAGACTTGGTCGGATTTCTAGAATCCGTCCGTTACCATGGGTGGCCATCTAGCAACGGTCCATGGCACTAGAGACTAGGTGAAATATTCGGGGATGAACATTTAGGCTCTAACAGTACACTTGTCCTTCTGTCTTCGGTCTCATCACTTAGAGTCTAGGGCACGGAAAAAAACAGGTACCCATTTTGGACCTAAGTGTCGGTCTGTCCTTACTAAACGCCGCAAGGGAAACCTTTCCCTTCTGTTCAGTTACTGTGGCCACAGATTTCAGGGACAAGACACAGAGCATACATGAGACTCAACTGTCAACACCTTTTGACAGGAGACAGATCCTTTCTTGGAAACTACTGTCACTTTGTACACCCGAGCTGCACTAGACATGGCTTATGACTACTCAAGAGTATTTTGGCAATCTCTCACCATATCTAAGATACAGACCTGATGCACAGGTAAACTCAGCAGTTCCTCAAGTCAAAGGACTTGGCCTGTACTGTTGGAACCGGGAATACACGTCATACCTTGCTGACCGTACTCAAGGTCCTCCGTAAGACGGTTCCCGCGAGTCACCTCAGTCAGCTGCTTCCTAGCACGCTGACCCACTAACACTGCTTAGATGACCTTCGTCACCTGTCGATGAAATACGACAGCAGATGCTTAGTGCAAGTCTCAAAGGGAATCCTGTTAGAATAGGTGACCATGTAAGCCAATTTTGGCGGGTATATGTAACCTATGTCTAGACAATTATAGGTGTTTGATAAGCCATGTCTAGTGCAGTTCTGGTGTGCAAAGTGACAGTAGTTTCCAAGAAAGGATCTGTCTCCTGTCAATAGGTTTTGGCAGTTGAGTCTCATGTATACTCTAGGTCTTGTCCCTAAAACTGTGGCCACAGTGACTGAACAGAAGGGGAAGGATTCCCTTGCGGCATTTAGTGAGGACAGACCGACACTTAGGTCCAAAATGGGTACCTGTATTTTCCGTGCCCTAGACTCTAAGTGATGAGACCGAAGACAGAAGGACAAGTGTACTGTTAGAGCCTAAATGTTCATCCCTGAATATTTCACCTGGTCTCTAGTGCCATGGACCGTTGCTAGATGGCCACCCATGGTAACGGAAGGATTCTAGGAATCCGACCAAGTCTAGCTGAAAGGTGAACCTAAAGAGTCACACACTATCCACACACATTTAGATATTTAATTAGGAATTAAATATTGGAGTGAAGGAATGATTAAATTGGATTTAATCGGGTCCTTTATTTTTCTTGGAGAAATAATTCCTTCTATTAGATATAAGGAATTAAATTGATAAATTAGATTTATCAAAGGGATTTATTTAATGGGCTTAAATAATATTTATATTTATTTTAGCCTCTTGGAAATATTTAAATAGGTATTTTTTAAATATTCCATTAAATTAAATTAAATCAACGGTTGAGATCAATGGGAGAGATGGATGGCTAGGATTGTTTTGACTAGGTCAAAACACTACTTTGACTAGGACTTTGACTAGGTCAAAATCCTAGTCAAATTAGAGTTCTTAAAAGAAGAGTTTAAAGAGGATTAAACTCCTCTTCTATATAAACCCCTAGCATCCTACAAGTTGTAGGATGCTGAAATTCCAACACACACAACACACACACACACACTCGGCTCTCTCTCCCTCCATCTCGTCCGCCCTCTCTCTCTCTCTCACACTCCAAGAAATTGTTTCTTTGTTCTCTTGTTCTTGGAACATTAGAACTTGATGAATCAATACCGTTAATTCATAACGTGTTGTTGATTCATCCACTCCAAAATATAAACTTGTTCGTTGCTAGCACGACGTGCAAGATACGTGGGTGGATCGTGTGTCACGATTTGGAGGGTCTCAAGAACGAGATCTTGGTGCAAAATGGGGAACAACGCGTGTAGCCGTTGAAGACGAAAACGACAACGGGTAGGTCCCATTTTAATTTTTCGTCCCTTTTAATTTTCTACCCTATGGCCTCCATGATTCTTTTATGTTTTATTATTCATGAGATACACCGAACACCCGGGAATTTCAAAGGCACACCCTTTGAAACGTGTTCTTGAATTTAAAGCATGTTTAAATTCCGCATTTATTTTTTAATTATAACCGCGCTTCCGCATTCGCGCTTTTCCCGGGACGATCCACAATTCCTTTCAAATCCCGGTACCCATTTTCGGGATTCCTTGACTTGGAGATTTCCGGACTGATTCGGTAAGACTGATTTCATGGACCTACCTCCAAGCGTAGTCCCAGTCCCCGAAATCGTTTCTCAGTCCGTGGGCTTTGTTTGCGTAGTGAACAGAAATGTAAATGCAGATAAGTGAACGTAAACAAAGTATTGCCATATGAATTTTCACTTCTTTATTCATAAATGTTTTTATCAAATACCAAAGAATTGTCTAGACATAGGTTACATATTCCTGCCAAAATTGGCTTACATGGTCACCTATTCTAACATCAAGAACGAGTATGATCCTTGTGTATACAAGAAGATCAGTGGGAGCTGAGTTGCATTTCTGGTGCTTGACGTGGATGACATCTTGCTCATTGGGAATGATGCTAAGATGTTGCGAACCACTAAAGCTTGGTTGTCGACATAATTTTCCATGAAGGATATGGGCGAGGCATCCTACATCCTTGGCATCAAGATCTACAGGATAGATTTAGAAGGATGTTAGGAATAGCCCAATCCTTCAACATTGAGAAAGTCTTGAAGAGATTCAAGATGGAGAACTCAAAACGAGGATTCCTTCCTATGAGGCATGGAATTAAGTTATCCAAGAAGCAATCTCCCAAGACTGATGAGGAGCTTAAACGGATGTTGGACATCCCCTATGCTTCAGCCGTAGGCAGCACTCAATACGTTGTCCAGTGCACTAGACCTGATGTGGCTTTCGCTTTGAGCATAACTAGTCGATATTAGTCGTGTGCTGGGGAGGCACAGTGGAGTGCGGACAAGACCATCCTGAAGTACCTGAAAAGGACTAAGGACATATTCTTGATCTACGGTGGTGGAGAATTGATACTGGAAGCCTACAGCGACGCTAGCTTCCAGTCGAATGACGATGATGCCATATCTCAGTTTGGTTTTTGTGTTCATACTAAATGGTGGCGTGGTTACTTGGAAGGGTTCCAAGTAGGCTACCACGGCGGACTCCACCATAGAGTTTTGAATACATAGCGGCTTTCGAAGCTGCTAAGGACACGGTTTGGTTGATGGGCTAAATCCAAAGGTTGGGTGTAGTGCCTAGCATTGCTAAGCCTGTAGTTATCTTCTACGATAAACAACGAGGCGATAGCGCTAGCAAAGGAACCGAGATTTCATCACGATCCAAGCATATTTTTAGACGCTACCATCTGCTCAGAGAGATGGTTAGCAGGAGTGACGTTTGGTTAGACCGAGTCAGCTCTGCAGAAAACATAGCAGATGCACTTGCTAAGCCCGAGTCGCAAGTTGCCCATACTCAGCATCTAGATAAGATAGGTTTGACGTCAATGGGTGATTGGCTTT
The DNA here is from genome assembly GCA_034509735.1 of Sesamum alatum. Classification (NCBI taxonomy): domain Eukaryota; kingdom Viridiplantae; phylum Streptophyta; class Magnoliopsida; order Lamiales; family Pedaliaceae; genus Sesamum; species Sesamum alatum. The sequence goes on from JACGWO010000012.1 coordinate 12,935,643, forward strand.
AGGTCCAGTGAGAGATTGTTAGAATAGGTGACCAGAAAGCCAATAGGTTTGGCATTTTGAAACCTATTTGACAACTTGATGTAATGTAATATTATGTAATGAATAAAATGAGTATTCGTTACCTTTGGTATTTTCTTTGTTGCGCTCATTTTTCATATGCAAAATGGTGTTTTACATATATCGCAACAAAGCCCACAGACCACGATTAACAACTCATGCATTTAGGCCACACATTGGATGGTGGTCATGAAATCAACAGATTAAGAGTTGGGTTTGAAATGTTCCAAGTCGAGGACCTCGAGACAGGGCATCGAGAGTCCTATGGAGACTTGCATCAAGAGTTGTGTTCATTAGATGAGTGTTGTGTTTCATTGGCGACAAGCGTAAGATGCCTACATGATCTTGATGGGTTCGTGAACTGGGGTCGAGCTGACTGGACTGACTCGCGGTGATCATCATATGGAAGTCTTGGAGGCTTGGTCGGTACGATCGGTTTTCCCCAGTTCCGATATTACGAAGTAGTTCTCCGACTTGAGAAACCATGGCAGTCACGTGCACAGGACGACTGTATCTTGGATCTGACGAGAGGTGTTCATTCTGTAAGATGATCATTATAAGCCTTGTCCAATGCAGTCAGAATATGTAGCAAGGACGGTGGGTTCCAAGAAGAGGATCCGTCCCCTGTCAGTATGTGACAGAGGTATCTCCTATGCACTTGGAGACACGTTCATGCTGTTTAAAGCTGTGGCCACAGTGGTTGGTCGAACAGAAAATGGTTTCCTGTGTCTACGCAATAAGGCATGTGTAGTCTCGAACATTAAGCATAGATGCCTAGTCAAGGATGGGAACTGACGCCCAATTTCATACCTTAGATTAAGGCCGGGAGACGGTAGAAGGAAGGACCGTACCCGTACGGAATCGACGCCTAAATGTTCACGCCAACATTCACCTAGTCTCTAGTGCCATGGACCGTTGCTAGACGGCCACCCAAGAAAAATATCTTTTCTTGTTCTCTTGTTCTTGGAACATTAGAACATTGATGAATCAATACCGTTAATTCATAACGTGTTGTTTATTCATCCACTCCAATAAATTATACTTGCTTGTTGCTAGCATAACGTTCAAGATACGTGGGTGGATCGTGTGTCACGATTTGGAGGGTCTCAAGAACGAGATCTTGGTGCAAAACAGGGAACAACGCATGTAGCCGTTGAAGACGAAAACGACAATGGGTAGGTCTCATTTTAATATTTTCGTCTCTTTTAATTTTCAAACCTATGGCCTCCATGATTATTGTATGTTATTTATTCATGAGATACACCAAACACCTGAGAAATTTCAAGGGCACACCCCTTGAAACGTGTTCTTTAATTTAAAAGCATGTTTTAAATTGCGTATTTTATTTCATACCGCGCTTCCGCATTCGCGCATTTTTCCCGAGACGATCCACGCATCCTTTTCACCCGGCATGTTGAGCAACCTCACGAGGAGTCAACCACGGTACTGTTAGAATAGGTGATCGGAAAGCCAATTATATTGGCCTTGATGTAATCTATTTCTGACAATGTCATTGTAATTGTAATATTGTTATATGAATAAAGTGAGTATTCATGTTTGGCAGTTCCATTTGTTGTGCTCGCTATTTGTGTTTATTCTATTAACTGTTAGCATAGGTGACCATGTAGCCAATTTGGGCAGGCGAAATGTAACCTATGTCTAGACAATTTCAAGGATTTTATAAATTATTAATGAATAAGAAGTGATATTCATTTGGCATTATTTTGTTTGTGTACAATTTATTTGCTTTATATATCTGTTCACTACACAAACAAAGCCCACGGACTGAAAACGTATTTCGGGGACTGGGACTACGCTTGGAGGTAGGTCCATGAAATCAGTCCCGCCGAATCAGTCCGGAAATCTCCAAGTCAAGGAATCTTGAAAATGGGTACCGAGATTCCCCTTGAGACTTGCACTAAGCATCTGCTGTCGTGTTTATTTATTGCCCTTAGAATATTTAAATAGGTTTTAAATATTCCATTAAATTAAATTAATGGTTGAGATTAAAAGGAGAAGATGGATGGCTAGGATTAATTTGACTAGGTCAAATTACTACTTTGACTACGACTTTGACTAGGTCAAAATCCTAGTCAAATTAGTCTTCTAGAGTTGGAGTTTGAAGAGGATTAAACTCCTCCTCTATAAATACTCCTAGTCCTTCACCTTTAGAGAGATGATCAAAAACTTCAACACACACACACACACACACACTCTCTCTCTCTCTCGATCTCTCCGCTCTCGTCCGCCCTCTCTCTCCTTTTCTCTCCAAGAAAATACTCCTTGTTCTTTTGTGTTAACAATTGAACATAAGGAGGATTAATCCCGTTAAATAATAACGTGTGATTGACCCGTTCTCTCTAAATAAAATACTTGTTCGTTCGCTAGCACGATGTACAAGATACGTGGGCGGATTGTGTGTCACAATTTAGAGGATCTCACATACGAGATTTTGGAGCAAATCGGGGAACAATGCGAGTACCAGTTAGAAGAGGAAAAATGACGAACCGGTAGGTCTCTTTTATGTTTTCGTCCTCTTCTATTTTTTAATCCTATGGCCTCCATGATTGCATGTATGTTTTAATTCATGAGATACAACCAACACCCGGGAACTTCAAGGGTACACCCCTTGAACGTGTTTTAATTTTATACGAATAATGCATGTTCAAATTTGGCAATTTACATTTATACCGCGCTTCCGCATTCGCGCTATTTCTCGGGACGATCCACACGCCTTTCTCAGGCTTTCAGTGGTATTTAAACCCGGTTCGATGTATAGGCCTTGGGTTTTATGTACACTTTAAGCATGAAAACGTGATTCGGCATGTTTTAATTATTTCTTGATTTATTATCGTTAAAGCATGTCATTTTTTACTTTCAATTCGTATGATTTTTGGCATGTTGATATTTTTCTGTTTTTCTTGAGAAACGGGGGCAAAAGTCGAATGAAACGGAAAAACGAAGCACATGGCTACGTGCAGATAGAGGAGCCTACGCACGGCCGTCTGCACCAAGCGCGTATGGTTGCGTGCAGATCTGGCTGCGGGGTGGCACGGCTGGGCGACAGGCGCAGGCGGCTGGCTGGGCGCACGCGCACGCAGGCAGGGAAGCCCGCGCGCACGTGCTCGGCCATCGCGCTGGGACGCCTGCTCGCCCGAATGTGCGGCCAGGAAGGCCGCGCGCGAGCGAGCGCATGTGGTGGCGCCTCCAAGAGTCTGCGCGAGCACACGACTGCGCGCTGGAAGGGCAACGCGCGCGTGCATGCAGATAATGGTGTCTGCGCGCGCGCCTGCTCAGGGCAGGCGCACGCTGGCGGCCGCCAGGCTGGCGCGCACGGGCAGAGGAGCTGCCGACCGGGCACGCTGGCGGCTGGCAGGCTGGCGCGCGGCCGTGCAGAGAGCTGCCGACCAGGCACGCGCGCACGCAGGCAGGGGCCTGCGTGCGTGCCGGCTGACTGCTGTCGGCAGCAGCAGTCGGTTGACGGGGTCGTTTTTCGTTATTTTCAGTTTTTTAATTTTTTTTGGATTAATTCTGAAAATTTGTTTTGTTTAAAATTTTGCCCTTTTCTAAGAACATTATTTTGGGAGGTTAAGTTTATTGAATTTGGAATCCCGGGGTAACTTACCTGCAAATAATGAGGAAGGGTCTTCCTAAAACGGGAAAAATTATTGCCAACGGTTGTACCATCTTTTTTTCCTACATGGCGCATTTATTTTATCTTGGATTAATGTGATTGGTAATCATAGAATGTTAGCAAATATTTATGTGATTGGATCATGTGATTATGTGCGTTGAATGGAAATGGATGATCACGAGCCCTAGACCGAATGCATGGTTTAATTTTATGTTGCGCCTGTGTGCCCTCTTTTTCTGCTTTCTCCTTCTCCCCTTTCTAGTTGCCTTGGAATAATAAGGCATTCTTTATCCCTCCTAATGTACTCCCCCCCGGGTTTTCGCTGAGCTTTCTTTTTAAATATGTAATAAGAGTAGAATAGGAGTGAGGATTTATTTTATGTATTTGGTGGAGAAGCAGGAAGGTCCACATGGAGAGCCCAGAATGGAGGATCCAGGGCGTTTCCATGAAGATGAAAGAGAAAAAGAGACAAAGGCCCATCAGAATGATGATTGGGTTACTATTAATGTAATAGTGTAGGACCAACCCTAGATTGACCATAGATCCACTGCGGGCTCAGTGGATCGCATAGGATACGGACTCGTGATCATCCAATACGGGCGTGCTAGGCTTTAATTTTGCATGTGGTTATTATGATGGATGAATGGTGTTTTATTTTATCATATAACTGCTATGGGATGCAATTTATTTATTTACGCATTGTGGATGAATGTGTTAATATTTACTTATGAGATTTCGGTCATTTACTACTCTCACATTGGTTGGACCAATGTCCAAATATTAGACCCTAGACAAAATGGACATGGACTCTAGGAGTTTGTCCATGCCTTCCAGTCCATGGCATAGTGAGGAGCTGATTTAGGTCGATAGCATGGTCTCACGAGTCGTGGCACGTCTATCGTACTTCAAAGAAGCTGCACTATGTCATGAACGAAAAGTAGACCACTGTTACCTGTCTCACGAGTCGTGGAGGTAGCAGCGGGTCTATGATTTGGTTGATTGGGTCCGGTCTAACGCCCGATTAACATGATTCGCTTGGAGTCCTCGGGATCATGTGAAAGGGTGAGGCAATAATCTTGGGAATCTCGTGGAACGAGAATGGTATGGCATACCTCCCACAGGATTCTTCCCATGTGAATCGTAAAAGCGGGGTATGAGAAAATTCGCTGTGGATCCCAAGCCCACTAGGAAAAGGTTTTCCAAAAATAACGTTTGAGAGTATCGTATTTTCGTATAAATAGTGGGAGCATTAAATGACTAAAGACCAAGCATTTAATTATTTATCAAACCTCTGTCTTTTAAATTCTGTTGATCGCGAACTTTGTTTTTAAATGTAGATTTAAAAATGTCTAAGAACCCTTTATCAACCATACTTGAGACCAACAAATTCAATGGAATCAATTACAACGACTGGTTGCGCAATCTTAGGATAGTCCTGGATTATGAGAACCAAGGCTACGTCATGGACGAACCTCTCGCTAGGACCCTACCGGAAGGATCCACGCCAGAAGAACGTGAGACGTTCGAGACTTGGCATAAGGATAACCAGAAGGTCCGTACCGTCATACTTGCCTCAATGACGAATGAGATTCAAAAGCAGTATGAAAGGCTAGACGATGTCCCTTCCATTATGGCTTGCCAAGGATTGCTATGCAGTCCCCGACCGGCATACTAGGTATGTCGTGACTAAGGCGTTCTTTGAAACCAAAATGACCGAAGGATCCTCTGTACAAGAGCATAGGGTTAAAATGCTTACCTTGGTGGAAAAGCTCGAGGACCTAAAGGCAGGTCTCGATACTGAAACGTATATAGATGTGATCCTTCAGTCTCTCCCACCCTCCTCCGACCAATTCATTGTAAACTATAACATGAACGCACTTGAGAAGGGCATTCATGAGTTGATCAATATGTTGGTGCAATACGAGGCAACGACCAAAAAGTCCAACCTTCAGTATTGTTTGAAGGTGCTTCAACTTCCAAGACGAAAGGCAAGGGTGCCGGACGTTGGAAAAGGAAGAAAGGGAAGGGAAAAGCCATCAAAGCAGCTACGAACACTAAGCGTGTTCCCATTGCCAAAGAGGGAAAAGGCAAAGGAAAGGGAAAGGTTGTCTCCAAGCAACAGTCAAGGGCATATGGCATATGTATCCATTGTCGTGAGAAAGGGCATTGGAAGAGGAAGTGCCCCAAACTCCTCTTGAACCAAAGTATATTTGTGATTGAGGTTAATATGGTCACTAATTCTGCCTCTTGGGTATTAGATACCGACTGTGGAGCTCACATTTGCAATGATTTGCAGATGCTGAAAAGAAGTAGAAAACTGGGTAACGGGAATATGATCCTGAAGCTTGGGAATGTCAAGGCCATCTCGGCAGAAGCAGTAGGATCCGCCACTCTAGTAGTTAGTAATCGTATTAGTATAGAATTAGAGAAAGTTTATTATGTACCTAGTATGATTAAAAACATCATTTCCATTCCATTGTTAGACAATAGTGGTTATGAGTTTATGATCAATAAAAATTGCTTTTATTTGATGAGGTGTGGAATTGCTCATCTACTTGGTACACTTAATAATGGGCTCTATATCTTGCAACAAACGAACTTTGTTCTTAACGCTTAACATAAACGTAAAATAGATAATAATAGGAACGCACGACTGTGGCAGGCTAAGCTAGGTCACATATCCCAAAACAGGATGAAAAGATTGGTAGACTCAAAGAACCTAAGGGGACTTGAGTGAGCTACCAACTTGTGAATCCCGTCTAAGAGGGAAAATGACCAAGAAGCCCTTTGTAGGAAAACAGGCTTGCCACAGGTCTATTGGACTTGGTCCATACAGACGTATGTGGACCACTAAGGACGCAGGCCCGAGGTAGGTTCTGCTACTTCATAACCTTCACCGATGATCATTCACGGTATGGTTATGTATACCTGATGAGGTACAAGTCTGAAGCTCTTGAGAGGTTTAAAGAATTCAGACTTGAAGTGGAGAACCAAACCAAATGCAAAATTAAAGTCCTACGGTCAGACCGAGGCGGAGAAATACCTTAGTACCGAGTTCCTTAATTATCTAAAAGAAAATGGTATAATTTCATAATGGACACCTCCCGGGACACCACAATTAAATGGTGTCTCTAAAAGGAGGAATCGAACCCTGTTGGACATGGTTCGATCCATGATGAGTTTTACCAAATTGCCCATGTTCTTTTGGGGCTACGCATTGGAAACGACAGCCAAGTTGTTAAATTTGGCACCAACCAGTGTATTGACCCAAACGCCATATGAAATATGGGACGTCAAGCCTGCGTCCTACAACTACTTGAAAGTGTGGGGTTCCGCATACGTCAAGAGGTTAGTGGGAGATAAGCTAGAATCCAGGTCTAGCTTATGCAGGTTCATTGGATACCCTAGAGAAACTGCAGGTTATTACTTTTATGATCCCTTGGAACAAAAGGTGTTTCTCTCAAGGAACGCAGTATTCTTGGAACAAGGCTTTCCAGAGGATATCCAACCTGATGAACTGATCCTTGAGGAATCAAGTGATGGAAATCAGTCATCAGAGGTAACCGCGGAGTCCTCACTTAGAGGATTCAGGATAGATACCTGAAGGGCTGACCAACCTCGAGAAGTCCAGCATGCTAGGCATGAAGGACAGCCTCAGGAAAGGCCAGCCTCGGTACCTGAACTGCCAGCTCCTATACAGTCAGCGTCCACAGTCAACACTGACGTTCCCGTTCTCCGTAGGTCAACTAGAGAGTCCAGACCTCCAGTGAGATATGGCTTTCTAAATGCGACCGGTCTACTAGATAACGATCCTAAGACATACGGAGAAGCGATGTCTGACATCGACTCCAGGAAATGGCTTGAGGCCATGAAAATCGAAATGGACTCCATGAGCGAGAACCAAGTCTAGAGACTTGTAGACCCACCGAAAGGTGTTAAGCCAGTTGGCTGTAAGTGGGTCTATAAGCGCAAACTTGGCGTTGCTGTAGAAGTCACAACTTTTAAGGCTAGGCTAGTAGCTAAAGGGTACACTCAACGACCCGGAGTCGATTTTGAGGACACCTACTCGCCGATAGCCATGGCTAAATCCATTTGGATCCTGCTCGCGATAGCAGCATGGTATAACTATGAGATATGGTAGATGGATGTGAAAACGGCCTTCCTCAATGGTTTTGTTGAGGAAGAGATCTATATGGATCAGCCGGAGGGTTTCACAGTCACTGGAGAAGAACAGAGGGTCTGTCGTCTCCAGAAGTCCATCTATGGCCTCAAACAAGCATCCCGAAGTTGGAACATTCGCTTTGATGAAGTGATACGGGGTTATGACTTCATTAAAAACGAATCTGACCCTTGTGTATACAAGAAGGTCAGTGGGAGCTCTATAGTGTCCCTAGTCCTTTATGTGGATGACATTCTACTCATAGGTAATGATGTTAGAATGTTGGGTGACACAAAAGCATGGTTATCGACCCAGTTTTCAATGAAGGATTTGGGTGAAGCCTCCTACATCCTAGGATTGTCAGGGATAGATCTAAAAGGATGTTAGGGCTCACCCAAAACTCGTATATGGAGAAAGTCCTAAAGAGATATCGAATGGAAAACTCCAAACGAGAATTCCTTCCTATGAGGCATGGGATCAAGTTATCCAAGAAACAGTCCCCGCAGACTGATGAGGAACTTGAAAGGATGAAAGTCATCCTCTATGCTTCTGCGTAGGTAGCATCTAATATGTGGTCCACTGCACCAGGCCTGACATTGCTTATGCTTTGAGTGTAACAAGCATATATCAGTCTTGTGCAGGAGAGGAACATTGGAATGCTGTTAAGGGCATCCTTAAGTACCTGAGGAGGACTAAGGAAACGTTCTTAGTCTATGGTAATGGAGAACTGATCCTGGAAGGCTTTAGCGACGCTAGCTTCCAGTCTGATGACGATGATGCCAAGTCTCAATCGGGTTATGTATTCAGGCTCAATGGAGGAGTAGTGGCTTGAAAAAGTTCCAAGCAAGCAACCATTGCTGATTCCACCACTGAGGCCGAATACATAGCAGCTTCGGAAGCTGCCAAGGAAGCGGTTTGGATGAGAAACTATATCCAAGAATTGGGTGAGGTGCCTAGCATCGCCGAGCCCGTTGTCATCTTTTGTGATAACAACGGAGCAATAGCACAAGCAAAGGAACCGAGATCTCATCACTGTTCCAAACACATTCTTAGACGCTACCATCTTCTAATAGAAACAGTAGGAAGAGGTGACGTTCGGATGGACCGGGTCAACTCAGCAGACAACACAACAGATCCTAAGTGGTGAGACCGTAGACAGAAGGACAAGTGTACTGTTAGAGCCTAAATGTTCATCCCCTCAAATCACCTACTCTCTAGTGCCATGGACCGTTGCTAGATGGCCACCCATGGTAACAGGCAGATTCTAGGAATTCGACCAAGTCTAGCTGAAAGGTGAACCTAAAAAGTCACACACAATCCGCACACATAAAGTATTTAATTTAGAATTAAATATTTGGAGAAATGGAATGATTTTATTAGATTTAATTGGGTCCTTAATTTTCTTGGAAAGAATTAATTCCTTTTATTGGATAAAAGGGATTTATCTAATAAATTAAATTTATTAAAAAATTAATTTAATGGGCCTAGAATAAATATTTATATTTATTATATTTATTTATTGCCCTTGGAATATTTAAATAGGTTTTAAATATTCCATTAAATTAAATTAATGGTTGAGATTGAAAGGAGAAGATGGATGGCTAGGATTAATTTGACTAGGTCAAATTACTACTTTGACTAGGACTTTGACTAGGTCAAAATCCTAGTCAAATTAGTCTTCTAGAGTTGGAGTTTGAAGAGGATTAAACTTCTCCTCTATAAATACTCCTAGTCCTTCACCTTTAGAGAGATGATGAAAAACTTCAACACACACAAACACACACACTCTCTCTCTCGATCTTTCCTCTCTCGTCCGCCCTCTCTCTCATTTTCTCTCCAAGAAAATACTCCTTGTTCTTTTGTGTTAACAATTGAACATAAGGAGGATTAATCCCGTTAAACAATAACATATGATTGATCCGTCCTCTCCAAATAAAATACTTGTTTGTTCGCTAGCACAACGTACAAGATACGTGGGCGGATTGCATGTCACAATTTAGAGGATCTCACATACGAGATTTTGGAGCAAATCGGGGAACAACTCGAGTACCGGTTAGAAGAGGAAAACGACGAACCGGTAGGTCTCTTTTACATTTTTGTCCTCTTCTATTTTTTAATCCTATGGCCTCCATGATTGCATGTATGTTTTAATTCATGAGATACACCGAACACCCGGGAACTTCAAGGGTACACCCCTTGAACGTGTTTTAATTTTATACGAATAATGCATGTTTAAATTTTGCAATTTACATTTATACCACGCTTCCGCATTCGCGCTATTTCCCGGGATGATCCACATGCCTTTCTCAGGCTTTCATTAACATCACAACAGAGCCCACAGGCCAAATGTACAACCCATGTAGTTGGGTTGCGCATTGGATGATAGCTATGAAACTAACTTCTAAAGGTTAAGTCTGAAACGTTCAAAGTCGAGGACATCGAGATAGGGCATCGAGAGTCCTATACAGACTTGAACTAAGGATTGCATTCATTGGATGAGTGTCGTGTTTCATCGGCGACAGACGTTGGACGTCTATGCAATATTAGTGGGTTAGTTGACAAGGGTGTCAGCTGACTGAACTGACTCGTGGGAATCGTCATATTGGAAGCCTTGGAGGCTTGGTCAGTATGACTGGCATTCCCATCTCCGATAGTACAAGATTAGTCCTCGGACTTGTCGAATGATGGCAGTCACATGCATATGATGGCTATATCTAGCATCTGACAACAGATGTCCGTATCTTGGATACGTTCATCATAAGCCTTATATAGTGCAGTCGGAATATGTATTGAGGATGGTGGATTCCGTGATAGGATCCGTCACCGGTCAGTATATGACAGTCGAGTCTCCTATGCGCTCTGAGACAGTTTAAACTCTTATAAGTCTGTGGTGACAATGATTCATCGAGTAGGCAATGGTTTCCTACATCGATCGATAGAGTAAACGTCTCTCGAGTTACTGAGCATAGTTGTCTAGTCCAGGATGAGAACTGACGCCTAATTCCATGTCCTAGACTTAGACCGGGAGACGAATGATGGAAGGACCGTACTCGTATGAAACTCGGGAGCCCAAATGTTCACGCCAACATTCACCTAGTCTCTAGTGCCATGGACCGTTGCTAGACAGCCACCCATGGTGACGCACGTTTTTCCGATTAATGGTTAATCGAAAAATAGTTAATTAAATTGGATTTAATTGAACAATTATGTTGGACACAAGACCAAGTCTAGCTGAGGGTGAACCTAATGAGTCACACACAATTCACTTGGATTTGGCGGAATTAATTTAGAATTAATTCTAGAAGAAGCGAATAAATTTAATCGGATTAAATTTATTCAAGAGAGAAAATAAATGATTGGATCATTTATTGAGAAATCTATTTGATGGATGGTCCAAGAAATAATTAATTGGATCAATTAATTTTTGGACTATGAACTTTTAAATTAATTGGATTAATTTATCGGGTTTTGGCTAGAATAGTTGGTTGGATCAATTATTCTTAGTTTGGACTTATGTTTATTTAATTGAATTAAATAAATAATTGGGCTTCAATTGCATTGAAATTAATTAGATTAATTAATTCCCAATGGATACATGTTTGGACATTATTTAATTTGATTAAATACAAGTCTAAAAAACATAAAGGTCAAAGTCCATTTTTCATGAAAGTTGAAGCTAGTTAGGGAGGAGTTTCAACTCTTCCACATGCGTACATGATATGCATGAATTTTTGCTCTTTTGTGGGTGGTTTTTTCTGGCTATCATGTGTAGTGGATGTGCGAGAAGTTTGTGTATGTGGAAGTTGCCTCGGAGGTTACTTATGTAGGTGGTTTTTTGAACACTACATTTTACATACACAAAACTACTTTGCTAGATATAATTTACTTAACTTGCTTCTTTTTACGGGAGCTTTTAGGCCAAAAACACTCTAAAACATTTCAAGGTACACTAATTGATAGTGCTTTCTTTGGAATTATTTCTTCTTCTTTGTTTCTATTTTCTATCTAGCAATAGAGTAGAATTAAATCCATAGTGTGGTGTGGATCGCATTAGAGGAGTTCTACGTTGAGCTCTCAAGTGGACGAACGAAGAAGGAAAAAAAAAAGGAACAACGCACGAACCCGTTCTACATAAACGAACAAAGGTTGGTTTTCTTTTACATTTTATGTACTATTGTTCTTCTCCTTTTAAGCCACATTTCCATCATGTTTTATTTTGTTATTTATGCTTTGACAAAACACCGAACGCCCGGAACTTCAAAGGGAACACCCCTTTGAATCCGATTTAATTTATGCCTTAAATTTACGTTTTTACGCTTCCGTTGCGTTCCTGGGCCTACCCGATTCTTTCAGTGGTATCAAAGCCTGGTTCGGTATTGTGGCTTTAAGAATTTACATATTATAATGTGTACAACATTTTGAACGTGTTTAAAATGCTTTTGGAAAGCATGTTATATGGTTTCTATACCATGATTAAATGTATTAAAATATGTGTTAATTTTGCTTTTGAAAGTATGGATATTTATGCATTTATGAGAATTTGATTTTCTGTAAATGCATGTTTATATTTCAGTTTTACAGCAGAAATTTAAAAAAATATAAAAAAAAATTGAAAACGTTCAACAATCGTCTGCTTGCTGCTGCCTGTCGGCCGGTCACTGGGCCAACAGGCGCGCTGGCCGCGCACATGGGTGCGTGCGGCCTACCGTCAGCCGGTCTGGGACATCTGGGCCGTTTTTACATCGCTTTTCGTGAAAATTTTAATTTTCTAATTTCTGCTATTTTCTGAATGTGAGTAATTTTGGCATAATTTAATTTTAGTTCAATTGGATAATTCTAAAATTATTTTTGATGCTTTAGACTATTTTGGAAATGGTTTCCAAACTAAAATTATTTATACATTGGATGTATGGGTGATATCCATTTCTTCAATTGCATTATTAATGTATTATTTTCTGCACTTAATTATGTTTATTGTAAGATATTGGATATCTTGTAATAAATGCATGGGATGTATTTATTTGTTGGCATATTTATATTTGATATATATGTTCTTTGTTGTTGTTTATTTGATAAACGATAAGGATGATCACTAGCCCTTTTTAGCCTATGTATGGTTTAATTAAAAGTTGGGTGGGGCCTGCGTGCGTCTTTGTTTTTCTTCTCCCTATCGTTTTTAGCCTTAGAATAATAAGGCTTTCTTCCTCTCTATTAATGTACTCCCCGCGACTTATGATTGGGGTTTCTTTCAAGTTGTAATGAGAGTAGATTAGGTTGTGGGGCTTTTATTTTATTAAATGTAAGCTTCCAAGGAGATGAAGGTCCGGTGGATGGGGCCCATGATGGAAGGTCAAGAAGAACAAAGGAAGAATTTTTACAAGGCCCCATTAGAATGATAATGCGATATAAATATTGTAATAGTGTAGGCCTACCCTAGTTTGACCATAGATCCACTGCTGGCTCAGTGGATCACTTAGGAATGGGCTTGTGATCATCCTAACAGGGCGGTGCTAGGATTGTTTTGCATGTGCTTAAGTTTATTATGCTTGGATGTATGGTGTGTTTGGAATGCATCTTATTACATTATATGTATAAATCTTGAGCATGCAAAATACTAATAATGATGAGGTCTCGGTCTTAATAACATGATTAACTCTCACTTGGATGGTCCATGTAACTATTAGGTCCAAAATGGAATTGAATCAAATGGTTTAATTATTCTAAGCCTTCCATCCGTAATAATGTAACGAGGAAACTACTTTCATCTAAAGCGTGTTCTCACGAGTCGTGGCACGTTTGGAATGAAAGAAAGCTGCATTATTGTTACGAACAAAGGAATATGCTCATGTTTTCCTGTCTCACGAGTCAGGCCTAACATCGAAGTAACATGATTCGCTTGGAGTCATCGGGATCATGTGAAAGAGGTGAGGCAAAATATCTTGAGAATCTCATTGGATGAGAATGGTATTAGATACCTCTTACAAAGCTTTTCCTATGTGAATCGTAAAAGCGGGGCATGGAGAATTGTGTTTGTAGATCCCAAGCCCACTAGGAAATGGTTTTCCGAAACCCCACTTGAGAGTGGTTGGCTTTCGTAGAAATAGTGGGAGGGTTAATGACCAAAGACCATGTCATAAACTTGAATTAATATTACAATTCGTTTGCTAATTTCTGCTTTATATTTTGAATGT